>JAMXBB010000002.1:113549896-114216871 GCA_024138015.1 Lumnitzera littorea | reverse complement strand
TCAATGTCCCCACCAGCCAGTTTATTCTCCACATCAATATCGGTTGGATCTTTTGAAGCTTCTTACATGACCCCCCACCCCATGTGATGTGCCAAGCAGCAATTGCATATCTTATGAACCTAATGTAATAATCACTAGCATGTCTGACCGAGATATTGATGTGGAGAATAAACTGGCTTGTGGGGACATTGACGAAGATTCCAATGATACAGATTGCAACGCTAACATTGGTCTAATCGAATGTTGGTTATAGAAAGTGCAAGAAGCACAAAGGTCACATTGGTGTAACAATTGGAGGCATGGGATAGCTATAGATGTGGACACAATCGAGATGTTGGAACCAGTATCTTTCTATATGGCAAGTGTTAGAGATGAACTAGTGCCGTCTGAGGATAGTATAAATGATGGTGAATAAAGCTTCAACGATGAATTGAAGGTGAGCATCTGCCGATAAAGCCAATTAGTCTTATCTTGACATTCATATGTGGCATCTAATTCAAACTTCATATGGGGTTAGGAATCCAAGCAAGCCATAAGAGAAACGATTCCAGAATGAGATAAACATCCAAGAGGGACTATTGACTTACACGTATGGACTATGTGGTAGGGTGAATATAATAAGAGAAGATATCCGCAACAAGGGAGATAATCAACTTCGAGTGAATCCACTAGTACTTGACTTAGTTAAAGTGAAAAACTAAGCTAATGTTGATTAATAATATATATGGAAATGTATTTAAAAATTTTTCGTTTTACTTACATTTTAATTTTCCTTGATGAGTGTTATGGTAAGCTTACTATTTTTTTCTATTTTTTGGACTTACAGGGGCAAATGGATCTAAGACCGGCCTATAGGTCATTGCTTCACTTGTAGCCATCTCATAGGTCTAAGCTGGTGTAAGGTGATCAAGTAAGAAAAAGCAAATTGAAAACATACTTATGATATGTTGATTTCGTATAATGCCTCTAAGATTAGTTCTTCTTCTTTGGTTACAAGAGAACTACTAGCTTAGGTACCGTAAATGTAAGACAATATTTAGGCGTTGTGATGGTGAAGAGATCCCGATAGATCCACACATGATCCCATATCTAGAGCAATCGAGCTTCATTAGTGTGTAATAGATTCTCTTCATACAGTTGGACCGGCACTTCATTACCACTCTAGTTGAGCGATGGAGGGAGGAGACGTATACCTTTCACTTCCATACCAGCGAGATAACGATAACATTATAAGATATATCTTTGCTCATTGGTCTCCCTACTAATGGCAATGTAGTTACAAGCATGACGGCATCTACTGGGTGGGGCGAATGATGTCACTACCTGTTAAGAATTTGCCTACCAGAGAGTACCATGAAAGGTATGCTATTGAAATTGTCCTAGTTGAAGGATAATTTCACTTATTTGCCTTTTGATGCCAATGACATTACGATATAACGCTATACGAAGCCACATATCATGTAGTTGATCGGAGGCATACTGTTTTCAAACAAGTCCAACAATGTAGTACACCTTATGTTCATCCTTCTCCTATTAGACCTCACCATGGCCAAGTGTTATGCTTTGGGAGTAGCTTGCTTAGCATAGTTGTACTGCTAGTTGTACCTCACTTCTAGGATGGAGGTAGGAAAGATTAGTAGCCCATTGGTGATTCTTCATGTATGGGCATGAGAGCATTTCCTACACATCACCCCTTTACATTGCCAGATTACATCAATGGTCAATCACCGATGGGAGATGAAGTTTGATGTCACTGAGCTACCCTCATATGTAGTTGGCCAATATAGATATGCATTTGATCAACAACATCTAGAGCAAGTGCATATTTAACAAAACCAGCTACTTGTTCATTTAGTAAGTGTTACTTTTTTTTTAACCTCATTATTGATCATCGCTTCAAGTTCTTTAGATGGATTCCCTATGCACACGAGAATGTTGCTAGACTTCCTGCTTATTGTTACGATGGGAGTGATGTGTGGTTAGCTCATGTCCTGCTAATATGCTTCTATATCGTTAAGATGTAGTATCCCGACCACATAGCTTGCCAATTTAGCGAGATGTAGGAAATCCCAACCTACCTTAACACCGAACGGGCACTATATGAAATTGATCTGAGGGACAGGACTAAGATCAATAAGATGACTAAGCATGTAAATTGGATGACATAATAGAAGGACGACAAAACCAAATAATCCAAGTTCGATCGCCACCTAGTATACATCCTGACAATGTCCCTTGGTACCAACAAATTACTCGTAGATACATTGGCTGGTCAAGGGTCTCCTGGATGTATATGGTACATACATTTACTATTCCAATTACCTATTTGTTTTTTAAGTCATATGCTAATCAAACCTTTATATTCGGATTGTGAGCGGATTTCACACATAGATTGTCACATATGTCATACTAGGACATTATATTTGAGGGGCATAAGGTTGATGACCTCATCTAAGGGATTATTAAGGTCTACTTAGGTGACCTACCTACACTCAGTTATATGATGTAGATGAAGACAGCTCTCCATTAGACAAACCACAGCGAAAAAGGGACCATCAGGGATATAGTAGTTGTCAAGTGGGAAGCCAATGATGTAAACAAGTCAACATGCAGATTCAAGGCAATGCGTCTCCCCCTCACTACTTGCCAACAGCATCTCCTAGATCACCAAGATTTGAGTATCACAGACCATTCATCAGGGAGAGCTCCAACAATCATATATGCCATACCCTCACGTGGGAGAGACCTTCGGTAATCAAGTCTATACTCTCCTTGCACCATTAAGGAGGCTAAGTAGAAATCTTCAAGACGACATAGCTAAGGGAGTCATATTGATGTCACCCTACACCAGTCCCCATGTATGCATCAATTTCGAGTGCTTATAGTCAGGATGGAGTACAAATCACCCAATTGGATGCAAACCAAATGGTCTAACCTCAGGCTGATGTGAATCCTCAGGATATTTGTCCACTTACACAACAACAATACCAACACATTAGCTTTACATATTTCACTTTTGAGTTTGTGTTTTTCCCTTATTTTCGGAACACTATGTAGCTATTTAAAAGTGTAATTACAACTTCCATAATGCCCTCATGCCTTCATAATTTCAAAGTATTATCATATTTAAAAGCGCGTCTTGAGGATACGAATTTAGGTTAAAATTAGTGATTTTAGATTAATCTAAATTTATAGCACTAATCGATATCGCAATATCAATTCATATAAATACAGAACAAAAAGGTTTTCTATTGATTCAAAGCTCGTATATGTAAGATAGAGAAAGAGAACAAAACCAAATTAATATATAATCGAATGGAATTCAATTTGTGTTATATTAATTGATTTAAAAATGACTTTGTGTTAAGCCAAAAATAAAAGGTTATATGTAACGTAATAGTTAGTAAGGGATGATTTGGAGTACAAAATCACCTTATTATAAAACAAAATCGCCTATTAAAGAGGTAAAAAATAAACAATCCAAATTTTTTCAAAACATAAAATCAGCTTTTGAGGTGATAAATTTTTTTTAACCAAAATCACCTCTCTAGGAAGCTATTTTATTTACTGTATTCTTGAGAATATTTTCTCAGGAACGACAATTTTGTAACTTTTGTTTTTTCATTCCTTTTCCCAGTTTACTTCAATCAAATAATTTTACCAAGATATAGAACAAACTAAACAAATTAAATAATAAATTAGTGATTAATGATAAATTTCACAATTTGCAACAATAAAAAAATGTTACAAGATATAGAGTACTTTTACCAAATTAGATAAATGTAACTTGTTAGTAGTTAAGAAATAAAAAGAAAAAGTACATGCAAAATGATTAATATTTGAGATCGTATTTTAAATAAAGGATCAAACTTTCAAATAATTAAAATAAAATATCAATGTTATGATAAATGATTTGAAGAGAGAACTAAAACCCCAATTTCATTTCACAAATTCACCAAAACATTCATCATCCATTCTAGCTTTCAAGTATCTGCCTCAAACATACTCTTGCTCATCTTGCCGCTTGATGCTCCTCTTTTTGATGATTTGGCCTCCATTGATGGGATGTTCGTTGGCCTTTGTCGTCATGATGGGTTTGAAACACCTCAGCTTCTACTTCAGTGGGATGGGTTATTCTATTGATGGTTTAGGATTAACTTCTACATTTCACCTTTACTTTCCTTTGAACATAGGGACGTGGTGAATTTTCTATTGTTTATTTAGAGTTAGCTACGATAGAAGGTACCTTTCTACTTTAGAGCGACTAGCTACTTGACGAGAGCCTTTATAGCTGAAGGTTGTGTAATCTCTATCATTATACCAATAAAACTACTAGATTTTTGCCCCAAGGTACACAGTTCCATTCATCAAATACTACAATTTCATAAATAAAATGTTCATTTCTAAGCCACTTACTAACTAAGGAGAATATTCCATGTTAACCACAGTAATGCAACCATCATCACAGAATTCTATTTCCTTAAATAATCCTTGAAAGGTGTTACACCGATCTAACCATCTTCAGCAAAAGCATATCTTCAGAACTGGATCGCCTACTAGAGAGACAGCATTAGGTGGGTAGGTGCATCTCTTCCCTTATGTGAAGGCAAACTCCGATACCAGTGCCAAATGATCACTTCCCACTTTCTGTTACATAGAGTAATTCACTTTCAGCGCTTACAGTATTGCTATTCATTTTATTGGAAACTTCTCCATGAAATAGGAACAAAAGTTAAGCGCACCCGGGTGCATAAAATAAAACAAAATAGATGAAGACAATTTATGCCCCCAAAGCCTTAGGTCAGGTTTATGCCCCCATTACTCTCCTCAATTCTATTAATAAATTGGGTCCGGCATCGTGTATTTTGCCAATAAAAAACAAATAGTAATGCCGGAATCCATACTCTTGCAGTGATAGTCCCTCCCAAAGTCATGTAGTTGGTCACAGAATTATGTAACGGATCATAGAAGATACATACCTCAAAATTTATAAATTCATTACATATTCAAGCAGCATGAGAACTACCCATTCCCATCATCAAAAGTCTAGAAACATCTTCCTAATCCCTAGTAAGAATAAATCCTGAACTATAGTCAACAGAGATTTAACTTTATCTAATAATAAATAGTATATGGATGCTAAACATTATAATGAATCCTTCTTACCTTGCATGGGAGGCCACCTGTCCTCCTGAGTTTTTCAAATGGAGGAACATCAAGAACTCTCACGGGTTCAACACCTTCTGAGAACCTGCACAGGCACAAACATGGAAGATTGGGCTTGATTTCTATGTGCAAAAGTGACATGTTACCAAGATATAACTACTCATGACATATCATCTAATGAAAATCAGTGACTGTAATTGCTTAACTGTTCATGCTTAATTTGATAAAAAAATAAATAAATAAAGAAAAAGAGGAAAGATAGGCATTTCTTAATGCATTATTTGAAGGGATTGTGTAAAACTACATCTAATCAAACAAGCTCCTCACCATATGTAGTCAACTGTTCCAATAAATTTTGAATGATATGAAGTTGCAAGTGGTTCACCAGCCAAGTCCCTTGCTTCGGCTGAGCCCTGCAACATTTTATAAAAAGTTTCTTATAGTCGATATTTCATGAACTCGAACTGTCTATTAGGGAAAACAGAAAAGAAAGATGTATATAAATAATGAATCTGAGACGCTACTGCCAGTGCAACATAGGAACTTTTGAGCTTCAGCGGATGATCAATGACTCCTCTTTCAGCATCACCACCAGCAACTCTGACCTCTTCATTTGTCCAACCGCAAGTGAGCAACCTGAAGGAAAGGCATATCAGCATACTGTTCCATACAGATTCAGAGGAATACTGCAAATGAATATGTGTTTTCTACAAGCTAACATCTAATGCAAAAAGGATCCCTGAAAATCACTACACTTTGAACCCTCAAGAGTAGGTAAATGATCTTTTCTACAGTGAAAAAGCAACAATTTATAAAATTAAATATTCTTAAATATCTAGATAGGATCTATAATCAATTTTGAGCCTGATGCAGCTAGAAATATATCAAGGTACACATTCACTAAAAGTCAAAATGAAACTAGAAACAAGCCTCTCATAACCACTGACAGTTTACTATGAAACTAGAAGAGGTCAAGAGACTAGTCTTAGACTTCAAGGAAAACACAATATACAATAAATTATTTAAAAGAAAAAAAGAAAAGAAAAATGCCTTGATATATACTTAAAGGTAAGAAAATTTAATCAATATCTCTTAAATAGCTCTTCTATTATTTGTGTCTGTATGTGTGCACATGCTCAAGAGGGGGAAGAAAGGAGAAGGGAAAAGTGGGGGTGGGGGTGGGTGGCAGTGCATCATCCCACCATTTATTCTCCTGATGAAGAGGCTTCTCAAAATGTTGATGGAAAACACAGACAACTTCAAAGATATGCTTGCAAAACTAAAACAGTTCTATGCAAGTGACATATTACGACCCAACCAACAAATTATAAAAAACATCATTATTTTGATTTAAAGTTATGCTACCTTAAATAGAACAATAATAAGATGCACCTCTCCATCAAAAGAAAGGCACTTGCTGAATCTTGACGAACACCAAAAACTTGAGCAGGATGGCAGCTTCTTTGACCAGATAACTCCTTTCTGTCGTGTGACAAAATATTCAGCTGCATGGATCCAATTTTCTTATAATCTCAGGGAGCTAAGTCTACAATCAGTAGAAAAGAATATACATGTATACCATGTTTATCAATAGCATGAAGAATAAGAGAAGATCCAATCCTCTTACAATCTCAAGAAGTTAGGTTTATAATCAGTTGTGAAGAATATAAATGTATACCATGTTTATCAAGCAAGAAGACTATATCAGTTTCACATAATAATGTTGTAGAGGGATTATTACCTCAGATTTTGACAAGAATTCGTAAATAGGGCTCTGTGAACAAGAAAAAAATTATATATGAATTTACATCACATTTGATTAAACTTTGCAAAATGTAGAATTAGATACTTTACCTTTGGGGTTATATTAAAATCCCCAGCAAGGAGGACTGGAATATTTCCCCATGTTTTTGAGAGAGCATGTGCTTTTGTTGAAAGCAAGCGAATCTACAGAGGTATTGTTAATAACATATGTAAGTGAAGTATATTGCACGGCAACAAAAGCTATTGATAACTCTGTAGCTTCAAACAAAAAAAATATTGAGTAACTGTGCTCTTTGCCCCATAAACTCTGTAATGAAACATCTTACCCCTTATAGTTTCAAAAGCTTATAATTATCACAATCTTCCCATAGATTAGCCTAACCAGAGACGTAGCATCAGAAATGAATACATTTTTCAAAACTAATGAAATCAAAACACTATTTTGTGCAAACAATATTTTCCCAAAAGTAATGTAGCTCCCTACCTACCTCTCTTCCCCTCCCTCAGAAGAGTATAAACGAACTAAGCCGGTTTGCAAATTATTTAAGCTTGGCTCAAGTTTTATTTGGATTTAATTCAATGATAGTCGAGTCGAGCTCAAGTTTAAGTTACTCGAGTAGTAAATCAAGCTAAACTCGAATTTTAAAATACTAAACTCGCTAGACATGTAAACCTACTCGAACTTGATATAATTTTTAATATATTTTTAATTTATCTAAATATAAGTGAATCTAATATTAGTTAGGGATAATTTATAAAAAATTTGAATTTAATCTAGCTAATCGAGTTGAGCTTGAACTTGCCATATATATTTTTGAGTTGAGCTCAAGTTTAAAATTTAAAATTCAGTTAAACTTGAGCCAAGCTCAAACTTCGAGTTTTCAAGGAGTCATCTGAGTTATAATCACCACAACTATGGGTAGATGGTGATTCAAGCCATATTTGTCCATGGAGTCAAAAGACAAATCTGGCTGAAACATCCAACCTTCATATTTAAGAGATAAATTGCCACGAGTAGACTTTAGGAGTAACATGAAAAGAACCTAAACTTAGGGAGGAAAGGAAATCAGATGCAAGATGTTTGCTAAAGGTACTGAGGTGCTGCAAAAACAAGAGCAGAAACCCAAAAATTTCTGCTATCAACCAAAGATACATGTGCATTGAGGACTTACCTTAAAGGAAAATAATTCAGAAAAAGAAAAAGAAAAAAACAATGAGAAAAATCACCCAATAACATAGCTAACTAAAGAGAATCTTAAAGCCACCAAAATTGTTAAGCAACTATATTTACGGTTTTGTCCTTTTAAGTTGGCTTTGCGATAAAACAGGAGTTACTTAAAACAATTCTAAAGCCCATACACAAGACCAACACTATCTAACAAAGAGAACATGGAAAATTCCATAATTTTTTTCGTAATGCAAGAGAGGAAGATACCACCATCTCATGCTTTGTCAGGAGACTCAAGACACCAATTCAGAAGTCTTACTTGTCCTAACTTGATCTCCCCTCTGCTGGGATTGTAAAGTACATGAATGTTGCCAACCAACAATCTTTTTGACTCATCATTGCACATCTGCCTGCATGTAAGGAAGTGAGATATAGAAAGCATTGTAATTACATATGACAGCATGAAAACCCTTCGGTTTTCCAGTCAGCCACATGTGTTTGCTGGTGCATAAATGGTTATAACACAATGCACAAACCAATGAAATCCATCACAATCACTGCGATAGATCTCCACCAATGAACGGAATACAAATAACAAGATATAACAGTGTCAATTTTGTTCACTTCTACCTCAAAAACCAAAAGTTGAGCTACATTATCACGTAATCCATATCGTTTAAATTCAATGCTTTCCACTTCCAGCAACCGAAACCTTCATCAAAGAAATTACTAGATATGTCAATTGAAAGAAAACATCCCGTCAATTTAACAGTAGGGCAAGTCCCTTTTTTTCTAGAGAAACCTACGTGTTATCTCTCCAGAAAACAGCACATCCATCAGCATTACCCCCAGTGCGTCTCTAAGATTACACGTAGAAATGGGAAATTTTAGATGTCTTGTGCAGATTATATGAATGGAAATACCAGCCTCATCAACTAGGCCAGGTAGAAAAAACATAGAGGACACTAACCTTATACAAGCCCACATATCCTGCTTTTTCTAGAGTGCTGGAGAGATCAAAATATCTGTCAACCTCCTAAAAACCAAATCACGTGCCCATTAGTCTATTCTAATGAAAACTATGTCATATAGTTCCCTAGACAGATATGAGAGATCAGAATATTTACTTGCAAACATATTATATGAGGATTCCATCCCATCAATTCTTCACATATAACTCTTTTACGCCGTTCCCAATTCATATACAAGGAAGGAACATTCGGATACATGTCTCTGTGTTTAGATGCATTTCTGTCTCCCAGTATGTTATACGAAACAATAGTAAATTTCTCTGATCATATGCACAAAACAACAAAACACAGTCAATCTCCAATATTCCCAATCAATTATATTATTTCTTCATGTGAAATGAAACACACATTGAAAAAGTATCTTCAGTAACATGCCTCTATTAGTGATTAGCCTGCAGTTAGGCTCATTTCAAGGCAATATGGCACTATGTATATCCATAACACCCTAGTACTAACACTTTTACTAAAATTTTCATCCCGGTAATAAGGAAAATTACAAGCTAGTTTTCCAACTCAATAAGCAACCTAAAAACCTCATCTAATCAGTTTGATGATTAGAACTTTAAGTGTTTGAGAACACTTGATTTCATATTTACACCTCTCTGGTAAACCTTAGTTGCTGATCCAAAATCTCTACCAATAAGTACATCTATCAAGAAGATACAATCTCAGAAAAAAGATTCAGAAATGGCAAATTATATGGGCAGAATAAAAATATGATACTGCATGATACATTGTGCGTTCATTTACATTCACTGTAAAGTTCAGTACTCAGCAATCAAACCAGTGATACAAAACACAAGCAATGCATTATCCAAAAAACATGATCATAAAAAAATGGGACAATTGCAAATATACGATTAATTGCCAGGTGCAAATGAACCCTAAACTTTCAGAGTATGATTTCACCTACCCATGACTTTAGAAAATGTGTAGCTTGAGCAACCATTTGGGGATTATTACTTTGACGTTTAAGAAGCTATCAGTACTTAACCTAACTAATAGTTTGAGAGTGCATTTGCATTTTGCCTTGAAGAAATACTTCAAATACACCAATATAAATGCTGTGCCATTTTTTTCCCCTCATTTTATGTAATTGAGCCTTGACATAAAAAATAAAGTGACAATTCCTAAGACAAATGAAGCTAACCACTCAACGGAATCAAATTCAAAATAAGATTACAACATGAAAATTCCACTTGAATATAAATGAAGCAAACAAACTATTCAGAATAATTCAAGTTGCCATCCTGGTAAATTTTTGAAGTCTCAACACCATCCAATTTTGCTTTATTGTGTATATGAAAACCTTGTCTATCCCAGTTGATCAATTAATATTTAGCACATGTTCAATAATGTGGCTTAACAGACTCTTGGATCACATTGTGTGATGTAAGAATTTGAAAATTAAGGAATATTTTCATCAAATTGAATATCTTGCATAGCTTTATTCAAAAAGGTTATGCTAGTTTTGGTACTATGTATCAGATAATTCCCTGTTGTGTCACAATTAAACAAAAAGTTTAGAATACATCAATAAATCTTTCCTAAAATTACAAGGTCTTTGTATAATTTTTCAAATTTTATAATGTTAAATCATATTATAAAGGTCGACCCAAATTTGTACAAAATAAAACAGTGTGTTCATTGGGGGGACTTTTTCCAATATTTTTTATAATCAAGTCTTTATCATGACAAGTTAAGAATCTACACGTGCTAGTGACTTTTAGTGATAACTAGTGGTATAAGGCAGCAAACAATGATGGACCACTAACAGTAACAATTCGCAATTACAGAAAAGGCTAGGACAAACAGTGGTATAAGGAACGTTTGAATACATGTCTCCGTGTTTAGATGTATTTCTGTCTCTTGATATGTTATACGAAACAATCCATACCTTTTTCTTATCATATATGCATAAAACAACATAGTCAATCTTCAAACAGTTTTATTATTTCTTCATGTGAAATGAAACACGTATTACTTCAGCAACTTGCACCTATTAGTCATTAGCTGGCAATTAGGCTGCTCTCGAGGCAATATGGCATTATGTATATACATAATGCCCTGAACTGACACAGCTACCGGTAAGGCAGAGGCAGTGTTATTAAGAAAACAGGGAATTGGAATTTCACTTCCACCAGCTGAGGAGGAATTCTCCCAACTCTGCTAGGATTCGTTTCTTACAAAATATCTTCCAACTCCCCTAACTGACTAACACTTCCCTATTTATAAAGCCGTAGCTCTCCCATTACAAGAAGTATTATCAATAGATGTATTCTAAAATGCCTCCAGTTAACTAACTACAGTAACTCTTATTAGAACAACTAAAAACAGTCCCTATAGCAGCAAAACATCTAAAATATAGCTAAACATCTCAATCAAGTCGTGACTGTCGTCAGTACACATGAGATACATTCTCATGAACCTTGGGCATGCATCAGCTACTAAGATTTCTGCCCCTGTAATGAAGAAATTTACATGCTACTTTTCCAACTCAATAAGCAACCCAACATCCATATCTGTTTAGTTTAATAATTAGAACTCAGAGTGTTTGGACACACTTGTTTTCATATTTACATCTTTTTTATGAACCTTAGTTGCTGATCCAAAAACTCTACTATGTACATTTATGAAGAAGATACAATTTCAGAAAAAAGGACCTAGAAAGGACAAACCATAGAGACAGAATATAAGTATGATCCTTCATAATCCTCCATGTGTTCATTTTATATTCACTTTAAAGTTCAGTACTCAGAGCAATCAAACCAACTATAATTCCACATAAACAAAAAACGACAAAAAGCACAAGCAACACATTATCCAGAAAACATGATCATAAAGAAATGGGAAAATTGCCTAATGATATTGGTCATATGCAGATAAACACTTGAACTTTCAAAGGTATGGTTTCACTCCACATGACTTTAGAAAATATGGAGCTTTAGCAACCATTAGGGACTTTTTTGCACATTTTCAGAAGTTATGTAAAGGCAAATCCAACATTTTGAAGAAATACTTCAGATTCACTGATATAAATTGTGCTTTGCTCTTTTCGTTTCATGTAATTAGGCTTGGCGTTGAAAATAGAGTGGCCATTCCTAACGAAGCTAATGAATCAACAGAATTAAATTCAAAACAAGAGTACAACATAAAAAATTCCACACTACAATGCGAACAAACCATTCAGGATAAATCGTTTTGAAATCCCAACATATTTTTGAAATTTGAAGACCATCGAAATTTGTTATATTGCATATATGAACAGCTTGTCTACCCCTGTTGATCAATTAATATTTAGCATTGTTCAATAACGCAGCTAATCAGACACTTGGATCACATTGTATTATGTGTTGGGAAAAGTTCGGAAATTAAGGGGAACTTTCAAGCAATTGAATATCTTGCATAGTTTAGTCAATATGGTTATGTTAAAAACCATATGTTTCGAATATCTTGTATTATGTTTTGGTACTAAATGTCATATAATTCTTTTTGTGTCACAATTAAAAAAAAAGCTAAGTATACATTTATAATTCTTTCCTAAAATTACAAGCTGTTAGCATAAATACATAATATATTTCAAACTTTTTTTCAGTATTTGCTATAATCAAAGTCTTTACCATTGTCAAGTATCATCGCAAGAACCTAAGAATTTACGCATACTGGTGGCCTTTAGTAATAAGTAGTGGTACGAGGCCAGGACAGTGATGGACCACTGGCATGAAAATTAGCAATTACAGTAAAGGTTAGGATAAATTGGGAAAATGAACTACTCGGTTTAAGAGAATCATTAATATTTTCTATGATAATTAACCACCGCTATGACCTTGATGATGACATCTGATAGCTTTCCAGGTCCGATGATAGTAAAAGAAGAAAAAATATATATATAGAAAGAATACGGAAAAGTTTTCTGGAAAACAAGCGCAACCATAAAATTATTGCAACACCATGGCAACAATAACCGACAGGATTTAAGAACCATAACATCGATCAGGAGTAACATTTTCTTGTCTTCTAATTTGTCATTGACTTGCAGTGCACCATCCCTAATAACAAACACACAGATAGCATAAAGAAATCACCTTGACCATCAAACGGTTGATCAGACTCAACCCACTGCCGAAGAAGCTCTGGCGATTCATCCAACGGTGACTTCCAATTCATGCGCGGGTTATACCATTTACGACCATACGAGTTACTTGATGATGATGATGATGAAGACAAGTGGGCTTTATCCTCATTGAAAGAGCAACAGATGGTGGTTTTTAGTGAAAAAGGTGATGGTTTTGTGGTGACAACATGGCTTTTGGTTACTGCGTAGGAGACAAGGGCCGTTCTACGGAGCCAAAATGAAGACGCGAAAGAAGAAGAATAAGAAGAAGAAATGTGAAAACCCATTGAAAGAAGGAACGGGCGTGTCCTGTGTAGCGTTTACTGGGATTTGCGATTTGAAGGAAGAAATTGGGGCAGTTCGGAGATATTAATGTAGTTGTGGATAATGAAGCCCGACTGAATTTAACACTATGCCTGGTAATTTTTTCTAAAAGGGCAATGGCGGAAATCATCCGAGAAAAAGAAAGGAACGGAAATGTAACGAGGTATAATTTTTATTTTATATTTGTTAATATATGAAATAAATGGAAGGAATTTTTCTTTTTTTCCTTTTTTTGTTTGGTTTATCTAAAAAAAGAAATGAAAGGAAATATAATTAGTATTAGTCAAAATTATCTTTATTAAAGTGATCTTTTGGATATAGATCTTTCATACCTATACCGACCTTAATGGGTTTACGGCCCAACAACCTTTCTACCCTTATAATCGACCTTTGTTAAAGCCCATAACACAACTTATCTAGTTACAACAATCACCTATTGCTAAAAGATTATAGAAAAGGCTAAATGATCAAGTCAATAACTATTTCCTACATTCGTTAAATACGTGAAGCATCATATCTCCACTACTTGGGAACATAGCTACTGCCAACTAACTTCTCCCCATTTGTCAGCCCTACTTCTTTATATATATAAGACCATCACTCAATGGTAAACTATTTAATACTTTACATACTAGAGTCTACTTTTTATCTTCAAGTACTCTTACTCTTATACACTAGTCCAACTTAACCATTAAAGTAACTATGCTGAACAATACCCCAACGCCCTTTACTGTTCTTTATCTTGCAAGCTCATCCAGTTACGCGAAGCTCAATCTCAACTAAGTCTTCACCGACCAATATCCAAAGATGACATTGGTCACCGTATGTAAGAAACCAATCTAATCTCTTACCCAAATACGCACTAAACACTCTCCTAAACATCACCCTTGACTGCTAAGATGTTTTGCATTGACAACCCTAAGAACAACCAGTTGGTGAACGACCAACCTATTGAAAATCATCCCCTAGCTAAGGAAATATTTGAACAATGTTCAAAGCACTTACTTAAGGAGTTTATTGCCCAAAACAGGTCGCTCCACACTCATCTTAAGGACACTGAGGGGCATAGTGCATAGACTACCATCCACCTAAACCTTCTAATGCCAGCATTAGGTAAAACAACTAACAGCAAAAGTAGGAAAATGGCAGGGATCAACAATCCAATCCTCCAACATAGGAACAGCAGGTACGGTCTACGGCCACCCGCAACCACACCCTTATTGGCAATGAGCAAATAACCTACTCTCATTGAGCCCTGGCACACTTTGCAATGCGCCCAGCTCACCTGGTAGACAATGTCGACCTCAATGAGTTCTGTACAATTGTAAAGAGGCTATTTAAGCAATAGGAGAGCAAAGCAACTGATGACACTGAGTTGGTCGCCAACAAAAAAATCCCCTTCACTTGAGGTATCTAAGATGAAGTATTTTCTCTAAATAGCAAGCTTCACACCTTAGACTAATATGATGGCACTAGTGATCTTAACGATCACCTCCTTTATTTCCGCACCCTTATAAACCTTCATGGTTATGGGGATGCCATTATGTGCAAGGCCTTCCTAGGTACACTAAGGAAAGCAGCTCAAACGTAGTTTAACCATCTGCCCAAGAACTTCATCAGCTCCATTAACAGGCTGGCATAGAGGTTTAGCCTCTAGTTCAAGGCTAGCAAGCCTCTATCAAATGATACATTGTCCTTGTACTTAATAAGATAAAGCAAAGGGGAGACTATATGAATATGTGGCCTAGTTCAATAATACCATAGTTGAAATCCATCAGTTGGACGAGGGAGTAACGGTACATGTTACATAGTTCGACATATGACCTTTAGGAAACTTTTTTCAATCACTGCGAAAAGTAAGCCAAAGACCCTAGCTAAATTTTGGAATAAGGCCTAAAAATACATGAACCAAGAGGATAACATTTGTGCCAAGCACAATGCCGACTGAGAGAGGTTGAACAAAAAGAAGGACAAGGAAAGATTGTCTATAAAGGATCACCTCAATAGTAAGGCACCAAGTAGAGCTGAAAAGGAAGGCTTTAGCGGTAAGAAGACTTAAACAGAACCCATTTCCCCCTCCCATCTACAAACAGCACCACCCTTTAAATCGACCCATCACCCAGGTCTTCACTAAGGTGCAAAATAGAGGCTTATTGTAGAAGCTCCCTAAGATGAAGAGGAATCCCAGTCGTCAAAGCTCGAATAACTATTACCAATTCCACGATGACCACGGCCACACCACGGAAGAGTGCTTCCAGCTAAAGAACACAATTGAATTGCTATTCAGTAAGGCTTCTTCAGCAAGTATGTTGACCAGTAGAAGAACAATGATCGTTCCAATGATGATGAAATGGGGCTCCTTGAAGGTGGAGAACTGAAGGAGCCTGAGAAGAGGAAAATGAGGATGGCTACAATGACCAAGCCCTCAATGGCATGATTAACATAATCATTAGGGGGGCACACCCAAGGAGTTAGTCAACTACCAGCAACTCGACTAACACTTCGTTCGAGGTGTTAATTGTCAGAGAAAAGGGATAGAAGATTGATACTTCAATCTCTTTCTCAAATGAAGACCCGGAGGGGGTAAACACCCCTCATCAAGATGCCCTTGTTATTAGGGCAAGAATTGTAAATTTTGAGGTTCTCAAGAATATGGTGGACACTAGCAGCTTTACTAACATCCTCTTCTTGCATACATATAAAAAGATGAGGAGTAAGTTGCCTAACAAAATGAAGTCATACCAACATAAGCTCATTGGCTTTAATGGGAGCACTGTCCAAGCCAAGGGAATTATCAACCTCAACATGGAACTTGGTGATGAGGACAATGTCGCGTAACGACCAGTAGGGTTCATTGTGGCCAACTACCTGTTTCCTTATAACATCTTCTTTAGACAACAAAACTTGAACGCGTTGCTAGTTATTACCCCATCCTTCCACCTAAAGGCCAAGTTCTTGACCCCAATTAGGGTGGGAATCTACTAGTGTAATTAGAAGCTCTCCTAAGAGCTCTACATCGAGTCTTCACTCTAGAGATCGGCTTGTAAGAGAAGATGGTTAAGAGAGGCTAACCAAGTGAAAAAATAAAAGAGGTACAGATTAACACCTCTCCAAACCAAACCACCAAGGTCAAGATCGAAACACCTTTCAAGGTGAAGGAATAGATAATTGCCCTCCTACAAGCCAATTCAAATAAGTTCGCCTGATCCCTCCTACGAGCCAATTCAAATAAGTTCGCCTGATCCCTCCTACGAGCCAATTCAAATAAGTTCACCTGATCAATGTCAAACATGCTTGGGATCTCCCTTAACTTAGTAACCCACAACCTCAACATCGACTCTAGTATGTGGCCTGTCAAACAGAAGAAGAGACACTTCGCACCCGAAAGGCAAGCCATAATAAAGAAAGAAGTGCAGAAGCTACTTAAGGCTGGCTTCATTAGAGAGGAGAAGTTTCTGACCTAGTGATGCGTCTCCAGGGTCGAACATATAAAGAAACACCATAACAAAGCGAGCAAAAAAGAAAACAAAGGAAAAGCTGGCAAAGCTTAGACAGTTGTCGATGAATATAACACACCAATTGATCATGCTCAGCCTATAGTCTATCAGATACGACTCATAGGTCCGAACTAAAGGGTCACTCGCCATTACCCCTTGTTAAAGGAAATAGATAAGAGTTGAAAGATAATAAGAACACTAGAGTTGCTCAAAGGAAACTTAATTAAATTCCGGTATTCTTCATTACTGCATGCAATAAGTGGGGTTTACATACCCATTCACTAAGATTATTTTACATATATGAAAAGATAAAAGGGTATTCTTACAATTATGGTACATAAGACATACTAAAAAGGGTAAAAGGGATCAAGAATATTCAGTACGGAAAAGTAAAGAATCCTTCTAGAATATTATACCAAAAGACACGTGTCGATTAGTAATTAGTGATCAGAAATATGGTACAAGTGGATAAGAAAAGAATTTGCAGTTAAAGGCTGACCTAATTAAGATCTGGTTGGAGCCCAATTAGTCTTGTTGTAGAATAGTCAACTAGGGTTGAGGTCCAATATCTATTATCGATTCGAGAGCTCAGCTCGAATAGTTCTGAGGCTGTTTGCTCAAATATTCTACCATAGTACAACTATCTTGCAAGTCTGGCACATGTGAAGGCTTAGTAGTCAGTCAACAAAAAAAGGAAACACAGAGGTAAGGATTGGATTTTCCGTCCCGGATAGGGCTTCAAGCTAATATTCTTCAAGTGAGTCCTCTAGCTCAACTTTATATGATCGGTCAAGGGGGTTGATTCCTATCATCTGCTTGGGTATGGGAAAGATTTGTCTTCAAATCTAAAGTAGTCTCTAGCTCTTCTTCTGGGACACTTATAGAGTCTTCTACTGGTTAATGAGGAATCAAATCAAACACATTAAAAGTGGGGGAGATACCATAGTCATCAAGTAACTCAATCTAATAAACGTTGCGGTTAACTTTCTTTATGACCTTGAATGCACTATCGGCTCAAGGAAATAGCTTGCTTTGTCTCAAGTGCAGGAATTATTCTCGGCTAAGGTGAATCCTTATAAGTCTCTTGGCTAGAGAGAAACAGTTCGGCAACCTTGGTTACCAATCTCTAGTTGTCTCTAATTGAACTTAGTAATCTTCCCAATTACAAACTAGTGTAGCTTTTGCAATTCTTAAGCTCAGTTAACTTCGGATTGACTTTGTTCAACAGTTATAGAAGTGATGATCATATCCAAGGGGATAGTATAATTAAGGCCATAAACGACCTTGAATGTGGTCTTCCTAGTAATGCTATAGGTAGTTCGGTTGTATGCAAATTCCATAATTAATAGACACAGATCTCAGTCCCTCAAGTTCTTTCCTATGATAGCTCTAAGTAAGTTTCCTATCATCCTATTAACTACTTCAGTCTAGCCATCAATCTAAGAGTGGCTACTGGAGTTGAACACAAGTTTAAGTCCAATTCCTTTCCAAAGAGTCTTCTAAAAATAGCTAAAAAATTTTGTTTCCAAATTTGAAACAATAATCTTTGGCACTTCATATAGTCAGATAAAATCTTACAAAAATAAACCAGTAATGTATATAGTATTATTAGTTCGATGGCACAAGATAAAGCATGTCATTTTGTTGAAGCGGTCTACTATAACAAATATAAAATCCTTTCCTCGAAATGTCCAAGGCAACCTTAAGACAAAGTCCATGCTAAAGTCGGCCTAAGGTAAGGTTGGCATTGGTAGAAGCATATATATTCTCCATGGGGCTCTCTCTTCCCCTTAGCTCGCTTACACACTTCCCAATTACCAATTACCTTATGTACATCCTTAGCCAAACCAATCTAGTAAAAGTTTTCTTTCAACAGTTTGATTGTCTTGGTCTCCCCAAAGTGACCAAATAATCTACCACTATGAGCTTCCCTAACCAACAACTTACATATGGAATAGTTTGGTATATACAGCCTTCAGTCATTAAACAAATAGTCATCCTGAAGATAATATCTTCTAATAACTACTTCTTTTAACTACTTCTTTTTGGCACTGCTCAACAACTGGACCGAAATAAGGGTCATTAGTATACTACTTAGTGAAAAGTGAAAATCTCAATAATTTTGTTTGCGAATTGGTCAACAAGGTTTGCCGACGTGACAGAGCATCGATGACTACAGTTGCTCTTCCTTTCTTGTGCTAGATCATATAAGAAAATCCTTCCATAAACTCCAATCACTTGGCTTGTCTCTTCAAAAGGTTTTTCTGACTCCTAAGATGCTTTAGAGACTCATGGTCTATGTAAATAACAAAATTTCGTAGCAGCAAATAATGTTTCCAAACAATAAAGGCTTGAAAAAGAGAGTATAACTCTTTCTCGTATATAGAGCAATTCAAGGCAACATTATTAACCTTCTCATTATGGTAAGCGATGGGTCATCATTCTTACATTAGGACAGCACTAATTCCGACACCTAACGAATTACAATCTAGTTCAAATGATTTGTCAAAATTTGGTAATGACAGGACAGGGGAGGTGGTAAGCTTCTCCTTAATCTCCTTAAAGCCCTATTTAGCTCGGTCATTCCACTTGAACCCTTCACTCTTCTTTGTTAGCTCGATTAAGGGAGCGGTTATGGTACTGAAATTTTTTGTAAATTGCTTATAGAAAGAAGCTAAGCCATGAAAACTTCAAACTTCAATGGCATTTTTCAGCATCAGCCATTCCAACACAATCTGAATCTTCTCATCTGCTCGAATTCCTTCCCTTAACACTACAAACCCAAGAAAAATCACTTCATCTTGGTAAAATGTACATTTCTTCAAATTTCCATATAACCTTTCGGTTTGCAAAATGCTAACAACTACTCGGAGATGTTGAACATGGTTATTTAAGTCGATACTGTATACCAATATGCCATTAACGTATACTACCATACATTTTCCGATTAAAAGGTACATCACATGACTCATTAACCTCATGAATGTGATCGGTGCATTAATAAGTCCAAACGGCATAACCAACCATTTGTAAAGACCATGCCTGGTTTTGAAGGCAATCTTCTACTCATCACCCTATCTCATGCGAATTTGGTAGTAGCCACTTCATAGATCAACCTTTGAAAATATTTTGGTGCCATATAGCTCATCCAACATGTCATTAAGCCTCGGTATTAGGTACTTGTATTTGATAGTGATTTATTTAATTGCTCAATTGTCGATGCACATATGCCATGAACTATCCTTTTTGGGGGGCGAGCAGAGTTGGTACAACACAAGAGCTCATGTTATCCCTCACGTATCCTTGTTATATGAGTTCATCTACTTATCTTTTCATCTTAGTAACCTACTTAGGGTTCCTTCTGTATACAAGTCGATTCGATAGGGCGATGCTTGGCTGTAGGTCAATACGGTGCTCTATGCCTCGAATTTCAGGTAGTCCCTTAGGCAATTGCTTAGGAAACAAGTCAGTAAACTCATCAATCAGCCTTTAGATTTCATCTAGAACATCCTTCAGATCTCTCATCTCCAGTAATCTTCTAATCAATAGAAACTAGGTTCTTCAGCCTTCTTAGCAGTTCAAAGCTCTATTCGACTCATCACTAAGGCTTTCTTCTTACTAACTCGGGTGAGCTGATTATAGGTCTCATTTACTTAGGACGTGATCATGGGTTGCAACATAATCTTCTTCCTATCCTTATTAAAGGCATAAGTGTTCTTATATTTGTCATATGTAATATATCGGTCGAATAACTAAGGTCTTCCAAGCAGTAGATGTGAAGCTCCCATAAGGACGACATCGCACACTACTTCATCCCCATACATACTCCCAATACTAAATGGTACAATTACTTGTTTCGTCATGTGAAAAGTACCTTTATCATGCTGCCAATATAGCTTGTAAGGTCAAGGCTACTTAAAGGTCAACAAACCTAACCTCTATACGAAGGACTGCTCAACAACGTTAGTACAACTTCCTCCATCCACTATGATGGTGTACAACTGTTCTTTGATAGTACACTTGGTATGGAATAAATTTTCCCTCTGGTCTTCCTCGAAGTTTGGTAGGGAACTCAGTACTCGTCTTAGTATTAGGGTCATTACTTCTCCCTGGTCAACATAAACACAAGTCTCCTCTTCTTCTTTGGTTTTGGCTTTCCCAATATCATCCTCCTCCTTGACCTCGCTCTCATCGGTGCTATCCACTACATCTCTTTAGAGCACTATGACAAGTCAGTTCGGACACTCAACAGTCATATGTTTGAAACCTAAGTATTTAAAGCACTTCACCTTGCTGGTCTTCCATCCGAAGGTCTGTCCTCTTTCATATGTTCTTGGGGTTAGCCCGGCCTTGGTTTGACTCAATTTTCCTACTCAACTCTACTAACCTATTGAGCTATCATCAGGACAGTTATTCCTTTTCTCGACTCAGCTTAAATAAGGGCTTAGGAGAATATTCATCTAAGTTGGCTTGGAGCACTTCTCCTTTAATTTTTAACCCTCTACGCTATCTTAATCGCCACTTCCACAATGTTGCAAATCTCATACTTAAGCCTAAAAATGAACCTCAATACTGTGCGATCTTTTTGTTCTTTCACGTCGGCCTGGATCATAAGCATTTGGAACTCTCTCACATAGTCATCAACAAATCAACCTCCTTAGCGAAATTCCTGCAACTTTACAAATGTATCTTGTAAGTAGGTCTCAGGCACAAATCTATCCCTTAACAATATTTTCATCTTATCTCAAGTTCTTACACCTCGTGATGTGTACCGTGACCAAGAACAAATAAGGTCAATCATTGGATGGGTCCAAGCTTGCCAAAAACTTAAAACATGAGTGATGGGAAATGTGCGAAAGAACGAAAAGTGAATGAAAAGTAAGAAAAACCTATGAACAATTCCAAAGGATATGACGCACCAATGAAACTTCCGAGGACTCACGGCACAACTCAATATAACACACGAGATGATTCGGTGAGATCACTCGCCACCTAGCCTTGCTTAAAAGTTAGGATAAAGGTGAAATAAGAGTAAACAAAAGTGTTTATAAAAGGAAGAATATTTAGTTGTATTTATGATAATCTAATCTTCTCAGCTACCAATACAAGGGGTATTTATACCCGAAAGTTAAGGCAGTTGGCCTAAAAGGGAAAATACAAAAGGATATTATCTTAAAAAAGTAATATACAAGAGGGTAACAATGAATATTCAAAAAAAGCAATGATTAGTGTGGAAAATTCTATATGTAGCCCTACACACATAGTAGAGATACATCAGCGAGGCCATTGGAGGATGCAAACAAACGCATATGATCGAATTGCTTATTCGAGCAGGGGTAGGTAAGGATCAATCCAGAGTTTCTCTCTCAGTCTCTCAGCAAGGGTGATGTCGAGTAATTGGTCGACTCAGACGTGAGTGAGTAATCGTGAATGGTTTGGCTATTATCTCGGTAATCTATAATTCGGTACACTTAAAAGGATGGGCAGTTATTCAGCTCAACATACAGAGTGACTCAGTAAAGAGATACTCGGAGTCAATTGGAGCAGGAGAATCCGCCTTGCTAGCCTTTCTAGTCTTCGGGCTTAGCTATGAGTCAAAAGCTTAGTAGCCTAATTCCTATCACCTCATCTTTCATCCCTTGCTTTGGCTGCATTTGGATTTTTCCCCCACATAACGGCAAACCCAGAGAACTCAAGTGCAATAAGTTAGACCTTAACAGCATTTGTATAACCATAACAGTTAAACACCTTTTCAACCTTCTCTTCCCACTCCAAATATTCGTTTACATTTCTACTTCAGCTGAAGGGTGGGATTTAGACCTTAACCTTATCTAGTCCTCAAGGAGTTCGGCGTCCTAACTCATGTGCTTAGTAATAACCAGCCTCTTCTTCTTTCACTCCATACTCTTCGACATCAATTTCCTCATCATCTTCCTCAATCTCCTCTAACTTCAATCTTTGTCTAGCAACTCAATCTACTACTCCAATTCATGGGGGTCAAATTAGGCGATTAGCTCAATTACCTTAACCATAGCCTCTTTCTAGAACATTTTTGGGTGGGTTGCGCTATGGCATACCTTGGGGTTCTTACCTATTAACTTACTTCGCAATGACCAAAACCTCAACAAAATTAGTGAGTTTGTCAAGTTTGTCATCATTTGACCTAAGAATGTTACTTCCATTATGACCACAACTAGGTTGAGCACAACTACTCCGATCTCCAACAACACCTTGAATGCTAGAGTCCGACATCGTATAATACTTTCAAACAGATTAACAACACAATACCAAAGAAAACAATGCTATCATATTACCCACAACTTCAGTTAACACGCTAACAACTTCAACACTTAGTAATCACTCGAACAAGACAAAAATGAAACTTACTTTGTTTTCATAGCAACATAACAAAGTTGGAACAAAGTAATGAAGAACTTCTCTTACCAACAAAATAACCTCTACTATACAACTCATGACTCCAAACTTACTCCAAATGAATACACTGCAATAGCTATGGAAGGAATACAACAGCTACAAACAACAAAGCAAACTAAACTTCACTACAACTTTACATACTCCATCTCAGAACCATGCTTTGATACTAGTGAAGTTAATGCATCTCTAAGGTCAAACACACAGAAAAACAACACAACGAAGTGAGCAGAAAAGTAAATAAATAAAAAGGGGCAATTATCAATGGATATGACACATCAATTGATCCTACTCAGCTAAAAATCCGCCGGATATGACTTACCGGTCCAAACTGAAGGGTCACTCGTTATTACTCCTTGCTAAAAGGAATAGATGAGAGTTGAAGGGTAATGAGAATATTAGGGTTGCTCAAAGGAAACTTGATTAAATTCTAATGTTCATCATTCTTGCGTACAATAAGTGAGGTTTATATACCCGTTCATTAGAGTTATTTTATATGTATGAAAAGACAAAAGGGTATTCATATAATTAGGGTATATAAGACATACTAAAAAGGATAAAAGGGACAAAGAATATTCAGTACAAAAAAGTAAATAATCCTTCTAGAGTATCGTATCAAAAGACATATGTCAATAAGTGGTTGGTCGTTAGAAATATAGTACAAGTAGACAAGAAAAGAATTTTCAATCAGGGGCTAACCTAATTTGATCGGGATTAGGTCGAAGCCCAGTCAATCACTGATAGGAAGTAGCCCCTTGGATCAATCACAAGTAGCTGAACTAGAGGACTCCATGGACTCGTGTGGAGAATACTATCTCGAAGCTATATCCAAGACAAGGATTCCTATTCCGAACAGATCTCCTGCTGACCTGACCAACAGATGCTTAAATATGCCAAATCTGCTCCTGCCCAATAACTATGCTATGATATGACATTTGAGAAGACAACTCCAAGACCATCTGAACTGATATCCCAAGCTAATCACAAGCATCCGACCCCAGCTTAAGTTAACTACTTTGCAGCGAGACTAACTAGGCCCCAACCCGATTCAAATTAAGTCAACCCTTGACTACAAGCTCTGTTTTCTCTTTTTCACCCACTTCGTACCATATTGCTGACATCTAACTACCGAGCAACAAGTGTCTTTTGGCACAACATTCCAAAAGGATTCTTACTTTACCATACTAAATATTTTTTGTTTCTTTTACCCTTTTAGTATATATTATGTAACTTAATTGTAAGAATACCCTTTTGTTTTTTCATATTTGTAAGGTAGTCCTAGTAGATAGGTATATAAACCCCTACTAGTTTGTAATAGTTAATCAATCAATCATTAATATATAAATTATTCACGTTTCCTTTTGAGTAACCTTAGTGTTCTTATTATCTTTTAACCCTTATCTATTCCCTTTAGTAAGGAGTAGTGACAAGTGACCCTTCAATTCGGACTGATGAGTCATATCCGGTAAATTGTAGGTCGAGTAGGATTGAGTGGTGCATTATATTCATTTGGTAGCTTCCCAGACTTTGCTAGCTTTTCTTTTGTTTCTTTCAATTCGCTTTGTTATGGTGCTTCTCTGTATGTTCAACCTTGGAGACGCATCAGTCTCACTATAAAGTAGTTAGTTGGGGTTGGGGTCGGATATCTATTGTCAGTTCAGGAGCTCGACTCAAATAGTTTTAGGGTTGTTTGCTCAGATATTCTATCATATATCATAGCATAGTTGTCTTGCAGGTTTGGTACATGGGAAGGCTTGGCAATTAGGTCAGCAGAAAAGGGAAGCACAAAGGTTGGGATAGGATTTTCTGTCTTGGATAAGGCATCGAGTTGGTATTCTTCAAGTGAGTCCTTAAAATCCTCTAGCCCGGCTTTATGTGATCGGTCTAAGGGGTTGATTCCTATCACCTAGTTGGCAAATGTTGTGCTAGTCAAGAAGAAGTCGAGGAAGTGGCATATGTATGTCGATTATACTGACTTTAACAAGGCCTGCCTAAAAGATTACTTCCTTCTCCCTAAAATCAATCAATTGGTTGACTCCACATCAAGACACACCCTACTCAGCTTCATAGATGCCTTTGTGGGCTATAATCAGATAAAGATGGACCCAAAGGATGAATTTTATACCTCTTTTGTCACCGACTTTGGCACATACTACTATACAATCATGCCTTTTGGCATCAAAAATGCCAGTGCAACATATCAATGTATGGTGTATGTCGACGACATAATTATCAAGAGCAAGTAGCCCTACAATCATGTCAAGGACTTGCAAGAAGCCTTTAACCAAATGAGAAAACATGACATGAAGCTGAACCCTCATATGTGCATTTTTGGGGTCAACTCTAGCAAATTCCTTGGCTTCTTGGTCACCTAGAGAAGAATTGAGGCTAACCTTGAAAAGATACAAGTTATTAGGGATATGAAACCCCTTACCTCAATTCAAGACATACATAAGCTCGTAGGCATGGTAGCTGTGTTGAGCAGATTTGTCTTTAAGAGCGTAAATAGATGCGCTGAGTTCTTTAAAAACCTCAAGAATCCTAAGGGTTTTGAATGAACTCCTTAATGTGTGGTAGCCCTCAAGCAACTACAGGACTTCCTTATATACCCTTCAATCCTCCCCAAGCCTATTCCGAGGAGAACTTATATTTGTAGTTAGCCATTAGTGATCGAACACTCTTATCTATACTAGTCAAAGTAGAAGGGAAAGAATATAGGCTCGTATACTACATCAGCCACATACTCCAAGGGCCTAAGGTTAGGTACACCAGAGCAAAAAAATTCACTTTGGCTATCGTCATCTGAGCATATTGGCTTAAG
This sequence comes from Lumnitzera littorea, assembly GCA_024138015.1. NCBI lineage: Eukaryota > Viridiplantae > Streptophyta > Magnoliopsida > Myrtales > Combretaceae > Lumnitzera > Lumnitzera littorea. Next base: position 114,190,554 of record JAMXBB010000002.1, on the reverse strand, counting down.
CCTTACTTCCAAGTGTACTAAATTATTGTACTTATAGACCAGCCATTGTACACATTGCTGCAAAAGCCGAATACGTCTAAACGGATGGTGAAGTACATGATGGAGTTAAGCACGTACAGAATCCAATATCAACTGTGAATAACTTACAAGGCATAAGTGCTTGCCAACTTCGGGGTTAAATATAAAGGAGAGGAGCAAACATTACTAAAGTATGACAAGCCGGTATAGACTCTCCATGTTGACAGATTATCCACCTCGAAGGGTAGAGGTACAAGTCTGTACTAACCAGACTGCATAAGATCAAATTTTGCTATGCCCTCAAGTTCGAGTTTGACACTAGCAATAACAAATCCGAATACAAGGCCCTGATAGCCGGTCTCAAGCTGGCCAAAGAGATCGGCACCGACCAGATATAAGTTTTCTCAAACTTAATGCTTGTCGTCCAGTAAGTCTAGGGTGAATATGAGGCTAAGATGACACTATGGTAAGATACTTGGAGAAAGTGAAGAGTCTTTTAGCTAAGTTTCCTTCGTAGACCATTACAAAGATCCCCCGAATTGAAAACTTAGCTACAAATTAGTTGTCCATTCTTGCCTCCACAAGGATACAAAAGCTTGAGGTGAAGGATAAGGAGATTTTTATAGAGTACTTGCCAAAAAATAGCATAACTCCAAGCTCAGCTAAGGTTTTAGAGCTCACGGCAGCACCATTTGAGTCGAGCTAGATGGATCACATCTGGAATTACTTAGAGTAAGGCATGCTTCCAGAATATAGGAAGAGGCAAAGAAATTAAGATATTATGCCAAGAACTATATGTTGGTTAAAGGCGTCCTAAACCAAAAGGGGGTCAGCCTTCCCTTACTCAGATGCCTTCAAGCAGACAAAGACTTACATGTCATGGAAGAGTTGTACACTATAGTATGCAACAACTACATCTAGTCCTAAGGCCTCTACATCTGAGCTTTACAACTCAAAAACTATTAGCCTACAATGAGGTAGGATGCCAAGGTCGTAGCTCAAAAGTGCCCTCAGTGCTAGAAGCATGAATTGATCAGTCATGCCCTTAACACCAATCTCCCTAATCTCTAACCCCAAATGTTACGCCTCAAAGTGGCAGAGTCGTAACAGTTTTGCCGTGTAAATCAACCTAAGATAATAATTGACCTTACAGTCACTATCGTAGATAAGATTTACATAAGGTGTCTATGACTCCTCGCTTTGAAGTAAACAACTCATTTAAAATTAATGCTAAAATTAACATAAAAAGCTAGAACCTTAAGTCATATATACATAATTACATTCATATTGTCTTATAATCTTAAGAAATTGTACATGCTACGGTAGTCTATTGATTAACATATCATAATACTAGTTTATTAACCTAAAAGTACTAATAAAACACTAAAGGACTTGATCGTACAGCTGGTTGATTCTCACTCCCCCATAACACTTCAAAAAGAAAACTAACCTCAAAATAATTATATCACGACATATCAATTAGTGCTTGCAAGAAAATCTATAAGGGTATGAGCAATCAACAGCTTAGTAAGTTAGGATGGAGACTTAAGAATATATAACAAACACAAACTAGGTTTTCAAACAATTAATTATATGTAGTGCAACAAGCAAATGCTATCATACAACATTGTCTGGTTTATTATGAAATCAAAGTAATTTCACCTACTCTAATCCGAGTTAGGAGTTTTCATGCTTATGCAACAGTTCATAACCAAACTTAGGTTTGTGCAATGGAGACACTACTCCCCCACCCCCCTATGACTATCCTTTGAACCGATGCCCTTATCCTTATCGCAACCTCCTCTTCTATTACTTAGTTTGGCTAAGGATGAAGAAAAACCATAATGCTATCCAGCGCTATTTTTTTTCAAAAATGTTAATGTTTGGTTGGAGAATCCTAACAATTCCCTAAAGGGTTGCAATACATGTCTAATTAGGGTATTTAAGTCAATTATAATTAAGTTTAGTTTAAGATGATCAAGCAATCTCATACCATTCAAATCACAAACATTATCAAAACACAATACAAATTTTCAGTATAAAATCAGATACACATGCACATGTATATATAATTACTTACAAGCACAATTACATACAATCCTAAACCTCTAAGTATTTTAAAATAGTATTTCAAAATACAATAAAGTATTAACCCAACTTACCTGATGTCTTTAGTTAGCTCACTCGACTGGTTGCAGGTCACTCGTCTCCGCGCCTCTTATAATATAAATACTCTTTTAATATTTATATCCTTATGATATATAAACTTTATGTCATGATTTAACTCAATTTTTCATATATATATATATATATATATTATTTATTACCGATTCATTTTAGGTTAGTTTTGGAATTGGTTTCCGATTTAGGTTCTAATTCAATTTCAACTACAAGTATTATACATAAATCCTAAGAATGCATTCTGAACCATAATGTGAAATTAATCATATTATGGTTAAGTATCCTAAATATCACTTTTAGTCCTTAATCAGTATTCTAGAATGTACGATACACCTTAGTCCTCATTTATGTACTGAATTTACTCTCAATATGAGAAAATTTTACATTTTCCATATAATTACCTAAATTTAAGTTTCCTACTAGATTTATTATGTTATTCTATTATTATTATTATATTATCGATTTTAACCTAATATTTTATATTTATTATAATTTTAATTCCACAAATTATTAATTTTCACATATTCACTACATATTACACCTAATAATTACATTTAATAATCCAAATGCTACAATTATCATACCAAATCAGAAATTAACATCATAAAACACCTAATTACACACTAAATCAGTAATTATCCATTTAATTACATAATTAGCCCAAAATCACATGTTTTATACATCATTTTAAGGCCTAAGAATCATATAAAAATTTCAAAAATTATATTCTAAAAAATGTCATCATAACACTGTTCTACATCCTTTAAATAGTCTATACAAAAATTTTGAACTTAAAACTATACTCCTAAAGTTATTTATTTCTAAATTGAACAAAACTCGAGTTTCTAAGATTTTTTAAGGATAGTATATTTTTAGGAATAATTGTATCAAACTAAAATTATTCCTTAATTCTACATACATATAAACCTCAAAATATCAAATTTCATAATTTTCTAGATAAAATTGATAATTTAAAAAAATTAAACAAATTCGAGTTGAAATCATACTTACTTGTCCGTTGAACTTCCAACCACCAGTGGTGATCTTAGGGTTATCGATAGGGCTAAGCAGTGGTGGTAAGGTGTAGTGGTGGCAACAGTTCAATTCCAATTGGTCATAGGTCATAAGTTTGCTTTATTAGCTCTAATTGCACATATTTTTTCCTAAATTTTGCAAAAAACCCTAACTCTCTCTTTTTGTTTTTTCTCTATTTTTCTTAGACTCCAAAACAGACCAAAATGAGTTCCCTATGGGTTTGGGGTATTTATAGGGCTGCTTTGATTTTTTTTTTCTTTCAATTTTGAGTAACATTTAGCCTTATCTTCTTTCAAATTCACTTTCTATTTACCCTAAATTGATTGGGTAATTTCTTTTCTTTATACCCCAGCATGCCATGACTTGATTTTGGACAAATCCTTACTTTGTCTAATTTTTCCTTTATTTTTTGTAATTTTCTTTAATTATTTAACATTAATTTAGTATATTTCAGGTATTTTAAGTAATTTTGTGTATTTTTACCTATATGTAAATATATAGAGAGTAAAAGCAAATACTCCTAAATATTATTTATATTATTCTATAATTTTTAGTGTACATATAATTTATCTCGAGCAATTCGTTACTTATTGGACTTTGTTTTACATATTTTCGAAAAATAACGAGTAATATGCTTATAATTTGATATTATAATATTCTATTATTTTATTACTTATTTTCCTAAATTCAAACTTACAGGATCACTTTTATTAATACTTTCAGCTTCGTCATATAATTTAGGCTTCATCAGATACTTTATCCGATTATCCTAAATTTTACATATTGAATCTGAACATCCAGTTACAAGGCTTACACCTGACCAATCCATAGTTGTTTCCCCAATAGGGCATTAACATACTCGACAAATTCCCCGAGGGCTTAAGAGGTTAATGGTACAGCATCATAGCTGACAACTAGTTTACTAAGTAAACCAAGGCCGAAACTGTAGCCAAGATTATCGAGAAGAACATTGAGTCATTCGTTCAAAACAACGTCCTCTCTAGATTTGGGGTCCCCTACACCCTCATTATGGACAATGGATGTTAGTTTGATAACCTCAATTATAGGGATCATAGACTAATCACATGCTCCCGAGCTTGAGGACTTGCTCATATAGTTCGTCAAGCTATTTGAGGTGAGTTGAACATCAAAGAGTAGTGCATTCCCCAAACCAACCTGCCTAGTTACTTTGCTCTCTACATCATCCAGGAAGCTATTGAGGTGACTAGCCAACATGTTATACCGAGCCGAGCTCTCCACAGCACCCTACCCAAGTATCAAACAAGAATACTATCGACCTAATCTATGTTGAGGTCAAGCTAACAACTCTCTAGAGTCGACCTCTTGAAGCTAACCCAACAATGAGCTACCGCCTAATCCAACCCTTTCCCGGTCTTGAATATCTAAGCTACCAAATTGCCGATGCCGACTTGGCCTATTCAAAACTTGCTCTGCTAGGCCTGCAGTATCATTAAGACCACAGAATGAGCAAAGAATGCACATACTGTCTTTTTCTGACTACTGGATATTCTTTTTACTTGATTACAACATTACCCTTATAAATTATTCTCTTTTCCCTTACTAATAGGAATCCTTTTTTATAATTTACTCTAACTTAGGATTTACTCTAATTAGGTCATATAAATACTTATATATTGTAATAGTCGCAATAGTGAATACAATCTAGACTTTTTAGACACATTTTTGTGAGCTAAGTATTTTCCTTGCTTACTGTCGACTACTCTTATGTAGCCCATTGAGAGTGGATCAGTGGCAAATGACCTCCAACCACACTTATACATCATATCAAGTACCACTAAGATCTTGTAAGGTGTTACGCCCCAAAGCTGCAGAATCGCAACAATCCCGCCGTGTAAACTAACCTATGATAGTAACCGACCTCATAATTCTTACCATAAATTTAATTTATACAAGGCGTCTACAATTTCTCACTTTAAAGTAAACAGTTCAATTAAAGTTTAAGCTAGAATTTACATAAAAAGTTAGAACCATCGTTTATATATACATTTTTACATTCACATTATCGTAAAATTCCCAAGAGATTCTACATATTACAACAGTCTACTAAATTACATATCATATATTAGTTTATAATCCTAGAGATACTAACAAGACCATAGAAACTAGATCATTCGGCTGGTTGATCCTCACTCCTCCATAACTTCAAAAGAAAACTAACCTTCAGATAATTATATTGCGGAATAGTAATTAGAAGTTAGAACCTATAAGAGAATCCATATGGATATGAGCAATCACAGCTCAGTAAGTTAAGTTAGAGACTTATAAAAGTATAACAAAGACAAACAAAGTTATCAAGTAATTAATTACATGCAATGCAACAAGTAAATGCCATCATACAACGTAGTCTGGTCCGTTGTGAAATTAGAGTAATTTCACTTGCTTTAATTTGAGTTGAGGAGTTTCCGTTAATCCAACGGCTCATAACCAAACCTAGGTTTGTGACCAATGCCTTCATCCTCATCGCGACATCCTTTCTTATCACTTTGTTCGGCTAAGGATGAGGAAAAGACCATTATGCTATCCAGCGCTATTTTTTTCAAAGGTGTCAGTGTTTGGTTGAAGAATCCTAATGATCTCCTAAAGGGTTACAATGCATGTCTAATTAAGGTATTTAGGTTGATTATGATTAAGTACAATTTAGGGTGATCAAACAATTCTATACGATTTCATTCACCTCAATGACCAAACACAACACAAAATTCAGCATAAACTCAAATACCTAAGCATATGCATACATAACTACTCACTCAACTAGTTGCAGGTCGACTCGTCTCCGTATGTCCTATAATATAAATACACTCTTTAGTATTTATATCTTGATGATATATATATATAGGTTATGATTTAACTCAATTCTTCATGTATATATGTTATTTACTACTGATTCATTCTAAGTTAGTTATGGGTTTGGTTTTTGAATCCGATTCCAATTTAGATTTTAAATCAATTCTAACTACAGATATTATACATAAATCCTAAAAATGCAATCCGAACACTATTGTGAAATTAATCGCATTAGGCTTGAGTATTCTAATTATCACTTTTAGTCTTAAATCAGTATTTTATTTTACCTAGTACACTTAAATCCTTATTAGTATACCGAATTCATTCCCACTATGAGAAAATTTTATATTTTTCATATAATAACCTAAATTTAAGTTTTACACTAGATTGAATAAGTATTAATATTATTACTATATTATCCATTTTAACTTAATATTTTATATTTACCATAATTCCAATTTCACATATGATCAAAATTACCTATATTTACTACATAATACCCTTAAAAATCACATCTAACACCTTAAATTTCACAATAATCATACCACGTCAAATATGAACATATTAAAATCCCTAATTATATACTCAATCAATAATTATTCAGTTAATCATTAATTAACCCCAAAAATCCCTAATTATATACACATTTTAAGGGCTTAAAAATCACTTTAAAATTTCAAAAATTAATTTAAAAAAAAAGGCTTCATTGCACTATTATATATCACTTAAGTAGTCTATACAAAAAAATCAAACTCAAAAATATACTCCTAAGCCTATTTATTTTTAATTCGAAATATACTCGATTTTGTACGATTTCATAAGCACCCTATATTTCCAAATATAATTAAACCTAATCAATATTTTTCCCTAAATCTATATGTAATAAAACATTAGAATAATAAAATTGATAATTTTCTGGATAAAATTAATAATTTTAATAAATTACACAAAATAGGGCTAAATTTGGGACTCATAAGACTTTTGGACTTTTAGCCACTAGTGGCAATCTAGGGTGTATCTACCAATCCAAGCAGTAGGTGTGGGGTGTGGTGGTAGCGACGATTCAATTCCAGTTGGTGGTGGTTAGTGTGTTTGGTCTAATTGCCTCTATTGTACAAATTTTTTGTAATTTTTGAAAATTAAATCCTAACTCTCTTATTTTGACCCTCTCTATTTTTTCTACTTTTCTAACTATCCAAAGGAGCTTCTGAAAAGTTTTGGCTATTTATAGAGGTCTTGAGAAATGTTAGTGCATTAATTTTGACTTGACAAGTGTTTTATCTCTTTCAAATTGACTCTTCAATTGTGCTAATTTAGTTGGTTGATTTTTTTTCTTTCTTCCCCCAAATGCTACAGCCTTGATTTAGATCATTCCCCACTTCTCTAATTTTTTTATAATTTTTCCTTTATTTTTTTATAATTTTCTTTAATTATTTAGCATTTTTCTAGCATTTTAAGTAATTTCGTGTATTTTTACCTACATGTAAATACATATAGAGTATAAGTAAATACTCTTATGTTATTCTATGATTTTTAGTATTCATATAATTTATTTCTAATGACTCGTTAGTTATCAAAATTCATTTTACGTATTTCCGATAAATAATGAGTAATATACTTAAAATTTGACATTATAATATTCTATTATTTTATTACTTTTTTTACTAATATTTCTAATTTTGTTTTATAATTTAAGCTCGATCGGATCTTTTAATCGATCGCCCTAAACTTTACATACTAAATCCAATCCTACAGTTATAAGGCTTACATTAGGCATTGGTGCATCATATCCACTTACCGAACAAGCTTGCCTATAGGCTGAACCTTAAACAGGTTATCGAGCTGCAGAGGCAAGTAGATGAGCTGATGAAGAAAGGGTATGTACGAGAATCCCTTAGCTCCTATGTTATGTCGACCTTGTTAGTACCTAAGAAAGATGGGTCATCGAGAATGTGTATAAATAGCTAAGCAATCAATTGCATCACCATCAAGTATAGGTATCCTATACCAAGGCTTGATGATATGCTAGACGAGTTAAATTGAGCAAGAGTATTCTCCAAGATTGACCTCAAATCTGGATACCATTAGATCCGAATGCATGAGGGTAACGAGTAGAAGACTACATTCAAAATATACCATGGATTGTATGAATGGCTTGTGATGCCATTTGGACTATCAAACATACTGAACACATTTATGCAACTGATGAATCACGTACTTTGAGAACTAATAGGGAAATTTGTGGTGGTTTATTTTGACAACATCTTAGTGTATAGCCTTGATTTAGAGACTCACCAAGAGAATCTCTGAATAATCTTTGCAAAACTCCAATTTGAAAGGCTCTATGCCAATCTAAAGAAGTGTGACTTCTGTTGACCCGAAGTAATCTTCCTAAGGTTTATTGTAAGTAATGGAGGAATACAAGTTGATGATGAGAAGATAAGAGCGATCACTGAATGGCTTGTACCAACCACTTCAGCTAATGTGAGAAGTTTCCATAGCCTAGCATCATTTTATCGCAAATTTATAAGGAATTTCAATACGATTGTAGCCCTACTCACCAAACTGTTGAAGAAGAATGTTGAGTTCATATGATGAGAGAAGGAGCAGAGGAGTTTTGAGGAGGTAAAGGAAAAGTTAACTATAGCTCCTATCTTAACTTTGCTAAGCTTTGACAAAGTGTTAGAAGTAAAGTATGATGCGTCCGAACTAGGCATAGGTGCTTTGCTGATGCAAGAAAGTCGACTTATTATTTACTTCAATAATAAACTTAAAGGAGCTGCACTCAATTGTTTTATTTATGATAAGGAGTTTTATTCCTTGATCTGAGTCTTAACTGTATGATAACACTATCTGCTACCTAAGGACATGCGTTATTTGTTACCGGATATTCTTTCTACCTAATTACAACGTTACCCTTATAAATTATTCCCGTTTCCCTTATTAGTAGGAATCCTTTATTGTAATTTACTATGACTTCGGATTTACCGTAATTGGGTTATATAAAAACTTATATATTATAATAGCCGCAACAGTTAATGTAATCTGGACTTTTTAGACACATTTTCGTGTGCTAAGTGTTTTCTTTACTTACTCTCGACTGCTCTTATCTAGCCTATTGAGCGTGAACACTAATAATGAGTGACCTTCAGCCACACTTGTATATCATATCAAATGCGACTTAAGCTCATATGAGGTATTGGTGTATCATATCTACTGTTGGTACATGATAACCCCTGGTTGACCTTCAACTATCATTTATCCTTCGGAATGTCTTGAGGTTCTGACCCATCCCCTTAGATCGTGCGATACCAAACATTGTGTGTTCGTTTACACTGGATCGTATCATTATAAAGAATTATACGCTAAGCACCATATCATGCCATACTTTACGTCAGTCGCCCACCTTTAGTTGAATAAGTAAGTTGAAGTAGTTAATCAGGTCATTCTCGAAAGCTCGAATAAGAGAGTAGACCAAGCTCACAACACTTGGGTAGACAAGTTGCCCAATATTTTGTGGAGATACATGACCACCCACCATACCTCTAAGGTGAAACCCCTTTTCTCCTAATGTTTGAGTCGAAGGTAGTCTTCCCCATCGAGCTAGAGCTTCTCAACATCTGAACTCAAAGTTTTAATGCTATCTTTAACAAATCCCTACTACAAGCTAGCGTTGACACTATAGAAGAGATTGAGGACTTTGCCGCTGCTCGGTTAACTACTTACCAGCATTGAGTAGGCAGATATTGTGATTAGAAGGTCAAACATAAAGAGTTCAAGATCGGCGACCTGGTCTACCAGAAGCTAGAAGCCATAGGCTCATGGGAAGGATAAGATAAGTAAGCCCCCAACAGGGAACACCCAATCAGTGTTAAAGAGAGTTTGGGAAATGGAGCATATAGATTGGAACGATTGGATGACGAACTCATCCTGCATACTTAGAATGCCAAAAACATTCAGCCCTATTTTGACTAATGTACAACCATCTTGTAAATCTTTTCATAAAGTATCAATAAAAGTACTATTCCTTATGTGTATTGTCTATGTTTGTTTTTTTTTTTCCTTCTCTTACTTTCATATTAAGTCCCAACCCCCAAATGGTAAATGAACCTATTAGTCAGATAGGTCGAAATGCCATTAACCCAACCCCCCTTAGGTAACCTAAGTAAAGGGAAATACCCCTCAACTAAGGAACTCCTACTGGCTAGGCAAGTTAGAACACTACTGGCTTGACCCCTCTCGAGTAACCATAGTAAGGGGAAACGCCCCTTGCACAACTATTGAACTCCTACTAGTTGGGTAGGTTGAAATGCTAAAAACTTGACCCCTCTTGAGTAACCTCAACAAGGGAAAACATCCTTTGCACAACTAAGGAATTCTTACTAGCTAGGCAAGTTGGAATGCCACCGACCTAACCTCAATAAGGGGAAACAACTCTTATACAACTGGGGAACTCCCATTAACTAGGCAAGTCAGAACGCCACCATCCTGACCCCTTTTGGATAACCTTGGTAAGGAAAAACACCCCTTGCACAACTGAGCAACTACCTTATAGACACACGTTTGACTTTAACCCAAAATTAGCTCTATGACTGAACAACTATGCAAAAATGTGCAAATGCCAAAGTATTAGGCTATGCTACCAAACAAGTACGACAATTTGAATAAAAAGCAAAAAGTATTGATAGGAGTTGAAGTATGAAAAGCAAAGTAAGTATACTAAATGAAGATATTTAAGTTCCATTAATAAAAAAGGGATTTACAAAATTAACGTTGGCATCCCTACTTATCGTACAAAAAGAAGGGAAAGGGGACAACTGGTTATTGTCTTAGTTTAGCAAACTTCGGAAGCTTTGAAAAATATAATGGTTCAATCCATTCGAAGGACTAATCCACTGATGGCCCTTGCTCTTGAGATGACTAGCCTAAGGCTACAGAAGGAGGGGTTGAGATTTGCTTACTTAGGTCAGCAGGAGGATCACCTCGACCCTGATCATCCTAGGATGCATTCTCAGGAGTGACCTCTTGCTGAGTTGTTAGGGCAAAAGTAGATTAAGTAATGTCTTGACCATCCCCGATAGTAGAAGGGGCACCTTGGACTGCATTAGTTGCTTAAGCAGCTTCTCTTTCTCTTACTTAAGCTACCTTCTTCTCCTGATGAGTTGGAGCATCCAGCCAATTTAAGAAGTTGAGGTCAAGCTCAGGATGATAGGAAAGTACCTCATTTCCTGTTAACTGAGTGCACTTAGTGGAGGGGTCCTCTAGCTCCTCCAACCATTGGTCCGTCTAGTAGAAATCCTTGATAGTCTTATCGACGATAGCCTCACTAAGCACTTCTCGGTTCTCTAACTTACAAATGATCCCCTTTATCTCCGAGTTTTCTTTTTGAAGCTCTTATATTTTCTACACTAGCCCAACCTTTTGACCCGCCAACTTCAGCTATGTTGTTTTAGCACTATTGCACTCAAATGCCTTCATCGCCAGTTCGATCTTTAACCTAAAGACTAACACTCTCAACTCAACATTTTCTTTTTCAAGTTCTTCCTTGGCCTTCCTCACCTCTTTTAGCTTCTAAGAGAGTTAAACCTTGGTCATTTGCTCATCCTCCAGTTAAGTCCCGAGTTCACAGGCCCACTTAGTGTTCTTATCAGCATCGACCCAACCCTGCTTTGCCACCTGTAACTTTAGCTTAAGCACAGTCATCTGCACACAAGAGTGGCACAAGCACTAGTTAGCTTTGCTAAATTTTTCCAAATATTTACTAGTGGAGGACTGTCGAGCCTTATTTTGATTTCCTTAATTTAACTTATATTAAACTCAACTTACTTAATACAAATTACTCGACATTAAACTAAGAAAATACTTTTCTTTAAAAAAATTAAAAAAATTGGAATCGCCAACTAGTTTAACTGGTAAAAATGAAATTAAGGTTTTAAATTAGGGTTTTCAGGTAAGAAAATCCTAATTTGACTACTAATCTACATATTTTCTAAAAAAAAAAAACAATTTTTAGAATAAATAACAAAAAAGGACCAGGTTCGGGAGCTAAACTATTAAGACTAAGTCACCCTATAAAAACAAAAAAAAAAATTGATAGGCTTTCATTTTTTATGATTTTTCTAAAATTACTAAAAATATACTTAAATTCACAAAACGTAACTAAAAATGATTTTTTATTATGAATTTTAAAAAAAAAAGAGAATTTTTTTTTATTTTTAGATAATTGCCTCGAAAGTACCTACGTTCCTGCTATTCAGGATCAAACCGACCATAGTTCTCTTTTTATAAAATACTTAGTGGGTGGATTTCTTTTATTTTTGAAAATCGAGCCAAATATACGTTTATTTTAACCATTTATTTATTTTTTTAAAAGACCTAAAATCTAATTTTCACGAATATGAGAAAAACCCTAACTAACTAAATCTTTTTGAAAAAACTCGGTTAAGATCTTTTTTATTTTTAAAATCACTACGTGTCAAAAATATCTTTTTTAAATCATAATTATAAAATATGTTGAAAATACGGTTAAATATGTATCTCGATACGTATATTTTCTAAATCACAATTGTAAAATACGTTACGATACGATCTAAATACTTATCTTCTCCAAATCCTACATACGTTGAAGATACAATCTAGATACGTATCTTTTTTTTTAATAAAAAAAATGCGATTTACTAAAAACACGATTTAAACAAATTTTATTAAACATTGGATTTATCTAAAAAATTGAGCAATAATAATATGGAAATAATGAAAACCTGCACTACAACAAAATATTAATTAGTAAAAATAATTGAATAAACTAATAAAATAACTTTTTACCTAAAAAAAACTGAGTTGTGTGTGATCGTACATGTGTAAATTTGATCGTGCAAGTCGTAAATCGCTTCAACATGAACTAATGGATTATGTTGCTACCGTGGGAGTTCAATGTGGTGTGAGAGTCTTCAGGCGTATATGTGATCCTCGGATTGCGTCAAGGAGTTGCATTCGTGATGGCGTGGGCGTGCGGTGTTTGGCAAGTGAATTGTGTTCAGCAATCAGTGTGAAGTGTTGGTGTTGATTGGGTCAGGAAGTCCACATGCTTCGGTTTGCCAATTGAGGGGAATCAATGTGATTTTTGGCTTGTGTAGCTTGTGTTGGTTAATTGGAGTTCGGATTGTGTATTATTGTCGGCGTGTTGGATTTCTGTTCAATTGGTTTATGGCTGTTTGGTCGAGAGGGGGTTCGGATTGTTGGAATTTCAGCTGCTATGTTGTGCGTAGAATTTAAAGTAGATTGGATTTGTCGGCACGTGTTGGTGAGTTTAGGGCTTGTTTGGTCAGGCTTCGGATCAATTACTTCACGGATCGATGGCTATCACTGTTCGGAAATCAAGGCTGGTCAGCATGAAGGGAGCCGTCGCATGCATGTTGGACGGTCAGCACGTGTTTTAGCTAGGTGACGTGTAGCGAATTGATATGTAGTCAAGAGATCCTTCAATCATACGGCATCAACGCGTGTTTAGCTTGCGATTGTGGTAGCGGGGATTCGATCAACGTGTGGACGTCGGGTACATGGACAGTGCTTGTTAGTGGGTTGGCGTGGGAGTGGTCATGAATTGCAGAGATAAGGCTAATAACGAATATAGATTGTATAATTGTAGAATGTGTAATGAAAACCTCATTAACGTCACCTACTAATTTATAAATCTTAAAACTGAATCTTTTATATTGTTTTAAATATAAATTCAATTCCAATTAAACTAAGATACGGAAGATATAATTTTAATTTTTTAAAGATTTGTCTTAGCTTCTAGAACCCTATTTGGGCTTTCTATTTTCTGAGCCCAATCTAATCCAATTTGGTCTAACCCAATAGTCCACTTAATAAATCATAAGTATATTCTAACCTAATATAAATAAGATAAAAATCAATTTTATATATATCGGACCAGACTAAAATATTTCAATGAAGTCTAATTTTTCAATGATTTAAAATTTACTAAATTGATCACCCACTATTATTCAATTTGACACTAAACGATCCGACTCAATTCGAATTAACTCAACTTCTTTCTTATTATTTTATTTTTATCTTTTTAATTTTCGTTTTTATTATTTTTTGTTTATTTATTAACCTAGCTCAATTAACAAAAAATAATATAACTAAAAAAAATGGCAAAAATGAGGTGTCTATAAGGACTTTGCTTCTCTTAAGCCCTTTTGTGCACTAAATATAGTTGCATAAAGTCCCTTTACCTTATTTAGCAGTACATTGTAATTACCAAGCTAGAGTAACACTTAGCTATGGTACTACAAAAAAACACACGAACTATGAACAAAGCAATGTCAATAAGGAAAGATATCAATTTAAAGAGAAGAAGACTTGCCAAATGAGCAAGCTTAAGTGACTCGCCATCTCCATGAGAGTATCCCCTCCCATACTCGACAGCTCTTTGAGGATGGCCTACTCGTTAGGGGTGTATGATCCCATTGAGGCCTGGAGGCTAAGAGCTCGGTTGTACAACGTAATGTCATTGCCACAAACCTCCTACTTTAGCCTTAGGAGCCTCCCCTTAACCTTTCCGGTCTCGAACTCGGTCCCCCAAAGGCATAGCTCCTCATTTCGGGACTTGTATAACACTCCCTTAAATGAGTCCAAGGTTATCGCCAAACATTAGAACTTATTCAGGACTTAATAAAAGACATCCCCAAGGTTATTAGCACACCTATAAGGATGACCCGAAGGCCACTCATACACATTTGATTGATTGATGGGCACCTTCCCCTTCTTCATCTTCTTCGCCTTGAGGGCCTTGTCCTTAGCAGTGTTAGAGGCCTTCCTCTTTTGCCCAGCTACCTCCACTAAGGCACCAACTTCAGTTGCCCCCTCTTTACCTCTGCTAAAGGGGGTAAGTATCACCATGTCCAACTCCTTAGTACCGGTAAGTTCATTCTCTACTGTTATGGGTGTAGAGGTGGGGATAGAACTGATGGAAGGAAAGACTGTACTTATAGGCTCAATAGCCAGTGGCGTTGTAGGAAGACCAATAAGAGAAATCCCCTAAGGTAAAGCAGTCAACTTGACCTTGCTAGTCTCTTCCACCCTCGATCTTGGCCTCACGGCCTTACTCTTGGGGTCAGTTGCTTTGGTGGTTGGCTTCGCCTTAACCCGGTATAGCCTCAGTAGCTCAGATGCAAATGGATAGGGCATCTTCTTAGCCAATTTCTTGCCTGTAAAGAATCAAACAAACATTCAACACAAAGAAAAGTATAACATGATCATTTACCAACTCCGCCATGACTAACACAGACAAGGTGGATCCCTCACCTCTCCTTAGGAGGACATTAGACAAAGTACAGTTCTACACACTTATACTAGCACAATGGAAGAAGCTATTCGTGAAAAACAAACATGTACCTTCCATCTATTTCTTCATCATAGCCTTCTTTATGATGGGGATGAGCTCGAAGATTGGATACTTGAAGTATCTCTCCATTATCTTTGCGACGTTTATCTCTTGGCCATTTCTCAGGGCCATGAAAGCTTTTATCTCTCTTATAACCTAGGCATCATTGAGGCCCAGCTCCTTATGACCTCTAGTTTGGACTAAGGTAGTCTACTATATCCAGAAGTTTGCTTAATTTAGCAGCTCTACCACTAGGAACTTGCCTTGTTAGCCTTTAACAAAATCCACTAGACCTTTGAATAGCTTCCTCCTCAAACGGTTCTAGAGGTATGTCCATCCATTCAGACTCTTACACCTTCCATATGTAGAAGTGGTTGAAGAGTTATGGGGTAGCCCTTATTATTAAGTATTCACATAGCCTCTGGAATGCCTTCAATACCCTCTTCCCATTAGGAAGGATTTACGTCGAACTTCACCGATGAAAATCGAAGAGTTCCTTCTTGAAGTCACTAAGGAAGAGGCCCATCTCGTACTCCAAGCACTTTTCAAATACTGTAAAGCACCTCCTCTACAACAAAGGTACCTTCTCCTCTCTCGTTAACAGTTGCACTACCCAACCCGGAGTCGGTCCAACCATGAAGTTTATTAAGACCCAATTAATGGCAGAGGCTTGCTCTTACTGATCTGTCTACTCAAACCTTTGTCTATTTTAGGCCTAGTAAACATATCAGTAGCCTTTAGTAAGAGATTATACACATAAACTTCCCTTGGGATGGCATTGATGAGCCTTATCCTATTTAGTGTCTTAACTGCCGTTCTTGAATCATCATCTAATTATGCCAGCGATAAGGCTTCGTTCTCTCCTCCATTGGAAGGGTCAGTCCTTATGGCTTCAAAGTCTATTGTTATGTTGTATTTTGATGCATTAGAAGTTGTCTCACATATGTTTGCTCCATTGTTAGTCGACATTTTGTCGTTGGAGAAGTGAAAAAGAAAGAGAGTTTTAAAGAAAGCTAATGAAAAGAAAGAGTTGACTTGCATAGATTGCAGTAAGGAAGCGAGAGAAATTAAGAAGGAGTAATATGTTGAAGCAACTACAGTATTTATAGGCCGCTTTAGAAAGTGAATCAATGGTTATAAGGATTTGTATAAGCACAAATCCTCTAAAATGCTATGACGCAAATACATGGAGACAATTTTGATTAGACGGTTGCATTCAAAAGATAAAATGCATGCGACTGTATATAAGTCTACAGTAACAGGACACTTGTCATATTACATTAACTACAATATGAAAGTGTACGATAAAGTAAAAATTTGAAAAGTTACTTTTGCAAGAAGTTTCCCTAAGGCCCCTTCAGCTTCTACATTACCAAGAGAACTTCTTCAGCACTTCAACACTACGTCTTGGCATAGACGAATGAAAGCTGCCTAAACATTGGTCAACTCTGCTCAGCCTAACCATCCTGGATCGTTTGATGCCTCTGCATACTCAACATCTCCTCTTTACACCCTTACTGTCTAAAGATTAGAGCGCTTTGCTTAGCCCATTAAGTATTTACATTGGATCACCCATCCAACTCAGAAGCATTCCGCTCTAACCTGACACAAGGCCAACTACCTAGTACCCTTAACGACCAAGGAGGTCAGGCCTCCTATATCCCACCTCAGGGCTAAAGCACCCCCCTCGGCCTAAGTGGCAACCTGCTTGGGTAAACCATACCTACTCAACCCTGTATCACTCAACTCGAACATCTTTACTATCTCATCGGCACATCAGCACTATAGCCATGTCACCTTGTCAACATGAACGCCTTCGGACCAAATCAACCAGGTGCTTGAGAAGCCTATCTTTCCTTTATCCTTGCCTCCAAAATGACAATTAGACTATCGGGGAAGAGAAAGTGTTGATAGGGCCTTTTTGACATAGGCTTCTCAGGCCTATGTTGACCTTAATGTGTTTATGGCCTAGGTCATGTCTTTTTGGATTCAACCTTTCCACCCTTATGGTTAACCTCGGTTAAAGTCCATAAAATAACCCATCTAGCTACAACGGTCACTTACTAGCAAAAGACTACAAATAAGGCTGAATGGCTAAGTCAATAACTATCTCCTAGATTTGTGGAACATGTCAACCATCATATCTCCACTATCCAATACTTGCAACATGGCTTCTATCCATTAACTCCTCTCCAATCACAAACTCCATTCCTCTATTAATATAAAATCATCACTCAATGGTAAACTACTTGATATTTCGCATACTAAAGCCTACTTTTTACCTTTGAGTACTCTTACTCTTGCACACCAATATAACTTAAGTATCGGAGAGGTCACACTGGACAATACCTCGATGCTCTCATAGTTCTTTATCCTGCAAGCTCATCCAGTTACGCAAAACTTAATCTCAATCGACCAATATTCAAATATGGCAACCTTTATTTTTATAATGATAAATATTAAAGACAATCTTATAATTATATTACATTTCACCAATTTCCATTAATTTTTCTTCAATTTTGAAGAGAAAAGAAGTGGACTGAATAGTAAAAATATTTCCACTACTTTACTTTCATTTTTATTAATTTTCACCCTTCAATTAAGTTGCGAAACACACTCCTTTCCTCAATTTCTACTCATCCAACCAAATGTAGTAAATGTTATATAACCAATGGATCTTGTTCTTTTTTCCCTTTTTTCTATGGTGGTTTTCTAGAATATTGGTGAAACATCAAATTTTCATTTATTAATTTATGGTAGTTTTTCAAAATTCCAAATTGTCTTAATTACCATATAATTATCTCAATGCTAAATGATGGATTAGAATTAAGACAGTTTTCCACCTGATTATAAGAGTTTACTTTTTTTTTTGGTAAGGTATAAGAGTTTACGTATATTATAAATATCTTTTTTATAATATCGTTTGAGGTATAATTTTTTAGTTTTTTATTACTAGGAACTCTTCACTACTAAAATATTGTCCCTTCTTTTCTTTTCTTTTTTTTTTCCCCCTTTTATTATGTATTAGAGATATATTCTTTGTGCAAAAGTTGTAAAAGTAAACTGTTATATGATTTAATATAAAATGGCATAATTAGATATCTCTAAAGAGTTATAATTCTTTTAAATGATATAGTACAAATATACTTATAATGGTCTGAATAATATTATACCATATCTAAAACAGTTTATGTACATATATTATTAATACATGATTGTGATAATGATTAAATGGATTTATTATTTTTATAAAATATGTTTTAAATTGAAATCAACATATAATGCAAGGTTGTAACCTGTTGATAGTGGAATTTTGGACAAAAGCTTAGTAAATGCTAACCTGTTTGGGATCAAGGATGACCTTAAATCATACACTTGCACTTCTAGTTGTCGTGACAAATAAATTACCAACTTTTTCCTAAAGCTTCATTAGCTTGTAACTTTATTGGATAAGAGTTTAAAGCCCAAATTATAGATGCTCAGCCCATGAAGTTTGAATGTCCAAATATTTGAGGAAGGGCGTGAATAATTCAATGGTTACTCTTGTTGATAATCACTCAACTGCCCTATTATCCTCTACCATAAGCACATGCATAGATTAAAAAGGACCGATGTGTTCAAGGCAATTCAACTCCCTCTCCTATTCAGTTATCAGACAAAACTATATAAATACATGAAGCTAACTACTATAAGACTCTCTCTCTTGACACTTTTACAACTCACTTTTCCTTACATAGTTAAACACTTTATCCAAAATATTAACTTAGGCATTGTAGTGACAATGCCAAATAACACTAGATAGTCCAACATTTCATAACCCTGTATTTTCTCTTTTATAGATTTGAAATTTTGATCTAGTTCCTAATTATTTCAAACAATATATCACACCTTATGAATGTTCTTTCACTTTTAAAGGACAGTAATGAAATTCAAATTGCATTTCATATGCATTTTGAATAGGAAGTCATCGAATTTGGATATTGCATGATAATATAAATTATTCAAGGTAAGACTAAATGTAGTTTAATAATATGTACATCAACTTATAACTGTATATTATATTTTGTTTGCTCAAAATGCCATGATATTAAAAGAAAGAAAATGCAATGTCAATAAAGACATGATATTTTGTACAAGAAGCTAGAACTAGGCGTCTATCTACTAGTTAAAGCTTCAAAATAAATAAATATATATATGTGTGTGTACCTATATGCCTTTTTCTTTCCCATGATTACCTATACATTTTATATAACGCATCATCATACAAACGTATATGGTGTATCTTTAGAAGAAAATATGCACTTTTTCTCCCTTAACTTTCAAAGGATAATGTTAGGTGGGAGAAGGCGAAAAAATGCAAAAAAAAAAATAAAAAAAAAATCACACAAATGTCGCTTCTAAGAAAATATTCATAGGATTATAGCAATTGAAGGAATAAATTCATCTCCGTCCTTCCTCCTTCCTCATTTTGCATGTTAGTTTTTTATTTCCTCTCTCTCTCTCTCTCTCAAAAAATCTCTAAACTCTCTCAACCAAATTAGTCATTTAGTTCCCTTTTTTATGAATCAATCATGTAATCGGAGTAGTGGTGTAGTGTAGATCTCTATTGTAGAAAGTTTTTTTGAAACAAGGTGACAATCAATGCACTATCATCACTTTCTCTCTCTAGACATCAATATAGGAAAATGTATCATTTTTTCTTGTTTTAATCCGTTTTGAGTACATGTTTTTCAAAGAAATAGTATTTTTGCTTGATGTATGATGGTACATTATTGTCTATTGGTAATTTTTGGACACGTAAAAACATTCGTATGTTCTATAACATACATGTGAATTGAATAGTTTTCCATTCTCCGTTGTCTACAAGCTTAGCTATTTTTGTATAAATTTGTGTTTGTTAGTCAATTATATATGCGTGCCATTTTTTTTTTTTTTTTGTATGATGTTGTGTTTTTATTTATTTTTTATTTTTTGCCCAGAACATCATGTTCGTTATTAAGTACAGTTTATATGTACATGTATGTAATTTTTCTATGCATAAATTTATCCTTGTTACTGTATTATATGTACACATGTGTATTAGGTAATATGTGTATAAATGATTATTGTTGAGGGGTGTAGAGAATGAATTGGCTTGCAAGACGATGTAATTTCTTTATTTGTTTCAGTTGGAGTAATTTCTAATTGTAGTGTCGTTAAGGGATTATGATAGTAAAATCAAATTAGGTGATGTGTTCATGAACTCGAGTAGAGTGTGTTTGCTAGTATAAGGTAATGTTTTTATATGCGGATCTTGAGGTTTATGAAGTTAATGTGACAAGTAGGTGTGTAATGGATAATATGAGGATGGTTCATTATGTCAGTAGAAATATTGTGAAAGGAAAGGATGGGGAGCGGTATGATAGGCGCCCGAAAACAGTAGTCAGTGTTCCATTTGGGGCTACGTATGACCAGTTAGTTGAATTGATATGTAATCGGCTTCAAGTTGACATGATGACATATCGGGTTAAGTTGATTTATAAATGCTCCCTTGTAGGAGGACTAAGGACACGTTTTGTGCCATTCTCATCAACGATGATTATGACGTCTAACAGATGACGGCTTCCTTAGTAGGATGTGGTCAAGTCAGCAATTCAGCGAAATTGTATATTGAAATTCATGAAGTGAACCCACCATCAATAGCCCCTTCCACAATTGAGTATAATGTTAGAGGGCACAACGAGGATGTTGGCTTGCAAGTTGAAACCGGGGTGTTCGAATCCCAAGCAGTCCTATCAAGTCATGTACTAAGCAATAATCACATGTCCGGTGAACTTAATGTATTGATCACCGGCTAGTCTAATAGAGATACTAATGTGGAGAATAAATTGACATGGGAAGACATTGATGAAGATTCCGATGATACAGATAGTAATGCCAACGTTGGTTCGAGTGAATATCGGTTGTAGGAAGTGGAAGAAGCATAAGGGTTACATGGACGGAATGATTGGAGGCATGGGTTAGCCACATATGTAGACATAATTGGGATGTTAGAACCCCTACCTTTCTACATGGCAAGTGTTAAGGATGGACTGGTGGCGTCTAAGGATAGTATAGGTGATGGTAAATGGAGCTTCAGCGATGAATTGAAAGTAGGCATGCAGTTTGAAAACAAAAAACATCTACAGATAGTTGTGAGGCTGCATCATGTTATGAACCACCATGGCTTCATCGTGAAGGAGTCAAAACCTACATTATGTTCTATCAAGTGCATTAATTGGGAAAAGAGTTGTAGGTGGAGACTCGGAGCTTATAAGAAGTAACATGCAAGATGCTTTGTGATAACCAGGTTTGTGGGTCCACACACGTACCTTAATCCTACTATAAGCCAGGATCACTTGAAATTAGATTCAAATACCCTATTGTACTTTCTTATTAAGGATGTTCAAGAGTCACTAAGCGTTAAGGTAAGACACTTGCAAGCAACTATTTACAAGTAATACGATTATACTGTGCACATCAAGAGAATTAAGGAAACGAAGTGTAAAGCGATTGAGCAGGTTTACGGTAAGTGGGAGGAATCTTATCCGGTGTTCCCACATCTACTAAATGTGATCTGAAAGGCCAATCCCAATACTATGGTAGAGTGGAAATGGTGAAATAGTGATACTGCCAAGCATGTGTTCCTCAACAAAGTCTTCTAGGCATTCAGACCGTACATTGAGGTGTTTATACATTGTAAGCCTGTAATTACAATCGATGGAACATTCCTTTATGGGAAGTACAAGCATAAGCTGTTGATTACGACTACAGTTGATGGTCAAAATCACATAATCCCACTTGGTTTCGCCCTAGTTGATGAGGAATGTCGGGATAGTTGGAGTTGATTCTTAACGTGTGTGCTCATGCATGTTACAAGAGATCATACTAATATATTTTTAATTTTAGACCATCATTTTGGGATCCATTCTACAATTGAGGATGAGAATGCAATCTTGCCAAGTGGTTAGCCTTAGTGGTGGTGTATTCGACACGTTGCCAATAACTTCAACATTTAGGTTAAGAAAAAAGGCTACAAAAAGTTTATAAAGAAGGCTACTTACTAGTTGCAACCTCGAAAGTTTCGTACCTATAACAACAAGGCCAAGACTATGAGCCCTCATACTAGAGTTTACCTTAGATGCTTGCATCCTAAAATGTGGACACTGGCATACGACAACGGAGCTCGGTTTGGTCATGGGACAACTAACATTACTAAAAGTTATAACAATACTTTGCAAGATGGTAGGAACTTGCCCGTTGTGACACTACTTAAGAAAACTTTCTACAACTACAATGACTATTTCAACAAACATAGGATCAAGTTGACGGAGCAAATGGGCATTGGCAAAGTATTAACCAAATTTATGGAAAGAAAGTTTGATAGGTGGCACAAAGTGGCCAACGATCACTGTTCACCGTGTCGTGATTTTTTACTACAATGAATAGATATTTAAGGTCATCACTGCGCCACAACCTACATTACATGGACAGAAAGGAGAGAATAGCCATATGGTCACACTTAGGACTGCACGATGTACTTGCAATAAGTGACAAACATACAAAATTTTGTGCTCTTACGCTATAGTTGTTATAGGAAAAATGAGTATAGACTGTACTGCACATATTAGGTATTGATACATATTGCAGAATCAGCTATGTGTATACGCGCGTTCCTTAATGCCTTATGCCAATAAGGCTAGTTAGTCTTATCTTGACATTCTTATGTGGCATCCAGTTTGAACTTCAAATAGGGTTAAGAATCCAAGCAGACTATAAGAGAAACGATTCCAAAATGAGAAGAATATCTGAGAGGGACTGTTGACTTATACATGTGAACTATCCAGTGGGGATGGACATGATAGGAGAAGATGTTTGCAGTGAGAAAAATAACCAACCTCGAGTGGATCTATTGGTACTTGACTTAATTGATTGATAATATATATGGAACTATATTTAAGAAGTTGTTGTTTTGTTAATGTTTTGTTTTTCCTTGATGAGTGTGATAGTAAGCTTACCATTTTTTTTCCTCTTTACCCTTGCAAGAGCAAATGAATCTAAGATCGGTCAATAGGTCACTGCTTCACTCATAGCCATCCCATAGGTCAAAGCTGGTATGGGGTGGTCAAATAAGAAATAGCAAATTGAAAACATACTTGCAATTTGTTCAATTTGTATAATGCCTCTAATAATAGTTCTTCTTCCTTGGTTACAGGAGAACTACTGGCTTAGATGTTGTAGACGTAAGGAGATTTTTAGGTTTTAGGATGATAAATCCACGCATGTTCCCATATCTGGAGCAGTTAGCTTCATTAGTGCATTGTAGGTTCCCTTCATATAATTAGATTAGCACTTGATTATCGCCTTAATTGAGCAATGGAAGGAGAAGACGCATATGTTTCACTTCTACATTGGCAAGATGACGATGACTTTACAGGATATACCTTTGCTCATTGGTCTACCAGTTGATGGCGATGCAGTTACTGGTGTGACGACAACTACTAGGTAAGCCGAGTTATGTCACCGCCTACTAGGAATTCACCTACCAAAGAGTACCATAAAGGGTTCAAGATTTAAATTGTCCTGGTTGAAGGACAATTTCATTTATTTGCATTTTGACGTGGATGATGAGACAGTCCAGCACTATATGAAGGCACATATCATGCAATTGATCAAGGGAATACTGTTCTCAAATAAGTCTAACAATATCGTATACCTTATATTCCTCCTTCTCCTATTGGACCTCATCATAGCCAAGCGATATGCATAGGGAGTGGATTGCTTCGTCTGGCTATATCACTAGTTATGCTTCACTTTTAGGATGGAAGCAAGAGAGATTAACGGTCTATTGGTGATTTTTTGGGTGTAGGCATGGGAGCATTTCTTATACATTGCCCCCTAACGTTGCTAGATCACATCAATTGTAGATGTGAGTCTATGGGAGGCGGAGTTTAACATCATTAAGCTGCCTATGCATGTGGTTAGACAGTATAGAAATGCATTCAATCGCCAGCATCTGGAGTAGGTGCATATTTAGCAAAGCCGTCTCCTTATTCCTTCATTAACTGTTACTTTTTTTCAACCTCATTATTGATCATTACTTCAAGTTGTTTGGATTCCCTATGATCACGAAGATGTTGCCAAACTTCTCGCTTATTGTTGAGATGGGATTGATGTATGGCTAGCCCATGTTTCACTTATATGTTTCCACATTATGGAGATATACTATCCTGACCACATAGCTTGCCAATTTTGCGGGATACAGGAGATCCCAACCTACCTTAACACTAGACAAGAACTACATGAAATCGACTTGAAGGGTAAGATTGAGATCAATTAAGTGACATGGCATGCGGATTGGATAGCACATTGGGAGGATCAATGAAATCGGATATTTCAAGTCCAACCACTACCTGGTATATATCCTGACTACATCCTATAGTACCAGTAAGTTACTTGTAAATACATCAATCGATCAAGAGCCTACTAGATGTATATGGTACGTACAATTTTTTTTTCAATTATACTTTTGTTTTTCTTGTTATATGTGACTCAAACATTTACGTTCAGATTACAGGCAAACTTCATACATAGAATGTCGCATATGTCATACAAGGACATTATATCTAAGCAGCATTAAGTTAATGACCTCATCTAGGAGATTATTAGGGGTCTACCTAAGTGACCTAGTTACACCTGATCCTAATATAGATGAAGACAACTCCCCATTGGATGAGTCATAGAGAGAAAGGGGCCATCAAGGACATAGTAGTCGTTGAGTGGGAGGTCGAGGATGTAGACAGCTTAGCGTACATATTCAAGATGATGCTTCTCCCTTACACTTCTCGCCACTAGCATCTCTTAGATCGCCAGGATTTAAGTATTACAAGCCATTCCTCGAGAGAGCTCCAGGTATCATATCTGCCATACCCTTATCATATGAGATACTTCAAGTAGTCAAGTATATACCCCCCTTGCACCATTGAAGAGGCTAGTTAGAGATCCTCAATACGACATGGGCAAATGAGTCACACAGATGCACCCTTCTCTAATCTCTATGCATGCATCGTTTTTGGGTGTTTACAATTAGGATAAGGGATAGATCACCCAGTTGACTGCAGCCTAAATGGTTGAGCCTTTGGATGATGCAAAACCCTAGGATGTTCATCTACTTGTGCGATGACGATGTTGACATCCTTAGATTTGGATATTTCACTTTCGATTTTTTTTTCCTTATTTTCGAAACACTATGTAGCTATTTTGATAGTGCAATTACATTTCCTATAACGGTTTTATGTCTTTATAATTTTAAATTATTAACATGTTTCTAAGTGCATCTCTAGATGAGAATTTATGTTAGAATTGGTGATTTCAAATTGACATAAATTAATAACACTAATCCATATCGCAATATCGATTCATATGGATACAAAACAAATATGTTCTCCATTGATTCAAAGCGCGTATTTGTGTAGTAGGCAAAGAGAACAAAACCGAACATCTCACTAACATATAACCGAATAGAATTCGATTTGTGCTATATTGATTGATGTAAACAATAATTATTTGTAGAACATCGTGTGTTCTCGCTTGTTAATTAAGTTTTTAACCAAAATCATGTATAGGCTCAACTAAGAGATATGATGTAAAATGAATTGATTGAAATCGCCTTCAAGCAATTCATCTTACATTGTATCTCTCAATTGAGCCAAGGCGATTTCAACTGTCATAATCTTGTAAATATTTTCTCAAAAGCGGCATTTGTGTTTCTTTTTATTTTTTTATTTTTTGTCTTTTCCCAATGTTTGGCTATTAACTGTTGTATATTTAAATCTTATTTAATACCGCTACTCTTTAAAAAGCTAGTTAAAAAATGAGAAGATAAAAGTTTTCAAAAAAGGGGAAAACATTGAAAAATTTTTGCATCATCCCCAATTCTAAAAAATTATGATTTTGACTTTAAAAAGTAATTCCAAATAAAGAAAAAGAAATATAATCCAACCATGAATCTTTTACAAATTTGTTCCCATAGAATTCGTAACAACAGCATGGAATCTATAGATCGAAAATTTTTGACATCATCACCAATTTTAAGAAATTGTAATTTTGACTTCATAAAACATTTGCAGATATAGAAAAGGGAATAAAATCGTGAATTTTTTCCAAATTCGTTCCCGCACAAAACGTAACAACAGTATGGAATGTATAGATTGAAGTCCAGGAGAAACACTGATTCTTTTTGCGACTTTAATTTAGGTATTTATTTTTGGATGATTGTGAATAGCATTATTTTTAAATTTGCCCAACTTTTTCACTAATATTTCCATCTTCTTTTAACTTTTAGCTCTTAATAATGCATCTTGCATCAATCAGTAGATCAACCATATTTTTCTTATTTTTCACTACTTCGTTCATGTGTAAATTTTTTATTTTATACCCATGCAATGGATAGTCTTCTGCTAGTATTGTTAAGGTAAATTATACTCATAATTACTTCCTGTGCATTTAGTCCCTCTTGTTTTTAAAATTGAATTTTGGGATACTAAATCTTTTAAGAAGTGTATTTGAACTCCCTAATGTCTATTTTCCTCTTGACTTTATGCTTTTTTTTCTTTTGTTAGTTTTAGTGTCTTTATCATTTTATCTAAGGGAAAAAATTAAATATGGTCTAAGAGCACTTTTTTTTTTTTTAAGATTTCAAAACTTAGTTTTAAAGATGGGGGATTAAGTATAGATGAAGCAAACATAAGAGTTTACAATTTACCCTATTTTTTATATTAAAGGATTAATTACATTAACATTCCCTTTTGAGATTTTTACAATACAGAAACACCTTAGATTTAAGAAAATATAATATGACACCCTTAATTCTCATTGACCCTACCTATAGTACTCAACTGTCATCCCACCCAACTCGGAAAAATAAATTAGTTATGAAGAGGAATGTACATATTATAAGTATATTTTATAAAATAAAGCTTATCATGGTTCTAATGGCCCTTATATTGCATGCATCCACCCTTCATTATCATCAAAATGTACTATTTAAATATGAAATTAGATTTCAAATGATGTGTATGCTAAATTAACCGGAATCCATACTTAATAACCAACAAATTAAGTGGTCATGATCCAATTTTAACCCACATCCTATACGTGATGTAATAATATGCACGATCGGTTCTTCCAAATCGAAATAAGAAACAATAGCTAGAATTTCTAAATTAAGTTCCAGAAACCTAACTCCAACTCATTTCCAATTGAATTTGAAGCAATATGTTTGCTCTTCATCGCTACTTCTTTGTTTCTTTAATACCAAAGCGTGAAGGCAATATGTCGATTTTCTTGACGCTTAGCAGAATAGTGAATTTAAACATTAAAATTCGACGTCAGCCTTTCTTTGCAACTTTTGAACGTGGACAAGATGGCCTACAAGTGTGTCAAGATGGTTCCCGACATTATGTGTAAAGTGAAAATTAAAAGAGCTTTTGAATGACCATTTGTGGGAGAAATGTCTTGTACTCCAAAGAGAATAATATCCAAAAAGGCCGCAAACTATTAATAGCAAAGCAGGGAAATTCAATAAAGCCTTGAACAATCAATTAATAAGAGGAACAAACCTGAGGTTGTCTTCCCTTCAACTCTCTCAATATAAAGAAGAAAACGTAATAAGTCTTCTACATTCCAAATATCTATGAGTGAGATATATATATATATATAAAAGACTGAGTTTTTTTTTTTCCTGAATCTATTGCTTATCTAATTTGGGAATATAAAGAGCAGAAGAAGATTTAAGTAATTTAAAATTTGACCTTTATTCCCATATATTTGTTGTCATCCTTTTTATATTATATTATAATTGTAACTATAAATGGATATATTTCTATGGTAACTATAGCATCGGCTTAGATTAGGCAAGTTCAACACCTCAATTGTATTGTGTCCATCCCTCATCATAAGATGTCTCCGCCTACTCTTAATACATGGCGGGATCTACAAGTCACATATCAGCCTACAATGGGCCATTATGATGAGTTGGAAAGTCAGAAATAGGGTGCAAACTCCTAACGTGAAGTGCATTACACAGGTCGTAAAATGATTAGCAACGACCATATAAATGGGTCATAATATCGAGATGAAATGGTCGGATAAGATGCATAAGCCTATTTCTAATGTGTGCTAAGGTACACAAGCCGTAAACTAGCCAACGGTAGCCATTTAAGTGGGTTAGGAAGTCACTAAGAAGTAACTTAGGGATTGTGGTTCTTGTGCTAACATCCATACGAGATGTGTGGGTTGTGAACCAATCATTAAAAAGTATTGTTTGAAAACTTTATTTTTTATTTTATTTTTATTTTTTTACTCTTTTACGAAGTGCTCTAGGTACCCACAATAATTCCTTAAAAAAATTGAATTTTTTTCTTGTCAAGTAGTAGAAAATATCTCACATGTATTTTTTAGCAAAATCCTTTTTGTATATATGCTATAGTTACAATAATAAGTAAATATTTTTCGATGGTAATTTCAACATTGGCTTAAATAAGACAAATCAGCCCCTCAATTGCATGATTTTGCAATCATCCTTAGTCATCTAATGTTTGCTCATAATATTTGCTAGGATATGCAAGTCACATATTAACTTATTGTAGATGGCTAAATTCAATATTGAGCTTCAAGCCTGTTAATTAAATTAATTTGACTCATTAGGTTAAGATGAAAAGGCTTGAGGAACTCAATCTATAAATTATTAGGATGAACATGAGAGATTTGACATGATGAGTTTAGAATAATACCTATTTGATCGGTTCGTCCCATATAACCTCTCTCAACTTGGCTCATACAAGAGAACTAGGCCTTATTGGGCCTAAGCTCATAAAGGGAGTCTACTTGAGATCCATGAATAGAAAGAATGAATTCCAGCTATTGATTATCATTATGATTCAACGATTGAGGTCAAGGTCCATTGAAGAAAAGGATGAATTCTAACCCTTGTCATCATCATGATTTGACAAATGAGGTCAAAAGTCATTTTCTATAAATACTCCTCTCTCTCTATCTCATTTGGATAAGAGAGAATTAGTACAAATACTATTACTCTGCCGAATTTTCACCATCAAAGATCAAATACTTAAATATTTCAAAAACAATTCTATACCCTTTATTAATAGTGGAGTTTGATACATTCGTGCTTCTCCACCTATCACTACAAATGTTATAGCCTTGTTGAGATTACTTACCTTCCTCCCTACACTTCTTTCTTGATCATTCCATATGAATTACTCAAGTTGTTTCCTTAGTCATGTAACATGTCTATCATATAGTATGCACGTAACTTTCATATTCTAACCCTCTCACCCAACTTATAATCACCATTGTAATGGGCTAGAAAGTTAGGGCATTGTCTCATAACATAGGATACAGCTTACAAGTTATGAATGAATAGCAACAACGGCATAAATGGGTCAAAATATTGAGATAAAATGGCTGGATATGACACATAAGCCTACTTCTAATATGGGCTAAGATACATATATTGTAAATGGACATATAGTAGCCATTTAAGCAGGTCGCGAAGTCACCAAGAAGCAAATTAGAGTTATGATTCTCACTAATGTCCATATGAGATGTGTGGGTCATGCTGCCAAGCACTAGTTAATTGGAAATAAGTGGTTATTTTGTGAGATTGTTGCATCTTCTTAGACAAAATACAGCACCATGGATTGATTATTAGAGGCTAGAATAGGGTAAGAAAGTAAAGGAAAATGACTCCTTTTGCTTAATTGGGATTTGATAAGATTAAGTGAAAATGTATATTGAAGTATGGTCGTTGTTTTGCATTTAAATTTGTCTATCATGATTAGCACACAACATGAGTGTTAAGTATGTCTATTCATCATTGCTTAGGTTACTAGTTGCACCATATGCTCAACCTTTATGATTTTTTTTTTCTTGTTTTTCATGTGTTGTTTAATCCCTAAGACTAATGTAGTCGAGTGTTGCAAATGCTACATAGATCTTACATGTCCTAACTTATAAATAAGGGCAAGTGATGGATTATCGCATTCTATAAACTGAAGGCTTGATATTATTGATATAAGTTCGTAATTGATGATATCAACTTGCAAGAGCTCTTCTAAAAAATTAATAACTAGTAAATTAAGCTTTTCGATTATTTAAGACATAGCCTAACAACACTTCTCCAATAATTCAAACAAAAAGCAAAATAAAGTGATAATAATTGGAAAAAAAAAGGGAGAAAAATAGACAAGAGCAGATGTTAAAAACTATCCATTTAGACATCTAAACATATTCAAAATGTACTTTATTGAAAGATTTAGGGGTCAAGTGCACAATGTCAAAGATAGGAGGTTGAGTGCACGTAAAGGAGACATAAATGGGTGTATGTACAACTAGCATTCTTTTTTTAATCGTATGAAGAAAGATGACAACTAAATTTAAAAACAAAAGGTCAATGAGAAAAAAAACTAAATAAATAATTTAATAAATATTAGCCAATTAAGATAAAAAGCAAAATCCAAAATTTATTATTATATAATTAATGTTTAAGTAAGGTATGAATTGTGCTTTTATAATTAACTTTTTATTTATTTACCATTTTTTTTTATTTTAGTTGTCATCATTCCTTCATAAAATAATATTAAAAAAAAAGAAGGATAATTGCCAACTATATATTTCATAAAGATTAAAAAACAAATGATATGTTTTCCCTATGACAAAGAAAGTAACATCATATGACAAAGTCATGCTGATTTGAGTTTAATCAAAAAGTATGACTTATATTTTTTTAATTAATTAATTATCAATTTTTTTTTTAGTTTTTAGCTTTCCTTCTTAAAATTAAAAAATAATTGCAAATACATTTCCTTATATTTGCTTCATATGCATACTTAGCACTCTTATCTTTGAAACTTTGTGATTAGACCCGTAAATTTTTTTAAAAAATTTGCACTTAAGGGTCTAAATGCACTTTTTTTTTAAAGATATAGGAGTCTAATCACACAATTTCAAATATCAGGGGTATAAGTGTACATCAAGCAAGTATAATGATGCATATTTTAGACTTATCATTGTTCTTACATATCAAGATATTATGATCTTATTCACAAACATAATTTCAAAAATTACACGTGCTCTTAAAAATCAAACCAACTACTAAGAGAAACTTGATTTAAATTTTTAATTCAAATTATGTTGTTAATCCATGAACTTAGGATCTTGTTGATTGTGAAAGTAAGTTGAAGATTCAATTAATTCAAATCAAATCTTATATCTAATTTATTTATAAACAAGTTTTTGATTAATTTTAGGCCTCTATAGAGACCGAAGTCAAACTTTTTGCCATAATAAGTTGAATACGAAGATGCACGTGGAGAAAAAGGTTGAAGGCATTTAAACTCTTTTTCTTTTTTTTTTTCATTTTCATGAAAATAAATGTCTAAACTTTAAATTCACTTGCATTTAGAAGATCGAGATATACCAAGTTATGAACATACTTGAATATTAACAAAAACACATATTAAACAATATAAATTTTCATGTCTGATATAAAAAGCATATTCAAATCTTGGAAAATCAAACTTTTGTAGCAATTAATTCATTTAACATATCAAGATTTAGTGATCAAATTTAGGAATTTATCAGGAACAAATGAATTTCCACAAGAATAGTCTAAGATGATCATCAAGCTTAGCATGTTCCTACTTTTTGAAAAATTTCAAGAAAACTACAATTAGATCAACATTATGGCAAATCCATTAACATGCTCATTTCATATCCAAATTAACTAATTCTAGCATCCAAACAATGAATATATCAAAATTATCATCAAATCAACATAATATGACATGAATTTACATTTAATCAAAATCGATCCATTACTCTTACTATGTGTTAAGGCTACAACATATACACTCTTGATAGAAAAACATGTTCTAACTTATCTACTTACCATAACTCAAGCATACATGACACAAAAAACAGCAAATTAAACATTTAAATCACCTACTAAAGCTAAAGGCACTAATACCAAACCTATCTACATAATCAACCTCAGTTCAAGCTTAATTTCTACTCTTAAGCTTCATCAAAATACAAACCTAAACTATAATATTATCTAACACCAACGTAAGAAGAGATCGATAAACTGCCTCAATAAAAGCTTGACTTTTGATCCTTATTTTAAAGAAACCTAAATCTACTAAAACTTAGCTCCTTGAATAATTGAATTTTGCAAATAACACAAAATTACCATAAACTAATACTTTAAATTCATAGATTGAGAATTCTTATTAAACATAAGTTGAATATAAGGTAAAAAAAACTAGAGAATTGAACTTAGCTTACCTATACACCATTAAGGTTCATGTGAATCTCCAAATATTAGGTGTTGCCCAAGGCATAAGAGGCATGATGACTTGATGTCATCCTTAATCTTCTTTAATTATTTTGAATTCCTTAAAAACAAAGACTTAAGAGGTAAGATTAGAGATCTTATTAATTAAGAGATTATACTTCATTTAGCTCAATTGAGGATTTATTCACAAAATTAATTACTCAATCTTGATTAAAACCTCTTCTAAGTCTTAAATCATCATTGAATCAATTATTTTGATCAAGATTTTGATCAAGATTTGAGAGAGTATAGTTGCTCAAAACCTTACTAGGTAACATAAGAGCTAGGTGAGTAAGAGAGAGAGAGAGCTTTAGTTGTAGAATATTCAAAATTTGAAATGCTTAGCTTTAGTATAACCAACTTTCCCTACCTTCCCTCTTCCTCTTCTTAAGAGGTGAAAATTTTATACTACCATCCTCACATTAAGTAAAGTTTCATGACTTGAGGAGTGAGCTAGTCTTGGCAATATGTTGTATATTGTATGGAGATCCCAAATCAACTACCCCCATTAATAACATAGAGTGCTTATTATTGCATTCTAGATTGCACCATGAAGGCACAAATTCTAATAATACCGAAGTAGATAACATTAACTAACATAATATAACTAAGCCATGAAGGGTAACTTGGGGGCATAAAAGTCCCTAAATAAGTCTACATCAACATCGACAGAATAGTGAATACAATAGTAGTCTAGCATGTTATTGAAAATGATAATGCATATCAAAAGTCTAGCCATCAAATAGAGTTCTCTCATCACTCTTCCTTTCATCATTTTACACCAATTCCCCCAGCATTAACCTATGATATGCCTCGTCCTAAAACAAGTCACAAATAAACCTACATTAGCGATTGTCTCTAAGAGTATAAGTTAACTAACTTTACGAGCACAATTCTTAAATCATACCATGCAAGCAGTAGCAAGCGAGTAATTACTTAAACATATATATGCAAACAACCAAATGCCAAATAAATATAAATGGTTATCCGAACATGTATATAGCTCAAATTCAACACCATCCACAGCAAATGTTAGAGATTGATCGGAACCAATGGGATCCGATTCTAGCACCTGGACAACTTTTCATTTTAAAATTCAACAATTCATTTTTAAAAGAAATCTTTTATCTCCATAAACCTTTTTTCAAATAAAGCCCCTACTATAGTTGTGAGGTGATCCCCATAATCCACACTCGACCCTCATGCCTTAAGAGAAGGTCTTAAGACACGACCCTTAGTCACATGGTTGGTGTCTTCAGGTTTAGTAAGTCAAGGGCTAGGGTTAATATCAACCTCCGCAAGACCCTTTCTTTACAATCCACGTGAAGCGATCACCAAGATAATTAATGCAACGTCATGTCATGCATACTTATTTTAATTGATTAAACTTAATATAATTATATCCGGTTCATTTAAGTGACCAAGAAATTATAAACACTTATAATAGATGACATAACAATAATCTAGCATGCATTTTGTTTTCTTAAAATTAAAATATAATGGTTGTAGACGCTCTATTTTTATCATCCTTTATTTTTAGTCTCTTTTTACTTTTGAGTCAGGTTTATAAAAAAATTTAAAAAATGAAAAAAGATAGAAAAAATAAAAAATAACTAAATAAATAAAAAGATGAAAATTGAAAAAAATAATATTAGTGTCAACTAGAGTCGAGTCGTTTAAGGTTGGATCGAATAATGGTGCACATTCAATTTAATAAATTTCGAGTCTTAAATAGTCGGGCTTCGTTAAAATATTTATTTAGTCCAGTCTAATATAAAATGGATTTTTATTTAATTTATATTGGGCTAAATAAGCTTAGAATTTATTAAATGGGTTAGTGTGTGTTTTGTGCTAAATTAAGTTGAACTGAGTTAGGCCAAGAAAGAAAGCCCAAATAAATATAGGGTTTCTGGAAATTAGATTGAATCTTTAATGAATCTAAATTGGGTATTATTGTATTTTGAATTTGTTAAGCTTAAATCTTCATTTAAAAAGATTCAATTGTGTGGGTAATAAATAGTAATTCAGCTCTAAAAAAGACACGTTTTCAAATTCACGCAAATCCTAAAGTCATACACAATTTTTCACATCCTTGCAATTTCTCTCATACGGTCGACATAGTTTACAGTAAACATTCTCCAAATTCATACACGTTGATCATACTTCACCTTCACAACATACGTCCCTCATTAGTCAACGCACACACATAATTACAGTAAAAAACATACATACAATCATGGTAAAAAACATATACACACACACATCCAAATTTTAGTACGACATCGCACAACCAACACGTCCACATATGCCATGTATGCAAATTCTGTCCACAATTAGTTTACAATACAAACACGTCGATCATATATGATTCGACTCGTTTAGGTAATTGAATAATTTTTTTTAATTA
Source organism: Lumnitzera littorea (assembly GCA_024138015.1). Taxonomy (NCBI): domain Eukaryota; kingdom Viridiplantae; phylum Streptophyta; class Magnoliopsida; order Myrtales; family Combretaceae; genus Lumnitzera; species Lumnitzera littorea. The sequence continues at coordinate 114,155,262 of JAMXBB010000002.1, read as the reverse complement.
ATCAATTTATTTTACTAACTTATTCTTTGGTGTAGTTTTTTTTTTATAAATTTTAATAATTATCATGTCGTTTTGCAATTTTTAGATAATTTGTAATTTTTTGATAAATTTTTGTTAAATTGCATTTTAATAGAAAATTACATTTTTTGAAAAGTTATATATCTTTTCTTCGAGATCCGTATCTTCCGAGAAGATACGTATCAAAAATTGTATTTTTTGAAAAGTTATATATATTTTCTTTAAGATTCGTATCTTTAAAGAAAATACGTATTTAAGATAGATATCTTAGTATATATTGCATTTAGGTTTTTAAAAAATCAATTTTTACCACAGATTTTTTAAAAAATAATAAAAAATCTAAACTAAAGTTTTTAGGTTTTTAAAAGTAAATTTACAAAATTAGTTCTTTTTAGAGTTTTTTTTTTAAATAATTTGATAACTAATGTAAATCTAGCTCGCTTTCTATTTTAAAAAAATCCACCTACTAAATCTTTTCAAAAAGAACTATATTGGTTTGATTCTGACTAGCGGATATGTAGACACCTTTGAGCTAACCATATAAAAAAAATTAAAAAAAAAACATCTTTAAAAGAAAATTTGTAATAAAAAAATATTAAAAAATTCATCTTGATTACTTTTTTGCATATTTGTACATTTTTTAGCATTTTTAGAAAAATTATATAAAAAAAGCCCATTAGTTTTTTTCTTATTTTTACATAATGACTTAGTCTTAATAGATTAGCCCTTGAGTTTAGATTTTTTAATTTAATGTTTTTGTAGAACATTTGCAAACTAGTAGCTAAGGAAGACCCTAATTTCACTTTTTATTAGTTTAACTGATTAATGACTCCAAATTTTTTAAAATATTTTTCTTAATTTAATGTCTAGTAATTTATATTAAACAGGCTATGCTTCATATAAGTTAAATTAAGGAAAACTGAAATAGAGTTCCACATTGGCATGACATTCAAACAAGTTTTAAACACATACACGAACCATATATCCCAAACAATCAATTTAATTATATCAAACTAAACATATAACTACACTACATATACAACCAAGTGTGGAAATGATAGAAATAGTACTCACTAAGCCATAACGATTAGGAGTCATAATAATCCTTGGGTAGCTTTGAATTTGGGTCCATATCACTTGATAATAATATAATAGTATTACTATTAGGATTATGTTAACTATTTAATTAATTATCCTAAATTCGCTATGCTTTTCTTAGGTTAACTAAATCTTGTTTTAGCCATATCTTCTTTGTTTTAAGTCTACTTTTTGCAATCCTATGGTTGATTTCATATGATCTCAAACATAATTTCAAATGGTATGGTCTATTTTAGGAGTTAGGACCTACAACCACAGGGTTTGGTAGTGTCAAATTCGTAGGCCATAATTATTATATTTAACTTAACTAGTTTTTGGCTCTATTGTAGGCTTAAGTGTGAAATGTTTAGGTCTAGTCAATTTTTAATATCAATTGGGCTTTTATTTAATAGTTGGACCTCATAAGTTGAAGGGTTACATAAGTCTTAGCCTATGAGGTTTCTTTAGTTCGCTTAGCCTTTTTAAGGCCTTACTTAAAGGGGTATTGGGCCTTATCTTAGGCTTATCCCTACCTATTAGCTCATGGGTCTCTTTATATGTTTTTGGGCCTTTATTTAATTAATTTAAAGTCAAATGTTCCTAACGGTCCATATAAAGCTAGATACATATGTATTCTTTTATATTTAAATATCTAAGTGGGCCTTTTAGCTAGTGATGGGCCTAAGTTCAAGTTTAGACCCATAATCAACTTTGTAATTCACCTAATGAGGCTTCATGGGTCTTTGGTTTAGACCTTTATTTTATAGTTGTATCTACTGGTCCTAGATTTCAAATGGCTTAAGCCTTGCTTTTTATGCTTATTTAAAGGTTTTAGGCCTAATTCATCATTTAAGACTTTAAACTTAAGTCCAGCCAATCCTATTAGGATAATACCTTTATAGGCTCACTAAATACCTCATTTTTACTTAGGGTTTAGATTTGTTTCCTAATATTCACTAGGATTTAAATTAAATATTTAAGGCCCAATGAAGGTTTTAAGCCCAACTAAGCTTCTACGACATTTTTTAGGTATTTAACTGCAATGATTAAATCCTAATCTTAGTTAACCTTAATTAATCATGCCATGAAATAATAAACCAAAAGTTTCAGCTTTAGAAGACTACTACAAGTGGTGGTTTAGGGGTAATTTTGGGGGTTTTGTCTCATTTTCAAGCAACATTTACATTAATGCACCTAAACTATCTCTAAACTACTTCCTAAACCATGTTTAACTAGAGATTAATATAAAATTTCAAAATATGATGGGGAATATATCTAGCATATTTCAACCATATTAGATTATAGGGGTTACATGTGGTTTTTCTCTAGTTTACCAAGATTTCTTCATTTTCCTACTCCTAAACATCATCAAATGTTAGGTGCTTGGTATTTACATTAAAAGATCCTAAGAGATATACATGGATAACAACTTAGAGTGGCAAACATAAAAGCAAGATGTTTTTAACACTTTTCTTGTTTCTAACTAAAAGAAAAATGTAATAACACTTATACTAAAATGGAGTTCATACAAGGTACACTAACCGTAATGTTGAGATGTTGAGGTTTCCATTTCTCTTCGTCATTGTTGAAATGCCAGAGTTTAAGGCTAGTAAGTGCATCGAGTCTTAAGGAGGGGGTTAGGGTATGTGGTGGTGCAAGTAGCAGTGGTGATTGCTAAAGATGGTGGTTGGAAAAATGGAGGGGCCATGGTGTTTTTGTAATGTTGAGAGAGGGTATGTGTTTGTTTTTATTTAAGGGGAAGGAATGGAAGAGGGTAGGTGAGGGTTTGAAATGGTGAAAAAAAAAAGGGGGGGAATGGGGGTGGGGGAGTCAGCTAAGGGAAGAGAATAAGGGGGACATACATTTTCCATTTTGAGTAATTTAATACATGTACTAATAAGGGCCATATGTAACTCTAATTTGGTTAATCTTTTTGGGTTGATTTTATCTCTTAAGGGACAAATTTTCGTTAACTAGGTGAAATATTTGTAACTAATCACTTGTATCATATGGTTAATTACTATTGACTTGTAATTCATTATGACGTATGTTGGTTTCGTATAAGATATTAAGAGGGGGAGGGAGGTACTGAATTGATATCTTTAAAATTTTTTTATACTTTTTCAATGTAAATGAAATTATCCCTCTTCATAATTTAAATGGTAGACAGTGGTACTTTAATAGTTCAATAAAAATAAATATCTCAAAGTAAAAGGATAAGGAGGAGAAAATCAGGTTAAAGATTTATAGAGCTTTAGCTTTTAACTTTTTGCTTATTGCTCTCTTTCAACTCCACTGATAAGGATTCGGTCTACTTCATTGGTGCTATTTCAATTAATTCACTAAATGAAAATCATGAGAAGTTTATAAGCACTTGTTACATATGAGCTTTACAACACTCCATTTTATCTATCTAACCTCTCTACAATCTATGCTAATTACAGATTTATAAAGTACAATCAAACTTTTCTCAACACTCAAATAACAAACAAAGTTTATAAATTATAAGTGAGAATAACAATACAAGTCTCAAATAATTTTGTATTAAAACAAAAATGATGATTAAAGAATAATTTGCTTCGGTTTAACTTTCTGTAGAAGTCTTTGAGAATCGTTCTGTGCTCTTTTAAATGATAGGAAATGGCTACGATTAAGGTATAAAGTAGATGTATTTTTCTTTTTAGAGTCGTGTTTGACATTTTGAATCCTTTCTCCTCTTATATTGGAGTCTTCCAATGGCTAATTTAATGAAAATTATTTTCACTCCATGTCTATCCTTTTCTAACATTAAAAAAATAATAATCCATAGATATTTTAGATAAAATCTTGGAATTTTAAATTTAAACCTGATCTTATAATTTTATCTCGATCAGATGTACTTGATCAACAATCTCTAGATAAGTTTCAGATTTGAAATTGAAATCCCATAAGATTCGAAATCAACCTTATCCTTATCTAATGTTAGATATTTTCTTATATTTTATCTAAAGAGAAATTCACTTAAAAAGTAATCCCCATGGATCTTAATTCCAACTTAAATAAAATAGGATTAAGTGTATTTTCTTAATACACTCAATCTAATGGAGTTAGGTCTTATTTATTTCAAATTTGATATTATGTGATTTCTTCAACGTTATTTTTCCAAATCAACTATTTGAATAACCTTTTGAAGAGTATCAATTTTCTTTTCTTTAAAGTCTCATAACAAATTTCTAAAGTATTGTTTTTTCGTATAAAAGCTTATGAAACATTCTCTGAAAGTTTTCATACTCGTCTCTTTTTCAAACGATTCAAACTTTTTGAACTTAACTCCATTTGCAATTTTAAGCCTTTTGAAATACAATCTGAATACTTACACACTTGTCAGTTTATTAATATTCTTCTCTTCTATTATTATCAAAATTCATGAGAAATATCTAATAATATATAACTTGATTATGTGATTAAGGTGTAATGAACTTTTTTAATCTTGATTATTAGTACACATGGTTATAATTATGTATAGTTTAGGGTTTCTAATTAAGTTGATTAAGCTTATTGGGTCATCTTACCTAGTTAATTTAAGGTTTTTAGGAATTGGAGATTATTGATAATTGGTTATGTTTTAGAAGGCAATTTAAGGCTTTAAAGTGATTAAGCGAATTGTTTGTAAGTAGGGAATAGTTTGCTATTTAATTAGGGTTTAATAGACGAATTAGGGTTTTGGCATTATATTTAGGTTTAAGAGTTAATTTTGGGTTTCTTACATATTATAGTTCTAATTAGGATTTTGAGGGCTCATTTAGGGCTTTAGTATTTACTATAGGGTTTATGAATCTATCATTAAGGTTTTATATTGTAGTGTTCTCTCTTAATTTAAATTACCATTTATCGGCTTCAAGGAACTCTTATTAGGCACCAATTATCAGTTTTGGGTTTAGGTTCGAAAATTTAGTAAAGCTTATATAAAGATCGAAGGCTACCTGGTAAATGTAAATTGACTCTTTCAAAATTTTTTGTTAGCTAATTATTAAAGTAACCCTACTTATATAAATATCCAATAATCTATTTTAGTAACTAGCCATCGTTACCCTTAACATAATTAATTAGGATTTTTATAATACCCATTCTACCTTGATACTTTAGTTACTTTTAAAACGCTTAAATTATTTTCTAAATTTGGAAGATTTCACTAATGTTTATAGTGAATCATTTAATTTTTTTTTATCACTAAGATTATTGTGGTTTAATGGCATTAACTTTGATCTCATAATGGGATGGAACAGTTTTGAGTCTCCTAGGCTATGATATTTAATGATGTTGGCCTAGAAAGAAAAATCTTTTCTATTATCTTAATCGTCTCTATATGTTTCATAAGTAAAGCATACTTATAAATAGATTATGGTGTTTTTGAGTTAAAGTTAAAGAATGTAAGTTGATCTTGGCTATGGAAGTCTATATTACCTCTTAAAGTAAAGTTGATGATCTGGAGTGTTCTAAATAACTCATTACCCATAACTAGCAACTTAAGAGAAAGGAATATTAAGGAAAATACAAATTGCCCAAGATGTGGTGAAAGGCAAGACAACATATTGCATGCTTTTTATGAATACAGAAGCATACAACATATAATAGAGTTTTGGCAAGTAAAAGACATTCGAGATCTAGGAATTAATGGAGATCTTCATAGGTGGATTCAAATAAACACCTACATAACTAGAAGTTAGTCAACATTGTCCATACCTCCTAAAGCCTATATGTTTAGCATTATGCTTTGGTACTTATGGTTTGTCAGAAACCAAGCTCTATTCTAATCATAACCAATAGACACTAGCATAAGTTGTATAATTTGAAGGTTGAGACATGAATATTAGGTTATGCTAAAAAGGGAAAGCAAACTATATAGGATCAAATGCTAGAATTTATTATAGACCGCCTTAGCACCAAATTGGGTTAAATTAAATGCAAATGCTACAATGAATCACATTATAAATCAGGTAGCAATAGGGGTGTCATTTGAGATCATGAAGGACAATGGATATTAGATTAGGGGTGCTATATATAGTTTCTACTGAATTGTGAGCAATTTTTTAGGGAATTTGTTATTGCCTACAAAGGGGTTACTTAAAAATACATATCGAATCAAATTAATGCTATAGTCAATTGTTGTAAAATTTTTAACATCTAATACATGGATAAAAGTTAAATATAAGCATATTGTTCAATTCTGTAGGGAAAAAAATGTTGTAATTATGTCAATGGAAGATAAATTAATACAGTGGTTGATCGAATTGCAAGCAAGCTTTAGTCTAACAGCATCTTTTTGTTGTCTACATAGAGTCTCCTTCCTTTTTGTGGTCTTCATTGTCTAGAGATGTTCTAAGGGTTATGTTTGTAAAGGAAGTTTGAAAACCACTTATGGATGAATGATCTAGGTTTAGCTCGAGTAGCCCAATAGCTAGGGTTGCCTTATGTATTTTGTCATAATGTAAATATGGAATTTTTCTACTATCCTGTCATTTGTTTTACAGGATCAATATCTTTATTCATCTAACTCTTAATTTGATCACTTTAAATCTAAACCATTAAATAAATTATGAATTCAATAGATTTAAATTTAAAAATTTGGAAAATAAATGTTGAAATGATGGACAAAATTGGTTCTATTAAAATAAAGAACGAGATCGTAAAATCTCTTGTAAATATGTTAATGTAAACGTAATTAAAGCTAAATAGTTATCCTAAAAAAAAGATTAATGTAAATGTAGTTAAAGCTAAATAGTTCCTAAAAAAAAAAGATTAATGTAAATGTAGTTAAAGCTAAATAGTTATCCTAAAAAAAAAAAAAGAGACAATTGTGTAAATATACAAACATAACTACTTTAGAAAAGAAAAGAAAATTCAATTTTTAAAAAAAAGTAATTTCTATTTTGTGTTTAGATAATTAAGAACTTTCTACTTCTAATATTTCGTTTTTATTACATAAAGGAAATTAAAAAAAAGTTGTTTAATAGATTATATTATTTTTATTTTTAATTTTCTTTTACAAAACTTAGATAATAAGGATATTCTTACTACTTCAAAAGACTTTCTGTAGATAGCATAATTATATGAAAATTTGGTAAAAAAAAATTAGATGAAAAACTCTTCAATCTTTTCCATTCAATTTCTTAAGTATTCACTTCTACCTTAAATTATCAAACACAAAATTTCCTTCTTCCATACACGTTGTTAATTACATTTTAACAGCATCATCTAGTTTACGTATCCTCATCGAATTAAAAAAAAAAAAAATCATAATTGAATATCTCAATGGAATATTTTGCAGAAGAGGGTCGACATGACGTGTAATCATCGCAGCAAATCAACTGATCCTTTTCCAAATTTCGAATGACGTCGACCTTTTGGTATATTCACCATCATCACTAAAATCCTTTTCCACAAATCAGGGCTCCCCCGTCACCACACCCACAATAATTATCATTTATTTTCTTTTTTTTTTTACTCTTTCCATTTCCCCTTCAATTTTATTTCCCCCATGAAATTTATTGACGAAAATCGAAAACAAACGCCAAAACTAGACATAAAGATACTGGGATTTCTAGGCTGAGACCTAAGATAGCTAGCGTGTGTGTTCTCCATGGAGACTGCAATATGCGGTCGGGTCACTCTTTCACCAAGCCACATCTTTAATCCTCCCAAATACGGTACTCTCTCTCTCTCTCGCCATTTTTACCTTGCATGTTTGTGTATGATTGTTTCGTTCAAAGTATGTGTTTTTTCAATCGAGGTATTTATGATTTTGCAAGTTATTTATTATTTTCATAGTTATAATTACTGGGTATGGATTATTTGTTACTGGCTATCTAACGTATTGGTAATTATATATATATATATATATATGTTCTCTGTTTAATGGTATTTTGGTATTGGCATGTCGAGCTTTTCTATATGAAGTATATTTATCAGAAATTCAGTGGAAAGATTGTGACTTTGATATTAATTAGTTAATGGGTAATAGCGAGTGCTTACTCTTGGGTCGATTGTGCTTTGTGTGTCGGGGTAAGGGTTTTTACCATTTTGCCGATTAGCTGTGTACGTGTTGCGAAGTTTGTATCGATGAAGTGGGTATTATAAGATTGGTGACAAGACAAGCGAGCCTTTGATTACATGTTGAATGAATTTCGCGGAAGAAGTAATATCATTATCATGTACTTTGATGTAGCATTAATTAGTCCATTGGGATGGTTGAGTTGGAAAGTTGAAAGGGGAGGGTTTTGTCTTTGACCACAGCAATGATTACAGTTAATTGACATGTTAACCAATCCATTATGACATATCAAATTAGATTTTGCAGTTTTTTTTAGTAGTGGTGATGTTTAGGTAATGTTACGCCTTTTCCTTAAAGACAACATAGATATATTTGAAATGTTGGAAAGTCAGTATGCTTACCTTCTATTATTTAATGGTAATTAAATGAATCTTTATCAATGAGGGAAACTATGTACATGAAGCTTTGCTAAGGTTGGGGATAAGAACTAAGTGCTCACAGAGCATAGCAAACATGTACGGAATATAGAAGCAATACAAAGTAAGGTGCAAAAGAGCTACATGATATCTTGCTTGGGATATCTAGAAGCCAAATTCATCTAAACAAAGGATTTTGGATGTCAGTCCAAAACATAAGAAAGAAAAACTCTAGTGAGGAAGGCTGGTTGCTTACTTCCATTCCCAATTCTGAGAGTTTCTAAGGTGCTGGATGTAATAGATAGAGGCTGGTAAAGCTGAATGCCATTGAAAAATTAGTTTAGAGCATGAGGAGGAGGTTGGTGTAAAACCTGACACATCTCAAGGCCGTGATAGGAACTTGGGCAACTCAGCTTCATGCAAACAGCTTGCAACACTTGCTTGAAATAGTGGCATGTGAAGAAAAGGTGACAACCTTCATCTGCAGCACCACATGGGAAGCAAAATGACCGAGGTTGTAATACCTCAACACATAAGCTTGTCTAGAGTGTAGATCTTTGTTAGCCAGGTTAGCCACAAAATAGAAGCTTGCCTTGGGATAGTTTTTGGGCCCCAGGTCATTTTTATCTAAAAGGAGTTTTAGAGCCTGTGTATGGAAAATTTCCCTGGCAATTCTAACTGAGAATTTGCCTGAAGAGGAAAGAAACCATGTTAATCTGTTAATTTTGCTGGAAGAGGGAGAAATGTCTGAAGGATTATTTTACTGCTGCCATATTCTCTAGGAGGAAAAGACTATTCATTACCATCAATATAGAACAAAGCCTAGCCAAACCTAGGAGTACGTGATGAAGATATGAAACTTAGATCAAATACAACTAGAAGTCATAACATAAGGAGATGCTAACAACATTGCTACCTTCCATCTAGACTACTGAGAGGCTAGAGGTTGCAATCTGAGAACTTTGCATTAGTTCCATGAGCAGGATGATGGGCACCTAACAGCTGGAAAATTATCACCTTTAAGAAGATTTGCAGTAACCCTGTTGACCCATACACCAGAAAGTTGTGTGGCTTTGTTCTATTCTTCTAACCTTTGAATACCCGACCCTCCTTTTTTATGGACACAAATTTTCCACTTAGTCTTGGCCTTAATTGATATATCAGCTCTACCACTGTAGAGAAAATCATGCATCAATTGTTCAATCATCATAATAACATTCTTAGGCAAAATGAACAAGGATGTCCTATATGGGAAAATGACTGATCTTATAAGTTGGAGTCTGCTGGCATAAGAGGGGAATTTGAGCATCAAGAGCCAATTTGTTGGGTGATAGTTAGTAAATTTAGATTCTCTAGTAATTGATTGAAAAGTGTAAGCTTTTAAAGGCAAATCCAGTAGTATTTTTAAATTTAAATTCACAAGCAAATGATTGAAAAATTATAAACTTTTAGATGCAAACATGATTTTATTTTTATATTTCTGAACTCTCCTAATGTGTGAGATGGGACATTGATTTAGGCCCATCTTGTACATCTAACTTATTTGGTGCTAAATAAGGATTGGAGAATTGAACTTAGAACCTCCTCCTTCCTTCCTTTGTTTAGTTAGTAAGAGTATGATAATGTCTCATTGTGAGGTACTAGGGCCCGAGTAAGTAGGTGAATGATTTTTTTTTGGTATTGGCTGAAATCCCTGTGTGGCGAAAAGGGCTATATAAAGAAAGCTTTTGTATTTGTGTTTGAGATAAGAAAGATCTTGAGACTAATAAGATGGTCCTTTAGGTAATCAAATCATCGTTAGTCCTTTTCTAGTGTGTGCATATGTTGATAATAATTACAGTTAGAACAGAAAAAGAGATGAATAGTATGGGGTATATCTTACATGGAAAATGCCCTGGGAGTAATCTGCTATTGATAATTTCTATCCTGAATCCTTTTAATTTCAAGTTTTAGTGTTGATTTAGATTCTATATTATCGTTACACCTTTTCCCCCTTTTTTCCCCTCTCCTTTCCTTCTCTCCTGTGCTATTCCTACTCATGGGTGAATCCCATTAGCTGGTTCCTTATTCCAAAGTACTATCTTTATAGTGAAAATGAGGACATGGCTCATAAACATGAGAACTACCTTGAATAGGTAGGATAGTTTTCCAGGCTCTACTACTGCAAGTCAAGGCAATCTTTCAGAGTTTCACCCTAGTGGTCAGATCTAAGCTGTATCTTTGCTTGCAGTTAAAGTTCTATTTACAGCTTGAGTGAGAGAGCTACCTTCTTGCAAAGCTGAGAAGTCCAAGTTTGATTTTTCAAGAATACCAATGTGGAATGATTGTTCTTTCAAAGTGTAAGCAGATTGAATAATGAAAAGAAGACAGGGATAGCATACTCACATGTAAGAACGGATTTGCTTTTGTTGGTTTCTTGGTGGAACTCATTGTGGATTTTGGTCTTGGGGGCTTATTAGAACGAATTTTTCTCTCATAGTCTACTGGATTATGGCAACTAGTTAAGGCTAATGGATACTTGTTTATTATTGTTATGAGCCGCTTATTTATACAAGCTTTTCAACCCTTACTTCCTCTTGATAAATAAGCAGTTCATAGTAAATCCAATGAATTAACTATAATTTCTTATTTGGCTAATTAGTTAAAGTTGTAAGTTATCCATGTAGCTGATAAAATTTAAGATAAACACTTGTAAATTAATTATACTTTGAGATAATTCCCATTCTATCTCTTCTCTTCTCGTATCCAAGAGTATTCTCTTTATGCTGGTCCTCTACTGTATGAGGACTGTAGTTTGGGGGGAAATTTATTCTAAACTTAATACCTTGACTATAGTGTGCGTATGTCCTATCTATGATGTTGTTTTCATTCCTTTGTAACATCTATGCATTCAGTGGACTGTGTACTACAGCTTGAGTCCAGGACATCCAAAATTGTTTGCTCATAATAACAATTCTTTTTTACTTGGACATATTTATTGCTACCTCTAAGATTTGTTCTTATTTTTTATTTTGGCCTGTAAATATGACAGGAGATAAACATTATTTTCATAAAAAATGCCAAAATCGAAGCAGTTTAATGGCACTGTCAGCTGCTGCACTAGGGAAAGGTGGTGGGCTGTTGGAGAGGCCAACTATAGAGACAACACCTGGCCGTGAATCTGAATTTGATGTGAGGTATAGACACTACCTTATCTAGGGATATCCATAATCTCTATTCTCTTGCTTAACCTTTTAGTGCCTGAATTATTGACCGAATCTATGTACAATGTGCAACAACTTCCATTCCCTCATACAGGGCTGAAATAATGAATTATGAACTTTGATCACCTTGATATGGAGCGTTGGCCATAGGCATAAGACAAAATGTTCAATGGGCCAGGCTATAATATTTGTGTGTGTATAGTTTCCCTGGTGCTATTAGTTCTTTTAGAATGGCTTTCTGCTATATCGAACTTTACTTATATCTAAGCAATCTGTCTCCCATTTCTAAATCTGACTTCAATCATCAAAAGTTGTTGGATGTTTGACCCTTTTTTGCTCCCTCATTCATTCCCTATATTTTGCTTGGGGTACTTTTCCTGGATAGGGTATTTTCAACTTCATGCTCTTTGGTCCCACATGCTTGTAAGTTGACGAATTGCTGCCGAATTGATGCTTTTTGCCCCTGAAGGAAAATTTCCAAGGGAGAGCTCCATCTATTTCTCCGGTCTTGACGGCGTGTAGTTCATTAGATTTTAGGGTAGCTCTGTTTAGGTGACCCACTTCAGTGCATGTAGTCTTTTGTCTAACTACCCAGTGCCTGTCTTTGACTTCTGTCCATCCTTTACAAGCCCCTAGTCATGCTATAATGGACTTTCTTCTTTGTGGACTTACTATCATTTTGAGTTTGTAATATTGATTCACCTTTAGTCATTTGCCTAATCACCCTCCCTGGATGATGTCATAGGTGATTCAAGACATTTTTATTCCTTTATTATAACCTCGACTTAAGTTATATGGTGGGTTTTCTTCCAAAATGTTATACTGTGGGTTTATTCAGTTCTGAGAAGAGGCTGTTTGTGAGCCTTAAACTTTTGATGTATTAAACAGGGAATTTAATCATGGTACTTAGCTCACCATCCAACTTTTTGTCAAGTTCTTCACATTTAAATGGGTTTGGTAAACTAGTTAGCTTAGCACTCTGCTGTCGATCTCAAATCATGGTCTATAACTAATCTTGAGTGACTAATGTACGTAACAGTGGTGTGTAACTGTCTGTTGGTCTGGATTGCAGGAAATCAAGAAAAACTGCCCCTCCATATAGGGTTCTGTTGCATAATGACAATTTCAACAAAAGGGAGTATGTAGTGCAAGTGTTGATGAAGGTGATCCCTGGAATGACACTTGATAATGCAGTGAATATCATGCAAGAAGCGCATTACAATGGGCTATCAGTTGTGATTATATGCGCTCAAGCTGATGCTGAAGAGCATTGTATGCAATTAAGGGGTAATGGCCTGTTGAGTTCAATCGAACCGGCAAGCGGAGGATGTTGAACGAAACCGTGAATTGTCATCGTATGGCATTTGCCCTTTAGAAATATCAGCTGTTATGGACATTGTTTTTAGTAGTAAAATACTAAAATCAACTCTTATGTACATAAGCAAGGACTCAAAGTATTAGTGTTGAATCTCTTAAGAGCTTCACCTCTATTGTAAGATTGTCGCATGGAGTTGAAAATGTCCGATTCCCTTGTCATAACACAAGAATGCTGCGGTGCTGGTGATTTGGGAAGCATAATAATAGTATATAGCCGACGTTGGAAGAAGTGTGAAGAGTCCAATTGTTATAGGGGTCCCCTCCAGTGTTCTGTGGCTCTAGTTTACGGGGCCAAAACTACTTTTCCACAATGATTAGGCACTTCGTGAATATGCTAATGCTTGAAGGTGAGAGAACTACTTCTATTGTCTTGATAAATGCTTATAGCACGTGACTTTCCCATTCACCGGCTAAGTTTTAACCGGAATGGTTACTGCCAATTCCACTGTTGCAGAATCCGAATTGATTCTAAATTTTACGAGTTGATTACGGTACAGCTATTCCAAAGCTTTCGTTAAAAATAACCTAATTGTGGCCTAATTGGAGCCGGAAGCATTGGGGCGAAGGAGTAGTTACGAAGTGGAACTCGGTGAGACCGCTCCACAACTACTGCCTTTACTTGCCAGGGATTGTAGCAGAAAAAAATGACTTGAATATGGGCCATAGCCATTTATATGGAAAAAATGGGAGTCTGGTTTCTGAGAAATTTGTCAGGGCTGACAGGGCAGAGATAATTAATACGAGATGAGTAAAGGGAAAACTTGAACTAGCTGAACAGCAAGTACATAGAAATCTGCCTATTTTGGTAACCACTGCTAGTTTTGACCGATAAATTGGTGCGTGAGCTTGGATGGTGTGATTGTAGCGATAACGGATGGAAAACACAATGCTAATGCCTTTTTCCTTTAGGAAGGAAAATAGTACCAAGGAAAAATATTAAGTACCCATAAGCTAGAAAGGTTTGACGGTTAGATTGTATCGTTGGAAATATAAAATCGGTTCGAATCATCCTTTTTAGCCGTTATTAACTTGTGATTGTAATTCGATTTTATTAACTCGGCTGATCTAATTAGGTTCCTAAATAACTCAATTGGGTTTTTGGTTGGAATATATACTATTTTTCTATTATTCTTTTTTAGAGAATGCACTAATACATTAAGAAAATAAATTTAAATATAAGAACAACAAAAAAATAAACTATAAAAATCTCATAGCTTTTGAGTAAGATTATGTTTCAAAATGTTGTCTACTTAGATATGTAAACTGCTTTGGAAATCATGAACCGGAGTTAGTCAAAGTCGTTTGCACAAATTTTTAGCATTCCTACCACTTTCCTTTTGTTAATGGTAATTAAGACTTTGCTACAAGTCAATTTATATTTGCCCTTATTCACAACACTTCTATTTTAACACCTAGAGTTTCGGTGAATGATCCTAATGTATTTAAAAATTCAATGCAACCCAATTTCTAACTCTTTAATGAGGTATCCATGACTGTACATCCTTATCAAAAACTTCGGCACAGTTTCGAATAATTTATTGGCGTTCTAGACAAGGGTCTTACTTGCAAGAACTTGACTTGGCCTACCACCACACGAAGGAAGCAGATACCCCGTGCTATTAATTAATAAATAAGTTGTATTTTTTAAATTTAAACGTCAAAAGTGGTTAGATTGAACAATCAATCTGGCATTTATGGTTTACATGAGACTGGCTTCCATCTGGAAGGACCACACAAGTGCTTGTTCTTAAAGTTTACATAAGTAAAATTCATATGGAGATTAAAATAGAAATCATGTTCCAACCACTGCTTCGTCTCATCTGTGCTCCCTCGGTTGTATCGTAGTCTTTGATATAGTATAGCTATCGATCACAAATTTTCGAATGGGTCCACAGTTTCAAAACTCAAAAAACTAACCAACGATTGACTTAGTTGGTTACATAAGTACGAATTTTGATTGTTTAAAACAATCGCATTTTAAAAGAGAGAGGCAAGGCTACTGGAATACCCACACTCGGCTCAAGCCCAAGGCTTTGAAAGACCAGGCACAAAGGCGTTAAGCATGCCATAAATCACATCGGCACTTCTTTGAACTCTTAAAAATCTCACGCTCCATTTAATTGTTTTTTTTTTTATTATACAATCCTTGTTAAGAACAAATACCGAACCATACCAAATAACCAAATTGACTAAATACTTTTGCCTAGGTTTAATAATCTTGTATCGAGATAGTTTTCTATTTTATAAAAATAATGAAGATTGATCCTACTCCATCTCATAATGTTGGTGTTATATATGTTTCGGTATTGCTACTAGTACGAGGTCATGCATAAATTAAAGCCTAAACATGAAAAGGAAAATAATGCAATAAATTTTTAAAATGGAAAAATTATACTTTTAGTTTTCTACATTTATCATCTTTTTTTTTTTTTGAGTTATCTTTCTTTTCTAAACCCCATTTGAGTCCCAAATATTTTCAAAACTTTATGAAAGTAGGATTTCCATTAGATTTGTTGGATTTTTCCATACATCTTGGGCATGTGTTAGCTTCTCATTAGTCTTGGATTAGTTGGACAATATAGCCATGATTTGTTCAAATTTTTCCAGCTCATTTGTCTTACTTTCAATTATTTTTATGTAATTTTTTTTATTGTTTTTGTCGTATTATATAATTAAATATATTTGACATTATTTTTCATTATATTATGTAATAATATAAACGTAATTTTATCATTTTATTAAATAAATTAATGCAAACCAATTTGACACTCATACATATCATGATTTAATGGACAAGTTAACGAATTTAATGGAATTTCTATTATAAATTTTTAAAAACATTTAGGATTCAAATATAAAAAATAATAAACATTAAAAACTAAAAATATAGTTTTGCCAAATTTCTAACTAAAGCAAATACTAACATTCAACTATTTGGTTGAATTTATGCAGTGCAACGCAAATATGGAGGATACCCTCATGCCAAGGCACTCGAAGTAGACAAGTAGCCGTGTTAACTTCACTTCACCCGTACCAGATAAAAGGTGACATGATCAAAAGACCCAACCGAGTCAACCGTCCAACAACACCATTTAGTAGGAAACTTTAATGGGTGGGAGTGGCGCTCTGTGCTTTCTAAACTTTGATATAGCAATTGATCACAAATTTTTGGACGAGTTGACGGTTTCAAAACTTAAAAATACTACATATGACTAATTTAGTTGGTTAGCAGGACGGATATTTTTTTATATAAGATTAGTATCTTTGAATCTTAATGAATTTAGTTACTGGAGTAAGGGTCTTGTTGTAAACTAAGTCCTCAAAAGGATTAGGTCCCTGATTATACAATGATGGGTAATTTATCTGTTGTTAAAATCGAAAAATGAAATCGGTTTGGATACAATTTTGAACTGTTTAAAATATAAATTACATCGACATGTTTTTTAAGCTTTTAGGATCTCATGCTCCATTCAATTATTTTATCATACCTCTGAAACTTTATTAGATATATGAAATTCACTAATTTTAAATATGTTTAGATTGATCACCACTATTATCTCGATATGCACTAAATTAGTAAAATCAATATTATCCATGTTAAGAACCTATAGTGAATCATATTGAATGACCAAACTGACTAAATATTTATCTAACTTTTGCTTTTAAATGAATTAATCTTTTGTGTAGATAGTTTCCTACTTTCTAATCAAAGATATGTATTAAAATCAACCGAAATGAAGATCAATCCCACTTCATCATCTTTTAGAATAACCAAACTGATTAAATATTTAAATGAATTGAGAGAACAACGTTATTATATAGGTCTCGATATTATTAATAGTTTAAAATTGTGTGTCTTTTAGAATAAAAGGAATAGCCTAAATATATAAAAAGAATTAATAATAATAATAATTTGAAATTACGTAATGCAACAAATTTCTATAACTAAATCAAATCCTAATTTTCCATAAATGACAGGAAGTTGATGTGAACTATTTGGTTGGGTGTGTGCAATGCAAGGGAAAGTGCAGGATGCCCTCGTACAAAGGTACTCGAAGTAGACAAAGTAGCAGTGTTAGGCTTCACTTCACCCGTACCAGATAAAAAGGAAAATGATTAAAAAATCCAATTGATTCAACTGTCCAACAATACCATTTATTAGGAAATTTAATGAGCGGTACTGCCCCCATATACACTGTCAAAACGGTCTGAGAAAAAAAAAAAAACACTATTAATTTCTTAGTTTTTTTTTTTTTGAAATAATTTAAAATGTAGTGTGCAGTCAAACTATTCATTTAAAAGGAAAATAAGGGTTTTTTTTTTTACACTTTTGACAAAAAAAATATACAAATGTTACCGGAACATTTTAAAATAAATCAAGATATGTCTGTAATTGGACTATTTGTAATGTAAAAAGAATTTAGATAGTCTTATGATTTGAAAAATTTGTAGAGTGTTAAGATAATGTCTTTCTCTAAACAAAATAGTGATTGTACTAAGACATATTTTTAAATATCAATTTGGATTTTCAAACCTTTTAACTATTAAATTTGAATTCAAATAAATATTGAGCGAACTTGGATATTACTATACTTTTCATGGGACTTACTTAACTCAATACCCTATGGCATGAGCTTATGGTAGCTATGTATTATTTATGTTTGTATCCCAAAAGATAGAGTTCTTAAATATCACTACTACAAATTCAAACTATGGCGACAATTGCTATGATGAAAAAAGTTCGTTAGATCAAGTTTTTTTTTTTTTTTTTTTTTTTATTATAAGCTAGCGACGAACTTTATTCACCAAAAGATAAATCTTATGCCATTGGCTTAGGTGGGCAATTTATTGCTTAAAAATTGCCATGCGAAGAGTATTTTGGTGAAAAAGTTTGCCACTATAAAAAATTTATAAACCAACTTAATTGCATATAGCTATATAAATAAAAATTCAAGTTTCTTTCCATGAGTTGTAGTGTTGATTAAAGATACTAAAAATATTTTTATTGATTTGAAGGAGTGAAATAGTGATATAAAAGATAAAAAATTATCTTTTAGAATTATAAGCACTCAAAATAAAAAATAAGAACCTAAATACTTATTCAAAAACTATAAAAGATCTTATCTATAATTTATCCTTATATCAATTCTAGCTCTATATTCACAAACTCTCACTTAATAATGTCCTTATAAAAAAAAAAATGGGTTTTTTTCCCCATCACATTAATGCATAACTTTAGTAAATTTAAAAAAAAGTAACTCTTACATAAAATATCTATATATTTAATGAAATGTTAGGATTTTTGAAACTCTACTATCTAAAAAAAAATGTTTAGAAAAAATATAACAAATGCTAAATATTTATTTGTAAACTCCACTATCTAAAAATATATCTTTTAAATTTAAATTATGAATTTCACAAAAATTTTAGGAAAATTTAATTATGATTTATGCATATCCATTTTGTTATATTATGACTCCCATTTCCCTCTCTCTCTCTTCCATATCTCATTAATTATTTCCACTTTCTCCTATTTCCCTAAGCATTCTTGGTTCTCCATATCTCTCCTAAGTCCTAACCTCTTTCCTTCCTTTTCCTTTCCATCTCTATTATTTTTTTCAAAACAAACAAAATAACCTTATTCCTAAGGTTAGGCTAAAAACAATGAACCGTGAATCGGATAGTAAACCGAACAAAAAAATAGATTTTTTTTACCAACCATTTGGTTTACGGTTTAATTTGGTTATAAATAAACGATTCGCGGTTTGGTTCGGGAAAGCAAACTGAACTAAATTGTTTAGTTAAATAAAAAAATTTTATACAATTATTTTGTATATTTTTATATATTTTTTTTACCAATTTTTATAGATTTTATTAAATTTTTTATATCTCGTTGATCTTTATCTTAATTTTAGATTAATTATTAAGATTAAGTTGAGTGAATGCCATTTGAGATTTTAAAAATGTTTAGTAAAAATAAAAATGTTTAGTGAAAATTTGATACAAATGGTTTGAATAGTTGATCAAATCGAATTGGTTTAAATTAAGTTTAAAAAATTGATGAACCGAATCATATGATTAGGTTTGATTTAAAATAAAAACTAAACCAATATATTAGGTTCAGTTTAGTAAAAGGAAGCAAATCATACTAAATTAAACTGCACATACCTTTACCTAATTCTAATGTACCACTCTCAACTTCTCACCTCTTGACTCTTTATCTCTCTTTCTCTTCTACCCCATCTCTTTCTATCTCACCTTCTCGATCCTCTTTTTACCTAAACCTTACCCTTGCCCTTTGGTTTCTCTCTCTTTCAATCCTCTTGTTTCTCTTACCATCTTGGTTCTCTCCCTCATCTTATCTTCCGTCCCAACCTCTTGTTCTCTCTTTCTCTCAAATCCTCTACATCTCTAGACTAACTCGTCTTTCACATATCTCACCTAACAGTTGAATCTATAACTTAAATGAATGTAAACTAATGACTTAGTTCTCATTTTTCTCCAGATTTACAATTCAAAGATTAAAGGTACCTCTTTATAGATTTTTTCTAAATGTTTTTACTTAAACCTTAATATTTCATTTTTTTTTCTATCTTTTATTATTTTTTCAACAGAGGAAGAAGATGTCAAAGGTAGAAGACAGGCAAAGCACAAGCTATTCAAGATGTGTATTTTTTTGTTTCTTGTATAGTTTAACATTAGTAATGTATTTTCCTCTTCTTCTTTTTTAGTTTTTCTTTAATAATGTAGTTGTTGACCTAATTTTCCTATGTTTGATTAATGTAATAACATTGTTAATGTATTTTTTTTTTAAATAATGTTGCCAGTAATGTAATTTTTTTGGTATAATTAATGTAATATTTATCTTTTTTTTTTATTGAACACCGTTAATGTGTTTTTCTATTTTTTATTTTTTTTTGAATATTCTTGTGGTAATATTTAAAATATAGTAAATATTTTAAATAATATTGATTTCCTTATATTATGTATATAATATTGTTATAAATTATTAAAATGTAGTTTATATCATTTTAATTAATGAAGAATTAATAACATAATTCCATTAATTGTAGACATAAAAAATAAACATAAATGGCAAATAATTCACTTTTGAAAATTGATAAGGAGTGTAGAAAATTAGAAAAAACAAATTAATTATGTTTAGTGGCAAACTAAATTGACTAGTAAGTGAGAATTTGGCAAGTATTAATGGCGAACTTAGTGGTGACTATTTTTAAGAAAATATTTTTGGTATCAAGGGTTTTATTGGTGAAAAAGGGTTTGCTCCTGTAATTTTTTTTTTTTTTTTTTGCAAGAGTAAGATCTTTTTTTATAATGTATTTTACGATTAAGATAGTGTTTGGTTGTGCAATTTTTATAGTATTAGACTAGATAAAAAAAATTTATCCCATGTTTAATTTGCAACTTTACTTGGTAACAGGATAAAAATTAGGCTAATAAATTGAACGAAAAGTCAAAACTTTGTTTCATCTATATTATGGTACAAAATTGAAATTCACTAGATAAAAAAAAATTTACATTCTTAAAAATAATTTTTTATATTATAAAATTGAGTTAATTAATATTATTTTTATTAAATATTATAAAAAATTATTCTATAATAAAAATAATTAATTTTTTAAATATAAATTTTATATTATGTATTGTGTAAACTAAACATAATACAATAAATTTGTACTGTTCAATCATTTTTATACTTGTCATGTTTAGTTTTCTTTATTCAGTTTAGTCATTATAACTAAACATTATTTAAGAGTCTACTACTATTTCAAGTGATAGTTCATCTATGTTGTATGAAATATAAAAAAGGAATGGAAGAAGAAAATTTTAGGTTTCTTCCTATACCTATAAATTCCATTTACTCAAAAATGATAAATTATTTACACCCTAAAGCTATTTGATGGACGGTATTAGATCTTTCTCCTCTCTCATTTGAGGCAAATAGTGAATTCTATTTGTGCTAACAAACCTATTAAAAGAAAAAGGAAAAAAGACAAAAACCCTTGGTATTGCTAACAGTGGTTTGATTTTTCATTTTCCTTAAGGTTGGACTTCTATTTATCCGTATCATTTCTGTTTAGAAATACTTGGATAGTTTGTCATATGTTATGTGTATGATTGTCAAAGAGTCTACTAATTACGATAAAGGTGCAGAATAGACATGAAGAAGATTTTGAAGTATGAATTTACTTGTACTTAGAATTGTTAGTATTAGAAGAAAAACAAAGTTTGTTATTGAAAAATAAATTCTTCTTTTTACCGTGTCAACGTGGTTAAATGGAGAAAATCTAGAGATCCTTATTTAATGGAATAGACTTATGAGTGCCTCTAGAGGCTTCCATTTGATACGGTCCTTTTTACATAATAAATTAAAAAATAACTAAACATATAAATAGGAGTTAGCTCCTATCCAATTTGTATAAGGCTAATCTAGTTTCCCATTTTGTTATTAATTTTATATCCATTAGATTTGAATAATTTAAAAACGTAATTATTTTAATAATTTAAATCTAATGGATATAAAATCAATGATGAGATTTAAAACTGGATTTATTCTGTTAAAAATACAGACATAATCATAAAAAAATCTTATATATACATATCTTCTATATAATTTATATAATTTTTAACCTTTCCGAAAACCTTCTTAAAAAAACTATAGAAATACTCCAAATGGATAGATTTCCTGCATTTCCATTTCCTTTAAAAGTTAGCTTGACCATGAAAAAGAAAAATTTTAGAGTGAAAAACACCACAAAAAATAGAGAAGCGATTCCAATAGACCATGCTATTTTATTTACCAAACACTAGACCATTTTATTTCAACCATAGAAATTCGAAACATTTCTAAAACCAGATTTAGCTTGCCAAAAATATTTGCTGAGTGTGAACAAAGCAAAGCAAAATGGAGGATTACCTAATAATAACTAATAAGGTCCTTGAAGTAGACAAGCAGGTTTAATAACTTGCACCAGTAAAGTACTTAATAAAAGAACATGATTGAAATGAAGTAAAAAGACTCATTTACCCAACCGTATAACAAAATCATTTTATGACAAATAAAAAAACAGTAAACACCCTTTTACTTTTAAACTTGACACTCTTTTCCCCAATGTGATTCAAAGTCTTTGACGGTCCAAAGTTCGGTGTTAGGTCATAAGCTCCCTTTTTTTCAGTTTTCACGTTAATCCTTTGAAAAATCCTACTTTTTCTCATACATCCCTGACAGACATCTTTGTCCATGTCTTCACTCCCCCACTCTTCCTCTCTCTCCCTCTCTCCTCTCTTCTCTCAATAAATAACCCCCAGCTAGCTCTCCCAAGTCTCAACAGAGTCCCTTCAATACACTCAACTCTCGCCGTTTCTCACTTACTCACTCACTATGGGAACCCAATTAGCCCAAGTTCTTATCATTTTCTCACTCTTCTTCTCTTCCACCCTCTTCACACCCATTTCTTCTCAATCTCACTACACAACCATTTTGGATATCTCGCTCTCTCTCCAGAATGCTCACCAAGTTCTGTCCTTTGACCCCCTAACTCAAAAGCCTTACCAAGAAGAAGAAACCCAGCAAGAAACACCTTCTGGGTCATCTTCATTTTCACTCAAAATTCATCCCAGAAACTCCCTCTACAAGACCCAGCACAAGGACTACAAATCCCTAGTGCTAGCCCGAGTCAGTCGTGACTCAGCTCGAGTCGACTCACTCGACCTCAAACTTCAACTTGCTGTAAACAACATAACTCGGTCCCAACTCAGGCCACTCCACACGGAAATCTACTCTCCGGAGGACCTCTCCACCCCTGTCGTGTCCGGGACCTCCCAAGGAAGCGGTGAGTACTTCACTCGTCTCGGTGTCGGCACACCAGCAAAACAATTCTACATGGCACTCGACACCGGGAGTGACATCAACTGGCTTCAGTGCATGAAGTGTTCAGATTGTTACCAGCAAACCGACCCAGTATTCGACCCCTCGCTATCCAGCTCGTATCGTACTCTTGGATGTAATACACCGCAATGCGGGCTCCTCCAGGTATCGGCTTGTAAAAACGGAGCATGCCTTTATCAGGTGTCCTACGGTGATGGGTCTTTCACTGTCGGGGATTACGTTACCGAAACGGTGTCTTTCGGCAACTCGGGATCGATTCGTGATGTCGCATTAGGGTGCGGGCACGATAACGAAGGATTGTTTGTTGGTTCCGCCGGGTTACTGGGTCTTGGTGGTGGCCAGCTTTCGTTGACCAATCAGATTAAGGCTACCTCGTTTTCTTACTGCTTAGTTGACCGTGACTCAGCTGGTTCCTCCACTCTTGACTTCAACTCTGCTCGACTCGGGCCGGACTCAGTTACAGCTCCGATGGTGAAGAATAGCAAAGTGGATACCTTTTATTACATCGGGTTGAGCGGGATGTCGGTCGGCGGTTCACGCGTGTCGATCTCGCCGGCGCTGTTTCAGATGGACGAGTCAGGGAATGGTGGGATAATAGTTGACTCGGGTACGGCCATAACTCGGCTGCAGACTCAGGCATACAACTCACTGCGAGACGCGTTTGTCAAGTTGACACCTCACTTGAAGTCCGCGAAAGGTGTGGCGCTGTTCGACACGTGCTACGATTTCAGCTCCCTGTCGAGCGTGCGAGTCCCGACGGTGGCGTTCCACTTCACGGGGGGTAAAAGCTGGAATTTACCCGCCCAGAATTACCTTATCCCGGTTGATTCCGCCGGAACGTTCTGCTTCGCCTTTGCCCCGACGACGTCGTCTCTGTCCATCATTGGGAATGTGCAGCAGCAGGGGACACGCGTTACCTTCGACTTGGCCAATTCCCGATTGGGATTTTCGCCAAATAAATGTTAGTAGGTTTAATAGGCTTCTTCGGTGAATTAAAAAAAGAAAAAAAAAAAAAAGGAAAGATAGGGACAAGATAAAGGGTTTGATGCAAAATTACCTCTTTATCCCTCGTAATGGAGGTTATTTATAACAGTAGGATAAGGTTGGTTATAATATATTTATGTTATTTTGGAATTTAGCTTTAGGAATATAGTTTTTAAAATTAATTTTGCCCTAGGTGGCTTGGCCCCACCCACAGTAAATGCAAAAATACTTCGATAGGTGTGGGTCATAAATGTTATCATGACTTTTATATTATAAATTTTTTTTTTTTTTTTATCCTTTTTGATGGAGTGGCAACAAATTAATGAACATGTAAGGGTAAATAATGTTCAGGTCTCTTTGTATGGTTTTTGATTATGGTATAAAAGGAAGTAGTTAGAAGATGGTGAAAAATGTTGTGTGTGATTAATAAGCCATTTCTTGTATTGATTTAGGGTGTACTGAATTTGACCTAGATGATGGTTTGAAGGTTTTTCTGTCAGGGGGCTATATGATTTATGAGTCCCGTTGAAGTTTTGATCTTTTATAGGACATCATTGTGGGCATGTACGAAAGATGCTCTTTACAGTTGTCTATTAACCCTCGCAATTATAAGCTACATAAATATTTGAAAATGGTGGTCAAGAATAAGGCCTTGTAGAAGCGTAGGGAACAAGGGAAGGGAAGGGAAGGAATGGAGGTGGATGGAAAAACTATTAAAAATAATTGAATAGATACTTGAGAAAAAATCAGAGCTGTAACTTTTAAAAATATTAGGAGTGGTGGTCGGGATCGCAACCTTCCTCAGTCTGCCACCCGTGCTTGTTGACTGTCAGTGCCGAGTCGAACCTGCAACTAGGTCTAAGTGCCCTTTCTTAAACTTTTAGTAAGTTTTTCAACGGCATCCATTTACAGGGTGTTCTATTATGAAGATCTTAAGATAATGTAAAAGATATAACCTGAATTTTATAACTGAACCTCAAAATTTGTTAATTTCATATCCAATGAGAATTTTACTTATTAAGTTTTACATATAAAATTTAAAATCATTAGATATTCCACATAACTAAACTTTTATCGATTTGACTTACTATTTCTTTCATTTTGAGAAAAGATAATATGTAGCAAACAGTGTAAACACGAGATAAGGAGCAAATTAAAGAAAGCACTCTGAAATTCCGATAATAATTTTAGCATCTTGCGTGAAATTTTCAACCGAAGGAATACACTTTCAAGCATTTAGTCCGTGGAATCGGCAACGAAATAAAATACAATCTTGCGGGAATTTCCTATAAAATACAATAAAAATAAAATATCAGTATGGAGTAAAGTAAAAGTTGCTTTCGATCGTGCAAGAAAACAGGATGAAACTACGTATTGAAAGCATGCATGTAAGGTACGTGGCAGCAATTTGACGTTGATTAAGGAATATGTAGTGCAAATAATAGAAGAATCTAGCCAATTTTCCGGCATAATCGATGGGTTCATGTTCTGGTTTTTAGTAGGATATTGCTTTTTCTTAATAGTTAAGTTCTTTTTTTCGCGAGAGCTTTTTGATGGTGATGTCTCTTTCTTCAAATAATGCGTGTTGCGGGTTACAAATCACATGGATCTTGGTCCCACTTTGAAAGTGAACCTTGGGATCCATGATAAATGAAATGCGATACGACCTCGGCAACTATCGTACGGAGATCCTTGATCTAGTCGCGGTTTAATTTTGTTAGAGCTCGCAATTTGGTTTTTGACCGGTGAGACCCAACACAACTCAAATAAATTTGTGTACAAAAATATCGATACGATCAAATTTATCTAAATCCATCCAAATTCATCTTTAAATTCTTGTCTTGCTTTTAGAATTGAACGAGACACATTATATATTTTTTAATATTTGTATTATATTACATAAATCTTTTTTTAAAATAAATATTTCAATTAAAAGTATGAAATTCATTGCTCATCGCTATATATTCTTTTTGTTGTATTATAGTTTAAATGTGCAAAAAAACCTATGAATTTATGTATAGATTATTTCACTTTCTCCTTAAATATCTAACAAATAATTTGATGAATTTGGAATTCAACATTGATAGTAGCATTTATTTAAACCATGCTTTCATTTAATCTAATGATGTTATATAATTTAAATTTTCAAATTTCCTATAATTAATTAGAGTTTATTTCATCGAAACTGTTCTTTGATTTTAATATCATATTAAGTATCAAGATCTTACATAATTTGTCTTTGTAGAATTTTGATATTATTATAGCCCTTTTTCCTTTATATTTGTAAGTATTTTATAAATTTATTTATAAATTTTTAAGAGATAAATTTGTTGAACCTGGATTTGAGACACACATATTAAATAAATCGGGTTACAAAAGTTTTCATATATAATTAATAAACAAATTATATTTAGGTTTGGATCGTTGAATTAATTATATTTTTAATGATTTAGATCTTATTAATATTAATTAAATGTGGGATGGAGAACTGAATTGATTCCATTAGGATGAGGAATGAGATCATATAAACTTCCCATATAAAAAAAAATACCTTTATATTTAATTGACGGAATAGTTATTTCGGGACTGATATTAATATGAAACGGGAAATTATAATTCTTTCGTAAAATTAAAATAAATAGTTATTTTTGAATCTTTTCTCCATCATATTTTAATGAAATCTTAATCTAATTAATAGTCAAGTTGTGGATTGAAGTAAAGGTACTTCGGTAATTTTAGATTTATCTCTAATCTATTCCTCAAATCACTTAAAGTGGGAAAAAAAATAAAAAAAGAAATTGCTTCTCTATTGTACTTTTTGAAAACTACAGTTTCGTACCTATTTTACTCTATGTTCCCGCAGACCAAAATGTCATCCAATTGTCGGGTAGTAGATCTCATATGTAAAGATACTTAATGCTGTATTTTTGTACGAAATTTTCTTATCATACGTATTTTAGTGCTCAATGTAATAAATGTGACAAGACAACGGTATAAAATATAGATAAAAAAGAAATGATGACATGGGAAGCAGCAATCTACATAAAAAATCCTTACATAATGAAAAGGTACCACAAGCAAGCGCAATCCACTAGCAACAGAAAAGCTAATTTAAGTATGAAAGGACTGGCCGGATCTTATGAGCCATCCAAAGTAGTTATTAGATGCTATAATGAGAATTATAAAATATATATATATATATATTAACAAAGCATCCGAGTTTATTATTTAATGATTTGAAAGTAAGTGCAAACAATCACAGTAATTTAATGGCCTAAATTTAACTATATTCGAATTGCTCAAATAAAACAATAGTATTGTTAGGGAAGCTCAATTTATTTATTATCAAATTCAAGTTATAATAAAATTCTTTTTTTTTTTTCCTTTCCTTTTTCTTTTCTTTACTTTTTTTACCACTCACTTTCATGATATAGCTGATTAGAATTCTATGTTTGGGTAAAGCAGTACAAAAGCACCCTATACCAAGGAAGTTCAAAAGACTCTTCTTATGGTATTAATTCCTTTCCCTGAACGCTTAGTGGATTTACTATCTAAGGATAGGTCGTTTTGCAATAAAATATAAAGTTAGAACTAGCCTTTATGTTGAGTGCTATTAAATCTAAATATATGAAATGATTAAAGATTAAGAAAAAAATCGAATTCGATTGGAAGTTGAAGCAATATTAAACTGAGATTGAATTGGGCTAAATCATAAGGGTCAATCTAGATTTAATAACACTACTTATCATGATGCATTCAATTAGTAATTTAGAAATTATTGGATTGTTTTTATTTGTTGCAAATGTAAAAAATAAGATACACACGATATCATAAAATCCAACTAATATACAATTCTATTTGAAGTAAGTCTTGGGTCAAAAAGAGATTACTATAAATGGTGAAAGTAATATAGTCTGGTGTTAAGCTAAGAAAATTAAATCGCATGCCTACTAAAAATTGTGATAGTCATTGATATTATGTAACAATAGTAAAGGCTTTTAAATTGGAATATAGTTGTATAGATAAAACTCGAGAAATTTCATAGCAAATTAAAAATACATATGTGTAATGTGATTTAACTTTATTAATTTTAAAATTGAATGTCTAGATTCTAAATTTTTAAAAACGTGCTTTCAAATTCTTTCATTTTCTCTTACAAGAACAACATCGAGATATTTGGTACGAAGGAATTGTTTAGAATGGAGTGAGTTGGAATGGAATCAAGATTGGAATCATTAATCCACTCCTATATTTGAAAATGTTTAAAAAGTAAAGTGTGCATATAATAGTTATAATTAAATTAAAAGTTAAATAGATAATTTTAATTAATAATAATAAATAAAAGAAAATGAAATCATAATTATTTATTTTTAAGTTCTCGGAGGGGTGACGTTGCATGTTATTGGGTCCCAAAATCAAGAAAGAAGGAAGAAAGAATTTTTAATTTTATTTTCTTTCGAAAATTTTGTATGGTGTTTGGAACAAGAACATACTAATGAGGAAGAGTGACGCACGATTTTATTGGGTCCCATGATTTAGGGTTTTTGGTGTGAGACCAGCCCGTGATTGTCGGCAACTTGTGTGGTAGCCACTGTGATTCAGTGATTCCGCCCTTTATAGGTCCATCGCTTGACACGAGAAAGTATCCTGTAGGGTCTGCATATTTGGGACGAGATAATTGTTTGGCACAAACTCAGATGCTATTTGTCACCGGAATAGTTAGTCATTTTTTCTCGTCTATTATCTATCACTATATAAAGATGCATTATTAATATATAAAATTGTGGATTTCAGTGGAGCCAAAATTGCAACAAGTGTCACAAAGAAAGGGAGAAAAACAAGAAAGGAAAAGGCAAAATTAATATAGATAGTGATTGAGGGCTTGGTAGGAAAAGATGGTGGTGAAAATGACAGGAAGAGAAATAATAAAAGAAAAAAAGAAATAAAAACAGGATGGATATGGACATATTTGTATATATATATATTGTTACTTTGATTAATTATTCGTATAATAACAATATAACTACAATCGTAATAGTAATTATAGTAAAGTAATAATAGCATACGATTTTATTTTTGTGATGTTATAAAAAATGGATATTAATAATGGTACTAGTATGTGGGTATACATTTGAGTTATAAAAATATAACTTTTGAGTCTACTCCAATATGGAGATAGTTTATAAAACAATTGAGCAAGTCTAGATGAACCACGTGAACTTTTAAAATATATTTTCATCTCTTTTTAAATATTGAAGATATGTTTATATTTCTCTAGCTTTACTAAAATACAATTACCTAAGGCCCATAAAGAGAAAACACATAATAGTGATTTTGGTGAGGATTGAGGTAGACCTAGGGAAGCTCAGAATTAGGATTTGCCCTACCAAGTCATAGTTCTCTATTTAAACCTTCGACTGTGACACCATCAATTTTTTTTTTTTTTTTTATTTCTTGTTGTAAACTAAAATTAAGTTAAATTTTAAATTAAAAAAATTAACCCTAAGGCTTTAATAATTTTATAAAGTAGTTTTTGAGTATGTTTACTTATTTATATATAAGTACAACCAGTTTTATTTGTAATATTAGTAATGTGAAATACAAATCTATAAACTATAAAGAAGTTGAAAAGAATAAAAGTTTGTTTCACATTATTGTTAAGAACTATGTTTTTCTTTGATACAAATCTACATACACCAAACTAAATAAGCAAAATGCTTTAATTATATATTTATTACTTGTGTTATTAATAGCGGTACATTAAATACTGTGAATGAAACTTTTTTTTCCCTACTCACACCAAAATAGTTTAAAATTTTAATATTATTTAATGTTTCAATTTTCAATTTTATTTTATCCTGCATTTTTTATTCTTATTCATTTTTCTTTCGGTGTGAATGAGTCTGGACCTATTGAGTTTTACAGCTCGTTTACTTCGTCGAATGTACGTAATTGGAATTCTTAAAGAACGTAGTAAGGATATAATACCTATTACTTTATTTAGTTGGATTAATAAATAACTTAAGAATAAACACTAATAGAACTTTAATGACTAAATTACCTTTAATTTATTTTATTTCTTAAGTAATTTTAAAGTAATAGGTAGTGGTAGTGATGGTGGAAATCGATTGTGGGGGCAGAAGTGGTGATAATGGTCAACAGCGGTTACGATTGATGGCGACTGTGGCTAGGGTAACGGCTTGGAGTAGGGGAGGGGAAGGTAGTTGTGGTAGTGGCGATAACGGTAGTGATGGTGATGATGGCAGTAGCGATGGTGGCGGCGATAGGAGATGAAGGTGGCAGCACTATGATGGTAATAGTGTTAGTGGTGGTAATTGTAGATGGTGGTAGTGATGGTTAGTAGTAGTGGTAGTGATGATAGTGGTAGTGGTAGTGATAGTGGTAATAGTGGTGATAGTCATCGTTAAATTGATATGAGGTTATTTTTGAAAAAATTATAAAATTTTATGAAAAATCGTGATTTTTTGGTCGAATTAAGGAATCTCTATTACTTGATTTCACGTAATAGGGATTCATAAAAAATTATGATTTGAAGATAAAAATTCAAGTGAATATTGTAATAAAGAATAAGGGAGGAATCAGATTCCAATTCTTTTCAAGTGAATGATACATTATAGTTTGTCGTTTGCACCTTTAAAATGTCGAAGGCATGTGCATCCATGTACTAGAAACTTAAGAAGATTTACGTTTCACTCAACTACTAGTTTAATGGAGCATCTACAGCTTAGTATATTATCAGGGTTGTCCCCATCTGTAGTAGAGCAAGAAACAACTTGGTTTCAAACCACAAACTCAATTAATTAAGTAAGTACATGTACTCAACAAGAGACATAATTTTAATTCAAATTTGATCATACAAACATCATTAAGTACATTGCACATCACGTGGTTGATTTCTATTGCTTCTATTAGAACATAATCTAATATAGATATGGATGTCCTCAGCAAATTTAGGAACATGTTTGCCTTATTTTTAAAGCCCATAAATGTAATGATACTATCAATAAAATTGAATATAAATTACTTTTACATTAAAATTATTGAAATAATAGTGATATCTCAAATTCAAAAGATGCTATACTAAAATCCTAATTAGTCCTTTGGGTAAAAGCTGATGTTTAGTGGTTTGGAAATGGGCTGCTCCATAATTCCATGAGATTTTAAGTTTGTAATCAAGTGAGACTATTATGTGTATGCGTGCGCATGTGTATGTGTGCAATTTTTTTTCAATAAGTAAAATTTTTAAAGATGAGGAAATTGAATCCGATTTATCATATTGTGAGATTAATACTTATATTACAATTAGACATGCCCATTGATTCGAATTGGTCCTAAACTGATCAGATAGTTTAAGGATCGGTTTGTTAGCTTTTGAACTATTTTTTTAAATATTTAATTTTTTTAATTATTTTTATTAATTTCTTTTTTAAATACGTTAATAATTTCTAATTTTTTTATTAATTTTTGACTTGATCTGGTTTCAAATTTAATGTATTTTTCCCCAAACATGACTTTCTTTTTTTTTTAAAGTGTATTAATTTATTAATAATTTTTAATTTTTTTATTAATTTCCAACTTAATATGGTTCTAATCATTTTTTTTTTTTTCCTTCAAATTTTATCTTTTTTTTTTCTATGTTCAAGTTCTTAACATTTGATAAGTTTTATAAAAAGAACTTATATTAATTTAAATTGAATTTTTTATTTATTTTTAATACATAATTAACTTATGATTAGTTATTTATCATTTGTTTGATAATATTATTTTTAAAAAATTATCCTTTATTATCGCAGAGAAGATAATTTTAATATGCTATGACTTAATAGATATTATCCAATTATTTTTTCTGACTCAATGTCCTTCCTTCTCTCTCTCTTCTTCTTCTTCTTTTTTTTTTTTTTTTGCTGGCCATGAAGCGCTGGATCGACTTGCCAATTTGAGCTCCACTATTTCCAGGCTGGGCCGGTTCATTAGCTTGCCATTAGCCCTTGCACGGGTCTAATTACAATGGCCTTGGCTCTTGTTTTCGTGTGTTGTAAATTATTCTTATTACACAATACAACATCATTGACACAATACTTAATTAATAAGCTTGAATATTGTTATAGTTGACCAATTACGTGCAAAAGTATGCTAGTCGACCTTAAGAAATATTGAGTGATAACATGTAGAGAGACATTAGTAGAGAAAGAAATGAGAGGTGAACTTAGTCTCTTAAGAGTATCAATGTGATAGGGGATCAAAATGAGTATTCTTACTCATTCTTGATTAGTTGACCATTTTGATCTCTAATTAAGTAATTTTTACAGTATTGTTGATGTTCCTCAAAAGCTTAATAATGCTTAAGATCCACCAAATGAGGAGGATTACCCCTTTATATAGATTTTACTATGGAACCTTGATAGTTGAATAATATAGAAATGGGCAGATGAGATGAGTTGTTAATTTGTGACTATTGGATCGCTTTTGATCTCCTTAATAATTCCATGGGCTTAAGAATGTAAATAAGTCTAACTAAATCTAAGTCTTTAATGAGACTTAAAAAGCCCAAACTTTCTGTAAAATAATCTTACAGCTTATAAAACAAATATGAGGGCTTTATAAAATGAAAGGCCTTCTTCAAAACTCATTTTGTTTAGGAGACTACTAAGTAAGGCCAAAGTAGATGAATAAATTTGGCTTACTTTTTCTCAAACCTATCAAGCTAAACCTTTGTAAGACACCTACACAATTAGGCCTGACTTTGTAAGCTTTACCACTAACCAAAAAAGCTAGTCTGTTTCTATTAAATTGGATTAAAAACTTAATTACCTAATAACCAATTATATTTTTACCTTTAATAAAAAACTTCTTTAACGAAGTTTAGTGAGTTTTGAAAACAATTCAAAATGTTGCATGCATGCATGCATGATGCGGAGAACTTGTTGCTTCATTATCACTTCATTTATAGAGTTGATTCTATTCGACTTGACTCTTGTAGTAGAATGACTCTACACTTGTGTTCTCGATGTGATATTTGTCTCTTAGCGTGCTTTATGTTGCTCTATAATGATCTCCTTGCCCTTGCAGGATGTCAATTTGCATACGTGGCATGATTTTGATGATTTGGAGCTCTGAATAATTTTTTTTATTTCATATAATCAGCAAAGATAAATAAATTCTTTTTAGTATTAGTGATAAATTTAGGGCTTCAAGAAGTTCCTCGATGGATGTTAGGTAGCAAAATCCTTGAATCGTAATTCATTTTGGCTTGAACGGGCTTTTATAAAAACAATTTAGATTCAAATATGACCTTAGAAATGCCTTTCGGCCATGTGTTGGACCGTATCCTTGCACATGTGTGACCCGAGTTTAATCCTTGCTTAAAGTGTTAGCGCATTTTCCATTCCCCCAACACCCCCCTCTCGATGAATGGCGTTGTGATAAAAATAATTACAATATCTGGTTGTGTTATGGCAAGCAATACAAACTTACAGGTATATATGTAACGTCCAAAGCAACAAGCCTTTAGGTAAAACAAACAACAAACATTGGGGTCCCAGGTTTCGAAGAATCTTAATTAGACTCCCTAACTTGTAATAAAATAACACATATATTTTATTTAACGTAATATAGATTTTTAGTTGTATTACTAAAGATTGTCGTGACCTTCAAATTTTGGATCATGAAAATCATTTTAAATATTCTAACTTACTTTAAACTGTTTGGTTTTTAGTTAAACGAATTATGCACATTAGTAACTTACTATTCAATAAATTGAAAAATAAACTACATAATGATAATACATGACTGATGAAATTTAACACTTCTATTTGATGTTGGATTTATAATATGGAAATAATTAAATTTAGGCATTAGGTCGATTGTAATATTCGAGCATCCTTTTTCCAACCAATATACTAGTTTATCTAGTGATTTTGTTGCATTAAAAAAAATAATAAATAAATTACATATTCTTTTATAAGATATCTATAATTCCTAGGTTCCATTTGATACGAACACCATCTTTATGAAAGTTTACATGATATGATATAATATGGTTGGGAACTTAAACCCTAGAATATAAAGGTACAATCCCAACGTCCTGGACCCTACTTCCCCAAATAACACCAGTGAGGAAAATTGAAGCTGTGAGAGACTGTTATGTTGCAGCAATCAAGTCAAAAGGAAAATCCGACAAAATTATTCAATGAATGACTCCACACCCTTTTCGCCTGAAATTAAGATGGTAATGACTGACTATATGGACTTGACTTTGGTTCGTTTTCCTGAAGTCTTAATGATTGAAATCTACGCACGAAAAAGTGATGGAGAAGCGACAATTCCATGACATGTATGTTGGGATTAATCTAGAACTTTGACATTATTATTTCTCTAGAATAAGTAGAATGTGATAATCTTATGTGAAAAATTAATATAAACTAAGTGTTACACCTAAATTTAAGTGGTTCTTTCACACCTCTTAAGTTAGTCTTTTGGGTTAGGTTATTTTCTTAGCCTTGGGTTATAATATTTTATACTTTTATTAAGATACAACCTCATGGAAGGAACGATTTAGAAAAAAGAGCAACCTAAAAGAGGGTAACTTGTTAAAGTAGAGTGTAAGTCGTTAAAGTAGAGTATAAGTCACTTAGAATAAAATCTACCCAGAGTGGATTGTTTAGAGTAGGTCAATATAAGTGTTGGCTTTCAAAACGGGATGGTCATGTTACAGTTTTACATGGAAAAACATCATGAATTAAGTGTCGTACTTAAATTTAAGGAATTCTTTCACCTATCAAGTTAGTATTTTGGATTAAGCTCTTCCCTTCAACTTAGGTTTGGGGTTATACCCAAGCATAGGTTGAACTCGTTGGGTCACAGGTCCAAAAATGGAGAACTGTAAATGGCTTGTGAGGGCCCGTTCATGAGGTAGCTCCATGGAATTGGCAAGTCACGGTTCAGTTTCTAGACCCATGAATCTTTTAACTTTTTTTTTTTTAAATATTAATATTAGCTATATGTATATTTTTCAACCATGCTAAGTACATTACAAAAACAACAATTTATTTTACTCATTAATGTTACATATTACATAACACATTAATATTATAGAAAAATAAAATGACATGTTACAATTTGGAAAACAACAAAATTGTATAATGAGGATTTACAGTATTATTTGTTGAAATAGAAATGTTGGGGAATTTTTTTTTTTCAAATTTTAAAATTACCCCACAAATGCCTATGTATCTATTAGTTGCAATTAGACCTTCATAGTTTAATTTTTTTTTAAATATTTAGTGTGTTCATCAATTTTAATTTAAAAAACAAGCCAAAGTTTACGTGATTAATTGGATTATTTGTACTGATAAAATATTCTAAAAAATGTTCTAAGTTTTGTCTGTCTGAAATTTTTAAAATGTTAAATGTGACTTTCTAATTAAAAAAAAAAATTGGTTTATTGATTTTATAATTATGAAAAATTTTTGCTAAATGGGCAAACATTTTTTTTTTTTAATTTCTATCCTTAGAGAAGGGAGAAAATTGCGAAAAAAAAAATTGTCGCATACGTTAACCTGCTAGATCTTAATGGCTCTTCACTTTGGACCCACCAAATTGACTAGTCACCATGGGTTTAACCCATCACCCGGGTTCGGGGGTCATGGACCTGTTAAGGTGGGTCCATTTCGACCCGAACTATGCCTAGGTTTAACTTGGTAATAACATTAAGCAATAATGGGATTTTGATTTTATAGATTTATTTAAAAAACTTATTATATTTATTACACATTAATAACAATGAATGGTTCTAAAATTGTTCTATATATGTTATGATTAATCATACAAATATACAATAAATATTATAGTTTTATTTAACTATTCATTATCTTTTCACATTTATGTAAAATGATACCTATTATTTGTAAAAGAGTGAATCAAGAGTTATACCATTTTGCATTACTATAGTTACAAACCCATTAAAATACTACCTTTGTATAGAATATATGCCACTTATACACATAATTAAACGACAATAAGTTGTTAATGGCCAAAATGTATTATATATTTTAAATTGGGAAAAAAGAGAAAAATTTGAAATTATATAAAATAAGATATTTTTTTTCCTTAAATGTGGAAATTGAAGTTTTGTGAATTCCATGAAATTAGCCATATTACAGTTTAAAGTTTAATTATCTTTCAAATATGGATGATAGAGCTTTTTCAACCAAATTGAACTTAGGATCTGTAGAGTACATTGTATTGTTTTGGTTGATATTGTACTAAATTAGTTACCATAAAATACTGCAGGTGACGACATCGAAAACTACCACCCACTCTCATGTTACTCCAATGGACGAGCCCTAGAAAACGCCAATATGCTACTTCACAAAAGCAAGAGAACATCGCCAACACCATCACTTCGACGATGTGCATAGGTTTGAATTTAAATTTATTTCCATCCTTTTATTTTTCTTTTGGCTTGTTGATTGGATTTAAGGTTATCATAGCTGAAAATGCCATCAGTATCGAAGAAGCATCATTGCTGGATGAGATTGCCATCGATTTAAGATAAGCACATGTTTGATTTTAGATTTATTTCCTTCTTTCTATTTTTCTTCTTTTGCCTATTTCCTTAGGTTTTACTATCAATCCATATTACAGATGATGACATCACCATCTATTTGACCATGAGCATTGGTTTGACTTTGAATATGTTTCCTTTTTATGTTTCTCACCATCTTCATTGACAACCGGAAATTTTGTTACTTTTTTTGGCCATTTGAGTTAAGATTTTTGTTTTATTTTGACTTAAAAATTATGTAGTGTCTAGACTTAAGACGCTATAGACCGTTGTGTGTTCTCGATAATCTATTGACACATCTGTAACTAAGTTCTCCACATTTATTTAAATAATTCCATAAACTCTTTGTAATATAAATCCTCTAAACATAACTAAAATTCACAATTTAGTCCTATTAATGAACAAGGCCTAAAATAAACATAATTAAAACTGCAAAGGTCACATGAACGAGTAAGTTTACACATAAAATTATGTCTTTTAAACTCTCCCTAGTAGATTAAATATAATAATAATAATAATCATCATCATCATCATCTCCGGTGCTTTAGTCCCAATAATAATAGTACTTTGTCCCCAATATTCTATTTGGTCATTTGGAGTTCCTGTAATTGAAAAAGAAAAGAGTAAGCTAGTGCCTGGTATGGAAATTCACAAACACATGCAAATGCCATGCATGAAGCCTAACTTCACGTACATAATATTAATGCATTAGAAATATCAAACAAAAGGTTTATCATCTTTTGTTTAGCTTATCAGCAACATAGCTTAAAATTATTCGTGATAAACCCCAAACTTAGAGTAATTTATAACTCCTCATATAGTTCCTTAGGTTGACACACAAGCATTGTGGCCTTATCTATAAATGACATTAGGACATTGGCACTATAGCCTCTAGATACCCTTAACCTAATTGATGTTGAGACACTAGTATTGTAACATGCGAACACCAATACGATTTACCTTAGATCATTATTGGGAAGGATACTGTTACCCAAGCATCATTGAGGTGCCATTTAGGAATACTGGTATTGCAATCCTCTAAGCCTAACTAAGTGCAAACAACACCCGGATTTCTAGTTTAATAATTATCAATCCGATTATTTATCATTTTTCACTAACAAGTGTAAATTGCAACCAAGGGTTCTATGTATCTAGGCCCTATGAATCGCTTAAAGTAATTGATTCAAAATATTTTTCAAGTCCAACACCTAAATTATAAAAACAAACTTTTAATGTTAAATTTTCTATTTCTTATTTACTATCCTACTACTATGTCTTACTCCTTTAACTAACCTTTGAGTTTAATTTCTTTTTTTTTTTATTATTTCAATCCCTTGTCCCATTAAGTTGGGGTTTAGGGGTCTAAAGATGGTTTAAGTTATCAATTTTAGTTTTGGAAATAGGTTTATAAGGGTATACAATTATGCTAACAAGAAAAGGAACACGGGAAAACAAAAGAAAGGGAGGAACAAGAATAATACAGTTAACTAAGCTATATTCCTAGCCATGCTGCTTAGTACGATCACCGGTACGCCGTGTACTAAGTCGTGTTTCCTTCGACAAATAATTTTGAAAACTCCTTTGATTTTCAACTACTCCAATCTACCTTGATTCAATCCTATTCCATCTTACGTCCCCAAATTCTACTAGATTTGATCTCTTTTATTAAATTACAACCATGGAACACTTAGATGTGTTCCCAAATATGAAATCAAACAACAAGAATTAAGAGCATAACTTGATAATGTTAAATCAAAACAATTAACAGTAACAAAACAACTAGATTCTTATTCTTTGATTAAGGATCAAACGATTCCCTTACCAATTAGGGTTTTACTTATTTTTCTAACTTTCATCGTTTCTTTTCCAACCTTAATCTCCCTTACAACACTATGACTATCCTCTAAAATCAGTGTAGGGTTTAATATACCAATCAAAACAATAAAACCACCTTGTAACCTTACTTGGTTCTCACTCTTGTTGATACTTTAGAGAGAGTTCTAAAGGAATGATATAGTGCAAAAATGAGACTTAGGTTAATAACAAGCCCTTTTATACTTAGGGGTTAAAATGACCAATTTGCCCCTTTTATTAAACCCTTATTATCTTATTGTTGCCCTTATATTTTCTTATTTCCTTTTGCTTTTCCTTTTTATTATTTTGAACCTTTATAATTTTTACAAATATGTGTTTTCATGGAAATTCTAAGTGTAAGGGTACGAATATAAAGATTACATGCGTGTCATGTATAAGTTACGGTATATGTGACTTAGGGTAATTACTTAAGTTGCACATATGGGTTGATCAATTGAGGAATGGTAAGGAAGAGGTGTAGTCAATCTCAAAGGTTGTATCATAAGTTGTGATAGATGGAGGAGTTCGATAGCATTAAATTTCACTATGGATGATGAACAGAGTTGTGTTCTTGAGATAATTGAGTATTTAATTCTTTAGAAAGAAAATGTAGTAGCAAGATGGTGTTTGTACCAAATTCTCTTGTCCAAATAAGGGAAGAGATAGGGTATTTATAGGAGATTGGTTATTGATCTCATTTATTGGATTATGATAATGATCAATGGTTAGAATTAACCATTTCTTTTAATGAACCTCAAATAGACTCCTTTTATAGGTTTAGGCGACATCTATATTGCGGGACCTTACAATTGAACTCAATTCTTTCTCCTTTTTCGATTTATGATTCATTTCTTATCTACTACCATCAACTTATAAGTCATCTTATAGGTATGTCATGAGTCGTACATTAGTCACACTACTTTTCATCCTTGAATCTCTTCTTTAAATCGAATTAAAATAGTTTTTAAATTATCTACCTACTAATAAAGTGTTGATTTTAATATCATTTGTAGCATTCTATGCGAAAGGTAGCAAATCATTAGGTTAACAAACACTAATGTGCTCTTTTCTATCTCCTACCCTAAAAGTTTCCAATTAATATTATAAGATATTTATCACTATAACCTTATAAATTAACATTAATATTTTCCCACAATCTATAGAGGACTTTAGTTAATATGGAATATTACAAAAATGTATATATTTTAAAGTGTTAGAAGATACTTATAGATGATGAAAAGCTCTAGAAGGTTCCAGAAGAGTCCAGAATCTTGTATAGTAGTAGGTGGAGGTAGGTGAAGGTAGTAGTTGGGAATCAATTGTAACCATTAGATCGAATTGATCTTAACCATTAGATTGTAAAGGCTTTCTGTATATATAGGGGTATTCCCCTCAGATGTAACACACAAGTTATTTGAGTGAATACAGTATACTATCAGAGTTTCTCTCTCTACTTTCTCTCTCTAACATTGTGAGCGTATTACAGGCTGACTTAGCCTTCCTTAGTGAGGTCAGGAACGCTAAGTGCCGCACGGGGTCGAGCGACGGAATCTGCCCGTGACAAGTGGGTAAAAAGTTAGAGCCAAACCATGGATACTAAACCTATCTATTAGCACAAGTTCATTAACTATAGAGGTAAATTATATTTTAATTTTTTGGTTTATATGTCTATGTATTTATTGGTTAATTTACATTTATTGAATGATACTTTGCATGGCGACCTGACATTTGTTCACGCATTACAACTCTCATTGGGTATTTGCCTCCTCATATTTTACTTGCTCGAGATAGACTTGTATAGTACAGAAAAGATTTAAAATTTCAATGTGACACGCAATCATTATGTATCTTGTAAAGTTTAATCATTTTTCTTTTAACTCGAATTGGATTGATAGAGTACTTTTATGAAATTGACTTGTTTGTGTCTTTAACAATACTATTTTATTCTGC
Source organism: Lumnitzera littorea (assembly GCA_024138015.1). Lineage (NCBI taxonomy): Eukaryota > Viridiplantae > Streptophyta > Magnoliopsida > Myrtales > Combretaceae > Lumnitzera > Lumnitzera littorea. The sequence continues at coordinate 114,114,857 of JAMXBB010000002.1, read as the reverse complement.
TTATACGAGAGTTCAAACCCTACAAAAAATTTTTTTTTTGGCTTTTTCTATAATTAACCTTTGTCTCTCCACATTGATAAATTATTATTTATGAAATCCTACAAGCTTCGGTTAAAATTATCTTCTTTATGACTCAATTTCCATCATGTAAAATAAAATAATATATGTATTTAGAATTTTGCTTTTTTTTTTTTTAATTAATGAAGTAGATATCGGAATTTTTTGGGCTTCACATGTCCTAGACGTTGCAATCCCGCCTACCTCATATTCCTTCTATTGTGTAGAACAGCAATTTCTTACATTCAAATTAAAAGCAAATTCGGTTTATAGCATAGCAGGAAGAAGCATCTACTTCTCTTACAGTCCATTGCACAATGTGTTACCCAACCAATATACATTCCTGATTTACTCAATTATGAATTGCCAATACGTCGTGACAAGGAAAATAGGAAATGGGTAGTTTGACCTCTTATAATGAGGAGAGAATAGAGATAATTGCTTTTCAATGGTATATTTAGGGGTGTAAAGTATGGTATTTTAAAATTTGAGTTCAAGCACCACCTAAAGTCATATTTGACGAGTTAAGACTTGACTTGATTAAATTTGTGTAGACTCATTTTCGTTTAAAATGATATATATATATTTACGTATATATATATATACTTTTTTTCCAATTAAAATAACATTCAAATATGAAATCGGCTCTCATATTTTAGCTTATAAATAAGCTCAATTTGAGTTTGATTAGATTATAAAGCTTGAATTGAAACTTGATTATGCAATAGTTAAATCAAGCTTGAATAAATATCATATTCACGTATACCTCTTGATGCCGAGTACTACTATCTTATAAGTGAAAGTTTTTCATGTTTTAAATAAAGCTTTATACTCTGTATATAAATTCTGTCTTTTGAGCCAGAAATAAAGTCATATTGCATGGATCTTGTAAATATCATTTTAAACCTTTTATTATCGCTTCCCTTATTTCAAATAAGATAATATTGTTAGAGGATTCACGTACTGCCAAAAAATCAAAACAAAAAAATGTTACAATTTTATATTACAAAGTATGCAACTAATGCCAAAAGGCCTGTTTATGTTTTTTTTTTTTTTAATACTTTTAACAAGTCGAATTCATAATCAAATTGTCATATAAAACAATTAAATTGCCTTATACAAATATTTTCTTACTCTTATTTTATTGAAAAAAAAATATTTTCTTACTCTTGTGGATGATTTTATTAGAGTTAATTAGGTATACTTAATGAGAGCTAAAAGTGAAGTTTCATTTATTATACCCAATTTTTTTCAACTTTTTTTAACTCACTTTGGTCACAAAATCAAAGTCATTAGGATGGGTAATGGGCTTAAGTTTTTGTTATCAAACTTTTATGTTTCTTATGACATCATTCACCAACTCACTTGTGTGGAAACTCCACCATAAAATGGTGCAGTTGAGCGGAAACACCAACATCTTCTTAATGTTGAAAGAGTAGTTTTTTCAATCATCTTTACTTTTACAATTTTGGGGGAATGCAATTCTTACTGCCACATATTTGATCAATTGTTTACCAACACCAGTTCTTGAGAGAAACATATCCCATTACATGTTATTCGAGAAAACACCTTCTTATTCTCATTTTTGAGTTTTTGGTTCCCTTTGTTTTGCTTCTACACTTCATCGTGATCATACAAAGTTTGATCCTTGTTTACACTCTTGTATTTTTGTTAGATATCCTATTGATATAAAAGGGTATAAGTTGTTCAATTTGTTAGATAAGAAAGACATTGTCTCTCTAGATGTTAAGTTCATAGAAGATACTTGTCCATTCAAATTTTCTTCTATTAAAAAATGCTATGATTTCTCCTATTTTGCATCAAATTCTACTGATTCTATATTTTCTTCTTCGTATTTGGATCATTTGTTCACGTTATATGATTCTTGTGCTATTGATCAGGATTGTACATTCGCTGATATACATTTATTATCTGACACACATCATCCAACATTACAATGATAGTTTTCTCGTCATCAATTCAACACATCATCTAATATATCTGCTAATACTTCTTATTCTACTTTTGATGCCATGATTATTGCTAGGTTTGGTAGTGAAAATGTTGTGCCTTTGCATCGCAGTGTTAAAGCTCATCATATTCCTTTTTATTTGTTAGTTTATCACTATGCCTTAATAACCAGCTCTTCTTGTGATCATGCTTCTCCTTTGCCCACTTCACATCATATTCAACACGTCTTGTCTTATGATTCTTTATCTCCTTTTTTTTTGTGCTTTTTTCGTTCAAATATCTATACACTTTAAGCCATCTTGCTATGAACAAGCAGTAAAATCTAAAATGTGGAGGAAAGCTATGAATGGAGAATTAGATACTTTAAATAACAACAACATTTGGACTATTATTCCTTTACCTAAAGTCAAACATACAGTTGGTTGCAAATGGGTTAATAAATTGAAAACCAAAGTAGATGGTAGTATTAATCAGTTTAAGACAAGACTTGTTGTAAATGGGTATAGCCAAAAGGAAGGTTTTAATTACAATGAAACTTTTAGCTCGATAATCAAACCTACTACTGTGAGAATATTTTTCTCTCTTATTGCGGTCTTTCATTGGCACATCCATCAAATGGATGTTCATAATGCTTTTTTAAATGGTGATCTAAATGAAGAGGTGTGGATATTCCTCCTAGTTTGGAGGTTAAGGGGGAGTGTAATGGTGATACTCGATTAGCTTGCAAGCTAAATAAGTCACTACATGGGTTGAAACATGCTTTACGTTAGTGGAATGTGAAGTTAACAACATCTTTGTTGATTCATGGTTTTAAATAGTTACATAGTCATTATGCACTTTTTACTAAAGGGGTTGGTGATGATTTTGTTGTTGTTCTTGTGTATGTCGATGATTTAGCAATTGTAAGTAAAATGGTAGAATTAATTAAAGAGTTTAAGCAGTTTTTAAACACATAGTTCAAAGTTAAAGATTTGGGAGTATTGTGATATTTTATCGGTTTAGAGTTAGCAAGGTTAGATGAAGATTTTGTTTCGAGCCAAAGAATATCTGCACTTAATCTTCTATCTAAAGTAGGGTATCTTGGTGCAAAACCAGTTGCTACCCTAATTATACCTAATCAGTATAAGCATAAACTCACTTGAGAAGATATAATAGTTGTTACGCTCCGAAATCACAGAGTCGCAACAGTCCCGCCGTGTAAATCATTCTATGATAGTAACTGACCTCACAGTGCCTACCATAGACATAATCTACACAAAGCGTTGACGACTCCTCGCTTTGAAGTAAACAGTCCGATTCACAATTAAACTACAATTATGATAAATAGTGCAAATTTCTAATAACACGTATAATTATATATATAAGTCCACAGAGCTTCCCAGGAAGTTCCACATAAACATAACAGTTCACTAGATTACATAATAACTATTAGTCTTTCATCCCTAATTACATGGTCACTCTAGTTATACATTATACTAAGTAACTTGATCCTCACACCCCTGGCTTTAAACGGACTAACCTCTCGGTAATTGTAGGGTGGCATAGTACTTGAAGTGTTTAGAAATCAGAACCTGCAAAAGGATCTATAAGGGTATGAGCAACTACAGCTCAGTAAGTTGAATTGGAGACTCATGAATATATACAGGCACAAACAGGGTTATCAAACAATTATTTTCATGCAATGCAACAATCAAGTGTCATCGCACAACGTAGTCTGGTCCATTGTGAAATTAGAGAAATTTCACCCGCTCCAATCTGGGTTGAAGAGTTCCATGTTATGCAGCAGCTTACAACCAAACCCAGGCTTGTGCAATGGAGACCTTACTCCTCCCACGACTACCTTCGAACCATTGACTTCACCCCCGCTGCGACCTTCTCTCCTGTCACTTAGTTCGACTGAGGATGAAAAAGGGACCATTTTGCAATCTTATGCTATCCCTTTCGAAGGGGTCGGTATTTGGTTGGAGAATCCTATGATCCCCTAATGGGTTATAATGCATGACATTTTTGGTTATTAGGGTCCACTAAGATTATATTCCATTTAGGGTGTTTAAACAATTTCATACCAATTCAATCAGTCACAAATCACTCACAATGCAAGTTTCAGCATGAATTCAAATACATCAAACACATGCGTAAACTACTTACAATCACAATCATATAAGTCTCTGAGTACTACAAAATTAGTACTCTATTACAATAAGCAATAACCCAACTTACTTGAAATTGCTCGATCGCTCGATCCCTTAGTCGCAAGCTGATTTGTCTCTAGGTGTCCTATAATACAAATAGGTTTTTTTAGTACTTATATTTTATGGATTCTTATTCTAATTCATAATGTAACTCATTTTCCCCATGTATACTTATAACGTACTAATGATTCGTTGTACTCTATTTCGGTGTTCGAATCCTAAATGAGATTTTAAATTTTGATTCCTAAGCCTTAAATATGCTCGAATCCTAATGTGAAATTAATCACATTAAGCTTGAGTGTCCAAATATCCTATTGGGTTGTAATTTGGTATTTTAAACTATTCGGTACACGTTAACCCTAATTGAGGTATCGGATTTATTCCCGATGTGTGAAAATCTTACATTTTGAGACATTGACTTAAAATTAAATGTTATTTCAGATTTATTATTTTTCTTATTTCTATTATAATATTATCTAAATAACCCTATTTTTTTAGATTTATTAATTTACAATTTCACATATTACTAATTTCTTTTATTAATTACCGAATTTCCTAAATTAACCATACTTAATACTCCAAAGGCTAGGATTAGGGTTCTACTTCAGAGATTAACATCCCTAAACATCTAATTAATATCTAAATTAGTAATTAACATCTTAATCACCTAATTAACCCCAAATCATCCAGTTTTTCCATCATTTTAAGGCTAAAAATTAACTTAAAAATTTCAAAAATTAATTTAAAAAAAATGGCTTCATAGCACTGTTCTACATCATATGAGTATCTTACAGAAAAAAATTGAGCTCCAAACTACACTCCTAAGCCTATTTATTTTCCGTTCTAATCATGCTCGGTTTTGAACAATTTATTAAGGACCCTATATTTTCAAACATAATTAAACTAAATAAATATTTTCCCTTAAATCTACATACAATAAAACCTCAGAATAACAAGTTTCATAATTTTCTGGGCAAAATAACTAATTTTACAAAATTATTCAAAAATCGAGGTAAATAAGAAACTAACTGATTCGAAGCTTTCTGGCCGTCCAAACCCGGTCCAAGGTTGTCGGTCGGCCCAGGCGATGGTTCTAGTGTAGGGTGGTGGTGGTGGTGGTGGTGGTGGTGGTGGTTTAGTCCCAGGTGGTGGTGAGTGGTGGGTTTGGTTCACTTGCCCAATCTGCATAGTTTTTTTTTTTTTCTGGATTTTGTCTCTATTTTTTCAGTGTTCCTATTTTTCCCAAATGCTAAACTGTCTAAATGACTTCTGTAAATTTTTCCCCTATTTATAGACATTTGTTGTAATTAATATGCATTAATTTGACAAAACTTTGCCCATTTTCCTTGATTTTTGGCTTTTAGGTTGTCTAATTTTTATTGGCTGATTTTTCTTTTACAGATTTGGACTTGCCACGACCTGATCTTGATTCATCTTACCCTCTTCTGATTTTTTCATAATTAATTTATAATTTTCTTAAATTATTTACTTAGTTTTTGGCCAATTTAGGTAATTTCGCATATTTTTATCTACACGTAAATATATGTGGGGTACATGTGAACATTCCTAATTATTATTTTGGTCATTCTAAAATTTTTAGTATACATATAATTTATCTCTAGTAATTTATTAGTTATTAGATTATACTTTTTGCCTTTTCAGTAATTAGCAATTATTATGCTTAAAATTTAAAAATTTTATAATCTCCTATTTTACTACTTATTTTCTTAAATTTAAGTTTACGGGATCATTTTTACTAATATTCCTCTTAATAGTTTATAATTTGGGTTTGATCGGATCTTTTAACCGATCGCCCTAAACTTTGGGTTCTAAGTTCAATCCTACGGTTACTTGGCTTAACTTTAGGGCTTACAATAGTTGCCGTTAATCTTACTTGTTATAAGCAGATTGTTGGGAAGAAATTCTATCTCTCAATCACAAGACCTAACATTACATACTTGGTTCATATCCTTAACCAATACACGGATTCACCTAAACAATCGCACTAGCAAGCTTTGCAACACCTATTATGGTATATCAAGTAGCAACTTGGATAGGGTTTGTTTTTCCTTGAACAAGTTTGATTTAGTTGTGAGAGCATATACTAATAGTGATTAGGGTGGCTGTCTTGATATGAAGTGCTCTATAACTGGTTTTTTGCGTGTTTCTTAGCGAATCATTTGTAAGTTGGAAGTCTAAAAAGTAGTGAGTTGTGTCTCGAAGCTTGAATAAATATCATATTCACATATACCTCTTGATGCTGAGCACTACTATCTTATAAGTGAAAGTTTTTCACTTTTTAAATAAAGCTTTATACTCCGTATATAGATTTTGTCTTTTGAGCCAGAAATAAAGTCATATTGCATGGATCTTGTAAATATCATTTTAAACCTTTTATTATCGCTTCCCTTATTTCAAATAAGATAATATTGTTAGAGGATTCACGTACTACCAAAATATCAAAAAAAAAAAAATGTTACAATTTTATATTACAAAGTATGCAACTAATGCCAAAAGGCTTGTTTATGTTTTTTTTTTTTTTTATACTTTTAACAAGTCGAATTCATAATCAAATTGTCATATAAAACAATTAAATTGCCTTATACAAATATTTTCTTACCCTTATTTTATTGAAAAAAGGAAAAAAAACTTTCTTACTCTTGTGGATGATTTCACTAGAGTTACTTAGGTATACTTAATGAAAGTTAAAAGTGAAGTTTCATTTATTATACCCAATTTTTTTCAGCTTGTCTTAACTCACTTTGGTCACAAAATCAAAGTCATTAAGATGGGTAATGGGCTTGAGTTTTTGTTATCAAACTGTTATGCTTCTTATGGCATCATTCACCAACTCACTTATGTGGAAACTCCACCATAAAAATGGTGTAGCTAAGTGGAAACACCAACATCTTCTTAATGTTGAAAGAGCAGCTTTTTCAATCATCTTTACTTTTACAATTTTGGGGGATTGCAATTCTTATTGCCACATATTTGATCAATCATTTGCCAACACCAGTTCTTGAAAGAAACATGCCCCATTACATGTTATTCAAGAAAACACCTTCTTATTCTCATTTTTGAGTTTTTGGTTCCCTTTGTTTTGCTTCTATACTTCATTGTGATCATACAAAGTTTGATCCTTGTTCACACCCTTGTATTTTTGTTGGATATCTTATTGATATAAAAGGGTATAAGTTGTTCAATTTGTTAGATAAGAAAGACATTGTCTCTCTTGATGTTAAGTTCATAGAAGATACCTGTCCATTCAAATTTTCTTCTATTAAAAAATGCTATGATTTCTCCTATTTTGCATCAAATTCTACTGATTCTATATTTTCTTCTTCGTATTTGGATCATTTGTTCACGTTGTATGATTCTTATGCTGCTAATCAGGATTGTACATCTGCTGATATACATTTATTATCTAATACACATCATCTAACATTACAATGATAGTTTTCTCCTCATCAATTCAACACATCATCTAATATATCTACTAATACTTCTTATTCTACTTTTGATGCCATGATTATTGCTAGGTTTGGTAGTGAAAATGTTTTGCCTTTGCATCGTAATGTTAAAGCTCATCATATTCCTTTTTATTTGTTAAATTATCACTATGCCTTAACAACCAGCTCTTCTTATGATCATGCTTCTCCTTTGCCCACTTTGCATCCTATTCAGCATGTTTTGTCTTATGATTCTTTATCTCCTTTTTTTCGTGCTTTTTCTGTTTAAATGTCTATACACTTTAAGCCATCTTGCTATGAACAAGTAGTAAAATCTAAATTGTGGAGGAAAGCTATGAATGGAGAATTAGATACTTTAAATAACAACAACATTTGGACTATTATTCCTTTACCTAAAGTCAAACATACAGTTGGTTGCAAATGGGTTAATAAATTGAAAACCAAAGTAGATGGTAGTATTAATCAGTTTAAGACAAGACTTGTTGTAAATGGGTATAGCCAAAAGGAAGGTTTTAATTACAATGAAACTTTTAGCTTGTTAATCAAACATACTATTGTAAGAATATTTTTCTCTCTTATTGTGGTCTTTCATTGGCACATTCATCAAATAAATATTCATAATACTTTATTAAATGGTGATCTATATGAAGAGGTGTGGATATTCCTCCTAGTTTGGAGGTTAAGGGGGAGTGTAATGGTGATACTTAATTAGCTTGCAAGCTAAATAAGTCACTACATTGGTTGAAACATGCTTTACATCAGTGGAATGCGAAGCTAATAGCATCTTTGTTGATTCATGGTTTTAAACAGTTACATAGTCATTATGCACTTTTTACTAAAGGGGTTGGTGATGATTTTGTTGTTGTTCTTGTGTATGTCGATGATTTAGCAATTGCAAGTAAAAGGGTAGAATTAATTAAAGAGTTTAAGTAGTTTTTAAACACATAGTTCAAAGTTAAAGATTTAGGAGTGTTGTGATATTTTATTGGTCTAGAGTTGGCAAGGTTAGATGAAGATTTTGTTTTGAGCTAAAGAATATTTGCACTTAATCTTCTATCTAAAATAGGGTATCTTGGTGCAAAACCAGCTGCTACCTTAATTATACCTAATCATAAACTCACTTGAGAGGATATAATAGTAGCTGTTAATCTTACTTGTTACAAGCAGATTGTTGGGAAGAAATTCTATCTCTTAATCACAAGACCTAACATTACATACTTAGTTCATATCCTTAGCTAATACATGGATTCACCTAAACAATTGTACCAGCAAGCTTTGCAGTACCTATTATGGTATATCAAGTAGCAACTTAGATAGGGTTTGTTTTTCCTTGAGCAAGTTTGATTTAGTTGTGAGAGCATATACAAATAGTGATTGGGGTGGTTGTCCTGATATGAAGTGCTCTATAACTGTTTTTTGCGTGTTTCTTAGCGAATCATTTGTAAGTTGGAAGTCTAAAAAGTAGTGAGTTGTGTCTCGAAGCTCAATAGAGTTAGAGCATAGGGCTATGCCTAGTACAATTATATAAATCATTTGGCTAATGACTTTACTTAAGGAGTTTAAGGTTGATTTGTAGTGCTTGGTTTAATTGTTTTGTGATAATCAATCTGCAATTCATATCATTCGCAATCTGGTTTTTCATGACCAAATTAAGCATTTGAAGTTAGATTTACATTTCATGCAAGATAAAGTTTCGAAAGGATTAGTTTTACCAATATATGTTCAAAGCAAGATGCAACCAATTGACATTTTTACAAAAAGGCTCTATGAAGCACAACTTAAGTTTCTTTTAGATGAGCTAATAGTGTTAAATATATAATCACCATCTTGAGGGGGAGTGTTGTACCTACTTTATTTATTTTTACACGGGCATTTTTTCATGTTTTACTTATTTTTACATAGCGTTTTTTCATGTATTTATAATTGTCAGCAAGTTAGTTAATGTACAGCTATTAATTTTCACAATTGAAAGATAACAGATTCTGCAACTTTCTCTCTATCTTCTCTCGCATAGCTTCTTCATCTTCTCCATCTCATAACTCACTTTACAGCACTTTTCTCTGTTTCTACTAATGGCTACATTTATTTCTTTTGATTTTCACCTGTTCATGTGAATTTTTTCAGTTTTTGCATAAAATGTACTTATGAAATCTTTATATTTAATATATATATATATATATAAAGAAAATACATTGGCTATTTGAAAAGGTCTTGTTTCTATCTTTTAAGGGGTTGTTTAATATTTTAGGTTAGAAGGAATAATGTCAATTGGTGGTTGATAATAGTTAGAGGTAACGCTCATGTTTCTTGACTATCAATAAATAAGTATGCAATTTCTAGTATCACCAATTATATATTTCTAAAAAAAGTCAATGCATTGGATATTGTAAGATTTCCTTTAATTATACATTGAAGTAGAGACAATTCACTTGCTAATAAAGTTCCCCCTTTTATGTCTATTATTTTGCCTAAAATGAAGATAAAAAACAATAGTTAGTGCATCATGATGCCCATATGAACATTTTTTTAGAAAAAAAAATTATAAGTATTCATAAATCACATTATTAGATTATAGTTGTTTTAGTGAGCTTACTAGGAGATTAAAAAGAAAAAAAAAAAAGAGTCTTCCCTTTAATATAAAATTAATTTTTTTTAATAAATGTATCAAAAGAACTAAAAATTGATTTTTTTTTTCTTTCACTTTAATGAGTGCCCCCTAAGCCTTATTTAAGGATAGTAAAGATATTTTTTTGAGTAACGTCCTTTATGTACTTTTAAAATGATTATAGATTATTTCAGAAAGATAAATAAATTGTCAAAAGATGAATTTGTTTTTTAATTTAGTGTCTCACAAATTATCTAAAGCGGTTGCTAATTTTCCTAGAAAACAGAAAAAGGCAAAAAAAAGCAAAAACTATGTAATGTAATGCCAATCATAAAAGTTAGCGCGTGATGGTAGGGGCAGGGGACGCTTTAAAAAGCTAGGGATCTTAACACGTGTTGCGCCTCCAATTGAGGCTTAACTCTACCGAGATTTTCTCTCTTCTTTCTATAAAGCACAAGAGGAGTTTTGTTTTAGTTCCTTCTTGTTCCCTTTCGTAATTTAATCATCCAATTGCTTCATTACATGTTGAATGAAATAAGATATTGATTTAAATTGTTCTTATTAATAGAGAAACAATGACTGTGGATACAATTAATGAATCAGACATAATCTATATAAAAATCATAAATAACGAGTTTAACTTTTGATAATTAAATATAAGTGATACGATTTATAACTTATTAATAGTGAAACGATGATTATAAGTATAAATATATTAGTATAATATTTATTGAATCTTTTTTCATATAACTAACCTAATGATATCAATTATGTAATTAGTAGAAATTGTTTGCCATTAAAAGATAAAAAAAATTATATCCACCATTTTTGACACTTTTTAAAATTACATCAACATCTTAATTTTTTGAAATATACATGTACACCCTGATGATGAAATATCGAAACCCTCAAATGATAAATTTTAAAAGTAATTAACACCTTAGGTTAGTCTCATAATTGCACAAAAACTTCTTAAAACTTTTTATAAGGGAGTGTCTAATACATGTCAATGGATATAAATGCACAATTAAAAAAAAATTAGGACGCTGTTGACATAATTTCAATAGTCTATAAGGGTCATCACTGCAATTCATCCCAAAAAACTAGTAGCTTGGTTGTTGGGACTTTTGAGATAATAATATTGATTTAATCTCAATAAAGACATTCTCTTTCTTCAACAATTCAAAAAATCGAGTGGCATTAAAACGTAGTAATATGATATAGATAATTCAATTATTTGTTTGTTAGAGTATCCCAAAAGATAACCATATAATAATCAAAATGGAAAAGGGGCAACGCGGGCTGTAATTAAAATATTGTCTCCTTGTCTAATTGGATCCGAAAACGACATTCATAGACAGTTGTGATTAATTAAAGTAAACATTTCACATCAGGAGGATTTTAATGATATTCTACTCACATGCCAGTACTATTTTTTAAGGAAGAAATGAGACAAATATCTGCTTGCAACAAAACAAGACAAATATCTAAAGGGAGATCTGCCACACCGAGAAGGTGATGTTTGCCATTAGAGTTTTATTTTTTTATTTTTTATTTTTTAATCTTGGGGGAGATAACTGGGTGCATGTGAAATTTAGTTTTGACTACTGGATGCCATGTGATTAATCCTGATTGCTTCTATTTTGACTAGGGAATAAACAACTTCAAGTTCAAAAGTTATACTATTCAACTTAAAATATATATATATATATATATTTATATTATTAAAGTGTTTGGAGTGTTAAATAATCGTCGAAATAATATTTTGATTTTTTTATTTATTTAATCTTTTAAATAAAATTTTATTATTAATAAATAATTTTCTTTAATACATTTGATTATAAATATATAATAATTTAAAAATTTTAAGAAAATATAATACTTTTCATGTTTTTCTATCCTTCTTCCAATATTCCTACTACTCCTTCTCCTTCTCTCTTTCTCTCTGTTTCTCTCTCCCCTTCAACATTCTCGTTACTTTTTATTCATCTTCCCATCACTTCGAGATTTATTATTATCTTTTATCAATATTATAATTTATTTAATTATATCACATAATTTTATTTATTTTATGTATACACAACGTGAATGTATTATCCGCTAGTATATATATAAAACTAAAATCTGAATAAACTTAAAAGTAAGATTTTGAAATTGACTTGAAATACCAATAAATTTGGGAATTACTCAACTAAACTTGTTTAAAATTATTTTATTTAAGAAAAATACTCTTTTCTTCCAACTAAAATTGCATTGATGTGTAAATTTGGTTTGGACTCATCTTACTTGTTAGTTTGGCTCAAGTTTCATTTAAGGCTAATGAATCAAGTATCATGAAGATTGATTTAACTTGATAATGATTCAAATGGCTTACATTTGAGCTTGATTCAACTTTATTTTAAAGTAAACTTGAGTAAATATGATATAGAAAAGGACTCAAGCCAGCTTGTAAATAGGTTTAACTTATCTATGTGATTACTCTTTCAATATAATTTATCATCCAATTAACTTTTTGACATCAACTAAAAGCTACGCTTCATCTTTTTTTCTTATTTAATATATTAACTTAGCTCAAAACCCACTACTTGCTTAAATATTTAATCTGTTTCCGTGTTGCATAATAAATTATAATTAAATTACTATTGCATATTATTGTAAGAATGGATTATAATTAAAATGATATAATCTAACTAATTCTACGTGTAATTTTTTTTGCCAATAATTCTATGTATAATTTAATAATTCAATTAAAAAAAGTAAGTTGGAGGCACCTATGATCATCACCGTGGTCATGGTCCTCTTTTTACCCCCACTTTCTGGGCCAAATATCACCGTGGCTAAGTATGACAAATTAAGACTATCACCGCGGGTGGAAATTTTGGGCCTTCATTTATTGGTGGGATGGACCAGAATTTTTTGTTTGAAATTAACATTTGTTCAAGGTTGGCAAATTTCAACTAAAACTAAATTTAGAAAAGTTTCTTGAAATTAGTGCGAACCAAATTGTGAATTAGTTCTATTGCGCCGGAAAAGTTTCCCTCTTTAATTTGGATCCATATTAGATCCTGTCGGTCTAACATAAACACTCGACTAGAAATTAAATATGTAAAAAATCATTGTAACATTATCTAAATAGGATAAATTAAGATCGAACGTCATTTTCTGGCTATAATACAGTTAAAAAAAAAAGGATTATCCTAAAATATTTTAAAACATAACATTTTAGGATCTGTAGCCAAATATAGTTAGAGTAAGAGATGGTAGAAATCAAGTGTTTGGATGGAATTTTAACTTAGCCATTGGTTAGCTGAAAAAAAAAAAGGAAAATCATGAATTCGGGGACTTGAATTTTAAAACTCAATAGTGAGTTATTAAAAATAATTTTTAAAAATAAAAAGGTCTTTATTGCATAATACATGTTACCTTTATTTTTTTATTTTTATTATTAATCAAGAAAACTGACAAAAAATTTTCTTTTAAAAAAGATTAGTTTTTTTTTTTTTTTTTTTTAACGGCCGCTCTGCAGTTCCTATGCATTTGCAGATGGGAATCAATTCCTCGTAATTCATGTTTTTAGTTTTTAAAACTCTACTATGTCGTTGGTTTAAAATCTTAAAAATTTTAGTAAACCCAATTTTGAAAAACACGATTTGTTATTTGTTTTTATATTCAAAAGGTACATTAAATGCCATCGTTTTGTAGAAAGTCCAAACATTTACTTGTCTTATTTATAAATATTACATATACATACCTACTTATTCTTGCTTTGGAAACTCAGAAAGCCTTGTCGAGAGAACTATTTTAGAAAAATAAATTATTATAGTATATTTTATTTCAATATTACGTAGTTCATTTTGTTATATACATATTTTTATTTTTATTAAGGGAACAATTTTCTTCTTCTTTCTTTAACATTGTTTACACTAGATATAGAGCACATGCAATACTTGGATAAAAATTTGAATAATGATTATAATATTTTTTAAAAACAAAAAATGTAAATATAATTTAATGATTTTTATATATTATAAAATAATACTTAAAAAATTATTTAAATAATAGAAGGTTTTGAAAATGAATAACTCATTTTCTATGATTTGTTGAATATTCAACTAAAAAGGAAAATATATATAAAGTGATCATGTGAGTCTTAAGGAAAAAATTAAAAAAAAAAAACTTAGTATTTTTTTTTTGACACACTTTATATCATAGTCCTTCTATGCGTACCTATAAAGTGCATTTAATAGTTGTATAAAATCACAAATTAAAAATATATATATGTTTCTTGATATAATATAATTAAATAATAAAGAGGATGGGTTAGTTTTATAATGATGTGTAACGCGAGTGTGATGCTTGTCGATACATTTGTTTATTAATAGAAAAAATAAATAAATAATAATAATAATAGTAGTAGTAGTTTGTAATTTGATGATATAATAAAAAATTCTACAAAATGTTGTATTAAATTATTATGTTGTAATAAAAGGCAAGTGCTTCAAAAATTATACAATACTAGTTAAGTGCCTGTGTTACACGTAGGTAAAAATTTGAATTATGATTATAAATTTTTTATTTGTTAAAACGAAAAATATAAAGATAATTTAATGTTTTATGTATTATCTTAAAAAATCATATAATAAATATTTAATTCATTTACTAGTTGACATTAAAATAAATTATTGTATGATATATATTTTTCATATAAAAATAACCAAAAAAATGAATTATTGAATAATAATTTGCTAGAATAGAATATAAAAGATAAGATCTTTCGCAATTATATTAAATTAGTTAAAAAGCATCTAAATTTGAATGTCGATATAATTTTCTAAAGCAAAAGTGTAAATATAATATAATATTTTTATGTACTAGAAGTACGTTTAAAGGTTATTTAGGCAATATAATGTCCCTCCAAAACAAATGACTAGTTATATATGATATGTTAAATATTTAACCAGAAAAAAATACACAAGAAATTTTTCTCTTTGTCTCTCTTATTAGCATGTTGATAAATTGGTCCTTCTCAAGTTCTCTTAAACATAATAGACATATAAGCATTTCCTATTTCGATTGATCATATCTTGACTATTCGTTAATCATCTCTTTATTGTTTAATCTCTTTTTACCTCTTTAATTTTGAGTTTTTTTTTTTGGTTGACTAATCTTGAAAAATTAGGGCTTCTTTAAAGTTCCTTAAAGACTACAAACGTTGACATTTTTATATATCTATGATAATGAGATGTTGATTCATACAATTGACTGTTTATTAATAAAGATTTCATTGATTAATTTCCATAAATTAAGAAACTACTTAAATTCAAGTCCATTTATTTTTATATAATTTTATTTTGTTAATGTTTCACATTATATTATTTTTATCTCTACTAATTAATTGTTCTTAATTGTGATTTTTAGAATTTGTCCATTCTAATAATGTGTCTTATTTTGAAGGAAAGAAAAAAAAAAAAAGAAAAGAGAAATATCAATTTTTATAACCCTTAGTTATTTCTTTGCAAATTATAATCTTATAGCTAAAAAGGTTCTACAAATTAAATAATCCATGACAAAAGCAACCTAATCAGTTTCAAAGTGGGACCAATTTTCCATTATTGTAGCATCATATATATATACTGAATTATCATAAGTTTTATTTTTACATCTCTCAATTGAAACTCACAATATGACAAATATGGACTATGAAAAAAGTGTAATATATTGTAGAATTAAATACATAATGAGATGCTTGAACATGAAAAAAGAAAGGAATGGAAAATAATTTATTGAATGAAAAAACTAAAAAAAAAAAGAGAGGTTACAAAGGCATTCAATATCCATAAACTACATTAATTTTTATCACTATTCGTAATTTATTCATGAAAAATATATTAATTGAATTCCATAAATTAATCTTTCCATAAAGTAAGAACCACCAGCATTTTGTACTTTATCCATTTTATCTTTCAACAAAAAGAAAGAAAAGGAAAAAAAAGAAACATCAATTCTTATATTTCTCAGTTATTTGTTTATAAACTATGAAATTGATTTATCCAATAAACATTCAACCTAAAATAAGGAGACATAGGGAGTTTGAGTCATTTTCTTGTATAACCATTGTCATATAATAACACTATCTTTCTTTTTCTTTGTTTTTTTAACAAAGAGTTAGTGCTATATTTTGTAAATGCCAAATAATCCTTTCATTTTCTATTTGTTTGAATATAGTATCACTTTAACATTCATAAACCTTGATGGTAATGGTGATTATCTCTTAAATGTTAATATGCATTAATGTTGATTATTTCTTCTTTCTTTAAAAAAAAAAAAACATTAAGGTAAGTTTGATATTTAAAAACCATGATAGTGAGTCATTAATATTCAAATTACTAAAAAAAAAAAGTTTCTTAATATATTTTATCTCTTTAATGAAATCCTTTCCATTCAAATTTGTTTAAATGCATATTTATGTTGTCGTGAATCATAATAACAATAACCAATTAACAAAATAGTATCATCATTTCCAAGAACTTAAATTACTTAAATAATCTATTAATGTATTTTAAATTGCAATGAAACAAAATCATAAAGGAATGAGAATTTCAGTCTTAACAGTTTCTTAATACATTTTGTCATTTTTATAAAATCCTTTCAATTTTAGATTTGTTCAAATGTATAGTCATTTTGCCATAAATGCTTCCTTAACAAATTTTATTTCTATAATAAAACCCTTTCCATTTAAATTTATTTAAATATAAGTGTATTATGACATGTATAAACCACTATAATAATACCCATTAGTGAGACATTATTATTCATTTCTAGTAACTTAAATTACTAAATTATATGAAATGGATTTGAAAATGATTTGAAAGTTCTAATCCTTTATACTAGTATTAACCATAGAATAATTCTCATTTTATTCTAGTGATTTATTTTGTTTGAGCTTGTTCAAAATTGAATGTGTTGTACATTGTTGAAGTTAAAAAAAAAATGCTCTTAATTTTCTTTTTTGAAATACACAAATAAAATATGATGTATAATGATACCATAACTTCTAATGTAAAATGATATAATATATCATAAAATTGTGCATTATACATGATATTGTATAGTGTTATTCTGTATCTTAATTCATACATACACTATATGCAAATAGCATCACGTTTGCGTAACTAAAATGATCATTATAGAACTTTATGTTCAATTTCAGTTTTTATTATTCCTAAAAGTACACAATTTACAAACTGGTAGTTTTTAGTTTACCAATTTTTTTGAAATTATGAGCATGCTATAAGTTGATTATTATAATAATGTTTTAATTACTTTACCTAATATTTTTTGGTTTGTACATTAATGTGTATTTGTTATAGAATGATGACATGGTAACTATACAATAATTTAACAAATGTAGGCGATTATACAAATAAAATAAGTAATTGACATTTCTAGCTCAATAGAATAACATGAAAGAAATATATTGTAGAATGAGAAATTGTAAATGACATGAAATACTAATATTACAAAATAAAAATTCAAGGAAATCAATTACCAAATCATATATTACATGCAAGCAATGATTTGATAGAGAAAACAATATGCATAAATCGATTTTAAGTACATAAAAAATAGGAAATATAAAATTCTAACATTATATTGTAAATTTATTATGTAAGATTAAAAATATGCCTATTATATTTAACTTGATTCTTCTAATAAGATTCAAGATACCCGCAAAACAAAAACAGTATTTGTGAGCTATAAATTGCATTATTCGATAAAAATTTATTTAATGATATTCTTCAAACAATAATGTCAACAATACAAATTAAAGGATGTGAACACATAATAAGCATGAAATGTCTATCTTATAACAAGATGTTAAGGACAATAACTAATAAATAAATAGCTTTTAGAACATAGGTAGATCACGAGAGCTGACAAAGGATATAATAATAAGTTTTATAATAGTATCGGTTAGCTCCTTGCCCATTTTATAATCTACACTAAGGAAGTTGGGAAAAATAGAAAGTTAGAGAGTTTAGTTGCAAATACTATGGAATAAAAAATATAAAAAAGCTTTGTATTTTTATGTTTAATTTGTCATACTTGTGCTTCAATGTTTAGCTTTCATGCTTCACCATACACTACAAGATGACATCAAATACACTTATTACGAGAACATGTTGAATTTGTAGTCATAGAAAAATAAACGAGAAGATAGATTGTACGATCTTCCTATCAAGTTTCATTATGTCCTCTAAGGATCTTACCATGTTCAAAAATCCTGTTTTGACTGTTTCGACACATCTTTGTACTAAACGAATTAATACAAGGAAAGGTAAAACAAAATATAAAAGAGAAATGTATAAAATTGATAGTTGTTAATTACGTATAAAAAAGACTAATTTATCTTCTTGTTGAACATAATAACACAGAAATTTGAAAATTTTGATTAAATTTTATATATCCACATAGATAAATGGATAGGGTTTAAATTGTATTAAAATTAAACAATACTTTTGTTAATATAAAATAAAATCTCACTCCATTAGCTATTTTGGATGATATGACGAATTCATCCTTTTTCGTTTGGAGTGAAATCATGCTCCAGTATTTGGTGAATGGTGGTAACATTGGCAATGAAAGAATGAGCCTAGGACTACACCAAGAAGATTTCAAAAGAGAGAGAGAGAGAGAGAGAGATTGCGTTAACAATGTATTATCCTAAATTGTTTAAATATAGTGAGAGGAGGGAAATGATAGAGAAATGGGAAAAATGCGCAATATACCATAAAATTCTTTTTTTCTATTTTTAGTTTTCTATTAGTAAAGTATTAAATGTATTTTATTGTATTCAAGGAAAAATTAAAGCTATTAATACCTTTTGGAATTGAAAGCCATTATGATTTAAGAAAATAAATTATGGAAATTCATTAATGATATAACTAGAAAGCTAAAATATAAAAGAAGAAAATGCTTCCAAAATTATTTATTATAATATGATTACATAATATTTAATATATATATTAATCAAGTAAGTAAAAAAGAAGAAGAATAAAAACGATAATAATAAGAAGAATTAGGTTGGACCTATTAAGTGGGTTGGATTTGAAGTCGAATTGAGTTGAAACTGATTTGCTAGAGGACCAAGTCATGAGATGGGTAAAAGTGTAAAACAGCTGGGTTGAACTACAAATCGATTCGGGTCATGTTGTGGATTAAATGGGTCGCAAAGAATAAAGGAACAAGTGAAGCTTCCTAAGGCGCGTTAGACCAACTTGCTAGATGCTGGAGCTTCGTTGTGCCCTAGCAAAACGCGTGGGTGGTGGAGACTCGAAGGTGGCAACCAAAGGGGATTTTTGGGTCTTTAATTAGTGGCTTCCATAGTTGTTCAAGGACATTAGGTAGTATTCTTGGATAGCTAAAGAGGTGGAGACTTGTTCGGTGATGGATATTGGTTTTATTTTTGAGTAATTAGCCTTAAAAAGGAAAATGTAAAGAGTGGCGATGGATCCCACATTTTCAGAGAAAGAGAGCTTGGATTTGATTTATTCATACTAAATCGTAAGTGATTTCTTGATTCAAATGAATAGTAGGATTTCGCTTTATATAGAGCATAGAGGAGTTCAATTTAAGTAGTGAAACAATAAGTGTCAAAAATTTAAAAGTAAATATGTTTTACTTTTTGATTTAATTGAAATATTCTCTATTTAATTTCATTCTAAAAGCATTTAACTTTCAACCACCCTTAGTTGAAAATCTAGTGACATTGTTCCAAAATTACTACCTGTTGATAGGGTACTATAGGTAAGGATCTCTCAGGCTCAATCAGATCTACTAATCCTTGCCTATTTAGGCTCGCCCTTGTAGGCTTCGGGCCTAGCCTTTAGTGGCTTATACCCATGAAGAATTGTAACGGCCATAAACTATAAGATAAGGATAAAACAGTTACATTCTAAATATTAGGGACACATCGGTCACGATAGCTCCACTCTCCTATACTTGCAGGAGAAGATCTCTCCTACTAACTGATCTTCAACAACCGGTTCCCATCTGTTATAAATACCAGACATATACCCAATAGTAACTCTTTCTGCAAACTCTGTATTCTAAGTCTATGTACTTAGTATTCGATTCTATAAAAAGCCTATCGTTGACTTAAGCATCGGAGTGGCCATGCCAAACAACTCCTTGACTTCCCTTTACTATGCATTGTTTTGTAGGCCCAGTACGTGCAGACCTTAATCAACTATCGACAAAAACTAAGAAACGACATTTGGTACCTTCTGTAGGAATCGAGAATTCTTACACTCGAAATCCTAAACACACCAAACACATAACCCACATCAAGCCTTTCTACATCGTATCTCAGTGTGATGAGCAAGGAATTTAATAGTTGTTGAACAACTAACCTTAGGGCAATTAGCCCCTCCTAAGAGCTGTGTTGGAAGAATGCTTGGAGCACATGGAGCGCCTAGTTGAGCAGTATGTTGAGTAGAATAGGGATCTTTGTGCTTGCTTATATGAAGTAGAGCACCACAGTGAACAAACTCATCACCTCGAAGCTTTAGATGCCCACACTGGGTAGGACAACATCCAGCAATAGCAGTAGTAGCTGCAGAATGGAAGGAATTAGTAACTTGATTTGCTGCTGCAATAGTAGTCAGCAAGGTTTGCGATTACCCGCGACTGAGCTCTAGCTAACAATGAGTAGGAAGCCGATTTGCAGGGAGTATAGTCTCATTCAGCTACATGATGAGCTTACCCGGTAGACAACGTTAACTTAAGTAAGTTCCATACGATGGTAAGGTAGCTCTCTAAGTAGTAGGGAAGTAAGCATGTTGGCGACACCGGGCTAATCGCTAGCAATAAGACCCCCTTCACTAGGGGTGTCTAAGACGAAGTACTACCCCCTAACGGCAAATTTCCGTTCTTAGACCAGTATGATGGCACGAGTGACCTTGACAACCGTCTCTTCTACTTCTACACCCTCATGAACCTTCATAGTCATGGAGATGCCATACTGCGCTAAGCCTTCTCGGGTACGCTAAGGAAGGCAGCACGGATGTAGTTTAACCACCTCCTTAACAATTTGATCAGCTCCTTCGATGAGCTGGCTAGGAAGTTTAGCTTCCATTTGAAGGTTAGTAAGCCTTTGTCTAAGGATACATCGTCCTTATACTTGGTAAGGCAAGGTGAGGGTAAGTCCTTATGCGACTATGTGGCCCGATTTAATAACTGCGTGGTAGAGATCCTTTAGCTGGATGAGGGAGTCACTGTCCATGTTGTATAGCTTGGCATCAAACCTTCGGGAGATTTCTTTCGATCGCTTGCGAAGAGCAAGCTAAAGACCCTAACCAACTTCTGGAACAAAGCCCAAAAGTACATGGACTAGGAAGATAACATTCGTACTAGGCACGATGCCAATTGAGAAAGGTCGGGCGGAAAGCAGGACAAGGAGAAATTGTCCATTAAAGATCACTTTGGTGGAAGGATGCCGAGTAGGCTAGAGGGGGAAAGCTCTAGGAAGAAGAAACGCCTAGTAAAGCACGACCTTCTACCCTCTCCCATTTACAACCAATACAAGCCTTTGAATTGACCCATATCCTAGGTTTATTCTGAAGTGAAGTACCGAAACTTACTACAAAGGCTGAAGAAAATGCAGGGAAACCTTAGTCGGTGGAACTTCGACAAATATTGTCAGTTCCATGACGATTACAGCCATACAACTAAAGAGTGCTTCCAATTAAAGAATACCATTGAATATTCCATTCAATGTAGCTTCTTCAATGAATATGTAGTGCATTGGAGGAACAATGACCATTCTGACGATGGCATTGATAGGGCACCTCGGAGGCAATGGACTGGGGATGCCCAAGCGGAGCAGAATAACGACCGCCGCAATGATCGCGCCCCCAATGGCATCATAAACGTAATTATGGGGAGCCCGTACCCTAGGTGCTGGTTGAGCACTAGCAGCTCGGCTAATGGCCAATGAGAGGTACTAGCAGTTAGGGAGAAAAGATAGAAGTTAGACACTTCCATCTTCTTCTCCGACGCTGACCTTGAAGGGGTCGATACTCCCCACTAAGATGCATTGGTGATTGGGGCGGGGATCTCAAAATTTGAGGTCTTGAAGATCATAGTGGACACTAGCAACTCTATCGACATACTCTTCCTCCACATATATGATAGGATGAGGAAGAAGATGCCAGTAAAGATAAAGCCGTACTACCACAATCTGATCGGCTTTAATGGCAGTACGGTCCGAGCTAAGGGCATCATTACGTTAGACATAGAACTTGTGATGGCGACCACGAGGCATAACAACCCGTAGAGTTTGTTGTGATCGATTGTCCCTCCTTTTATAATGCGCTCTTGGGAAGATCAAGCCTAAACACATTTGGGATGATTACATCCTCCCTGCATCTGAAGGCCAAATTTTCGACGCCCATGGGGGTGGGAGTATGCAGGTGCGATTAGAAGTACTCACGAGAGCTATATGTCAGGGCAGCTAAAGGCATCTTCTCCTTAGAGATGGGCCTACAAGAGAGACCGACTGAGAGGGGCGAGCTTGAGGGAAAAACCGAAGATGTCCAGATCGGTGACTCTCCTGACCGAAACAATGAAAGTCGAGATTGAGACCCTAATTGAAGTGAAGGATGAAATCATTACCCTCTTGCGGGTAAGTTTAAATAGGTTCGTCTGGTTGGCGTTCGACATGCCTAGAATTTCCCCCAACCTAGCGACCTATAGCCTCAACATCGACACTACAGCATGGCTTGTCAAACAAAAAAAGAGATATTTCACCCTAGAACGACAGGTCGCAATCGAGGAGGAAGTGCAGAAGTTGCTTAAAGCCAACTTCGTAAGGGAGGAAAAGTACTTGACATGGCTGGCAAACGTGTTACTAGTGAAAAAGAAGAATGGGAAGTAGCACACGTGTATTGATTATACCGACCTCAACAAAGCTTGCCCCGAAGATTGTTTCCCCTTCCCTAGAATTGACTAGCTTATTGATTTTACGTCAGGATACGCCCTATTGAGCTTTATGGACACCTTCTCGAGATATAACCAGATTAAAATGGACCTGGAGGATGAGGTCCATACCTCCTTTGTAATAGACTATGGCACATACTACTATACTGTGATGCCATTCGGACTGAAAAACATCGAGGCCACATACCAGCAGATGGTGATGAAATTGTTTAGGCCCCAGATTGGGCGTAATATGGTAGTGTACATCGATGACATGATTGTCAAGAGCTAGAAGCCGGTCGAACATGTTAAGGATCTCCAGCAAGCCTTCAATTGAATGCGTACGCATGACATGAAGCTGAACCCCCAGAAGTGCATCTTTGGTGTCAGCTTTGGCAAGTTCCTTGGATTTCTGGTCACCCAGAGAGGTATTGACGCTAATCCTGACAAGATTATGGCCATCGGGGGAATGAAGCCCCCAACTTCAATCTGAGACGAACAAAAGCTCACTAGCATGGCGGCTGCCCTGAGTAGATTCATTTCGAAGAGCGTTGACAGATGCACTGAGTTTTTCAAAATCTTAAAAAATCCTAAGGGTTTTGAATGGACTTCGGAGTGCACTGTTGCCTTTCAACAACTCTAAGACTTCCTTGCTCATCTATTGGTCCTTTCTAAGCTTGTCCAAGGGGAGGATCTATTTTTGTACTTGGCTATTAGCGATCGAGTTATCTCCTTTATGTTGGTTAGAGCAAATAGAAGAGAACAAGGCTGGTATATTACGTTAGCCACATATTTCATGGGCTTGAGTCAGGTATACTCGGGTAGAAAAATTTGCGTTGGCTATCATCATTACTGCCAGATGGCTAAGGCCCTACTTTTAGATGCACCAGGTAATTGTACTCATGGACTAGCCACTGCGCACCATGCTGTAGAAACTTGATGCATCTAAACGGATGATGAAGTACGCAATGGAACTGAGCGCATACGGAATCCAGTACCAGCCATGAATAGCTTATAAGGTACAGGTCCTGGCTAACTTTATGGTAAAATATATTGGAGAAGAAACACCGCTGGGTGACGACAAACCGGTATGGACTCTCTACATTGATGGATCATCCACTACTGGAGGTAGAGGTGTAGGCCTTGTGTTGACCGGCCCCCATAAGGTCACCATTTGCTATGCCCTTAAGTTTGGGTTCAATTCCAACAATAATGAATCTGAATACAAAGCGCTTATTGTCAACTTGAAGTTAGTTAAGGAGATTGGGGCCGAGTAACTGCGAATATTCTCGAACTCCATGCTTGTTGTACAGTAGGTTCGGGGCGAATATGAGGCTAGGGATAGCAACATGGCCAGGTACTTAGAGAAGGTGAGAGGGCTCTTAGCGGACTTTCCCTTTTGGGACATTAAGAAAATCCCTCGAATGGAAAATTCAACGACCAACTCACTATCGAAGTTGGCCTCTACTGGCATACAGAAGCCCAAGATGAAGGATAACAAGATCTTCATAAAGTACCTGTTGAAAAAAGCATACCTCTAAGCTCGGCTGAAATTCTAGTAGTGACTACGGCGGCACCAAAGCCGAGTTGGATGGATCCGATCTGAAGCTACTTGGAGGAGGGAACGTTGCCAAAGGATAGGAGGGAGTCGAGGAAGCTTCGATACCACGTTACCAATTATACATTGATTAACGACGTCCTGTACCGTAGGGGAATTGGCCTCCCTATGCTTTGGTGTATTAGAGAATGGGAAGGACTACGCGTTATGGAAGAGTTGTATGCCGGAGTGTAAAAAAATCATATTTAGTCCTAAGCTCTATACATTCGGGTGCTATGGCTCGAATATTATTGGCCTACCATGAGGGAGGACATAAAGGCTATACCTTGAAGTGCCTGCAGTGCAAGAAGCATGCCCCAATCAATCGTGTACCCAGCACTGCACTTTAACCCTTGATGAGCCCTTAGCAGTTCATTTAATGGGGGATCGATAGCCTTGGCGCCTTCCTGAAAGCATCAGGAGAATGGTAGTTCATAATTGTCGCCGTGGACTACTTTACTAAGTGGGTGGAGGTCGAAGCTGTGGCCAGAATCATAGAGAGGAGTGTAGAGTCATTTGTCAGAAACAACATTCTCTCCTAGTTTGGAGTACCCCATGCACTGATTACGGACAACGGCTGATAATTTGATAACCTTAAGTTCAGGGAGTTCTGCGCCAAGCACCACATCGCTGCATACTTCACCTCGGTTGCCTACCTCTAACTGAATGGATAGGTGGAGGTGACTAATCGGCTCATTTTAGATAGCCTTAAGAAGCACGTAGACCGATCTTATGATGCCTGGGCCGATGAGTTGCCTAATATCTTGTGGGGGTACAAGATGATGCACCGTACTTTAATAGGCGAGACGCCCTTTCATTTGGCTTTCGGCTCAGAAGCTGTCCTCCCTATCGAACTTGAACTCCCCAATATCCGGACTCGAAGTTTCAATACTGCCCTGAATAACTCATTGCTGCAGGAAAGCATTGACATAATCGAGGAAATCAGAGACCTCGCTGTTGCTTGGGTTATTGCATACCAACATTGGGCTACCCGGTATTATGATCAGAAGGTTCGACACAAGGAATTCAAGATTGGTGACCTAATGTGCTGAAAATTGGAGTCCACTGGTTTACGAGAAGGTTAGGGCAAGCTGGCCCCCAATTGGGAAGCCCCGGTCAGAGTCAAGGAGAAACTAGGCAATGGAGCATACAGGCTGGAAAGATTGGATGGCGAGCTTATCCTGCGTACGTGGAACGTCGATAATCTACGCATTTACTTTGATTAAAATTTCATCATGTACAGTTTTATTTTCAAATTAAGTCAAAATAAAAAGCTCTTAATTGAGTGCATACTTCTCCCTTTTTCCTTTTGTTTCAGTCGCCTTACCAGCCTTTCAAAAAGGTATACGAATAGTTACTTGGGCAAGTTGGAATGTTATTGACCTGACCCCCTTAGAGTAACCTTGGTAAGGGCAGACACCCCTTGCATAGAGGAATTCCCACGAATCAGGCAGGTTGGAACGCTATCGACTTGACCCCCTTAAGGTAATTGTGGTAAGGGGAAAAACCCCTTGCACAAAAGAATTGCCACGAACTGGGCAGGTTGGAATGCCACCGACTTGACCCCCTTAGGGTAACCTTAGCAAGGGGAAACACCCCTTGTATAGAGGAACTCCTACGAATTGGGTAGGTTGGATCACCACTAACTTGACCCCCTTAGGGTAATCTTAGCAAGGGGAAAAACCTTGATCAAGGGTCTACAAAATTTACAGATAGAATAGCTAAAGACTTTCGAAAAACTTCATTTATTTATTCTACACCTTTATTTACAAAGCAAAGGCGGCATCCTAACCTTAACCACATAAGAAAAAAAATTACAAAACCTTGCTACCGCTGGGATCAACTAGCTCGGGTAATTTGAAAAATCTAAGGCATCAATCTGTTTCGAGCGCTGATATGCAGGCACTTTAGCTGGTGGGCCTTGAGCTGTAGGGGAGTGCGAGACATGCGAATCAGGAGCGACAAGACCCCCCATGGGAGGATCTTCCCTAAGGACAGCTTTTGAGGCATCGTCTTACTGAGTTTTTAAGGCAAGGTTGAATGTAGAAGCGCCCTGCCTTGACACCAGAGGACGTGCTTGCATCTCTGATGGCTGCCTGAGTGGACTCCCTTCGCGCCAAAGCTTCCCTCTTCTCGTTGAATGTGGAGGAGTCTAGAAAATCGAGGAAGCTTAGGTCAAAATTTGGATAATGGGAGAGGATTTCTCTCTTAGTGAAGCGAGCGGAATTAGTAGATAGGTCCTCTAACTTCTCTAGCCACTCTTAGGTAGCCCTGTAGTCGGTGACTACCTTACTTGTGGCAGCATCGCTGAGGACTTCCTTGTTCTTCATCTTGGAGATGATCTCTTCCATCCCCAAAACCCTGCCTTGCAGCTCTTCGACTTGTTGCTCCAGAGTGGCCTTTAAGCTGGCCAGCTCGAGTGACGTGGCCCTAACGCCCTCACATTCGGACGCCTTCATTGCTGACTCGGTTTTCAGCCTGGCTATGGAAGCCTTCAACTCGGTATTTTCTTTTTCGATTTGGGCCTTAACTGTACCCTCCTCCTTTAGTCTTTATGAGAGATGAGCCTTTATCTTCTACTCGTTCTCTAGTCGAGCCTTCAGTTTCGTAACCTTCTGGGCATCCCTCTTTACTTTGCCCCTCTCCTGCTCCACATGCTTGAGCTTCGCCTAAAGCCCCACCACCTACATAATAGAGCGGTGGAGGTGCTTGTTAGCTTGAGCAAATTTTCTTAAGTACCTCATGCTAGAAGTCTCTGCCTTTAGCAAGCACTTCTTCTGTTGATGTAACTCCTCTCGTAATCTAGTTACCTCTCTTTGGGCAGCATAGGATTTGCTTAGCTTGAAGAGCACTTAGCCATGGTATTGTAAGATGAAAATAGAACCTACAAGTTAGTATAAGATGCTAAAATACAACACCACAATAGCATAGAAGACCTACTTGCCGCATTAGGGTACTCAAGTGGCCTGCAGTTTGTATGGGGTTGCCTACACCCTATTAGGTGATCCTTTCCAGTACAGCCCAGTTACTAGGGGTGTAAGACCCTATTGAAGCTTGGTAACCGAGGGTCCAGTGTTGTAGTGTAAGGTCACCAGCACAGACCTCCCATTTTGGCTATAAGATCTTCCCCTAGGCCGAGCATCACTTTTATCCTTTCCTTTAAGCAATGTTAGGTTCCTTTGGACCAATTGTCACGCCCCGAAGCGGCAGAGTCGTAACAGCCCCGCCGTGTAAACCACCCTAAGATAGAAGTTGGCCTCACAACCGCTATCCTAGACCTGATCTACACAAGGCGTCCACAACTAACCCGCTTTGAAGTAGACAATTTGTAATTTAAATAAATCGTTTACCTATAAAAGTGAGGAATTATATATATATGTTATCATTCAATAATTGCAGTTCAAGTTTACAACATTTCTCTATAGTATATTCCCTAGTTAT
The DNA here is from genome assembly GCA_024138015.1 of Lumnitzera littorea. Lineage (NCBI taxonomy): Eukaryota > Viridiplantae > Streptophyta > Magnoliopsida > Myrtales > Combretaceae > Lumnitzera > Lumnitzera littorea. The sequence goes on along the minus strand of JAMXBB010000002.1, from coordinate 114,086,546 downwards.
TACATCACTCAGAAATGAAAAATAATTCTAAAATAAAAACTTAGACCTTAAAATATGTGTTTATTCTTCAATGTTTTTCCTCACTCTCCAGGATCCAGCAGTTGCTAGCTTCGGAGTAATTGGTTGCCGCTTCTTAGCCAGCACCTGCACGATGTCTATAGGGATGTGAGCAACCACAGCTCAGTAAGTTAGGACGGAGGACTTAAAACTATACCATACACACAACAAGGTTTTCAATCATTTATTAGTTGCAATGCATGTGCAAGCAAATGCCATCGCACGACGTTGTCCGGCCTGTCGTGAGATTAGAGAAATTGCGCCCGCTCTAATCCGGGTTGAGGAGTTACCGTTAATGCAACAGCTCACGACCAAACCCAGGCTTGTGTAATGGAGACCTTGCTCCTCCCGCGACTACCTTCGAACCACTGTCTTCATCCCCGCCGCGACCTCCTCTCCTGTCACTTAGTTCGACTGAGGATGAAGAAGGGACCATTTTGCAATCCTGCGCTATCCCTTCCGAAGGGGTCGGTATTTGGCCGGAGAGTCCTAAATCCCCTAACGGGTTGCCATGCATGTTCGATTATGATTACTGGTCGTATATTTGATTAAGTCCAATTTAGAGCGATCAATCATTACATACAATTCATACAATATGTGCTAAAGCAGCAAACAGAATCATAGCATCACCCATAATCAAGCACATGCACGCATTCAACTATCTAACAAGCACAACCAAGCATAATCTTAAGCCTCCAAAATACAGCATCGTATTAATCCCAACTTACCTCGACTCCTCGCTCGCTCACTCGAGGTCCGATCTGCTCAGGCCATCGCCGGTTATCCCTATAACACGAACGTGGTTTCAGCTTTTCATATATTTGTTATAGGTTCGTTTTATCCTATAATGCTTATTGTTAGGTTTTGTTTACGGTTTAATACGCCTAATTATCTAGGTATTAAGTCTTTTACAATTATTCTAGGTTTAGGTTTAAGTTTGGGTTCGGTCTCGGTTTCCGCATCAATTTCTAAATTAGGTTTTGGTTCGATTTTTAAATCCTAAACATGCTCGAATCCTAATGTGAAATTAATTACATTAAGCTCAAGTTTCCAAATATCCTATTGGGTCTTAATTTAGTATTCTAAGCTATTTGGTACACGCTAGTCCTAATTAGGGTATCGGATTTATCCCCGATGTGAGAAAATCTTATTTTATTTTATTTATTTTTTATATAATTACCTAAAATTCAATCTTAATTCAGATTTAATACTATTCTGATTTTTACTCTAATATTATCTAAATAATCCTAATTTTCCATATTTATTAATTTACAATTTCACATATTACTAATTTCTTATATTACTTACCTAATTTCCTTAATTAACTATACTTAGTACCTAAATGCTAGGATTAGGGTTCCACTGCAGAGATTAACTTCCTTAAACATCTAATTAAGATCCAAATCAGTAATTAACATCCTAATCACCTAATTAACTCCAAATTACCCAATTTTTCCATCATTTTAGAGCTAAAAATTAACTTAAAAATTTCGAAAATTAATTTTAAAAAAATGGCTTCATAGCACTGTTCTATGTCACATGAGCATCCTACAGAAAAATTTTGAGCCCCAAACTACATCCCTAAGCCTATTTAATTTCCGGTTTAATCATGCTCGGTTTTGTACAATTTGTTAAGGACCCTATATTTTCAGACATAATTAAACTAAATCAACATTTTTCCCTAAATCTGCATACAATAAAACCTCAGAATAACAAGTTTCATAATTTTCTGGGCAAAATAACTAATTTTACAAAATTATACAAGAATCGGGCTGGAATTTGAACTCACCGGTTCAGGTGGCTCCGGCCACCGCGGGCCGCCGTGGCCTTGTCGGCCGGCCTGGGCGCTGCCACCACCGTGTGGTGGTGGTGGCCGTCCACTCCCAGATCCTCGTTTGGTGTGGGTTCCCTTTAAAACCCCTAACTGCACAGTTTTTCTTATTTTTTTTTATTTTCTGAATTTTCTCTCGAATTTTCAACTCTCTCTAATTTTCTCTGATTTGTATCTGTCCAAATGAGCTTTTGAATTTTTCCTGCTATTTATAGGCAATTGTAGAATTTAATGTGCATTAATTTGATGGGATTTTGCCCCAATTCCATGATTTTAGGCTTTTTGTTTGTCAAATTCCTATTGGTTATTTTTTTCTTTTTCTGTCACGACCTAATCTTGCATCAGCTTATCCTCTTCTGATTTTTTTATAATTATTTTGTATTTTTCTTTAATTATTTACTTAGTTTTCGGCCAATTTTAGTAATTACGCGTATTTTTATCTACACGTAAATACATGTAGGGTACACGTGAACATTCCTAAATATTATTTTGGTCATTCTAAAATTTTTAGTATACATATAATCTATCTCTAATAATTTATTAGTTATTATATTACACTTTTTGCCTTTTTGGTAATTAGCAGTTATTATGCTTAAAATTTGAAAATTTTATAGTCTCCTATTTTACTACTTATTTTCTTGAATTCACGTTTACGGTGTCATTTTTACTAATATTCTTTTCAATAGTTTATAATTTGGGTTTGATCGGATCTTTTAACCGATCGCCATATACCTTGGGTTCTAAGCTCAATCCTACGGTTACTTTGCTGAACTTTGGGGCTTACACCAATTTGTGTGTCACATCGAATTGTGTTGTAAGTCTTCGGAAGTTCTATTGGTACGTCATATCCTTTGGAGCTATTCGTGGGTTTTCTTTACTGTTTTTCATCTTTTGTTTTCACTCTTTCGTACCTTTCCCCATTGACTCTTTTCAAGCTTTTTGCAAGCTTGGACTCATTCAGTGATTGGCCTTGTTTGTTCTTGGTCACGATTCGCATCACTTTCATTCATGGCAACACCTACCCCATATTGGCAAACATTTTCACTCATGCCCCCCCCCACCCCCCTACCCATCTCACACCTCCTTTCTCATTGCCTTCCTTTCCCTAAACTTAACCCATACTTATGCTCAACTTTGTCCCGTTCTCATGCCTCTCTTAACCTTCCCCGGCTACTGTTCTCACTTACCCCCTCTCTATCTGTTATGTCTTAAAACGACAAAGTCGTAATTAGAAGCTGACTTTACAGCCGTTATCTTAAACTTGATTTATACCAAGCGTCCATAATTAACCCGCTTTTAAGTAAATAGTTTATAAATTAAACATGTTATTTAATTATGTAATTATGAGAAATACATATTTACACTAAATAATCTGAGTATGTTTATAGGATTTAATAGCCTAATCATAATCTACTTGAGTAATACATAAATTAATACTAAAAACTTTAAAGATAGAATCCAAACTTGAGAGTGTATCTGATCCTTGGCTTTATATCCTTACTCCCCGAGATCCAGCAATTGTTAGTTTTAGGGTAATTATATGGCTGCTTCTTAGCTAGCACCTGCAACAATATTTATAGAAATATGAGCAACTACAGTTGAGTAAGTTGAGACGGAAACTTAAAAGTATACATTAAACACAAACGGGTTTATCAACTAAATTAGTTAGATGCAATGCATGTACAAGTAAATGTCATCACACGATGTTGTCTAGCTTATCGTGAGATTGGAGAAATTACACTTGCTTTAATCTGAGTTGAGGAGTTTTTATTTAATGCAATGGCTTACAACCAAACCTAAGCTTGTACAATGGAGACACGGCTCATCTCGCGACTATCTTCAAACCATTGACTTCACTCTTATTGTGAACTTTTCACCTATCACATAGTTTAATTAAGGATGAAGAAATAACCCATTCTGCTATCCAGTGCTATGCCTTTTGAAGGGGTTGGTATTTGGCCAAAGAATCTTAATGTTTCCTCTAATGGGTTGCTATGCAGGGTCGATTTAGAATTTCAAGTTATATATTTAATTAGATTTGGTTTAAGGTATTCAATTATTTTAAATAAATCACACAAATATAAGCTAGAGTAATAAATCAGAATTGTATCATTAAGCTAAAAAATAATCACATACATGCATGCGCATAGTCAGCTATCTAATAATCATAACTAAGTATAATCTCAAGCCTCTGGATACTACAAATTAGTACTCTGAAATATAGTAATGTATTAATTCCAACTTACGACTCCTCACTTACTCACTCAAGGTACGACTCACACAGGTCATTGCCTATAATTTTTATAATACAAATGTTGTTTCAGTTTTCACATAACTACCATAGATAGGTTTTGTTTTGAAATTGTTATTGTTTTCTTTAGTTTAGGATTTTATTATACCTAAATATTCAAGTTTTTAATTCTTTTTCAATTATTCTTAATTTATGTTAGGTTTTGATTCAGTTTCTAGACTCATTTTCAATCTAAGTTTTTAATTCAGTTTTCGATTATAGTATTATACGTGAACCTTAAGAACTCATTTTGACTCATAACATGAAATTAATCACAATATTTTTTAGGTATTTTAAATATCATTTTTAGTCCCCAACCAGTGTTCTAGTCCGTGCGGTACATCTTAATATTAATCTAATTATCGAATTTACTCCCGTTTTGAGAAAATTTTACATTTTTTATATAATTATCCTAATTTAAGTTTTCTACTAGATTTATTACATACTTATGTTATTATTATATTATAAATTTTATCCTAATATTTTCTATTTATTATAATTTTAATTCTACATATTACTAAAATTACCTATATTTACTACATAATACTCATAATAATTACATCTAATACTCCAAATGCTACAATTATCATACCACATCAGATATGAACATCTTAAAACATCTAATTATATACTAAATCAGTAGTTATTCAATTAACCATTAATTAACCCTAAAATTACTAATTATATATATTTTAAAGGCTTAAAAATCACTTAAAATTTTTGAAAATTAATTTTAGAAAAGAGGCTTCATAACATTTGTAAACCCTAGGAAAAACAGTAGTTGAACCTTAACTCGAGTCCGAGTATTCTAAACGGTACAATAAGTCGATAAGGCTAATAATAATAAAAGAAAATGAAGTTTAATAAATCAAATATAACACCGATAACGAAATCTTTGGAATTTATCAAAACCCTAAATCGCTTACTAAAACCCTAAAACTAGTTTATGCATCATTAATCGAAACTGAGCTCAAAATTGCTCGAGACCCTAAAATCATAAACGTAATCCTATAAAATAGTTAAATATTATACAATAGCAATAAAATTATAATCGAATGTAATTTTCGACTAAATCGCCTGTTTGTACGACATTGTAATGAAATTACCATAATAACTTGTAAAACTTATAATTGTAACGGGTATTAGTTAAATTGATAAAATTTCACAGAATTTTGAAAACTAATTTATGAGGAGATTCGTTATAATTTATATGATTTGAAAAATTATATATGTTTATTATTAATTTTCATTTTCCCTCTCTTTTAATTTCAATTTATCTCTTTTCCACTTTCTTTTCTTCCTTTAAGTTTCACGTCCTGAACTTTGTTCACTTTCTTTTCTTTCTTTAAGCTTCCACGTCCAGAAATGTGAATCCCCATTTACGCAGCCACATGAACAAACAAATTACAATGTGTTAATATTATTTTGTTTTATTGATATTAATGTAAAAGTTATCTTAGCTTAAAAATTAAGCCACCATCACGTGAGCAAAAGCAACTCTATAAATATGGGAAAAAGAAAAAAAAAATTCTGCACAAACACACACACAATCTGTAAACCGTAGGGGAAAAAAAGAAAGAAAGAAGAAGGAAAAGAAGAAGAAAATCCAAGATAATTGGTAAGTAATTTATTTTAAGAAATATATATGTATATGATAGTATACATGTGTAGAGCTATAGTATTTTTATAGTATTTGTATATATTATACTAATAGCATATGTTTATGTGTATAAATACCTAAATTTACTTATATGTATAAATATAAGATTAAGTATGTCTACATGTATATACCAAGGTATATAGTAGGTATTATGTATTTATTTTTTTTTTATATACCTCTAATTAGTAATTTACATAATTATAGTATAAAGATATATGTATGTGTACCGTAACTTTATATATATATATGGGTATACATATATGATTATATATATGTGTGTGTAGTTGTATAGTATATAGTGGAGTATTTTTATAAGTATGTATAAATATATAATACTATACGGTATAATATGTATGACATGTATAGTATATATATTTATAAGTATGTAGGCCGAATATATATATGTATGTATTTATATGAATGTATGTCGAATATATATATTTATATATATAGATAAATGAATATGTGTATAAGAGTATGTTTGAAATAAATACATATACATATATCGTACGTATAATATATATAGTGTATATATGTATATATAATACGGTAATTTACGATTTTACAATAACATAAATCATAAACTATATATTATAAGTATTGGAATATATATATATATATATATGTATAATCATAAGGTACATAAGAAGAAAATAAGAAAAGGAGAAAAATAGGAAATATACCCAAAATAACAAATATATGATTTAAATAATTAGTAACTTATAAATATGTTACGAAAAAGCGAAAATCAATATTTTATAATTTTTAAATTTAAATAATAATTTTTGTGATAATTTTTGTATCACAATTTAAGTTACGAGTCACAACGTCCAAAACGGATCTCGTTATGGGAAAATACACTCGAAAACGATCAAAATAGATTATAAGCTCATAATGATCCGAGCTAAAACGAAAAAGTTACACGCGATTCGATAAAAAGCTCGAATCGACAGTTTCACATAACTAAGTGAAATAAACCTTACACGTTATAGCTCTAGTTAGTTTTAAATTCCCTATCTTACACAATTTCCTTATTCTCAGGTGATCTCGATATTGACCCTGAGCTGCCCACCGACTATTACAATCCCTGAGCTAGCCATGGCCGAGTGAGTTTTTTCTTATGATTCCATACTTGTTTGTGCTTGTAAGTAGTGAATCTAAATTATGGTGTATAAATGAATGTGTATAGGGTTGGGTTATGCTTGTATATGATAATGGTTATGAATTGTGAATCTACCTTAAAGTACAATAATATAATGTTTGATGCATAGTAGATTCAATAGATTGATTGTTTGTGACTTGGAATGATCATTGATTAAATATGACTTAACTTTTATTCGACTAGAAAAGTTAACTTGGATCATTCATAAATCATGCACTGCATAACTATTTCCGGGCAGTCACATTACATGGAGGTAGCGAGAGGCCATACTTGGGTTGATTATTGAATGTTATTGATTTCGTACGGTGCACACATGCGATATGACCTTACCCTTGCCCGCGGGATGACTAGGCATTGGAGGTGCCAATCGCCTGGCTATGGGTCGAGTCCAGAGGCCTTCATTTAGGGGTGAGTGAAGGCTGCGTGAACCTACTCACAATCATATGTAGAACTCGTTTTGATAAAGCTAGTAATGGATGTATCATTACATTTTAAATACGAAACGCGGAGTTTTGTTATGAAATAAGTTCTAATATGATACCCGGATCTTACTGTACCGAAAAATCTCCAACCCTAACTTTGGAGGGCATTAAATCTGAGTTACATGCAGTACCTGGTCACCTGCATGTATTTGTTTGGCATACTGCTTGTTCATGCATTCATTTGGTTGAACTTAACTGCGGTATAACTTGATTGCTGTATGGTTGAGGGAAAATATCTCACTAAGCTAGTAAGCTTATACCCTCGTAGACTTCTCTTGCAGGCCGACTTATTCGTGGAGTCAGGCCATCGTATGCCCGAGGTTAGCTTTCTATACGGGATCCATGTGGGAGTTGTTTGAGGACAGAGAGTACTTTTGACTAAATGTAGAGTTGATTATGTAATTTTTATATAGTCTGACTTTAGGCATGTTTCAAACGCTATATCTGTAAACTTTTATATACATAAATTATGTGTTATGTTTTCTATATTATTATTCGTCATGAAATGCTATTGCTTAAGCTTGTGCACTCTTGGTAGTTAGTAGTAGTTGTAGCCTTGTGTATTGTATTAAAGGGTCGTCGATTGTAAGGGAATTCAATCTACAATCCTTTGTATGGTATACGGCGACTGCCATGACTAGCCCCCTCGGGTCGCAACGGCATTGTTCTATATCCTCTAAGTAGTTTACATAAAAATTTTAAGCTTAAAACTATACTTTTAAAGTCATCTATTTCTAAATTAAATAAAACTCGAGTTTATAGGATTTCTTAAGTATAGTATGTTTCCATGCATCAATTCATCAAACTAAAATTTTTTCCTAAATTTACATACTTATAAACCTCAGAATACCAAATTTCATAATTTTCTAAACATATTTAATATTTTTTTAGAATTAAACAAAATCAAGTTGGAATTTGACTTACCTGACCGATTAGCTTTTAGCTACCAATGGTGGTTATAAGTGTGTCGACAGCCTTAGGCGGTGGGGGTAGGGTGGTGTAGTGGTGGCTATTCATTTTTAAGTGGTTGTTGGGTGTAGGTTGTCTTCTAAAGCTTTAATTGCATACTATTTTTGTAATTTTTTTGTAAAATTACTCTTCCTTCTTTTCTCTCCTCTCCCTAATTTTTCTGATTCCTAATTGACCAAAATGAGGAATAGGGATGGTTTTTTGAACTTATAAGGTTGCTTGATTGATTTGTGGAATTATTTGTTGCCATTTGTTCCTCATCCTTTTCCATTTTTACTTTCTATTTATTTCATTTTTATTGGTTGATTTTGTTTTTTCAATTCAAAGCTACCATGGCCCAATTCCAAACATTTCCACACTTTTTTTCCTTAATTATTTATGAAATTTCTTTAATTAGTTAATATTAATTTAATATATTTAAAGCATTTTAAGTAATTTCATGTATTTTTGCCTATATGTAAATACATATATAGTGCAAATAAATATTCCTAAATTACACGTTTTCGATAAATAATAGGAAATTTACTTATAATTTAATATTATAATAATGAATTATTTTGTTATTTATTTTTCTAAATCCAAACTTACGGGATCACATTTATTGATATTCCTAATTTCAGTAATTTTAGTGTAAAATTTAGGTTTGATCGGACAACTTACCCGACTACTCTAATTTTACGAACCAGACCTTAAACACCTGGTTGCGGGGCTTATACCATCACCAAAACTTCACTCTTGAGACCTCCTTGTCTTTGCTTAAGTTTTATCTCCCTCAATCTCTCTCCTCCCTTGGTTTATTTACCTCCCCTAACCTATACCCAATCCACTATATCTATACACAACCCTCATCTTCACTACCTCGTTCTCATTAACCTCTTACAACATAATACTTTTACACACAAACCCAATCTCTTTTATCTTCTATAAACCCTCTTTCCTCATCCACTTTACCCTTACACCCGATAGTGTCTCTAATGTTGTAACCATTAAGCTCTCTACAACAACTATCAATTATGGTCCTCTTTGATGACCTCCTTCCTTATTTGAGTGGATCTTTACAAATATTTTGATGGTACGGTTCTAACACCATCTTATGAACTCTTTCTTCCTTCCGATACACAGCTTATCCCATATCTTACATATAATCTACGACTTTATATCAATTAATGATTTATGCATCTTTTCTTGCTAACTATGTCTATCGATATCCTTGTAGAGATCTAAGATATTTTGGTTACTTATGATATATGGAATGCACTTAGACAACACTTCATCAATAGTTCCATGACCCGAAAGATGGAGTTAAAAACACTTATTAACCCCTACAAAACTCTTCGATATCTAATTATCTTCGTGAGCAGAAATCAATTGCAGATTAGCTTACCCCTATCAATAGGCCTCTTAACACTACTGACCTAATTACTCGTACCTTTTGTGGTCTTCAATGTTGGAATATGACTCGTTAGCTACCATCTTCACCCAGTCCCCATGCCTCTCACATTTGAACAAATTCGTGGTAAACTCATCAATCACCAACAATGGCTTTAACACCATGATACAAATGACACTCTGTCTATACCTACAACTCCTTATACACAGGCTATCCTTTCCCATGATAAGGCTTAAGGTTGTGGTTGTAGATGCTTCAAATCTAGGGACATGGTCGTACCTCTTCATCTATCTAGAAGGTATCTTCACATTAACCTCGCCGATTACATACCTCTAGCTGTAGCTCCTTTACTAAAAAACAAACCCCCTTAATAGATCTAGCATCTCGCTCCTCCTATTCAACTTACATCACTTGTCAAATTTGTGACACGCCTAGTAATTTTGCCCTTTAATGTTTTCAACATTTCATTGAATCCTATGCTAGTGAATTCCATGATGCCGTTTGGTACCCTAACTCCAGTATCACACACCATGACCCCTTCGTCTAGTTTAGTACATAGTTTGAACCATTATTATATTTTTCATTAATTATTGTCATTATGATCAGACTATTATAGTTAAAAAAGGTCAAGCATATACAATATGCTGTGAAAATTTTATGTGACATGAAAATGAGGTAATTAATGATCATCTCTCTAATATCACTCACCATATACTGCGATGCCCATTTAATAGATTTAAGGAGGTTTTATCTTCTCTCTTGGTAATTTTGGTTTCTAAGTCAGTCAATAGGCAAAGAGAGTTTATCGGCTTTGGATACCTCCTAAACTCAATGAGACCAATTGTGTAAAATTAATATGTTAAGTTTGCTAAATCTAAGGATTTAAGGAAAACCGTCTCTGTCCACAATGCAGAAGATGAAACGAAACCATGAATGAATTAAACATCTTCTTTAGCCTTAATAGAGATCATATCAAAAGAAGAAGAAGAGAAATTGAAGATATATGTTGTTGCCATCATGATCTTGTTAAGATTTAAATATTTTTTGTATTGATGTACATTTTTAATCATATATAGTAATTTATTACATTTGGCTTCCAACTATTGTTAGATTGAATTGCAACATCATTGAGTACTAGTAAGGATGACAAGCGAGGCTTTATGTATAGAAGATGACCGGGATGTACAAAATTGAGAATCACATTCATATGCCATAGACTTTCTTTGACAATCGTTTTTTTTCCTCCTTACTTTCCTTTAGTTCAATTCAACTTGCACTGAATGGTTCAATTCACTAGCCTAAACCAAATCGTGAATTAATTGTGCCAGAAGAAAATAATAATAATAATAAAGAACTACATTTTTTATTAGGTTCAGTATGGTTTATGGTTTATTCAGTTTTTTTACATACCCTTGGGTTCTAATAAGGTTATTGTTGGTAATCATACTGTGTTAGATGTTACTTGTTCCTTCTCTCTCACACAATCTTCTATTAGTTTTCAAACTATGTTAAGATAATTACCATATTGTTAGTTTTGATGGTTTTGTTTTTTTTTTTCTATTAAGGACTTCTAAATAGGCAAAATCTTTCTCCAACATTTGACTAGGCACCCTCTCTATTTGATATCTTTGCATCTAATTTAGTTTCATCCATCCCTCCTTACATCAGCTGTCCTTAAAGAAATGACACTTGCATCTATGTTACCCTCATAGCAAAGTCCTTCATAATCTCCTTTAACATTAGGTCATTCAAGTCAAGTCATCTCTAGTGTCCGCCAGTCCTTGTCACTCTTATTGCATTAGGAAGTCTAGTGTCCTCTAGAGCTTAGGAGCCTCTAAATCTAATTCACTCCAATGTATGGCAATTTCCTATTAGATCAAACTTAGCTTTCATTACTACATATCTTTTGTTGACGATTGTATAAGATATCCTTAGATTTTCCCCATGCATAATGAAAATGAAATCCTATCTCATTTTCAGCAATTTAAATCCTTAGTTGAAATCAATTTTTCTCATGGCATTACAATCTTTCATTATGATGGTAGTGAATTCATTAACAAGACTCTCCCTAATAATTTACATGAATACAACATACGCCTTCAACTTTCCAACCATTACACTCCTTAAAAAAATAGGGTTATTGAACAAAAATATTATTACATCATTGACTTGGCCAAGACCATGTGCTTACATGCCACTCTACCTCCCTCTTGTTGGTTAATGTTGTTTACACCATTAACCAACTTCCTTTTGCAAACTCGACCATAAGTTATCCTTTGAATTTTTAGACTCCATCCCACCAAACTACTAGTTCCTTCACACTTTTAAGTGTTTATGCTTCCCCTACATGACCCTTCAAGCTCTAAACAAGCTCTCACCTCGCTCCACTCTCTACATTCTCATTCTCTACTTTGCCCTTTACAAAGGGTAACGTTGCCTTGATCCTGTCTTTAGTCAAGTTTACATTAGCCGCCATGTAGTTTTTTGTGAAATCAACTTTCCTTGCACACAACTTGTATCATCTATGTCACTACCTCAAACCTCACCATAACCTCTTCCACATATGCTTTCATAGTACCTACCTCTCCTTCACCTTTACTTACCTTTATTCAAATAGAGACCTATGCTCCTCTTGTTCCCTTACCCTCATTGTCTTCTACACCTCTCCCTTGTACTTCCATGAGCCCACCTACCTTCCTAAATACCTTGACAACATCCACCTTAGTATCCTCTACCATGTCTACCTTTGCTCCCAACTCCATGCCTCCTTCACTTACCAATTCTCACCTACCTATTGTTCATGTGTATCGTCATTCCTGGTCTTACGTCCATTCATCCATTACCATGACTATACCCTTAAGATTTGGCCTTACCTTCAAGCTCCACACTTGCTAAGATTGAGATCTTATCTCTAACTCAGTCTCAAGAAGGCATCCTTCCTACTCATTATTGGGAGTTCCTAACAAGAGTATCATCTTTGACCTTTAAGCTTCTATCTTATGTGAGTCGTTTGCAACTAGCAAGGTTGGTTGTCTTCTCAATGCAAGTGTTTTGGAGCTTTATTTTCTTGCTCCCCAAATCTGTTGCCTTGAAAATTGGGTAAAATTTGAGAAATTTCCTTCACCATATTTGTTAAAGCTAAAGATAAGTAGGTGTTGTTTTGTAATCTAAAAGAGAATGGAGGCCTTAAAATTTCTAGACTTACAACTTGGAAGGATGCAGACAAAATCAAACATATTTGACACCTTTTTAAGGGTGGTTGCAGAGTTAATTGGATATACTCCACCTATCTATAGGGTTGTACCTTTTAGAATGTTAAGGCTCCAATTACTTGTTCATGGATTCGGAAGAAAATCCTAAAGTTGAGGCACTTTGTGCAAGATCAATTTAGATGGGAAGTTAAGGATAGTTTGACCATCTCCTTATCGTCAAACTTTTAGTTACCGACTAGCCTCCTAGATGTCTACTATAGCCTACGTGATATAGTTCTTCTAGCTTGCCATTTGAAGTCAAGCTTTGTTCTCTTATAAGTGGTGACTAGGGGAACTTACCAGAGGGTGTATTTTGGAGAAATCTTCATTTCCCTAACTCCATTAGGCTTGACCTACACAAGCTAATATTTTGAAGTGAGAACCTTCACAAACTAGTGAATGAGTGCTTATTAATCCTTCTCCCTAAATCCCTTAGGGTTGCTTGGTATAAAGTTGTGAGGAGCTAGACTTCAATACCAAGGCTTGTTTTTTTCCTTTAGCTAGTTTTGATAAACTAAAGAAGTTTCAAGACCCTAGATAGAAGGCTTTTGTAGGGGATTGCTAGCTCAGCTTCTTGCTACTTTTGTGCATAAGGACTAGAAGATCATTTGTATCTATTTTCCGATTGCTCTTTTTCTTCTTAAGCATAGGTGCAAGATTGTGAAGCTCTTGATTGTCCTCCTTTTCGCTCGTGGAAGGGGTTACTACCATACTAGCTGCTATTGTTGGTTCTAGATACGTGAAGATTCACTCTTGGAGAGCATCACTTGCCACTTTTGCCTATCGTATTTCGAGAACCGATACTTGAGTGCGACTTAGAAATCATACTCAACACGCTTGGTCACTTGCCAACCATATTCTCGCCTATTCTAGGCTTAATTAAGTCTATAAAACTGGTTTAATCTTATTTCTCATAGTATTTTCGCATACTCTTACTTTTGTAGAAAGATGTAGAAACATAATTTGACTTTTAACAAAGAATTGTGGTTACTTAAGTAAATATTTTATTTTATTTTATATTTTATTTTGCGAGGGAGGAATACATAGAATTTTACTTTATTCATTTCAAGTATCTCATTTCCAAATACTCGTTTAAAACCACCAGTAAATATAATAGAGTGGCCAAAGAAAAAAAAAAAGAAAAAAACAAAAGGGCAAGCCGAATAAGCTCTCTATTCTTTCTCTACCAAAATTGGCGAGAATGATTTTTGCTGTGCAATAAGGACAAAATTCATTGTAAACTTTAAGTGTTGTATGCATTCTAAACTATTAAAAAAATTAGAAAAAAATTATAATTCCATCCATTTTACGCACAGGTCACGTGCCATATTCTAGACACAGCTAGGTACGCAAAATGAATGGAAGGAAGCTTTTTAAAAATATTGAGGACTAAACAGGGCAGCTTGGTTATCACCAAAAAGTTTGCTTGGCAAGCTTCAATCATGCACCCAGGTGCGTGTCGAAAAAAGAGCATTTATATAAACTTTATAAGATCAAATTGAAAACAGGTAAAATCAATTACGAATCTATCTCTTAAGGAAAAACAAAATATCAAAGGTACGATATTCTAAACATTTACTGGAATTACAAAAGAACTAAAAAACATAAATCTAAAAAATAAAAATAAATCAATAAATAAATGGCAGCCTGCCACTATAACCAATTTCTAAATAATGGGTCGTTTTTTTTATTTTTATTTTTTTTTAGTAAATCATTGTGGTCAAAGTTTGCATTTGTATTTTCAAATTTTGTCTTTTATTTAGTATATAGGAACTCACTGAAGATACACTTTGGAGTATTCCATTTGCTGATGACATCGTTTGGTGGATAAGACACTTAAAAAGAGTGATGTCTAAGCTTGAATCTTAGTCGAAAACTTTAGAAGGGAAAGATTTTTATATTAAGTAAGGAAAAATAGAATATATGGAGTTCAGATTTCGTGACAAGAGGAGGAAGAGTCAATCATCTGTGAAAATAGGGAATAGGAACTATCTTTACGTGATATTTTATAGTATCAACTACAAAAGGATGGAAGCATAGATTAAGAGTTATATGCAGAATTCAAGTAGGGTGGATGAATTGAGGTGGTACATCAGGGATTCCATGCAATATGGAATCTATACAACTTAAGAAGAGGCAATTCCTTATGGGTCTAAATACAGGACGCAGAGATAAGAATGCTCAAATAGATATGTGACAATACGAGCAAGGATAAATTAAGAAATAAGTATATTATAGGGATAATTAGAGTAAGCAGTACCTATAGATTGGAAGACGAGAGAAGCATGGTTGAAATGATTTGGGCTATGTTCATGGATGTGATTTAGGGGCACCATTTAGGCAGTGCGAGATTTTTGGGTGCTAATGACATGATAAGAGAGCAGCAGAGAACAAAGACGTGGATTGGGAAAAATGAAGATATAATTCATGATAGAGTGTAATGGTAGAAAGAACCCATACAACCCAACTTTGCATAATGGCAATAATGCTAAAGAGTTATTGTTGTTGTACCATTAACTATTTATTATATATTATTTAAGTTGGAATAATAGCATTTAAATTAATCATATATTGTGGAAATAGATCCAAAATTTTCCTAAACACATGTTTTCTAAGTGGAACAAATGGGAAACACATAAATAATTTTACCAACTACAAATCTTAACCAAAAAAAGAAACATATTACAAATAAACTAGAAACCGGATAGATGAGAAACATATGAGAAAAACAAACAAATTGATAAGTACGACTGACAAATATAGAAATATTAAAGATTTTTGTTGAATTAGTAGACTTATTAAAGATTTAGAACTTAAGTGCATAAAAAGAAAAAAAGAAAAAACAATAACTTGGGACCAGTTTGATACCTTCACTTATTTATTAGTGCACCTACAACATAAAACTAAAAGATCCTCTATCGCAATGTCTAAGAAGATTATCACTGCTTTTTGGGGTTTGACTACAGGTGGCGCATTAGATTGATCTCCTCACTGACTTAGTTTTTACACTAAGCGCAGAGTTATTTCAAGTTCAAAAAGAATGCAGCAGAGCCAAGTGCCAATGCCTTAAAGGATCACTTACAGTACATATAGCAAGGCAAGCTTCATAAGGCAAAAAGAGAAGTTTGTCCAGAAGTTTCTCTCCAGCTGGAAAAAACAGTACTCTCATTTACCATTTTTGGCTAAGAAAGAAACTTTACCTCCTCAGTCTCGGCATATTGCATCTTCTTTTCAAGCCCATTGATTCTCCCAGAAGAGTCAAACTCTTTTAGCTGCATCTCACTAATTGAACCAAGCTCTTCCAACTCTGACTCGTATTGGGCCCACAGTTTCCTTAGTCCTGTAAAACAGTTCATAAAGTCAATTCTGCAATAAAGACAAGAAATCCATGACGTGCTAATCACTCTAAGACAACTTCTTTTGTTCATTAACGAATACAAATCCAAGAAGATGAATGTCTACAGTGGGAAGCTAACCCTCGAGCTCCGCATCATTCCATTTCTTAGATCTTGCCTCCATTCCGCCACTGGTTCCACCAGTCATGGTGCCAGACTTCGTGAGAAGTATACCATCAACGGTTACAACTGCCAAATATTTTTCATTGATAAAAATTAAGAACTGTCGGATAAATGACAGATTGAGGCAGCAAAAGACGACCACTCTTGAGTAAAATAGATTTTTCAAAAACTATAACCGATAACTTACCTTGATGCCGTTCCCCACTCCAACTAAGAATTTTGGCTTCATCAAGACTGTCACAGACCAGAGTATTGCCAACAGCTAAAAGAATTGCTTTCTCCAGCAGCGGTTCAAATGTGATGTTAAGTTGTAGATTTAACAGCTCCATGGACAAAGATACTAGAACTGGAGGAGAAAACCAAAAGCGAAAGGAAGCTGCTTTGAATAAGGACACTTGAACCAAGTAACTTATTATCGTCACGCAAGCACATAGTTATAATATAGTTCAAATCAAAATCAGGAGAACCAGAAGTCTGCTCTCGAAAAATATGGCCACCCAGACAGGAAGACTAGTTGAAAGGAGATGGCAAGACCTATATGCCTAAGCCTGGAGGCAAAAACAAAAATCTTCATTTAGCCGGTGACCATAAAGTTCAACATTATTTGGGAACCGGAACCGTGCTTTCCACCAAGAAACTGAAAGGCTCATGCCATATAAGCAAGATCAAGCTTCAGGTGAGAACAAAGAGAAAAAAGAATTATGCCATAGCCTTGGCAATACCAAATGGGCATAATTCCATATGTGAATAACCATTTAATGGGCCTGCAGGCACAATAACAGTGGCGCCATTGATATACTTTGCCTTCATTTTGAATGTCAATGCATAAAACTTTTAGAAGGATATTGAATAACATCAAAAGTGAGTTTTGAGGTCCTGCCTAAGGTGCATTATCTCTCAATCACTGGCTTTACACGAACAGATTGAAGGGGTATAAAAGTTCGAGCAGGAAGCCGTTGCTCTTTCTTGCTCTTTCAAATACTGCAAATAAGACAGATTTTATAAGTGCAATATTATGAGAGCTTTATAAAAAATAAGTAAGCTTTTGAAGGAAGAAATTGGTCTCATAGTGAAGTAAATATTTTAATGCTTTGAACAAGCCAAGGCAAAACTAGCATAGCATGCGGTGAATAGAAAGATACTTGTTTAAAAATGTGGGGAGACACTCTCTCCCTTAGTCACGTCGTAACTCGTGGACAGCAATCAAAGCAACGGCTCACATATTCTGCTCTAAATTTGTCCATTATGAATGAATCATTGTTCCATATAGTGGGAAACATTCCCAAGAGAACTAGCTCCTATGTTTCTTTAAATAAAATGTTCCAGAGAAGATCCAGCCAAAACAGCTTCTGCTTCCATATATTTAGCATGCATTCAGGTGCATGAAACTGGTGATATAAATTAGAGCAGAATAAAAAAAAAATAATAATATAAGAATAATAGAACAAATTGAATAAATGAAGCATTGAGGGAAAAAAAGCTCTGATGTCTCCACAACCTTGATGCATTCTTTCCATTTTAGCTCATCCTCAATAACCACAGCATCCATAAATTTTCCCATAGCAACAGTAACAGCAACATTGTACTTTTTATGTGTTGGCTTGCACAGATCAGTTACAAGGCCATGGACCCCCAAAAAGAGGCGTTTTAGGCTCTGAACAGCCTGAGACAATCTGGCATCCCTCTCATTTTCATTTCTGTCAGCTCTGGATTCACTGAGTTTATCCTCTATTTCATCATTTCTTGTCTTCAGAGTATCGTATCTGCTCCTGCATAACACCATGCAATGGCAAAACAGTATGTTTGATTGCAACAAGAGACCTGAGACCGAAATATTTGAAGGGCGCAGTATGGCATTTGATAATGATCTGACAAGAATAACCTGGACTTATTGTGCTTCTCTTGCGTCAAACGTAGTTCTTCCTTTGATTTTATTAGTTCAACCTTGTTCTCAGCAGAGGAAGCCGTAATTCTTCTCAGTCTGTTTTGCATTTGCTCCTTCTGCAACTCCAATTCCTGCTCCGTATTCTGCAATTGCTGAAGATTTTCCTCTAGATTGTCCTGAGCTTCAATATCAGCATTCTGTTGCCTATCTAAAACCTCTTTCCCATCTCTAAGCTTTGCAGTTCTCATTCCAGCATACTCCTTACTGAAAGCAATATTTTATAACCTTAAAGCTCCTTATATGAAAAAATTATCTACACTTGACCAGTAGGAATACATGCAAAATCTATTTAAAAAGGACTTTATAAGGGTGAAAAAATATTTTTTATTTATCATTCAAACCACAGCCCCATGACTACGAGCATAAAAACTCTACCACTAGTCTGCAAGACCAACGACAAGGAAAAACAATAATTGATCAAATAGATGTACTAATGGTAACGGGTGAGGAGTTTCTTAGCAGTACAAGAAATTCCCTTATAAAGGCAGTACAGGGGTGCCAACTAGTAGACAAACCAGAAGGGAAGTCAACACAACACAACACAAATTTATTTGCATTTGTGTGGGTGGATCCATATGCATAAAGTTAACAATCATAAAACAAAGATCTCACCATGTCCAAAGAAGCATGTTGAACAAAATGCTTCATCTACTTTTCCATATTTGGAATTGGATTTACAGACGCCTGCGAACTGTCGCAGGGACAGAGTGAATCTTTAGGAAATTTCTTACACATAGTAAAAACTTGATTTTTCCAAGTATAGAAACTTAAAAAGAAAAACTGAAATTAAAAGGTAAGCCCAGTGCTTGTTTAAATAGAAAAGGTACATGATAAAGCACCAAAGTGCAGCAAAAGATGATTTCTAGAAAATGAGAAGTATATTATACATAAAAATTGCTTCAATGGACCATGGTGGCTTTCTAGAAGGATTTTAAACCACAAAGCTAAAAGGAGATAAGACACTTCTTATCTTCACCATTGGGAACTCAGGAAACAAAGTCAGGTATCTTAGAAGATGATTTCCTGAGTCAGTCTTTGGGATGATTAATTAGGTGATGCAATTTAGGGCTCATTGATAGTAATTAGAGTATAATAAATTATAAAGGGGCAAATTTAATATTAGACTTCAAACCTATTAATTAAATAGATTTGATTCCTCAGATTAAGGTGATAAGGCTCAAGGACTCAAGCCCATAACTTACCGGATGATCAGAGAAGTTTTGGCATGATAGGCTTGGAGTAGGGATATTTTTTGATTTGATTCACACTAAAATAATAAATAAAGTCTTTATCTAGGTTTAAACCCATGAAAATAGCTTACTTGATATCCATTAATAAAAGGCCTCAATTTTAGTTATTGATGACTATCATGATTTGGCAAATAGGATCAACTACCATTCTTTATAAATACTCCATTCACATTCTCATTTGAAGAAGAGAAAACCCCTCCATTAATGCAGTTACTTTGCTGAAACCTTGTCTCAAATATCAAACACTTAAATATCTTAAAAACTTTACCCTGTTCTTCATTAATCTTAAAGTTTGATGCTATCGTGTTCGTCCACTTGTTACCATATGTATTAGAGCCTTATTAAAATTGCTTATTCTTTCTCTTTGCACTTCTCTCCTGATTATTCTGCATGAGCTACTTAAGTCATTTTTATAGTTGCGTATAGTGCAAATTTTCACACGGCATGCACATAACCCTT
Organism: Lumnitzera littorea; assembly: GCA_024138015.1. NCBI lineage: Eukaryota > Viridiplantae > Streptophyta > Magnoliopsida > Myrtales > Combretaceae > Lumnitzera > Lumnitzera littorea. The sequence goes on along the minus strand of JAMXBB010000002.1, from coordinate 114,066,282 downwards.
GCATTCGTACTTACACCCTCACATAGATCAGTTTAGATCGCTTACATGTATTACAGAAAGTATCTTGTGAAACAAAATCACCAGTAAGCACTCCATAACCTAGACTTGCAGTAGAAATAGAGGTTTTCCTCTTACTGTTCAAGTCTTCTTTTCCTAATAAGTAACTAACAACTTTCCTAACTAACTATGATTCTACCTTAGCAACTATTTATAGTGCTACCTCATTACAATTACTATTTCATTGCTTTACAATATTACTTACAATGCAACCAACGTACACCATACAGTACTTCTACACAACACTCCATAGCACTGCACAACACATATACTTACATACCATTATTTGCACATAGTTATAGCATAGCACACTCAACACAAAACACACTACAACACACAACAACAACAAACTACAAAACACAGCATACACTACAACACAACACATACTTCTACTAATGCCTCTTATATACATGAAGTAATGGGTTATACCCTTAGGACAAAATCTGGAAATTGATCCTTAAAATTAGAAAGATCCATCTAAGAGGCATTCATCTCTGATTGACCTTCCCAATGCACTAAAACTTAAGGAATTTGTAACTGATCTCAAACCTCAAATTTGCTACCTAAAATGCAATGTAGATAAGGAAAGTCCTGAAAATCTTTTGTCGCTAAGTCATAAGGAAGATTTGAACTAACAAGAAAAGAACCATTGGATTTCTTAAGCAAAGAGACATGGAAAATAGGATAGATGGGCCATCCATGTGGTAATTATAGCCAACAAGCAACAGAACCCACTTGGAAGACAATAAGAAAAGGTCCAAAAGATTGTAGGGCAAGCTTAGAATTCACCTTAACACCTAACTTAGCATTTAAAGCAAGATGAAGCCACAAAAATACCTAATCACCAACAACATATTGGACATCACAACGATGTATCAGCTAAGTTACAATTTCGCAACTATACTTTTTCAAGATTACTCCTTAAACGCTTTAAGACTTCATCTTTAGAAACCAAAGCAGCCAAAACTGTAAGATTTTGAACTTCCTTAGATAAGTAGATGGGATTAGAAGGTGGAGCTCACCTATAAACAATCTCAAATGGTGTCATACTTAGTGATGAATGATAGCTAGTATTACAGGAGAACTTAGCCTAAGAAATCTAAGTAGCCCAAGTGTTAGATTCCTTAGAGGCAATGCAATGTAAGTAACATTTCAAACTTTGATTTGACCATTCGTTTTTAGATGATAAGTCGTACTAAAGTTCAAGTGAGTTCCTTGCAAATTAAATAACTCCTTTTAACAAGAGCTTACAAACAAAGGGTTTCTATCTAAAATTATAATGCGAGGAAAACCATGAAGACGCACAATTTCACTCATAAACATATCAACCACTATTGTTTTAGCATTATATAGATGTTTCAAGAGGAGAAAATGAGCGTATTTGGAGAACCGATTAACCACAACCAAAATAATATCAAACTCTTTAAACTTAAGCAACCCCATAACGAAGTCAAGAGAGATATCCTCCCATATAACTTGAGGAACAGGCAGTAGATTCAGTAGACTAGTGAGGGACAAATTTTGAGCCTTGTTATACTGATAAATTGCACAAGAAGCAATCTAGGTAGCCACATCACATTTCATCCCAACCCAAAATAAATGACCTGCTAACCGTCTATATGTGTGAACATAACTTGCATGTCCTCTCATTATTGAAGCGTAAAATTCATGTAGAAATAATTGGGTCTAAGTGGACTTAAGAGAATTGGGTAATGGCCAGCTTAACACACTTTAAACCTTAGATGGATCCATAGCAACACCTTTGGCCGAAATAATATGACCTAAATATTCTAAAGAAGTCCTCCCAAAAACACGCTTCTTTTTATTGGCCAAAAAGTGATTAATGTACAACAATGTCAACACGATGCAAAGATGATCGAAATGCTCATGCATATCATAATTATAGATGAGAATATCATCTAAAAAGATAAGAACAAACTTGTGCAAGTAAGGAAAAAACACTTCATTTATTGTGGATTGAAAGGTGGTCGGTGCATTAGTGAGCCCAAAAGGCATTACTAAAAGCTTATAATGGCCTTGATGCATTCTAAAAGTAGTTTTAGGTATATCGTCAACATAAACATGTATTTGATGATAGCTAGAATGAAGGTTAATTTTAGAAAATATAGATGCACCAAATAATTCATCCCAAAGTTCATCAATAATTAGAATAGGATACTTATCTAGTATTATAGCATTATTCAAAGCTCGATAGTCAACACAAAAGTGCTACTAGCCATTTGTTTTCTTGACTAAGATCATTGGACTTGAAAAAGGGCTTACACTTGGCCTAATGATATCGGCTTTCAACATATCAGCTACCATTTTCTCAATCTCATCTTTTTGTATTTGCGCATATCAATATGGCCTAACATTGATAGCCGTAACCCCATCCTTAAGAGGTATTCTATGGTTAGTATCTCGAGAGGGAGGAAGATCCTTGATTTCAATGAACACATTAGTGAATTCCTTAAGCAACTAACTCGTTAGCACATTTTATTCAACTACATTAGCTCCAAAATTCCATGTTTCAACTTGGACCAATAGGCTACAATATTCCCAATCAACTTCATGTTTCAAAGTTTTGAAAGTAATTTTTGATTGATAGAGAGAAGGATCACCCATCAACACATGCTCCTTGTTATCTTTAGAAATTTTCATACTTATTTTTCCCCAATCAATCTTAATCTCCCCTAATGTTTAGAGCCAAGATACTCCAAGAATCATATCCATTGCTCCCAATTCAAAAATATAGTAATCAACAATAAAATCAAGTGTTCTGACTTGCAATATCATATTAGAATACATACCACTCGAACCGACTACTCTTCCATCTCCTAACTTCACATAGTAAGGTTAGGATTCAAATTTAATTGCTATACAAAACTGGGGGAAATAAAATTGTGGCTTACACCACCATCTACTAGGATCAAAATTGCAAACATTCCACGAAACTTAAGTGTGTGAAGACCATTAAACCTATCTATTAATAGCTGGCAAAGAAAGTTCAGAGTCTACCTGTAACTTCTTTAAATCTTTTCTAACTGATGGAGGCTCTTGTAACTCAACCTAATGCTCCTCTAATCGGTCCTCATTCTCTTCAAGAATCAAGACTCTTAAGAGTTTTATTTGGACATTTATGTTGTTCCTCTATGTTGCTGTGGTTATTGTACATTATTGCCACTAGCCATTAAACTAGAGGACACAATAAAAGAGCCTTCTCTAGTAAACTGAGGTGAGTGTTTTTGTGGTATATTTTGGGGTTAAAGTTTGGTACTCCCAATTAAGGCGCTCACAGGTTGCTTCCATGCAACACTATAATGAGAACTTTATACACATGAGAATAATTTGTAGGCCGAGTCGAGTAAGATATAGTAAGGGTATTTGCTATACAACTTTCGTTAGAGAGAAAAATCTTATGTTCAAACTCTTTCTCAACACTTAAAGCCAATTTAATTGCATTAGCCAAAGAGACCAGCTGCAAAGTTTGGACCCTCAGCTATAAATCCTCTTGTAAACCCCTTAAAAAGTACCCTAACATTTACACGGAACGAGTGAGACTTGTGCCATTAATGTCTCAAATGATTCCAAAAAAGCATTCATCGTGGTAGACATTCTATTTTTGCTCCCTTTTATTTTTTAAAATTTTTAGGATAGGGTAATAGGTCTTAGTTAAGAAATATAGAAAAAAATACAAAAAAAAAAAAAGAAACTTAGAAAAACTATAAAAAATAAAAAATTTTAGAAAAAATACAAAAAAATAAAAAAAATTCTAGAAAAACCATAAAAGTAGAAAATTTAAGAAATTTAAATAAGTTTTTAATAAATTTTAGGTGTTAATAAAGGAGAACTATTGGGCTTGAGTTTAGATTTAAATTGAGCCCTAGTTGATCTTGTTCATATGTCCAATTTAATTGCACATATGAATAAGGCACAGGTCAACGGCCTAACGAATAAACACTTGAATATTGGCGTTCGGCTTGGGATCTTAGGTTTGAACCTTACTAAAGGCATAAAAATGCCTTTTGTTCTTTTTCCACAAAACACACACAACATGCTACTACGTGTCAAAGGTTTACTATGTTACGTATCTTATGTGGGTAGTTGTAAGCCCCAAAGTTCAGCCAAGTAACCGTAAGATTGAACTTAGAACCCAAGGTTTAGGGCGATCTGCTAAAGGATCCGATCACACCCAAATTATAAACTATTTAACAAGATACCAGTAAAAATGACCCTATAAACTTAAAATTAAGAAAATAAGTAGTAAAATAGGAGACTATAAAATTTTCAAATTTTAAGCATAATAACTGCTAATTACCAAAAAGGCAAAAAGTGTAATATAATAACTAATAAATTATTAGAGATAAATTATATGTATACTAAAAATTTTAGAATGACCAAAATAATATTTAGGAATATTCACGTGCACCCTACATATATTTACGTGTAGATAAAAATACGCGTAATTAGTGAAATAGGCTGAAAATTTAAGTAAATAATTAAAGAAAAATACAAAATAATTATAGAAAAATCAGAAAAAAATCAGAAGTGGATAACTAAAGCAAGATAAGGTCGTGGCAGGTCCAAAGCTGCAAAATAAAAATTGGCCAATAAGAATTTGATAAACTAAAAGCCTAAAATCAAGGAAATGGGGCAAAATTCCATCAAATTAATGCATAATAATTACAAAATTCGTCTATAAATAGCAAGAAAAATTTAGAAGCTCATTTGGACAGATACAAATCAGAAAAAATTAGAGAGAGTCGAAAATTCGAGAGAAAATCCAGAAAAATAAAAAAAATAAGAAAAACTGTGCAGTTAGGGGTTTTAAAGGGAACCCACACCAAACGAGAAGCTGGGAGTGGACGGCCACCACCACCACACGGTGGTGGCAGCGCCCAGGCCGGCCGACAAGGCCACGGCGGCCCGCGGTGGCCGGAGCCACCTGAACCGGTAAGTCCAAATTCCAGCCCGATTCTTGTATAATTTTGTAAAATTAGTTATTTTACCCAGAAAATTATGAAACTTGTTATTATGAGATATTTTTGTATGTAGTTTGTAGGAAAAATATTATTTTGATGAAATTATGTTCCGTAGTATATGGTCCCTAAGAAATTGTGCAAAACCGAGCATGATTAAACCGGAAATTAAATAGGCTTAGGGATGTAGTTTGGGGCTCAAAATTTTTCTGTAGGATGCTCATGTGACATAGAACAGTGCTATGAAGCCATTTTTTTAAAATTAATTTTCGAAATTTTTAAGTTTATTTTTAGCCCTAAAATGATGGAAAAATTGGGTAATTTGGAGTTAATTAGGTGATTAAGATGTTAATTACTGATTTGGATCTTAATTAGATGTTTAAGGAAGTTAATCTCTGTAGTAGAACCCTAATCCTAGCATTTAGGTACTAAGTATAGTTAATTAAAGAAATTAGGTAAGTAATATATGAAATTAGTAATATGTGAAATTGTAAATTAATAAATATGGAAAAATTAGGGTTATTTAGATAATATTAGAGTAAAAATCAGAATAATATTAAATCTGAATTAAGATTGAATTTTAGGTAATTATATAAAAAAGTAAGATTTTCTCACATCGGGGATAAATCCGATACCCTAATTAGGACTAGCGTGTACCAAATAGCTTAGAATACTAAATTAAGACCCAATAGGATATTTGGAAACTCGAGCTTAATGTAATTAATTTCACATTAGGATTCGAGCATGTTTAGGATTTAAAAATCGAACCAAAACCTAATTCGGAAATTGATGCGGAAATCGAGACCGAACCCAAACCTAAACCTAAACCTAGAATAATTATAAAAGACTTAATACCTAGATAATTAGGTATATTAAACCGTAAACAAAACCTAACAATAAGCATTATAGGATAAAACGAACCTATAACAGTTATATGAAAAGCTGAAACCACGTTCGTGTTATAGGGATAACCGGCGATGGCCTGAGCAAATCGGACCTCGAGTGAGCGAGCGAGGAGTCGAGGTAAGTTGGGATTAATACGCTGCTGTATTTTGGAGGCTTAAGATTATGCTTGATTGTGCTTGTTAGATAGTTGAATGCGTGCATGTGCTTGATTATGGGTGATGCTATGATTATGTTTGTTGCCTTGGCGCATATAGTATGAATTGTATGTAATGATTGATCACCCTAAATTGGACTTAATCAAATATACGACCAGTAATCATAATCGAACATGCATGGCAACCCGTTAGGGGATTTAGGACTCTCCGGCCAAATACCGACCCCTTCGGAAGGGATAGCGCAGAATTGCAAAATGGTCCCTTCTTCATCCTCAGTCGAACTAAGTGATAGGAGAGGAGGTCGCGGCGGGGATGAAGACAGTGGTTCGAAGGTAGTCGCGGGAGGAGCAAGGTCTCCATTACACAAGCCTGGGGTTGGTCGTGAGCTGTTGCATTAACGGTAACTCCTCAACCCGGATTAGAGCGGGAGCAATTTCTCTAATCTCACGATAGGCCGGACAACGTCGTGCGATGGCATTTGCTTGCACATGCATTGCAACTAATAAATGATTGAAAACCTTGTTGTGTGTATGGTATAGTTTTAAGTCCTCCATCCTAACTTACTGAGCTGTGGTTGCTCACATCCCTATAGACATCGTGCAAGTGCTGGCTAAGAAGCGGCAACCAATTACTCCGAAGCTAGCAACTGCTGGATCCTGGGGAGTGAGGAAAAACATTGAAGAATAAACACATATTTTAAGGTCTAAGTTTTTATTTTAGAATTACTTTTCATTTCTGAGTGATGTAATAACTAGAAAATGTATTACGGAGAAATATTGTAAACCTTAATTACAATAGCTGAATTATAGCATATATATATTTCCTCACTTTCTTAGGTAAACGATTTATTTAAATTACAAATTGTCTACTTCAAAACGGGTTAGTTGTGGACGCCTTGTGTAGATCAGGTCTAGGATAGCGGTTTGAGGCCAACTTCTATCTTAGGGTGGTTTACACGGCGGGGCTGTTACGACTCTGCCGCTTCGGGGCGTGACAGTAGTGACTTCCACCACCTCTAAACACACATAATACGCCGCACACGTTGATTGGGCGGTGATTGACATGGCGCCATGTGTCATGCTACGTGGCGTGATACGTTAAGCTACCTCTGCTAGGCTAGCTGCCATGTGTCATAATAGGATACATGGCACGATGTCACTGGATGACATGGTTGACGTAACGCTACGTCAGCACCTTTTCTCTCCTTTTCTTTCTTTTTCCCCCATTTTCCTTCTTCTTCTCCATAAATCTTATACTTTTCTCCTCCAGTCAGCTTACTTCAACACCAAATTTGAAGCATTTTGTGGCACAATTCTGCTAAATTAATGGTAGATTGGCAATCTAGATATAACCTACTTTGAATTGGTACTGATAATTCGATTAGATACAATCATTTAGGCATTCAAATCGAGCCTTGAAGATTGAGAAAAGCTCAAAATCTGGATTTTTTCCTTCCCTTTCCTCTTGCTTGATTAATGCGAATTGAAGCTACCTTTGGAGGTTTTTAGCAAAAACGAAGGACCAGGAAGTAGCTTTGACTCCAAAATCAGTTGTTGTGCCATTCAAAACCTGAGCCAAAGAAATTAAATTTTCGAGCATTCAAGGTCATTCATGGCCTTCCCTTTTCGATCAAAACTTCAGTAGTATAAATAGGGGTTTCTATGATTTGGCATAGGCATCACTTCAAATCTCAATCGAAACCCTCTCTCTTGAAACTCTTCTTTCACCATTGAGCTCCCTCTCTCTCTCTCTCTCTCTTACTCGTGAGACTCACTCTTTAAATCCTAACCGTCGCTCGGAGTAATTTAAGCAAGCTCACTGCCAACAAAACTCCCCTTCAGTTGAGACTCTCAAACCCAGCCTTCCCTTCACTCTGTCATGTGCTTTAGTGCTCTAATAAACTCCATCACCTCTAAACCCTTGAAAATCGCCATCATAACTTCCAAAACTACTAAGCCTAGCTCCACTAGCCTTGGTACTTTTCCTACCCCCCTAACTCTAATCGAAAATTCACAAGACTCCCTTTCCCCACTTGATTTGTTGCTTAGGATGTCCAGAATCACACCTCGCTAACTATTGTAGTGGAAGTCAGTGACTCGACTTAGATTCGACCCGAAGTCGATTTGCGCTGTTGATTTGATCCGAAGACTCATTTATTTAGATTTTGTTTTGTTGTTTCAGTTCTTCTCTTTTTTTTTTTTTTCACTTCAATTGTAAGTGTAATCAATAAAAAAATGAAAAAGGAAAAGGAAGAAAGAAAAAATAAAGAGAAGTTTATTTTGGTTTTCAATTGGTAAATAATAATAATGATAATAATAAAAGGGAGATTTTGCCACTTAGAAAAATAAATTTTCTAGATAAGTAAAAATAAATGAGCCACTTCCAAAAATTAGGACACATTTTAGATTTTTCAAAACAAACAATATCAATTTAGGATCCTTTAGATTTTTCTCAATAAAACCTGAATTCACTTAAAGAGTAAACTTGACTCTTTTTCTAGATTAAAATCAACTAACACATTAAAATTTTACAAAAAAAAAAAAAAAAAAGAACTACGTACGTCTGATCTCGAATAGTGCGTACATAGGCACCCTTGGGGCAACACAAAAAATGAAATAAATTTAGATTTCTTCCAATTTAATTTAAATTTATCCAATTTAATAGAGTAGGATCCAATTTGTTAACTAATGATCAAATTTTGTTTTATAGGATAGTTATGAAAGGTGATTTTAAGGGATTAAATCTAAATTTAGAAAAGTTAATGGTACCCGTAAAAATTTAAAAAGCTTAACCCTTAGATTCGATTTTCTGGTTCTGAAAACCATTTTATAAATTTAGTTTTATCAAAAGACCAGTAGTTAAATTATAACCAATATACTCAATTGGTTATAATTTAACTCTTTTTCCCTACTATGATAGGGTAGCAACTTTAAAGAATTTTCAAAATATGAAGAATCGGTTCTCTTTAAATCTTAGTTGAGGAATAGTATTAAACAAGTAGGATTTAATATTGATTAGTTTAAAGAAGACTTATTTATAAAAGCCATGAAAAAATCAAGCTCGACATTGTTGAAATGCATAAATGGTCACAAAATGATTCCTATCCAATAACCTTACATATCTTGTTAGAAATTCTTGTTTAAACAACTCCTAATTAAGATGTGATATCCTCTTCTTAAGCATCTTGTGCCAATATATAGTTCATCCCTTAAGCCCCATTATGGCCATCACAACCTTATGATCCTCTTTGATAATTTGTAAATCGAAGTACTGTTCAATCATCATTAACCAATGCATAGGGTCCTTGTCCTCAAATGTCGAAACAACAGTTGTTGTATTAGTATTAGATCGAACGTCATCATCCAATTCGATAAAACATACCTCATCAGTCATTTCTCTCCCTTGCTTAAGTTTGATCCTAATCTTTGAAGTTGACTTAACCCTCTCCTTCAATTTCTCATTTATAACTTGATTCTTATTCAAGTTTTGTAAGGTCGACTGTATGAATGCCAATGTGGCTTCCATACCAATAATAGAGGCTTTCAATGAAGAAACATCAGTTGTTGAATTTCTTTCAACTACATAAATTTGATGTTGCAGTTCAATAAAAATATCTTCAATTCATTCTTAATTGAATTAACACCTTGCTCCAAATTTCTGAAATTTTTCTCTAAATCCTTAACCATAGATTCCATTCTAGTCAATTCTATCAATTTGAGAGAATAAAGCTTTCCTGTAGAAGGTACTGATTGAAGCAACTTAGGGTGCAATGATAGCAATTAGACTAGAATAGATCAGTTTAGATCACTTGCTTGTATCACAAAAAGTATCTTATGAAGCAGAATTGCCAACAGACGCTTTACAAGCTAGACTTATAGTAGAAATAGAGGTTATCTTCTTATTACTCAAGTCTTTCTTTCCTAAGCACTAATTAACAACTTTCCTAACTAACTATTATTCTACATTAGCAGATTTCCTTGTTGTCATTTTACCTATATGAGTATTTATGAATGATATTGTAGAGTTTTCTGATGTGTTGCCCGGTGCTTTTTTGCACAACATTACCAACCTATAACTCTCCTCACGGCGAACCTCAGCAAAAACTTCACCAATAGATGGAAGGGGCTGTCTCCCAATTATTTGATCCCTTACCTCATCAAACTCAACTTTGAGTCCTATGAGGAATTTGAAAATTCGGTCATCCTCTACCTTCTTGTAATAATTACAATCCTTAGAAGATTTCCACTCATAAGAATTAAATAGATCTAGGTCTAACCGTAGACTTCTTAGACATTTGAAATACTTTGTGACATTATCCTCACCTTAGTGAATTTTACCAAGTTTCAGCATTATTTCATATACTTGAGATTGATTTCTTAAGTCTGAATACATTAAATTAATATTATTTGAAAGTTCCTTTGCTGTGTGGAAGCACATATAGTTAGAACTAATATTCTCTTCCATAGAGTTCACTAACGATGTCCTAAAGTTTTTTGCATCCCAAATTAGATAGGTTGGATCATTCAAGTCTCGTTTCTTTTTATCACTAGTTAGATATCTAACCTTTCCTCTACCTCGAATTACATGCATACATATTAGGACCGGTGCAAAAAATAGTTCACTAACCATGTCATAACCATAGAGTTTTCTGCATCCCAAATTGGATAAGTTGGATCATCCAAGTCTGGTTTCTTTTTATCACCAATTAGATATCCAATCTTTCCCTTACCTTGAATGCACACACATATAGAGTAGGACTAGCACAAAAAATTGTCCCCATTCAGCTTGATTGTAGTGATTTGGATTGAATGAGAATCAGAAGAAACGTTATGAGGATTTTCTATCAAAGATGTAGAGTCTAATGTATGTTTAGATACCGTGGTGAAGGGAGGAAAGAAAAAAAAAATGTTTAATGATTAGGGTTTCTAGTTCTAAAAAATAATAAAAAAAAAAGACTTAGCTTTGATACCATGAGAAAATAAATTTGAACCAAGAAAGAAATTGTTGTATTGTTGTAAATTCAAGTATTAGAACATACATATTTATAACTACACATAATCTTCTAAACTAGGAAAAAAATAAAGAAATAATGATCGAAGAGATTTAGGAGATTACAAAAAATATAAATAAAGAAAGTAAAGCTATAGTTATTCTAAAAAATCTTTATTTACAACCTATAATATATAATATATTCTAAATACAAAGTAATCTTCAATAGGATATTTCCTATTCTAAAAAGTAAATATTAGCATTTGAAGGATTTTTGCTTCATGTAAACATTGCCTACACACCTAACACAAAACTAAATAAACGATAACCAACAATATTTAGTATGTCTTTTAAGAATGAGGAGATGATATTTGGAGTGAGAAAAGTGCACTAGAAGTCCTCCTTATTTATGTTAAAAGCCAATAAAGTTCTTTGCGATCGATTCACTCAAGTCAAAATTCAACGGAGTCCATTTTAGTTTAACTGAGTTTATTAAGACTTATATTTGTGTTGTTAACCATATTAAGTCCTTTAGAAAATTACCTTTGATATATAGAGGACTTACATTATATGACAACATAACTATAAAGGAATTAAATGACTCACTTAAAATATAAAGAATATAGATGACCAAATTAAAATATTGAGGACTTAATTGAATTTTGCAATAAATAGAGGAATTCTAGTATACTTAACTCTATAGTCATATCACATTAATGTTATATCATCAATGAGGCCTACCATCTTTAACCATTAGCAATTTAAAGAATATACTGGATATAATAAAAAAATTAATTAAGGAACAAACTCACAATTCTGCTTTCCCTTCATAATGTGTAATCTTTTTTATATATCTGGCTTTTTCTTTTCTATAGAGAATGTAGAGAAATATATGATTTTGTGTATCAATTAGAGAGTAAGGTACAAGGGCCTTTTATAGGCTAAATTATAGAGATGGAAATCTATTAAACCCCCTTAATTCTGTGAACAAATTAGAAAATAAGATATGTATACCTAGGAAAAAATTATTTTATAGTTATGGCTAATTAATGTAATGTTGAAAATAATAACTCATCAAATATATCATTACTTATGTGATTTCGTAGTCAAATCTATCATTAATTCTATGAATTATTTCCTATACTCCTCCTCAAGTTGGTGAGTGGATATACTCCATTCCCAATTGCCAGTTCGCATGTGATGTATTCGAATTTAGTAATTGATAATCCCTTTGTAAAGACATCTACTAATTATTCATTAGCGGGAACTTGTGGTGTGGTGATTTGTCTACTGTCTAATTTTTCCTTTATAAAATGTCTATCCTGCATTGTGTATGATGTTAATAGCTGATTTATTGTCACAACATAACTGCATTAGCTCTTTATTTTTTATTCCCATATCTTCTAAAATTATTTTCAACCACAATAGTTCACAAATGCCATGAGCCATGGTTCTAAACTCAGCTTCTACACTAAATCTTACAACTACTGGCTACTTGTTACTCCTCTAAGCGACTAAATTTCCACTAAGAAATATGAAATATCTTATAGTAGACCTCTTATTCGTTAAAGAGCCTACATAGTCTACATTTGTATATGCTTTCAATGCAATGTGGTTTCCTTTCTTGAATAAGATTCCATGTCCAGGAGTAGACTTTAGATAACTTAAATTTTTTTCAATTGCTTGCATATGTGCTTGACATAGGTTGTGCATAAACTGACTCACTAATCTTACTACATAAGCTATGTCAAGTCTAATGTGAGCTAAATATGGCAACTGCCCTACAATTCTTTGGTATTGGCCCCTGTTTACTTCTGCCCCATCATCTTGTTCACCCAGTTTATGATTTTGCTCAATAAGAATGTTTGATGGTCTACACCCTAGCTTTCCAGTTTCCTTTAACAAGTTTAATGTTTGCTTCCTTTGAGATATAAAGATCCCTTGCTTTGAATAGACTACTCATATCCCTAAGAAGTATCTTAGCCTTCCCAAATCCTTAATTTCAAATTCTTTAGCTAAATGCTTTCTGAGGTTCTTTTGTTCAACAGTATCATCTCCTATGATAATTATATCATTTACATAGATAAGAATTGTAGTAATTTGACCTTTATCTAAATGTTTGACAAACAAAGTATAATCACCTTGGCTTTGTTTATATCCCATTTGTAGCATTTCTTTTGTGAATCTTTCAAACCATGCCCGTGGTGACTATTTCAGACCATAAAGAGCCTTCTTTATCTTATATACTTTGTTTTCACCAAGTTGTCCTCCAAATCTTGGTGGAACTTCCTTATACACTTCCTCTTCTAGGTCACCATGTAAGAATGCATTCTTTACATCAAGTTACTGCAAAACCTAATTTAGGTTAGCTATAAGAGAAAGAAGAACCCTTACAATATTCATTTTTGCCATAGGAGAAAAAGTTTCCTGGTAGTCAACTCCATATGTTTATATGTATCCCTTAACCACCAATATCGCTTTGTATCTCTCCAAAGTGCCATCTGCGTTATACTTTAGGGCATATGTGTACCCATTTCCCAATTGTCTTCTTTTGAGAGGACGGTTAATTATTTCCCATGTTTCATTTTTTTCTAAAGCACTCATCTCTTCCTTCATTGTACATATCTAATTCCTATCTAACAAAGCTTCCTGAAAAGTCTTTGGAATTTTAATTGAATCAAGGGTTGCGAGAAAACTTTTGTGTTGGTGAGATACATGGTTAGATGAAATAAAGTGATCAATAGGATGTTGAGTGCACTGATGAGTACCCTTTCTCAAGGTAATTGGCAAATTAATGTCTTTAAGCAAAACCCTATCAGTTATTTTAAGAGATGAAGGTGAAGAAGGATTACCTTTATCTAGGCCAGATTCTTGGAGTGCTATAGTGCTGTTGCTTTGAAATATTCTTATATTATCTTGTGTAAACTGACCTATATTACTTAGGAACTTTTTGTTGGAGCAACAAATTAGGTAAACCAATAGAATGTAAAGGTTGATTTGAATGATTATGGGGTTCAACAAGGTTAGGTTAAGCTGTTCTATTAGGTTGGATAGGGTTAGCAACTGTTGTATCAAGTATATTGGGTATATCATGAGTTATTATATCAAGCGTATTAAGTTGAACAACTATTGTTGTATCTTGGGCTGCTGTATCAAGTGTGTCGGGTTAAACAAATGCTGCTGTATTTTGGGTTGCTGTATCAAGCAAAAGGTCAAGCCAAAATAGATTTTCCCCTTTATATAAACTCTCTTCCTAAAGCTGAGACTTTGGAATAGAGTAGTAGACTTTGTTTTCATGAAAAATGACATCCATAGAAACAAAGAATTTTTTACTTGGAGGTAGTAACAACAGTAACCCTTTTGCATATTAGAGTACCCTAAAAAAAGGCATTTCAAAGATCAAGGGTCTAGTTTAATACAATGACTCTTGTAAATATAAACATATGTAGTACAACAAAAAAAAACTTGAAGGGCAAGGTGTTTGATGCAATTGATGGAAAAAAAATTAGCCAGTACTTCTATTGGACTTCTGAGATGTAGGACTCTTAATGGAATGCAATTAACTAGATGTAATGTTGTTAGAGCAGCTTCTCCCAAAAAATGTGATGGTATATGATGATGGAATAGAAGGGCTCGAATTGTATTAAGCAAGTGGTGATTTTTCCTTTTTGTCACTCTATTTTTTTTGTAGAGTGTCAGTACAAGAAGTCTCATGGATTATGCTATTAGCATTGAAAAATTAGGTCAAGGTATAGTTCAAATATTTACACCCATTATTAGTTTGAAAGTGCTTAATAGAAGTTCCAAATTAGATTTGTATATGGTCGTAGAAATTCTACAAAATAGATGGAACTTGAGATTTTTCCTTAAGAAGAATCAAATAAGTTACCCAGTTATTATCATTAATAAACACAATGAATCATCTTGCACCATTCACATTGGGAATTTTTAAACGACCTCACACATCAGAGTGAAGTAAATCAAAAGGTGATGATAATTTTATTGATGAAGGTAGAAAAGATTGTCTTTGATGTTTCGCAAGAATGCAATCATTACAATGAAAATTTGACATAGAAATTCCTTGAAATAAAGAAGGAAATATTATTTTAAGATGGCTAAAAGATGGATGACCTAGATGGTGATGATGGGCCCAAATTTCTAATTCTTTAGAAGGTGGGGACTCTACAAGTTGAGCCTTAGAAATAGTTAAGTTATTCATGTCCTCAAGAATATAAAGTCCACTTTAAGCTTTAGTAACTCCAATCATCTTCCCTGAACTCCTGTCTTGAAAAATACAATGAGTATCAAAGAAAGTGATAGACCAATCAAGATCCTTAGTTAACTGATGGATTGACAAAAGATTTGTTGTTAGCTTAGGAATATGAAGCACATTCTTAAGTTGAAAAGAGAGATTAATGTGGATGTTGCCTTGCCTTACAATAGAAAGGATCGATCCATTCGCTACTATAATCAAATGGTTTTCAGAAATTAGACTATAAGATGGAAAATTAGTGGAGGTATTGGTCATGTGGCATGTTGTATTGGAATCTACAACCCAAGAATTAGAATTGAGATTTCTAGTTGCTTTAAAGGATGAAGAAATGTGATATGCATCGTCTTTAGGCAAAGAACAAGTATTAGAGGATTTGGAAAGGGAATCTAATAAACCTTTAAGGCGGCTAAGGTCTTCCTTACTTAATTCAACCTTTAGATCCTTTGAATTAATTTGTTTAGCAGCACCTTGATTTTCTTCCCTTTTTGGTATATCTTCCGCTTCTTGAATAGAAGCATTTGCCCTTCCATTTTTAAAATTTTTAAAACTGTCAATACGGCTAAGAACATTTTCCTTTCCATGGAGCTTAAAACAATTTTCTTTTGTGTAGCCTGATTTTTTAGAGTATGTGCACTACAGATCCTCCTTCTTAGCATGTGACAATTGATCCCTACTTAAAATTTGCACTCTTATTGGATCATATTCATTGTTTAAACCTGCAAGAAAATCAATTAGTCGAGTTTCCTCAATATAAGTCATAAAAGTCCTTGTGTCATGAGTACACTCCATTTAGAGATCTTGATAACGATCCATTTCGAGCCACAAGCCTTTCAAGACATTATAATACTCAGTAATTGAGTTATTTCCTTGCTTACAAGTTGCTAGTTTGGTTCTTATTTCATATATGATTACCTTGTCCTTCTTTTTCGAATAACTCTCCTTCAAAGTTTCCTAAATGGCATAAGTCCATAGGAGAAACATGCAATTTTTTTGTAATGGAGGCCCTACATTGGAAAATTGCAATTTTACCCATACGATTGTACAAGTTTACGAACTCATGTATAAAATTTTTTTCATATAGAAACTTACGTTTTTAACTAAGTTTATATATAAACTCGATAGAAACGTATGTTTTTTATCAAGTTTACCGATTTTACATATATAAATTGAATGGGCTAAAAATAAAAAAAAATGTAACTAAGCTTTTACAAGCTATTAACTATTAGGCCATTACATCATTTTCTTTATCCTTTTTTTTTTCTCTTTTTCTCTTTTTCTCTTTCTTAGCCCCTTATTTTATGTTCATAGTCTTTACTTAGGTTTCAGCTTTAACAGCAAAGATTAAAATAAAAACTATATAATTTAGTCTATATCATCAGTAATTTGAAATAAGTTGAAATATTTGATTTTCTTTAGTTTATTGTTTTTTTTTCAAAAGAAAATAATGGAAAATGTTTAGTTTTGACTTTGTTTGTCCTTCTTCCGTATATGTTTAATTATATATTACCAAGAATTTTTTATGAAAAAAAGAACTTAATCTCTTTATTTCTATATTTTCATCATATATTTCAAGTTTTAAATAATTACTATAAACATCTCCATAGTTTTTTAAAGCTATTGTACATAATTTATAAAAACTTATGTTTTTACGTTTTCATTTTATGTTTTGATTCTACTAATCGTTTAGCAATTCTATATAAAATCGCTAATTTGACAACCTTGATGGAAGGTATCATGGATGTCCACAACCATGACATTATCATGGAGTTTTCAATGTCTTAAGTAAGGAAACTAGGGCCTTCTTGATTAGGCCTAGTTTCATCTAAGTGGCTAATTTTGTTTCTTCCTTTAAGATAGGTCCAGATGACTTGAGACCAAGATATGTAGTTTATTCCATCCAACAGATAGGATGGAGCCATAATTTGGAAATCACTACTAGATAAACTAGAAGAGCTCCCATAAAAAAACGTTTGTTGTTGAGTTATGATGGTTTGATTCAACACTTGCTCTCCATTTTGACATTGAGAGAAGTTTTGGTAATGTTCATTGTTTTCTATAATATTTGACATTGAAAAAAGGTTTGATTGGCAATGAAGGCCAAAAAGAGATTATGAAAGAACATGGCATAAATCCTAAGATTAGAATCACTCTGATACCATTTAGAGAAATATATGATTTTGTATATCAATTAGAGAGTAAGGTACAAGAGCCTTTTATAGGCTAAATTACAAAGATGGAAATCTACTAAACCCTTTAATTCTAGGAACAAATTAGAAAATATGATATGTAAACCTAGGGAAAAAAATATTTAATAGCTATTGCTAATTAATATAATGATGAAAAAAAAAAAATTTCTAATAAATACAATGCTAAAATTAATAACTCATCAAATCTATCACTAATTATGTGATTTCCTAATCAAATCTAGCATTAATTCTATGAATGATTATGTGATTTCCTATATTTCCTTTTCTTACTTGCTTTACTCTTAAAATTTTCTAGCTCATGCTTGACAGTTGCATGACATTTCATCTCACCATCAAGCTCTTCATTTATCTTTAAGATGTCCTTTCCAATGTTGTATAATTGCCGCAAGCAGTAGTCCTTCCTTAAATCTTTCTATAAGATTGAAAGTTGCTAATAATTTGAAATCAAGAGAACAAAATATATATTCAACTTAAGAAAGATAAGGAAAGTCATATCCCCTTTAAAAAATCATTAACTTTTTTTTATAAGTAAATAATTTCATTGAATGAGGAAGATATGTACAAACTAAATGATCGCATGAAGGGTAGAACCACAAAACTAACTCTATAAAATACAAGAGTTTTATAAGAAACTTGGGTAAGCCTAACTCAAAACTGAAGCTATGAGCCTAAGACACAATAGAGGTTGAAAGCTTCATACAAGCCAAAAACTGCCTTGCAAGGAAAGATGGGGATGGAATAAGAGATACAAGCCAGGTTGAGTTCCTTATATGCTAAATATAAGTGATAGCCATCACTAGTGTAGCCTACCAAAACTTACATCTTTATAAGAACACATTTCCATAAGACTAGCTCCAACTCCTTGCCCTCCATATCAAGAACCACAGCATTTCATATTTTGGTAGAGAAAGGACATTCAAAAAACAAGTGCTAGTGGTCTTTGTTCCTCGTGCAATACAAAACACAGGAATGGAAGGTGTGATTCCCCAATTATGTAGCTTGCCAAGTGTCTTTAGTTTATAACACCAATTAGAGGATGGAGGAATGTATAGGGACTGAATGCTTGCTCCAGAACAATTTGTGCCAATGAAGGTTACATCCAAGGGGTTTAAGAATTTTGGAAGCACTTCTAATTGTAAATTCATTTGACCTCAAGTGGCTTTAAATGACCCTATCAGCAACAGAGGGTTGAAGATTATGTTAGAGGAGATAAGATGGTTCCCCCAAAACTAGTTTTGTGGAGGGGACCAGGTGTGGGACTCCATAATCGAGCATAAATGAGTAATGAGTGGGATTCTTGAACTAGCTATTTGTCAAGTAATAAACATGCCATCCAAAGGCCCCATCCCTGTAGGGAGACAATAATCTCACCAATGTGCAATGGACAAGTCATCAATGTTTGAGTAGCTTTCTCCAAGTCCAAGAATAAGTTGATAGGGCTTTGGAGGTCTAGAAACTAGATGCTTTGAGTAGATATGTATTAACCTAGCTTTGTCCAAGCACCCTTACATTCCTCTTTTACAATTCACCAAATGTATCTGAATTGTGTGCCTTGTTCCACGGTTAAAGCTTGGGTATACCAAGGCTACCCTCTTCATGTGGTTTGCACACCAAATCCTAGCAGACCTTTGCCCTACAATACATGTTTGGCTAACTACTCTAAAGAAAATTCCTTATTAGGCTCTCAATCTTGTTACTAAAATTTTTGGGCAACAAGAATGATGAAGCCCAATAAATTCGCACTGAGAACAACACCAATTTGATTAATTGTAGCCGGCTAGCAAAAGAAAGAAACTTAGAAGGTCCAAGAGTTAATTTGACTCAAGATTCTTGTGATTAAAGCATCACAATCCCCTTTATGACGTTTAGAGGAAATCAAGCGTACTCCTAGATAATGGATTGGAAGTTTGCCCTAAAAAAACCAAGAGTATTTAGTATTGACATCTTAAGAACACCAGGAATGTTGGAGAAGAAGAGTAAACTCTCACCACCATTTGCCTTAATACCAGAAACCAGTTGAAACAACTCAAGAGCTTGATATTAGGATTGAGTAATGACTAATGAGCATTTTGCTGTTGTATGTACTCGTATTGCTACTGCAAACTTCAAGCATGATGTCCTCAAGTAAAACTAATAACTTGGCAAATACAAATTGACCTCCACATTATCACCGATGGAAGCTGTAGTACTGATATCATTTGCAACAAACAATTTACCGCAATTCCACCAGCATGTGATGGAGTAGGAAGATCATGCTTAAAATAAAAAAACGATTAGAATATATATCAAACATACACATACACACACAAAAGAAAAAAAAAAAAGTACAGACCAAGTGCTCGTGCAAGCACTTATGTTTTTTCTGCCACTTCTTTCTCCACTTTCTTCTGCGCTTTCTCCATAACAACAGTTTTCATCTTCTGACAAGCAAGTGTTATTTTTATGTCAGCTTGAGCCTTCTCCATTTCAAGCCGCTCATAGTCTCTCTTGAGTTCCTCAGATCCAGATATCTGATCTAGAAGGATTGTGAGCTCCTTGGGATTTTTCAATGCGACGGACTCAACATCTCCCTGAAGAAATAAGCCAGACAACCATTGACATGTAAATCTAGCTCATTGCAATCAAAATATTTATGCCAAACTACACATACAATGTTGCGAGTATAAGAACGCTGAAGTCCAATTCATATAGGCGATCCTTTATGTCCAGATCATTAAGCGTCAAAAGAGCTTAAATCAATCAAATTTACCAGGGGATTCTAAGTTAGGATAGCAAAAACAGTCAAGTATACTTATCGGTCTACTACAACCACGAACTCAACAACACCAAACACGGTGAGTACACAAATGCTAACTCTAAACCCTAGCTCAAGAAAACAACTCATTGTGAATGAACCGAATGACATCACCTGAAATACCACAAAGTTACTGGCGTTGACAAGGATGCCAAGAGTCTCCAATTTCGCCTTGTATTCGTCCCACGCAACGACCTTCCCGTCAATCCGATACTCGCTCCCTCCAGCGCTCGTAATCGTCCGAGTCAAATGAAGCTCCGAACCATTTGGCGTAAGATACACAAGCCTCACATACGCACTGCGTCCTCTCTGCTCGTTCTCTCGATCGTCGAAAGCTTAAATGAGGTCCTTCAACTGCGAACCCCGGAGCTTACCTGTACGGACACCGAGAACGAAGCAGATGGCGCCCATGGGGTTGGATTTACCGGCATCATTGGGGCCGATAATGGCGGTGAAGTCGTACAGAGGACCAATGGTGTGGTGGCCTTTGTGGGGTATGAAGTTCTCAAGCTCCAATCGGTGGATCTTTCCCGGCGGCATTGTGATGGTTCTTTTGTTTTACCGGATTGGAACCGCCATTTTTCACACACACTGTGTTTGGCAACCATATGAAACCTATGGAAATGAAAAAAAAACAAACGGAGTGTTGTGTTTTGCAATTAAAACTGAGAATAAAATTAAGTAAAAGGTGAGAGAAGTTAGGGAAAATATTTTCATTTTTAAAATTCAAAATTTCTCTATAAGAGTGAAGAGAAATTAATGAAAATGAAAAGAAATCGAGTAAAATTATAAAAATACACATATAAGCAAAATTAAATGAGTAAACTCATGGACACTTTTGTCTTTTGATAACACTTTTTTTTCTATTTCCATCATATGAATCTAAACAAAAAAATGAATGCTAAATTTTGTTCCATTTCTATTAATTTCATTTCTTTTGATTTGACTTGTTTTCACGCTACCTATAGTATCCAAATACAAGGAAAAGATTATCCATATTACTAAAGTCGATTGGATTTAAGTAACCACGTCCTTTTAAAATTACTATTTACACCTATAATTTAATATGTATCATAAAAAAATCAACATTAAATTAACTTTTGAAAACCATAAAAATATTATCCTATGGCTAAATGTGTCAATTTTGATTTCTGTTTCCTTAAAATCCTTATAACTCCTCTCTCTCTCTCCTCTTAATATCTCTCTGATTATGCTGCCTTCAATTTCTTCCCTCTATTTCTCCCACCATTCCCAAGTAATTGCATGTAACTTCCTATTAAGTATCTCTCTCTCTCTCTGGTACCTTCCCCTACTAACTGCACATACTCCTTACTATATCTCTCTCTCTTGATCTACATTTTCAAAAGAGCTATAATTGAAACCCTTCTTAATTTTCCTTAGAATTGTTATTGAAACCAATTCATACACCCATCATAGAAATTTGTGTAGGAACATATAGGTAACGTTGGTGCAGGTTTGGGTTTTTGGTGTTGCCATCTTCGTGCTTGATCCCATTACTAGCATAGATCGATCTAGGGAGGATTTTGAGGTTTTTTTTCTTTTTCTCTCTCTTTTTTTTTTTAATATATCAATGATTTTTTTTATTTCCCAAAGAACCAAATAATGAATTAACTCGATCTTTAACTTTGTTATTTTAAAAGTTGGCTGCTTTCTCATTCTTTACATATACATGCTTGATGTTTTCCATACATAGTCGAGGTATGTTGTGGAAGAGATTTCTATAATAGCAAACAAGAAGACTATCATTAACAATGAAGAGGTTGATTTGGCTTTAAATCAAGGTATTTGTATGAAGTGTTTTAATTCGAATATTATTTAGATCAGGCATGGTTAGAGTACACTTTGACATTAGATGATTGTGTTGGGTTAACACCATGCTGTAGTCTCCTTCATTCACTACGTGCCAAGTAAATGACTAAATGGTAGAGCAGTTTTCGATATTCTATGGTGGTTTACTTTTATATTTTTAGTTCAAGTTTAGATCTTTACTAACCATTTCTTTTCCTTTTTTCTATTTTACTTTTTTGTGCAGTTTTATGGGGTTGAAGAGAAGATGGTAAGAAAATTTGGTCCTTTTTCTTTTCATTTGTGTTTAAAGTTTCATTCTTTTTAAAGATTTGTATTGTTAATTTTTATTGCATTTAATTATTAGGATATTTTTGCTTTAGTGAAGGTGAATTCTTGAAGTTATTAAGGTTTATGTGGAACCCTTTCACATGTACATGGATACTGCTCCTTTTATGGCCATTGCACTTGGAGTGAGTACTTTCACCTTTGTAATGAAAATTTTTATGTAATCGATGGTGACTATGTTTGTTGCATTTATTTGAGAAAGCTTGTTAAATTGGCAAGATTTTGTTGGTATCATTACATTGCTTTTTATCAACTTTACAATTGGCTATATAAAGGAAAACAATGTAGGGAATGTTGCGCGTACTCTCTTAGCTCAAGTGGCAACAAACTAAGGGGAAAAATGCATCCAGTCCACACAGCACCTTTTCAACTGGAATGTTGAAGGATAATTGTCAATTGGTTTTAGATTACCTAGTGAGAAACTTAATTATAGAATGTGAGTCCAGTCTTGTTGTTTATAGATGATTTCTATTGCAATAAATAATATTGCCCTATCATGCATGTTGTTCTAATGGTAGCAATTACTCTCTTCCAAATTTTAATATATGAAATAAGCGAAAGAAAATCCCTTAATATTTTGTTTTTGAATATGAGATGGCATTTTCAAATGAAAGACTTAAAAACGGATATATTCCTTTTATGTTTAAATAGCGCATGGGAATTGCCATTAGGATAGTGGTTATATATTGTAGGTGTCTTTTTCGTAACTTGCTTACCTATTTTTGGCTTTAGATCATTTACATCTTTACATTAGCATTTTTGCTACATGCGATTTGGTATTTGATATTAGTATGCGCAAAACCTCATCTCTTATAGTATAGATGCTTCTTACTAGAATTAAATAGATGCTTTTTACTAAAGTTACCTCAAAATCAATAAACAAGATTGAAAGAGTGCTGTATCCCTCTATAATTTAGATTATATTTAAGTAGACTGCTTTTTATTATAACTAGCAATTGTCCATGTGCAATACGTATGTAAAAGTTTAATTTAGTACAATATTTAAATTTTAAATATAAAATAATTATCGAATCAAATTGTACTCACAACTGATAACTGATGAAGAAATTCATACATATAGCCCTTAACTATGAATTTTATTATATAGTGGGAAAATCTTAATATTTCATTGGAAGCATATACATCTTAAGTTATTAACAATTAGTCTTATGCTCGTGATTATACTTGATACTTAGGTGTAGTATAAAATACAATTTTTTAAGTTCAATAGAAACCAAAAGTATATATTGAAACATATTTTGCTAATTAAAACTTGTTTGATACCGTAAAAGACACTTGCATGCTGTAAAATTGACTAAACCAATAAGCATTTACAAATGGAAATTGCTCATGGACTTCCTTAAGTTGAATCAAATTGAATTGCACTTCAACCATGATACCATAACACACAACTAGGGGCTAAAATAATGTATACAATTAGCAAAGACCAGGAATAATAAATTTCTTAACATGGAAACAAATGGAAGAAGCTTACACTATAAGCTTAATTAAGGAAAATTGTAAAGAGTTTAAAATAACACATCCAACTAATAAGCTTAATGAAATTACTAAATGCAACTTATTATCTTTGTACTAAATAAATATATATCTTCATTGATAAATGTTTTCTTTATTTAAAAAAAGTCCCTAAAAAAAAAGTTTTCCCATGCAACATCCCTATATAACCAGTCAACTTAAATAATTTTCCATTCACTACATTATATGGCCATAACACTAAGAACTTATAAGGTAGAAGCTATAAGTTAATGACACGAATCAAAACCATTATACAATATCAGTAAATCATAGTCTAAGAAATACAAAGTAGAAAGAAAAGGATAGTAACTTTTGATTTTATCTCTTACAATATAGAGAAGATAGAAAACTAAGTAAGTGATAACAAAAATTATTTTTTAAAAAAAATTAAAATAATAAAATTTATAACTATTATTACCACTCCCTATAAATATAGAGATGATCAATGTAATCTTTTATTTGTTCTTAAGAAAGCTCTCTCGAAATTCGACATCCTATTGGAACTATAAACACCTTAATTTTATCATTGAGCACTTAACTTATTGTGGGGTTGTAAAATTTTAACTGATGTTTGTGGTAAAGCCTAACCCTAAAAGAACAAAAAGCAGTATAGTAATTAAGTAGTTGATAATATAGCATGTCTAAGTTAGATTGAGTTGATGAAAAGTCCGTTTGGAACATCTATACATCTATTTCACAATAAGATATTTTTAAAAATGTATAGTAATTAAAATGCAAGACGAGCATAATAACTAAAACAATTGTTTTAAACAATAAGTATGAAAATTCTAAATGAATAAATAAATAAAAGATTTATCCCATTAAGTGGAATAAAATTATGAATATACTTGGAATAAGTTCATCCAAAAGCTGTTTTGACAGACAAAGAATTAAGAATAGTAAAACTTTGCAATAATGATCAAACAAAGAAAAGAGAAAAGCTCCCTGCAAATAGATGAAGGAGACGATAATTGACTATGGAGTAATAATTTCTAAAGAAGTTGATTGGTAACTTAGGAAATAACAAAAGAAGAATAGTAAAAACTTCAAATGGAACATGAGAAAGTATCATAGGAAGAATGTATGGCATCGTTATTGTCATTGGAATCCATGCATGGGACTCGCGTTACAACTTCCTCTACATGCCATGTAAATAGGGAAAATATCATGACTACCTACAATTCAATCATTAGCACTAAAAATCGAATTCCAAAGAATGATAGTAATAATGATACGTTAAGAGTGTTACCATCAAATGCATTAATCCATTTTATTTCCTTCCAATTAAGTCCTTGACCCCATTAAAGATCTAAATTACTCAATTTGGTTGAAACATTTCACACAAAAATTAACACCCACTATGCATTAGATAAACTCTGAAGCCTAATTACATCTATAAACAAAACAAATAGATATAGTAATATATAAACTAAAATAAAATGAGCTTTTTTTTTTAATATAATTACAGCTTTGCAATATAAAAGAAATAAAGAAAAATACTATTTATTATAATAATAATCTAACCACTTGATGGAACGCAAATACACAAGCGTTGAAA
The DNA here is from genome assembly GCA_024138015.1 of Lumnitzera littorea. Lineage (NCBI taxonomy): Eukaryota > Viridiplantae > Streptophyta > Magnoliopsida > Myrtales > Combretaceae > Lumnitzera > Lumnitzera littorea. The sequence goes on along the minus strand of JAMXBB010000002.1, from coordinate 114,040,674 downwards.
CTAACTAAGGTTGATTAAATTGGCAAGACAATAAGAGAGGAGAGATGCATTTGATTGGAACAATCTACTCCCACTCATGCTTAGACAATTATGGGAATGCATGCAAGATCGAGATTAGGAGAGAAAGGAAGACATGGTTTTGGGGAAGCAACAAAGCCTTAAAAAAACTGGGAGAGAAAGGAAGAAAAGAACATAAATTATGTGGAAGTTATAGAGTTTAAAAGTTGAAAGAGAAGGAGAAAAAGTGGGATATGCGAAACTTTAAAAAAGCTTAAAAAATCGGTGGTTAGTTTTGGGAATTAAGAGCAATTGATGTGAGTGCAGATATATAAGTTAGGAAATGTTATGACTATATAGTAAAACGTGGGGGAGAAAAACCAAAAAGAGAGGGAAAATGGGTTAAATAAAATTTAAGAAGAGTAAGCTATTAGACTTGAAAAAACTGAAAAGTGAAAATTAATAAAATTACAATAATATAAATGTGCATTTTAGGAATACAAATATTATAATAATTGGTAATCAAAATGCATTATAGAGGGTAATTTTGTAATTAAAGGGATGTCGATTACTTAAGAGCCTACTAGCTTAAATAATATAGATATAAATGTAGAAACAATTAAAGGGAATAAAAAAAATAGAAATATCTTATGTCATCAGTTATACAATTCTTTTTTTTTTTTAAAAAAAAAGCCAAAGTCATATAAGTTATTATGTAGGCATTGTTCATATGAATTGACAAATCTTTTATATTATGATAGCACATACTTATTTGTTTATGTTTTGTTTTACAAACTGATATTTGAACATTAATTGTTTAGTTAGTTATTTGACTTTTATTTGAGGTGTTGGATTTTAATTTATTAATTTTTTTTACTCTTAATAATGTGTATGTTTGTAGTTTTAGTGATTTTATTAATATTTTGTCTATACATGGAGATGTTTTTCTTGTAGGAATTGCATTGAGTTTTGGAGATGAGTGAAGAATTAATGCGATTTATAGACAAACATTGGTTAAAGGAGTGCTTTCTTGAGAACAAATAAAAGGCTACACTAATGTACAATTCTCTCTTTTTACAAGCAATAATAGTGATGATGGAATAATAAAAATAAATTTTACTATCTTTTATTACTTTCTTACTTTCTAAATATTGTATGAGGTAAAATCAAAGTTGCTTTCTTTTTTCATCTTAGTTCTTCTTCTTCCTTTTTTTTTTTTTTTTTGAGTTAATCTGTAAGCCCTTAAAATTGTATTTAGGATAACCGAGTCTAGATTTAAGGCCTCTAGGGAAAAATTATTTGATTGAGTTCAAACTTTAGGATTAAAATAAAAAAGTTAGTCGAGGTGACTCAGTGAAATTAGAATTTGAAAATAGTGACCCAAGATCCCAATTTTACCCCTAAAAGTATAATTATTTAATATACTCGAAACCTCTAAAATCGAGCTCGGAATGCGGTGGGAACTTAGAAATAAGTTAATTGAGCTATAAAATGAGATAATATAGTATAATTTCCTATATAAATAAATATGTATTTTTATGAGTATACTTAGTATAAATAATAATTATATCTGTAAATTAACCTTAAATTACTAAATTGTGTATATTATGTGTTGAATTCATAAAAATAATTAAGAAATGTATCTTAAAAATAAAAGATATGCTAGAAATATAATTATACAAGTATAGTTTTATACTACGCGTGATATAGACATAGGGTATATACTTATATATTAATAAATAACTAAATACTAATATAATATATATATATTATTCATATTTAAGCAATTATTTAACAAAGCTTATCCAAAAGCATGGAAACTTGCTGGAATTGGCTGGAAAAAGTTGCGTGCCAAGCTATAGGAGTTAGACATTGCTGATTCAAAAGTAATTTATGCAAAAAAAAGAGCCACCTTGTACTTATATTTATATGAGAAATAATTAAAAAAAATAAAACACTTAGCCTCTAAGAAAATCAACTGACCTAGAACTTTATAAATAGGACCCCTAACTAACAGTTTAACATTTTGGAAGCTTGGGATCCTAAAAAAAAAAATAAAAAAAAATAATACAAAAATAGAAAGAAAAATAGGGGAGTTTTCATGTAGGTTAGAAACCAAACCTACTGTGAATCTATTGTGGAACCCAACCATCCCCAAGTAGTCTACCTACTACCCAGGCCATTCGATAACTACTCATCCATCGTTGGCTATCGTAGCATCCAAGAACAGCTAAGTCAATTTCTTACCTTATTTTTCGATAAATTTAAAAAAATAGTAAATCTATCTAGAAAAAATCGAAAAAATTTATATTTAGATTATTTCATACATGCTTTCATTTGATATTTTTTTTTGAAAAATTTGTAATAGTTAATATAATTGCTTAAGAAAGTCACTAATTATTCGAATTTTGACTTTCAAAATAAATATATTAAATGATATTGTTTCTAGATAAAAAGTTTTGTATAGCATATGGATGATATATAGATAATTGCTATGTAGCCCAAATTTTGATTTGAATATTTTTAATATTTATTGTATTTTTCAGCCTAAAAATAGCTAGAAAATAAGCTGAAATTATGAAATAAATAGGAATTTATGAAATTAAAAGATGGAATGGACCTATATTGATCTTTAGTGAAGTATAATAATGTTGAGATAGGTTGAAATCATTTTTGTGCAAAAAGAATCATAATTGGGTAATTTAGTATAATTTAGGGTAAAATCATAAATTAGAATATATAGGTAATAAATTGAAAACTTGAAACCAAGTGATAACTAAATTCCCCATATTTTTAAGAGTCTACAAAAATTTTTTGGGAATTATTTGGTGACCCGAGCTAATTACTATGAATTTACATAGTAAAATAGCTTAATTTATGAATTAGGGCATATTTTTAGTAATAATAGGCTAAATATGATAAATAATACAATAAAAACTACCTATACATGTATTGGTTGGATTTGATAAAAGGTATATTTTAATATATTTAATGATATTTTAATGATCGAGATATGTTATAAGGATATTAAGGTTAGGTAATATTTATATTAAATGGTTATATTGACAAATTAGGTAAAATATAATTTAATAATATAAAATACGTATAATATAATAATATTTGTATAGATATGTATAACTGTATTAAAAACTCGAACTACCTGTTAAGTTATCTCTAAAAATAGAACCCGTAATACGTATTGTTAAGTCTATATGAACCTAACGATATTATTTTTATTAAAATCAAATAATGTTAGGTAATATAACCTGTAACTCTATAATATTACTAGAATGTACGTATTACGATAACCTTATTGAAATTAAAGTGTGATTTAACTAATTAAAAGTATGTTTTGATACGATCAAAACGATATATAATACGTAATAGTATAAATTACGTATATTATTAATAATTGATAACTTAACTCTATATATTTATATATAATAAAAACTATATATTATTGTGATAATATATTTATATATATAATTGTTTTAGATAAAACCCTAATGTTTTCGTAATTATTATGAAAACTGATTTTGCGTTTTGTATATATAGGATTCCTTAATGGTCAGACTGTTGACAACACAAGTCTTCCGTAATGAGCTTCTAAATAAGTAATTTGGGATTGTAGCTTTATTACTTATTGGAATACTGTATTAAAGTATTTAGAGACTCAAGAGTACTTCTACTTGTGTTTGTAATTAGTTGTTTATGTGCATTCCATGTATGTGTGTGATATTTGGTTGTGAAAGGAGTTGAACTTTTTGGTATGCTGTTCTGCATGTTTGTATTGTTTTTGTATTTTTGGTCATCCTTGATTATAACTAATGATTATTTGACTACAACAAAACTGGACATGCACAACACCTATTAAGAGAAACGATTAGGAGTGCTAGGCTAAATACTAACTTCCTTTGACGAGGATAGCTGAAATGGTCTTTTCTCCATCCTTAGTTGAATTAAGTGACATGCGAGGAGGTTACGGTAAGGGTGGGGGCCGTGGTTCAAAGGTGATCATGAGAGGAGGGTATTCTCCATTGCACAAGTTTGGGTTTGGTCTGGTTTAAGTTGCAATAAGACTCCTCAATTCGGGTTGGAGCAGATGTAATTTCTCTAATCTCACAATAGATCAGATAACATTGTGCGATGTTTTATATGATTGATTGTATTGTATTTCATCATAATTAATGACCTTATTTGTGATTGTTTGATACTCTTTTGACTCCGTCTTACTTACTAAGCTAGTTATGCTCACATCCTCATGGACTCCTTTGCAGGTATTGAGTGAAGACTAAGATGTTCAGATATTATTACTCCTAGGTTAGTGTGCTGTTGACTGGGAAGGTAAGGAACGAAGAATCAATTGAACCTGGCTTTTGACCTTTCTTTTGACTTTTGAGGAAACTAACTAAGAATTCTCTAGGATGCCAACTGGTTTCTTAATTTATTGTACATAGTTTGCAAAACCTGTGGTTTTTTGGTAAACTCTAATTGTAAATTATAACTCTAGATGCGAGATGTTTATGTAAGTATTGTTGTGTTATGAGACAACATGTTATATAGAAGAGATATTTTGTAAACGTATACCATAGGTTTGATTATTTATAGGTATTAGAACGAATACTTCAAGTTGGTTGAGTTGTGCACATCTCATGTAAACTATATCTATGATAGCAATTATGGGGTCAGCTTCTATTTTAGGTTGATTTATACAACGGGACTGTTATGACTCTTTCTGTTTAAGGCGTGACATAACCTATCATTTTGTAAGTTTTCAATAGTTTACTTATTCTTTGTTATTGTTGTTTTTTTTTTAGCTAAAATATCAATTTGTAAGTCTTTTTTATAATTATCTTATGTTGTAAGGTAGGTTTAGTTTTACAATTTTTCACCCACTGTCCATGTTTTTGGCTTAGTTATTTCCTTTAAACGCTTATACATTAATGGAATGCAGTGTATGGAAATCGATATTTATGAAGTTCATTACTTTAATTACGGGAATATTGCAAGTAGAGTTGTCTTCCTATTGAATAACTAATGAAGTTTAGAGGGAAAAAAATTGTAAAATGTCATTGCAATGGGCTTATTAGTTGCACTCTTTCAAGGAGTCATTGCCTATTTTTGGCTCTAAAGATTTTCTTTACCTAGCTTTTACGTATACTACTTCATCTTCTACTTCTACCTTCATCTCTATTTAATAAATTCATTATTTCACTTTGACCTTGATTATATACATATTAGCCCTTAGCTATGTCGATGTCGAAGCATAATCAATTGAACATTGGAAACAACAAAATTGTGAATAATGTTAATTTTCAATGGAGTTAAAGCCAACTTAGAAAGTTCACAAATATTTCAATCAAATGGCTTGGTAAACATCTGACAATTCCAAATTCTCAATATATGTATCTTAATCACAATCATAAGGTAATCCCTTAATAACTTAGGTCAAGTGCCTATGGGTATAAATGTTTCTAAAATAACTAATCTTAAAAAAAGTTGTATAATGAATTGTTTTCTAACTCTTAATTTTATTGTTTTTGAATATTATATATGCAATATTAATGAGAGATTAGGATTAGGATTTCAATGGTGTAAATTTTGTCTTTATAAGTAATGCACTTAGACTATTTTATTAACAATGTACATCAAACTATATCCCCAACAACATCAATGTGAATAGCAAAGATGGATTCATACACATCCACAAATAAATCCATCAAACTCTCATACACTTGTGATCTTAGTGCCTCGAAAATTAACCTACCACTAATATTATTTTATCTACTAACCCTTTCTATTGATACATTTATATTTTTTTATCTATTGACACACTTATACAATTTTTTAAGATAATGAAAATTTTCTTTAGAGAATGAAAGTACGGAAAGACCATTACAATAATCGGGGAGGAAAAAGGCATTTCAAATATTATAATCTTTCTAAAGGAGAAAGAAGATCCAATAAGCAGTAATTTTAATAATTTTAGAATTACTCCATTTATTTAGTTAGTATGAGATAAATGTGTAATTTATCATCTTAATCTTTCTAAAAATGGTAAAGATGAAAAGATTTATCAATCACATCTTTTTTTTTTCTTTAGATTGGATGTTTTTCTTTCATGTACTCTTTTGAACATTCACATTTTATAATGCATTAGACATGGTAAATTTTATTTTGAAGTAAATGAATTATGTATCATTAGTATTATTGTTCTTGTTTGAATTAAAAAGGATGAATACTTATCCAGTTTTATATTGTTGATATTATTCAATAATTTATATGATAAGCATTTTTTCCATATTTCTACATTTAATTAATTATGTAACTGTATCGTGATCAATATTTTAAGTAGTTGATGTTGTTAAACTTGTAGATACATAGCTGGTCCAATACTGCTAGTAAATGTAAAAACGAAAGGAAATCAAATGAAATATTTGTATTTTATGCTATAGATAGAAGATATTGTCCCTTTTATATTTTTAACTTTACTTTTCGATATAATTTTATAATTGTATTTAATTTCCATTGATATTGCTTTCTCTCCAAATTGGCTTTAAAAATTGAAATGTTTTTAATGGTTTTTCTTCTTATCTCCAGATTTCCACTTTCATGTTAAATTCCCAAATATAAAATTACCTTTTATTTCCTTCAATTTCAAGAAAAGTTTCACTAATATTAACGTGTAACTTGAATTGACAAGTGACATATAAGTATTCAAAAAAAAAATCTAGCATGTGCAAACATATTTGATAGTTTTTTAAAATGTACATTCATTTTACATATTTAAATATTATTGTTACTTATATGCCACTCATTAATATATATTAATAACATTATTTCATTTTTCAACCATTTCTACTTGCTTCTATTGATTTCATCATTGCCAAATACACTATAAGTTTAATTCCAAAATTATCCTTAGTTGAAAAAAAGAAGAAAGAAAGACTAATTAAAAGCTACGCAACACTTAAATAGAAATTTAAGACTTGAATCCGGTGAATTAGGAGACCACAATAATTCTTTTACATCTCCTCTTTACTAAATACTGAAAATCAGGAAAAATATACTTTTAATTATCGATATTCACCACTTTTTTATTTGTATATTTGGCTTTTCTTTTTTCTATTTAACTCTTGAAGTTGCAAATTTTCTATCCATCTTGGACATATAATACTTAATCGGCATTAGGTAGTTAGTCAAAATGATTGCAGTTTGTACAACTTTTTCTAATCACCTTTTCTTATTTTTAATTATTTTTTTATTGTTTATTATTTTTATTACATGACATAATTAAGTATTATTTATCACTACCTTTTTGTTATATTTATATAACTATAACTTATGATACATAATATAGTTTTTATTAATTACTATATTATATCAGGTCACGTATTATCATTATCTTTTACGTCTATAACTCTATATTACTTCTAATTCATGTTCTAATTTACGAGAATGGAAAGATGACTAGGGATCAACATCAAATTAAGTAGATTTTTAGCTAGTAAGATATTGGTTCGATAGAAGAAGGTTGAGAAATAGGTGTGTTTTGCCTCTTTGGAGCAATCTATTTCTTAAAAAATGATCTGGATGTAAATAATTTCTGAAATACCATTGCAAAATCTTGTTCTAGGAGTGCTATTTCACTTTTAGCCTACAAGTTGACACTTAGCGGGAAGGGGAGGCGAGATTAGGAAAAAAATGCATATTTGGATTGTGATTTAGGAATCTCATCCTCAACATGCCATTCCTTAAAAAATAGCACCCCCATTCCCCCAACTTGACTTCCAACAATAGCCTCCTACAAATAAAATTATACAGCAATTACAAGTTAAAAAAAAAAAAAACACTTTGTGCAAACAAAATTATATACCCCCTCTCCCCTCCTTGACTTCCACCCATATCTAATCCATCTCTTACTTGTTTTAATCTTGAATAATCCACTTAGTTGATAAAATGTCACTACATCATGCCTTGATGCCACCTGTCTCCATCTCTCAATTTTCTAGTTTGCTCATAGAGTAAATACTTTACCCTGTCTAAGTGCTTTAGGTGTTTTCTTGTGAGGGGTTTTGAAATAACCAACGAAATTATAGAAGATTTTCGAGATGAGCGCTAATACTAGAAGACACCCAGTATTGATTGTGGTTAAATCAACTAGGAGTAGATATGCTTATATAGAGCTTGGATGAAATGGGCCTATATCTCGCCGCTTACTCCTAGATTCCTTCAAAGAAAGCTCCTTATAGGTATGGTCATGGAGGCCCTCTAACGCTTAAGTTGGCAAGAAGGATTGAGAGAGAGAGGGCGTGAACACTAAGGACCCTAAGAGTAGTACTCGTCCTGTAGTGTGTGAGACAGTGCATGTGAGATAGGATGTAGGTCATGTGTTGAGGCTAAACAAGAGGAAAGAAAGAGTTACTAGGGATGAAAGAGGTTGGGAGATGAGGAGAAAATATAAGAAAAATAATTTGCTTACCCACATAGTTCTTGGTGTTTTTTATGGGAGTTATCTAGGTACATAGCAATTTAGGGTTTGCTTGTATTGGTTACTGATAGACAGCATGCATCGTAATGGAGATTGAGCAGCTTTAGGAGTATTTGGTTGTGATTAGTGTAAGCCTTGTAGTCATGTGTTCATTAGTTGGTACATAAAATTAAGGCTGAATGAGTAAGTTATCCGATTGAGCCTAAATTTTACGATGAAGTTAGGAATATTAGTAAAAGCGATTTTGTGAGTTTGAATTTAGGAAAATAAATAATTAAACATTATAATATTAAATTATATATATATTAGTTGTTATTTATTGAAAACACATAAAACGAGTTTCGATAATTAACGTATCGATAGAGAAAAATTATATATATACTAAAAATTATAAAATAACATATATAATATTCAGGAGTATTAATTTGTACCATATATGTATCTATGTATAGGTAAAAATATTTGAAATTACTTAAAATACCTAGAATATGCTAAAATAATACTAAATAATTAAGGAAAATTCATAGAAAGTAAAAAAAAATGAAGAAAAATATGAAAAAGTGTAGAATTTTCTAGAATTGAGGTGTGGCATGCTAAGAAATGGAGAAGGAAAATTAACCAATCAAAATAACCCAAGTAGAAAGTAAAAAGAAGTGAAGATAAGGGACAAATGGCTTAAAGTAATTCTTTAACTCATTAAAACAATCCTATAAATTCAGCAAACCTCTTTTGGAATTCAATTTGGTCATGTGAGCTTAGAAAAAAATAGGAAGAGGAGAAGAAAAGAATAATTTAACAAAAATTGGCAAAAATAGAATGTAAATAGAGCATATAAGGGAATAGACATCTAATGACTACCTAAAATCAAACAAACACCACCACCTGACCCTAAAACCATCGCCATGGGCTACCGACGCCTTTGGAGTCACCACCGGTGGCTGGAAGCCAATCAAACAAGTGAGTCTATTTTCCCTTTTGATTTTATTTAAATTATTAAAAACATTAAATATATCTAAAAAATTATGAAATTGGGTATTTAGAGGTATTTTTGTATGTATATTTAGGAAAAAAAGTCAATTTGATAAGATTAAGTCTCAAGATATACTATCCTTAAGAAATTGCTAAACTTAAGTTAATTTTCAATTTTGATTTAAATAATCTTAATGATATAGTTTCAATCCAAACATTGATTTTCTAAAATTTTACTTAATTTTTAGGCCTTAAAAGTGTAGATAAAAGGGTATATTTTTGAGTTAATTTAGTGATCTATGGTTAAGTTGGTATAAATATTGATTTAATATGTAATTAAATATCTTGGGATGTTAGTTGATGATGTAGGATGGTATTTGTGATGTTTAAGATGTTAAATGTATGTATTATGTGCATTATATAGTAATTATATGCAAATGAATAATATGTAAAGTTGAAAATTAAAAGAGTAGAAAATATTTGGTAAAAAATTGATAATATTGTAATAATAATAATAATATAATATAAATTTGATTTAGAATATGAATTTAGAAAATTATGTAAAAAATATAAGTTATTTTTATATCGAGAGTGAATTCGAGAGTTAAATTAGTAATATTGTATATCGTGTGAACTAGAATACTAGTTAAGAGCTAGATAGGAAATTTAAGATACTCAAGTATAATGTGATTAATTTCACATATTGGTTCAGAAAGAGTTCCTAAGGTTTATATATATAACTTGTAATCAAAAACTAAATGAGAATCTAAATTGGAAACAGATTCAGGAATTAAATTGGAAACTAGCCTAAGATGAATTCGGGTATAAGTAACATAAAATTTGGATAATTGAGTAAAATTGTAATTTTAAGCCCGTATATCATAAGGGTATGAATACTAAAAGAGTATTTATATTATAGGAACAAGAGGAGATGAGTTAACCCTACAGTGAGTTAAGGGAACAAGTCAAGGACTTCAGGTAAATTGAGATCAATATATCACTATATATTGGATTACTATATTAAATTACACGGAGGCTTAAGATTGTGTTGTTTGTGCTTATAGGTAGATGTTTGTGTGCATGTTTATATGAATTTGACCATTTGGTTATATATTGATGCTTTGCTGTAGTGATTTGTTGTGAATAGTGAGAAATGACATTGTTCGATCACTTTAAACTAAGTTTAAGCATATTTGACCTAATGCCATAATTAGACATGTATAGCAACCCTTTAAGGGATGGTTATGATTCGTCGATCAAATATCGACACTTTTGAGAGGGATAGTGTTATAGCATAATTATTCCTTTTTTATTATTCGTCGAACTAAGTGATAGGAGAGGAAATTGTGGTAAGGACGAAGGCAACGGTTTAAAGGATAGTTATGGGGAGAGTGATACCTCCATTACACAAACTTGGGTTTGGTCATGAGCTGTTATATAAGTGTTGAAACTCCTCAAACTAGATTAGAGGGAGTGAAATTCTTCTAATTTCATAACAAATTAGACCACAATGTGCGATGGCATTTGTATGTTACATTGCATTTAATTACTTGTTTGTAAATCGTATTTATGTTTGTTATATAGTTTTATGTCTCCATCCCTATTTATTGAGCTATCGATTACTCATATCCTTATAAAATTTCTTCTAGGTGATAATTAATATGCCGCCTTATAATTATCCGGAAGTTAGTTCTCTTTTGAAGATCTTTGGGGAAGTGAGGATAAATTGGAAGACCAATAGTGTCTTGAAAGTCTTGCTAGTGAATCATAGATAAGAAAGAGAGTAATAATGTAATGTTTAACTATTTTAGACTATTTTGTTATGTAAATATTTCCTATAACCATAAGATAATATGCATATATATTATATATATATATATATGAAAATATGACTTAAAGTTTATATATTTGTATGTAATTTTATTAATTGTCTTGAATGAATTGTTTACTTCAAAGTCAGGAGTTGTAAACTTCTTGTGTAAATTGTATTTATGATAGTGATCGTGAGAGCAGTTGTTATCATAGGTGTAAGCCTGCAATTAGGTGTTCAAGGTTCAGTTTATAAAATTTAGAGTAATCGGGCAAGTTGTCCAATTGAACCCAAATTTTACTATAAAGATAGTAATATTAATAAAATTGATCACGTAAGTTTAGATTTAAAAAATAAATAATAAAATAATTAATTATTATAATATCGAATTATATGTATATTACTCGTTGTTTATCGAAAACGTGTAAAACGAGTTCTAATAAGTAACAACTTAATAGAGATAAATTAAATAGACACTAAAAATCATAAAATAATATAAATAATATTTAGGAGTATTTATTTGTATCATATATGTATTTGTATCATATATGTATTTGTGTGTAGCTAAAAATATGTGAAATTACTTAAAATACCCGAAATATGCTAATTAATTAAAGGAAATTCATAAAAATCAAGAAAAAAAATAAAAAAAATTATAAAAACATATAGAATTATTCATAAATGGGGTGTAGTATGCAGTTATTTAAAGAGAAAATAATAGCCAATAAAAATAGGCTAAATAGAAAGTGATAAAGGAAGAGATAAGGGACATGTGGCAATTGGAAATTAAAAGAAAAACCCTAAACTCATCTATAAATTCAGCAAACACATATTAAACTTTATTTTGGTTGGTTGAAAACCAAAAAAAAAAAAAAATTGAGAGAGCATAAGAAGAGAAGAGAGAGGATTTTTACAAAAAAATTACAAAAATAGCGTACAAATGAAGCATGTAAAGAGAAACCACACCTGATGACCAACTAGAGGGGGGCAACCACCACCACTTGACATCAAATTCGACGCTGACAATGGTGGAGCCATCGCTGGTGGCTGAAGGCCTTTTAATCGGTGAGTTTCGATTTCCATTTTAAATTTGTTTAATTTACTAAAAATATCAAATATGTATAGAAAATTATGAAATTTGGTATTCTAGAATATTTTTGTATGTAGATTTAGGAAAAAAAATCAATTTAATAAAATTAGGTCTATAATACTTTTAAGAAATTACTAAATTCGAGTTAGTTTTTTTATTTCAATTTAAATAACCTTAACGATGTAGTTTTGATCTCAAAATTTTTATGTAGACTATTTAGGATATATATAACAGTACTATGAAGAGTTTTCTTGAAAATTTATTTTCTAAAATTTTATTTAATTTAGGTCCTAAAATTATATGTAAAAGGTAATTTGTGAGATTAATTTAGTGAAAATACTAATTTATTATGTAACTAGGTATCTTAGGATGTTAATTATTAATATAGGATGATATTTGTAATGCTTGAGGTGTTAGATGTAAGATTATATAGTAAATACGTAATAGGTAAAATGGTATGTTTTAAGTTAATTTTATCATTTAGGGTTAATTAAGTATAAATTCTGATTTAGGATATAATTAGACATTTTGATACATTATTAGATGATAAAGGATGATATATGTAGCGTTAGAAGTATTAGGTATAGGTGATATAAGTGTATAATATGTAATAATACATAATATGTATATATAGGAATTAAATGGGTAGAAAATATTAGATAAAAATTAATGGTATTATAATATTAGGAATATGATATAAATCTAATTTAGAAAGTGAATTTACGAAATTATATGAAAAATGTAGGTTATTCTTATATTGAGAGCTAATTCGGTAGTTAAAGTAAGAATATAGTGTACTATACGGATCAAAATATTATTTAGAGGCTAAATACGAGATTTAGGATAATTAAGTGTAATGTGATTAATTTCATATGATGGTTCGGAATGAGTTCCTAAGGTTCGTATATAAAACCCGTAATCGGAAACTGAATGAAAACCTAATTTAGAAACCGATTTGGAAACTGAATCAAAATTTAGCCTAAATAAAGAATAATTATGAAAGATTTTAAAACCTGAATAATTAGGTATGATAAAACTCTAAACTGCAGATAACAATAAGAATTTCAGAGCAAAACCTATCTATCTATGATAGTTATACAGAACTTAAAACAACATTTGTATTATAGGGGTTATTGGCGATGGCTTGTGCGAGTGGCATCTTAAGTGAGCAAGTGGGAAATTCAAGTAAGTTGGGATCGATACTTTACTGTATTTTGAAGTACTATTTTTTAGTACTCGAAGACTTAGAATTATACTTGATAGTGTTTGTTAGATAATTGACTGTATACATGTTTGTGTATGTGTCTTCTTGGATTTGATCACATGATTTTAGTTTGATGTTTTGGATTGGAAGTTGTGTGATTTGTATGAAATGCTTAAACATCTTAAATTGGATCTAACTAAATATATGATGAGTAAGACTAAAACGAACTTACATAGCAACCCAATAAGGGAAACGTTTAAGGTTTTTTGGCCAAGTACCGATCCCTTCGAAAGGGATGGTGCTGGATAACATAATGGGTCCCTTCTTCATTCTTAATTGAACTAAATCATAAGAGAGGAGGTCTCGGTAAGAGTGAAGTAAATGATTCGAAGGTAATCATGGGAGGAGCAGTGTTTTCATTACATAAGCCTAAGTTTGGTGGTGAGCTATTGATATGTGCACTAAACTCCTTAACTTGGATTAAAGCGGGTGCAATTTCTTTAATCTCCCAATGGACTGGATAATGTCATGCGATGACGTTTGCTTGTACATGGATTGCATTTAACTAATTTGATTGATAATCCTGTTTATATTTGATATATAGTTTTAAATTTCCGTCCCAACTTACTTAGCGATTGGTTGCTTATATCCCTATAGATGTAGTGGGTGCTAGCTAAGAAACAGTTATATAAATACCCTAAAGCTAGCAATTGTTGGATCCTAAGGAGTGAAGATATAAAAATAAGGATCAATTTCACTCATAAGTTTAGATTTTATCTTTAAAGCTTTTAATATTAATTTATGTATTACTTAAGTGGATTATGATTATGCTGCTAAATCTTGTAAACATATTTGGGTTATTTTAGTGTAAATATGTATTTTTCATAATTTCAGAGGTAAAAAACAAGTTTAATTTATAAACTGTTTACTTCAAAGCGGGTTAATCGTAGACGCTTTGTATAAATTAGGTCTAAGATAATGGTTGTAAGGTCAGCTTCTATCCTAGAAAGGTTTGCATGGTAAAATTATTACAACTTTGTTGCTTTGGGATGTGACGGTTCTAAATTAGTACCAGAGCATAGTTCTGGTAAACTTGCTTTGAAGTGTAATGATCAAAAGAAGTAGACATTATAGGAGTACATTAAGAGTAGGTAATAATAAGTGGGTAGTAAAAGATTGTATCATAAATTATAGAGTAAGTAGTGACTATAATATTGAACTAAGATAAACGTTAATTGAACTTAAATCCCGTTATGGGATCGAAAGTTGAAGTAATCCAAGTAAAACAGTAGAGTGATAGTTAATTGAAGTGATTCTGGTAGAATGGAGGAGAGTTTTTAATCTAATATAAAGTTGAGATGTAGAGAATAGTGTTAGAAATGGTTAGTTGGGATATGTTAATATTGCAGATGGGATTATTGAAAAGTTTGTTGATAGGTTGTGTTGTAATTGATGAGATATATAGATGATAACAGAGATTTATTTGAGTCTTTTAGTACAATAGAGATACTATGATATTTATTGTTGATTAAAGATGGATGGAAATAAGGGATTACGACTTAAGTGATGCTAGTGAGACATTTTTAGAAGGGGCAGAAGAAAGAGACCTTTTCTTGTTAGTATGACTCATAATCCAATTAGCATATTATGTATCTTCAAACTATTACCCTCAAAGGATTACCGATTGGTTTCTATATATCTTGAATCAATTGGAATAGATTATATATAGAATGAGAATGCGGTATATGAGATGATAGTTAATAATAATATTGAGAAGTCTGATAATGATAAGGTATATGGAATAAATACTATTTCTGGTTTTCCTATGGAAGTATAGGGTATTGAATCAACAAGTGAAAATGATATTGAATTGATTAGAAGATAAATGTGATGGAATTCTTTTAAACGAGGAATTATTATTGGTGATTTAAATGATGGATATAATATGATAACTGGTTAAGTTTTGTCGGATGTTAGAATTGATTTTATGTTAGTTATTCATTTATGTAGACATTGTAATTATCTCTTAATGGATGTAATTATGCTTCTCGACAAATGTATATTCTTTTGGATATGTACATATGCTATAACATTTTATATACTTATAGTTAAGGGTGTAAAAAGATCATATGTGTTTTGGATGAGTAATATTGAAAGTCTTTTGCATATGTAAGAATGGTTGTAAAAACTTTAATATGAGGCAATAATCAAGTTGTGAATCATTTAGCCCTTAATGAATAACAAATTTAAGACTTATATCTAAAGAGCTGTAAGCAAGGGTAGGTGGAGCAAAATAATAATGAAGTGTATAGTAGGATCCTTATGTTTTGTTGAAGCCAACAGAATGATATCATTATGTGGTATTTATGCTCCGCTATAGGGAAAATTTGGAAATGAGGCAATTAAAAGGAAGGATTGGATTTTTTGACAAGTGTTCGATAGTAAGTTAATATATTTTTATAATGGCGTTTAGACGAAGATGGTATGGAAACTGTTACTTATCAAATTTAGTTCATTTAGGTGTTGTGACTTGGAAAGCCATTGTTTTACCCTTAATAATGAAGTGATGAGTAAGAAAATGCTGATTAGAGCTAGTCATTTCAGGATCCAAGCTTAAAGGAGATAAGAGATAAGTAGTGATTTTAGTGAAGGACTCTCACTCGATCTTAGCCGAATGATAATAAATTTGAATAATAGGATTGGTCGATAATTATAAGAATAACGTACAATTATTGCAAAATATATGTATATACAAATGGATGAAATGTAAGTACAATGATGATATTGAGGTGTTTATTCCTTATAAGTCAGAAACTAGTGGATGGAAAGAGATTTAAGGTGTTTGGGATTATCATTATCTATTGATTTAGAATTTATATTGGAGGAAGGATATTAATTCTGAAAGCTGTAGGATGTGATTAAATTGGAATTTAAAAGAAAAGCTACTAATGATAGATGATGAGAAGTTTGTTGATATTTATAAGTGAGAGACTAAGAAAAGTATCAATAAGTACTGGATCTACTAGGAATATATAAATATTCAAATGTATTTTTGAAGATTAGTTTATGGATATTTGAACTTATGGTTAAGTTCGCCAAGAATTGAACATATAACTGAAGTTCTATATTGAAGATTGTAAATGGGATATCTCAAGATAGAAGTACTTGAGTACTTACCTTGAGAACTAGACATACTCTGATTAGTTCAAGAATGAAAAAGAGAGATTTGGAAAGTGAGCTTGTGAGTGAGAATTTTGGAAGAATTTTGTTAGAATGTCCTCTTATCTGAGAGTGGAAAGTGAAAAATGAGGCCTTAAGTACCCCCTTATATAGGTAAGCTTAGGAGGGAGACGAACGGTTTTCTCCACTACCAAAGCATGCATTAACTACAAGGATGTACATTGAATTCCAACCATCTAAATGTCTTAGTCCATCGACCAATGGCCTAGATTAATCTACACACGTGAATTGCTGATGTAGCCTTACATAATGGCATCCCATGCGCATAGCCATTTCCAAGGAAGCCATTAATGCACATTGCCCATCCCAAAAATCATCATAACAACTCAAGTACCCTTAGGTTGCATTAGTTACGTCGAGCATCACTGTACAGTACAGCAAGTCTAATCACACATGTCAGACTTCACATCACTAAGCAATGGAAGCGAGCTCCTTACTCAAAGCTAAGTTTTCCTCGTCTCAAGTCAACCTTCCTAGCTAACCTGTTCTCTTCGTGTCCTCAACACTGAGGAGAATAGGTGGAGGGCATAAGTGTTGAAAACTAATTCTAGCTTAGCCTAAGGCATAGCTTGGATGAAGATCCTTGAAGGCCTATTGACGATTAAAGGAATGAACCCCTTACTTTCTTCAAGTGTCTTGACTTGCTCAGATGTCTTTACCACCTCCAAGCCTTGGGAAGATCCATCTATTGAGTGCCTAGCACCAAGTACTTAGGTGACCACTCCAGCAAACGTAGAGCCGAAGGACTTACCCAATATAGGAGGACTTCACTAATAAGTCGGCTAAGCTTAAAGTGCGACAAATCACTTCACCATCTAGTCTTAGAATACCAAGTGAGGACGCTTTTCGCCCCACGAGTGTCCTCAAGGTCTAGCTCATTGCTTGCACCACCTCTCCTACCTCCTTGCCCCCTTTTTATCTCTGGTGTCGGTGTCCTACCACAAGTCATTAATTATGGTTTGACATTCATGGTATGGCTAGTATACTTAATATACCCTAAAAATGTTAGACCTCTAGGTCAAAATCATGGTTGCCAACATGGTTATGGCAAACTAGCTCCTAAAGCCACCTTGTTAGCTTAATAGCACATACCTCTTGCTAATTGCCTCTACTGACTAACCTTGAGCCAACATGTATCTCAAGTAGTTGTACTTGTTACATTATAAATAATGTGATGAGCCATAGGTAAAGGGATTCGAAATTTGTTTGAACCGAATTTGCCCTCTCCACATCTTATACTTCTTTTATCACCTTATGCTTAAGCACCCTGCTTGAAGGTTAAGAGTACTTGGCTAACTGATGTTTTGCCCTCACACTTCCTCCTTGCTAACTTGAGCATTGGAGGGCTTTCATAGATACATCTACAGAGGGCTTTTTGTAGGTGATGAGGAGTAAAGAGCTTACTTAATTTGATCCCCATCAATGCGCCATCCAAGGAGTTGAAGCCCAATCCATAACTTTGCATCTAGTTGATTTAATCATGATCAACATTTAAGTCTTGTAAATAATTGTTATCTTTGGATTGTAAATAATTGTTTCCTTAGGTTAACTCTTTTCCAATATCACCTTTTGTAAAATAATCACCTTATCCATTATCAATTGTCATCGGTTTAACTATTTTTGTCACCTTTATAGTTTTATGGATAGTCCATAATCTCATTATTTGTAACATAGGTTAGTCTTTGATTTTCACCATTCGAGGTTTTCCATAATTTTTCTTATAAAAAAAGAAAAAGAACATTGCTAGCAAGTGGGGCATTTTCATAAGGCTCTTAAGGATTGCTCTTAAGTAGGCTAGCTCGACTCAAAACTCGACAGTCACTCATTTTAAGCCAAGAGTACTTGATAGTCTATGAACAATGACCTAATATTGAGGGGCATAAAGGAAAGCTTATTGGGAATAAGGACATGATCAAATAATTTGATAAACAAGATCCTAAAAAATGGTGGAGAGGAAGTCCATTTATGCTCTCCTAAACTAAATAAAAAAAAAAAAAAAGCTCAAGAAGTACATCATCAAACCTTTTCAAAAGTTCAAGACACTAAAAATGTAAACATAAACACCAAACTTTCCTACTTATTTTGATTTACTTCAAGCTTGAAAGACCCTAAACACTCCATAAACTTATATCTAATGAGTTTTAGTCTTGGTCAATAAATCAAGCTTAAGGGGCAATTAGTTCTAAAGGAATAATGGGGCATTTAGAGGATTGGCTTACTTAGTTAAGTTTGGGGCAATTTCTAAAAGAGACAAATCTAGAGCTAATAAGTAAACTAAATCCAAAGGTAAGGGGCACATACACCTAACATGGTGAATGAATTAGCCCAACAAAAGTGGGGCATCTAGAGAATTGAAGTGATAATCAACCATCAAGCTAAGATAAATAAAGATTGAAAAAAGCAAATTTGATCTAATAAAAAAGTTAGTTGTTTAACTAGGGAAAGGTGACTCATTACTTAAAAAGTTTAAGATGAAAAGAAGCAAATCATATTCTAAACGCTAACTCTAGATACACTTGAGAGTTGAGCGACACAATATAACTATTTCCACTTATTCCTTGAAAGAAGTCCGTCTTGAACTTGGTATATCATTAAAATGATGTTTGACATTTATTTCATCATCCTTAAACATAGTTATCCTTTTTGAACCCATTTAAGCCTTTTAGGAATTTTCCTCAAGATTGACCTTGTCAAGAACCACCAAACACTGAGACAATTAGGAGGTTAGGATAATTAATTTAGAAAAAAATGGAAAACTAATTTGTACTTACCTTAGTTGCACAAATTCATGATTAATACTTGTCATAGATAATTCAATTTCTCAAAATAAAGAAGAGCAATTGAACTATATAATCTCTTAATCGAGTTCCACCATACACCCAACCTACTATAAGTTGGGGCCCTAGTCACTTCATTGGGGTTATAATTTGTAGCATCCATTCCATGGGGACCTCTAACAGCAGCAATCTATTTAAGAAGCTCAGAGGTTAAACACTAGAAGAATACTGTGATGGTAGATTAAGTAGGAATTACCAAGGTGCTACATTACCTCCAAGAATCTCATATTATATCTAATTAAAAAGATACACTTCTTAATTGAGTAAAATCTAGATATATCCAAATTTGCTCTCTGAAATCTATAAATGAGAATTGAACCCCATAAGTAAGACACATTTACACATATGCACACTTAAGCCTCCTTACTTCCTTTCACACATTTTAATCTCACATTATTGAGTTAAACATTAGAATGGTTACTCTGGACAACTCATTGGTGCCCACTAACCTTTTTTTTTTTTTGAAAGCAAGCTCATAATCTAGGCTCATATTCAAAGTCTCTATTGGCAAAATTTGTACTACTACATTAACCAAATCGAAACGCATTCCACATTAGTTATATGAAAAAAGAAAATGATTGCGAATTGGCATATTGTTTTCTAGAAGAAGACATCGAATCAAAAAGTGTTCGAAACAACAAGCGGATAGGAGATATTAGATTTATCATCGAGTCATGTCGGAAGGGACTACAGGTGGCATATATATTCCTGCTTGCACGTTTCTTCATTTGGTAATGGTGACCAACCTATTTGTAACCATATTATAACACAATGTCATGCTCAAGGAATTTCACAAGTTTATAAAATCATGGAATAATGTAGAAAATTCTAGAAGTTGTTATGTTTCATAGCCCAAAGATAATCTATAGATACTATTAGATAATGCATTCGTGTTATAAGTGTAAAATAATTTTTTAAAATTTTAAATAGAAAGAGTTACATATGTTACTAAATCAATCTATTTACACTTATTGTTTACCAAAAGAAATGAAAAATAAAAGATCGGTTATGTGCATTCTTCTAAAAAAAGTTACCCCAAAACAAAGAAAAATTATTGTTAATTTTAAATTTAAACCATAAAATATAATTTATATAGGATTTAAAATATTTTTATATGTATAATTTTAAATTTAAATATACATTTATTTAGTGATATCTCATTATGTTGCTTGATATATGTGGCACAAAGGGAGACATTAGGAAAGTGGAGAAGAGGGGGCGGAGAGAGAAGGAGATAATGAAGATCATGGGGATAAACATCATGATGTGTTGAGAGATATTATGAGGAGGAGGAAAAGAAGGATTGAGAGGAAAAAGAAAATAGAAAGTGATATATTTATTTATTATTTATAATTTTGATAGATTATTTTAATGTTAGTTTTTTTATTAAATAATATTAGATATAGGGTAAATAAATAATTTTAAGAGAGATATATACGTGATGGTTATTTAAGTCTTTATGCGCTTTAATAATATAAATATTGATTTGGATTTATTACAAAAAAATAGAATAATAGCTAGGTACAGAATATCAGCGACCTCTTATCAATTCTTGCTGTAGTAGCAATCCTATTTTCAGTAAGTAACTATAGCAATAATAAGTTTTATCTTCTTACAATAATATCTTGTATATTAGTGGCATTTTTTTTTTAAGTTTTCCATGTAACTGCTACAAAATATATTTTGTTACTATTGTAAGTCAAGTGTTTCCTGGACCTATTTCCTAATAGAATACACGTTTTGTAATATTTTATGTGGCGAAAAATAACATCTTTATATATAAATTATTGCTTTTATTAAAGAAATTTTGCTCTTGCAAGAGCCAACGTAAAATAAAGTAGCTACAGTAAAATAGCAACTGGAAAAACAATTGATAAACCATGCTAACATTCCATTCCTTTTGTCCTAGTATTTTTTAGTAATATGACTAACACTTTGATCACTTCTCATTACCTTAATGTATTAAGACTTTGTGAAATATCAAGCTATTTGGAAATGTGTGAAAATGTTTGCAATTGCATATTTTCTTTTAATTTAAAGGAAAAATGAGAAAAAAAAAGAAAAAAAGTGGACATAAAAGAATTATAGATTGGGCAGTAGCAATGAATCTATTTTTTGCACTTAAACATATGCTAGTAAAATATTAGGAAAAATTGCAATTACACTCAAATAGTATAAGCAAGGGCAAATAAAACCCTTAAGTATGCTTTTACTCTTCTATATCATTTCATACAAATGCACCCCTCAAAGTATCGCTTTCTCCCTAAAGTTGGGGCTATGGTCCTTTAAGCGATAATTTGGGACTTTAGCAATAGTACAGCGGCAACATTCATATTCCCAAATGTTATGGAAAAATAATAAAGCTGCAATTTAAGAGCATAAGAGATCTATCTGTGCTTCATCAACAAACTTTAAAACTATATTTGCAATTATTCTAAAATAATATTATTGTATTAGTGCGTTCATCTATCCTTCGAAGCATCAAGGCTACAATTTTTTAGCCCTCTATACTTTCATCATCCCATATCATTTGAAAATATAGATATATCCCTCAAAACGTAATTCTATAGAGCTAAGGCTGTAGTCCTTATAGTGATAATTTGGGACTTTGATAATATTATATAGGGTATTTTCAAATGTTATAAAAAAGTGACAAAACAATAAATTTAAAGGTTCAAGAGATTTATCTATAATTTATCGATGAGTTTTATAAGGTTGCTTATAATTATTGATTATATTATTGTATTAGCGTGCGGACCCTTTGCTAGATCAAAGCTACTATTCTTAAGCTCTCTATGCTCCTAGCAAAGTGCACATAGAGGACACAAGCCGTGGATACAAAAGTTTTGACATATAGAGTCAACATGCGTATTTTCAAACGAGATAAAAAAGTGATAAAGTTACAAATATAAAAGTTTGTGAGATTGATCTATGCTTTATTGATAAGTTTTATAAGTGTATTTATAATTATTTTCAGATTATATCATTCTAATAGCGTGTTAACGTACCTTTTTCCAAATCAATGCCACGATTCTTAAGCTCTTAATACTCTTGGCAAAGAGGACACAAGCAGTGGATACAAAAGTCTTGACATTCATGTCCTGGAATCGAGAATTGGCCTCTCAGTTTGCTTTTGTAAGTGCAAGTGCACCAACATGAAGTGGGCTAAGAGGTAGCAAACAACTCCGGAACATACGTGTTACATGAATAAGAAAATGTCATTGAAAACAATGATGTTTTAGGGCATTATTAGTAGGTAATAGCAAGAATAAAATGCTATAATAAAAGTCACTTACAAGTTTGTCCTCTGTTTAGGATCTTTGGCCAAAGGTGATGCATAGACAGCAATATGTAATACAACCTGAAGTGTGGAGGGCATAAAAAGACCTAGTTGGAATTAGTTTCTTTTGTAGCACAAACACATTGTGTGTCCAAAAGGTGCAGTGGGTTTTTAGCATAGTAAAACAACAAAATTAAAAAAAAAAAAGGAACTTCTCAAATTAATCATGATAAAGCATCTAACTACTTTCAGTTAGATAAAAAAACGATTGTTTGTTTTTCGTAACTTAGACAAAATAGATGTGCAGAAAGCTTGAAGATATCAATGTTTGAAGAGTAATTGCAAAATGCAAAAACTTACCTAATATACCAGCCTTTTTATCTTTAAAAATCATACAATTTTTATTTGAACTGCTAAAATGTTTAATCATTTATTAGAATTTGATCTAAAACATTCATACTATGACATGTAACTTTTTCCCAAGAAAAAAGCAAATTCCTTTCAATCATATTCCACACAATTTAGATAAAACATGATGACCTCAAAGGTTAATATTGTAAAAATTGCTTAATTACATGCTAGAAAAAGTTGAAGTCCTTCATGGGATTTGCAATGATAACGTGAGGATGTCATTAAGGATGTGGTTATGTAATTGCTGAGAATGGCCCCTTCGTAAAATGGAAGCATTCTAGTGCAATCTCTTTAGGTTTACGCTTTTTAAGGCATATCAATATTTATAAGTGCTTTAGTCATTTCTAATTTTCGTCTCTTTAGACTTTTGCTTTTTCAAGCACTGTAGCCTCTTTAAGCTTAGATTACAAATCTTTTCAGAAATTCTACAAATTCAACCTCCCTAAATGCTTTTTTTTCCAACTTTGTCACTAAAGAGAGTGGGAGGCAAGTATTGATAGACATTTTCTGATAGTTATTATATAAGCTTATATTAATTGGCTCAATATTTAAACCTGGCCTAATAATTTAAGCCGAGTACAATTTCTATTAACTTATTATAAATACTAGACAAGATCCCCAGATAAAGGGCTTTCCTTCATTCTCGCTTACTCTTTCTATTATGCCACAATTTTACTTTTATTGTAAGAGAGCTAACTTAGGGATTGAGTGGCTATGTTGAATCACCCTTTAGCTTTCCTTGTAGTTGTGTTTTTGTTTTGTATGTGTTTGCACACCGAGATAAAAATCAACCATCAATAGATTTTGCTCGTATTTGTGTAGAAATGAACATTGATAATGATTTTATTACTGTTACTCATAAAAATTATATCATTAATACCATCTTAGATTGTGGCACATCGAAAAAATAAGTTGTTTTCAAAATAACATATGAGTTTTCCTTTAGCATGAAGAAAAGGGAAAAGAATTTTCGTAGACTTAAATATCTTTTCATAAATGAGCATCTTAAAATATAAAAAATGATCTTCATAAAATGATGGAAGCCCTAGTTAGTTGAATTCCGGATGATGGTAACCGAATAAAGGGAGATAAAACTCCTTATAAGGGTTAATAACATTATCCATCAGAGAAAAAAAAAAAAAAAAGCAAGTCAAATAGAATAGGTTGTATTATTACATAGATGATAATGTAAACCAGTCATTTCTTGATCAAATCAAAATGCATTCCACATTAGTTATATGGAAAAGAAAATTACAAATAGACACATTGTTTACCAAAAGAAGATATTGAAACAGAAAATGTCCGGAACTACAAGCGCATAGGAGATATTTGGTTATTTATCGAGTCATGCGGGAAGGGACCACAGGTGCCATAGCTATTCCTGCTTGCGTGTTTCTTTGATCGGCAATGGCGACCCAACCTATTTACAATCATATTAATTATAACTCAGAGTCATGCTCAAGGAATTTCACAAGTTTAGAAAATCATGGAATAATGTAGAAAATTATGGAAATTGTTATCTTTCATGGCCCAAAAATAATCTATAGATATATTGAGTTGGATTTATTACAAGAAAATAGAACAATAGCTAGGTACAGAACATCAGCGACGGCTTATCAATTCTTGCTATAGTAGCGATTCAATTTTCAGTAAGTAACTATAGAAATAATAAGTTTTATCTTATTATAATAATATCTTGTACGTTAGTGGCATTTTTTCTTTTAAGCTTTCCATGTAACTGCTACAAAATATACTTTGTTACTATTGTATGTCAAGTATTTTTCGGACCTATTTACCAATAAAAGATATTTTATGTGGCGAAAAATAATATCTTTACGAATAAATTATGGCTTCTATTAAAGAGAAATTGCTCTTCCAAGTGCTTCCGTAAAATAAAGTAGCTACAGTAGAATAGCAAGTAGAAAAACAATTAATATACCGTCGTTAACATTCCATTCCTATTGTCCTATTATTTTATAGTGATATGACTAAAACTTTGATCACTTCTCATTACCACAATGTATTAGGACTTTGTGAAATATCGGGCTATTTGGAAATGTGGGAAAAAGTTTGCAATTGCATATTTTCTTGTACTTTAAAGGAAAAATGAGGGAAAATAGAAAACAAAAAGTGGATTACATGGAAGAATTATAGATTAGGCACTAACAATCTCTCTATATTGCAATGAATTCTCTCTATAGTTTCACCGTCCTATACCATTTGAAAATATAAATGCACCTCTCAAAGTATCGATTGAACCTAAAGTTGGGGCTACGGTCCTTTTAGCATAATTTGAAGTTTTTAGCAATAGTATAGGAATAACATTCATATTTTCAAATGTTATGGGAAAATAATAAAATTGTAATTTAAGAGTTTAAGAGATCTATCTATGCTGATTGATAACTTTTGAAACTATATTTGCAATTATTCTGAAATAATGTTATCATATTAGCGAGTTCACTACCCTTCAACGGATCAAGGCCATGATTTTTTTTTTTTCTCTATACTTTCATCATCCTATATCATCTGAGGCTGTGATCCTTTTAGTGATAACTTAGGGCTTTAATAGTAGTGCATAGGGTCAATATATATCTTTTCAAATGTTATAAAAAAAGTGATAAAACTATAAATTTTAAAGTTTAAGTGATCTATTTGTACTTTGTCCATAAGTGTAATTATAATTATTTTAACATTTTATCATTATGTTAGCGTGTTCACATACCCTTTGCCGGATCAAGGCCACGATTCTTAAGCTCTCTATACTCTTGGCAAAGTGCACAAAGAGGACACAAGCAATGGATACAAAAGTCTTGACATTCATGTCCTTGGATCGAGAATTGGCCTCTCAATTTGCTTCTGTAAGTGCATGTATACCAACATGAACAGAAGAAGTGGGCTAGGAGGCAGCAGACAGCTCCGGAACACACACATGCTACATGAATAAGAAAACGTCATTGAAATGATGATGTTTTTTGAAATTATTAAGAGGTAATAGCAAGAGTACGATGATGTAATAAAAGTCACTTACAAGTTTGTCCTCTGTCTAGGATCTCGACACTTTGGCCAAAGGTGATGCACGGACAGCAATATGTAATACAGCCTGAAGTTTGGAGGGCATGAAAAACCCTAGTCGGAGTTACTTTCTTTTGTAGCACAAACACATCGTGTGTCCAAAAGGTGCAGTAGGTTTTTAGCATAGAAGAACAACCAAATAAAGCAATGAAACTTCTCAAATTTATCGTGCCAAAGCATCTAACTACTTTGAGTTAGATAAAAATGATTGAATTCATTTTATGTAACATAGACGTAACGGATGTATAAAAAGTTTAAAGATATGAATGTTTGAAGAGTTATTCTAAAAGTATAAAATCGTTTCTATTATACCAACATTTTGTCTTACATAATATATATTTTTTATTTGAACTACTAAAATGTTTAATAATTTATTAGAATTTGATCTAAAATATTCATACTACGATGTGTAACTTTTTCCCAAGAAAAAAGGCAAATTCCTTTCAATCATTTTCCATCGAATTTATATAAAACATGATGACCTCCAAGATTAATATTGTAAAAATTGCTTAGTTACATGCTAGAAAAAGCTGTAGTCCTTCATGGGCTTTGCAATGATAACGTGAGGATGTCATTAAGGATGTGGTTATGTAATTGCTGAGAATGAACCCTTCGTAAAATGGAAGCATTCTAGTGCAAATTCGAGAGAAGAGGAGTGGTAATCATCGGCTGCTTGCGTGTTAGCTAAATTTGTGTCGTTATAAAATGAAAAAATTATTAGATAGTACATGTTAGGTGTATATATACGTATTATTTAGTGAATCTTTTCCTCCAGAGATTGTATTACTCCTAGTACTCTGTGTTTATAATTGGATTGTTGTACTTTAGCCGTGGTCGGGTATATTTATGGCTGGTTTTGCACATGCACCATACAGACCAACTAGATAAGATGTTGTTGTGAAGCTAATGCTATTGTTTGATATTTCAGATAAAAATTACTAAGAGATCACACAAAACTTTAGGATTAATTTGTAAATACGTCCCCCTGTTTACTTTTACACCCTATGATCATATTTCGAGACAAAAAAAAATTAGCAAATAAATATATAAATAAATAACGTGCAAAAACATGAAGGGAGTTTTGTTTTGTTTTTTCCTTTTTGATTTTATGTAATTTTTTATTTTTTTATAATCATAACGAATCATTCTGAAACTTATATCTTATAAGGTACATTATGAAACTGGTAAATTTTTTTTTTACTTTTTTATAATATAAAATTTTGATGTAAAATGTCCAATAGAATGTTAATGTTTCCACGTTCTTGCAATTGGTATATTCATCAATCTAGTAATCTCCAAGAATTTAATAACATGTCTTTTAATTACATATTTCTCATATAGGCATATATCATAAACTTGATAATATAGCTCCAAACAATTTATTATGAAAGTTTATGTGTACTTATTTAAAATAAATAAAAGTACCAAATCCATTCAATATGTTTTTTAATATAAAGATATCCTAAGAAAAGCATGGTAATAAAATTAACTAAGTTTCAAAGTATTTTAGGTATAGGATAAGTTATAAGTATTATATTTTATTATGCCAACATCATCGATTAAGAATATATTTATATGGTGCGTATAAGATATCTTTGAGTTTGTACCATATATCTTGAAGATTGGGTTTTAGGATTTGTATTGTGTATAGAGATGTTGTATCCCGTGTCCTACATTGTGTGAGTTGGTTTTTGAAAAATTGAGATTGAAATCCATGCAAGGTAGAGGGGGTTTTGAGTTACAATAAAGTTACTTGCTAACTCATATTTATTAAGACTATAAAATAGACATGTAAGGGTTTGAAACCACATTTCTAGGAATCTAAATTATTTAAATTTAAGGATAAAAGTATAGACGTTGATAAACTCTAAATTGGATTATTTTACATAGTGATTTTTGATGATTTTTTCTTGAAATTTAAGTTTATTTTTAGAAAATGACACTTAATTGGGTAAACTTTTGTTTTCTAAGTTTTGAAACAATTTACGAGAAAAAAATGAAAAGATATAAACAAGTTTCACTTAATTCGAAGTTCAATTGAGTAAGTTAAAAAAGTTTTAAAATTGATACAATTGAATGACACGACTGTGTCGTTTTTGAGCGAATTTGGAGTTTATTTTCAAATATCATGGCCAATAACATGACCATGTCCTCGATAGTGTTGTTTCTAGATTTAAGAGAGAGAGAGAGAGAAAACACGAATAGCATTCAAGTATATGATTAGAAGACATAGTCGTGTTGTTTGTAGCTGACTTATTTTTCTTAATTCCTATATAAAGCTTCTTTAGTATTTTGTAGACAAAACTTTTGGTATGACTTTTTAAGAGTTTTTTTAATTAAGAATACTCAAAAAAGCAAAACAAAAAGAAGATTTCAAGATTCAAACTTTTTTAGATTTTATGATTCTTTCTTCTATTATTTAATTTTAGATTATTATTTTATGATGTGTATAGAGTAGATCTTTACTATTAGGTCTTGTAGAAGTTAAATCTCACATTTGACGATTGGTTTATTTAGATCTAATAAAGATCTTCATTCTTTTTAAATCAATTATGTGTGCTTGTATGTTTTGGATTAGTAATTCTGAAGGTTATTAATTTAAATATGATATCGTACAAAGAAGATTGAGAGATTTTTTATATAATTAGATCTAGCATAGTTGATAAAAGATTGTACAATGTTAGAAATAAATTGCAAAACTTTTCTAAAATTATAATATTATCTTTAATATTATTTTTAAGAGAATTCATTGTATGATTAATGCGATCTTAGATTATACCATGGAGAGGAGATTCTATTAAGTAATATAAAGATTAAGGTTAATAAGTTTGAAGAAGTTATTAACTTTAAAAGAGAGTTCTCTTAGTTAAGAAAAATTACAGATCGAATTAGATTATTTTTAATAAAAGTTGCATGTGTAGATCTAGGAAATCAAGATCTAAGTATGTTGTTAAGTCTTGAATTTAATCTCTAGTATTTTACTTTCTTATTTAGTTCTTGATTAATTACTAAATTGATTAGTTGCCGTAATTTTAATTTAAAGAATTGAGTTTTGAAATTGAATTTATTTGGTTAAATAATAGAGTTAAGATTAGTAATAGTATTTATGATTTATGAAGGATCGACATTCGGACTCATATTCACTTTACTATAATTTGATAGGTATGTTTAACTCATATATGACATACCTAAAGTAAATTTGGTGTGTGTATTTGCAATTTATAATTTGCTCCCTTACCTACATGACACAAAATGA
This sequence comes from Lumnitzera littorea, assembly GCA_024138015.1. Lineage (NCBI taxonomy): Eukaryota > Viridiplantae > Streptophyta > Magnoliopsida > Myrtales > Combretaceae > Lumnitzera > Lumnitzera littorea. The sequence goes on along the minus strand of JAMXBB010000002.1, from coordinate 114,011,017 downwards.
AGATAAGTAATTTGCTCAAAATTATAGGTATATGTACAAAATCTCATGCGATATGTTATAATAAAAACAACTATCTTTTTATTCATGAGACTTCTTAGTATCACTAGTTTAAGATAAATTGGAAAGTGTCTAATTAGCTAAAGTTTCGTAATTATTCATTCACAAGCTTCTATAATCTTTCTTGACAAGATTAATTTTGCTAGTGAATATAAATATATTATATTATATTATATGTATATATCGATAGGGAGAGTGTTGTGAATATTACCTAAACTATAATAAAAAATTTAGTTTTCTATCCGAACTTTCAACTTATTAAATTTGATACCCAATTGAAAGTTTTCACATTGCTTCCTATATATTTTCATTAGTTTAACCATCATTAATCAAAGCGAGACATGTGTCACATATATTCCATAGATAGTAACGATATATGAAAATTCAATTGTTAGACATTACATCTAATAAATTGAAAGTTTAGCTAATAAATTAAAATTTTCACAAAATTCCAAGGATGCCGGTGACATTCTCCTTATATAAATATTGTTTATAAATTATAATGGAGTGCCTCAATATTGCATGTTTTCCTGAAGCCTTCTTGCTCCATGGTGGAAATTAGCTATGCTCGACAATTGAAATTTTACAGGGCTCAAATTACAAGAAATCCAATAGTTGCAATGTAGTGGGCAGCAATGCAATGTTTTCACTTTGCACATGAAATCCAATTCTTATTAAAAAAGAAAGAAAAAGAAAAAAAAAAGCCAACTATGTATTCAGAAATAAATGGTTACAACTCCGCGTTAATTTCGTGATTTGTGAGATTATATTGCAAGGAAAGGCAGAGAAAAGGGAAGAAGTGTATTACAATTAGCAGGATCTTCAAAGCAGCCACAAATCCCGGTGGTCCAAACTCCCAAATTCGGTTGCGTCGCGATTGCAGCGGGTGCTGCTGGTACTGATGGCGGTGGCGCAAATGTACTTGGGCCATCCTTGTCCAGTGACATTACTTCACTTAAAAGATTTTCCGGGAAAAATTGAAAGGAAGGGAAAACCAGGTTATGGTGAAATCTTCGACATGCAACAGTAGCTTATAAAGATGTATGTTTTGTCATTATCTGTCTGTTCAACGTATTGATTGGTTCATGGAGACGTTCGCAAAAAACACCTTGTAGACAGCGCCTGCAACTTTGGATGTTTTTTCACCTACTTTCAAGTCCATTGGATCCGTCTATATGTCGGGTTATGCAAGTTGTCACTTATCTCTTTTTTTTTTTATATTTATTTATTATAACACAGGTCTTTAAATTACAAAGTATTATCTTTCGAGTCTCAAGAGACTGCGATAATTTAACAACTTTTAACAGCAACTAATCTTAAGTGGTGAAGGGGCGTGACCGATGCCCAATGGTAATAGTAAGTTATCGTAGAAAATATGGAAAAGAATTTTCATTTTCACAGAAAAAAAGAAAATTATTTTATATGGTTCACAAACCCACTTTTTAATTATTTCATTTATTTAAATTAATAATTTGGATAATTTAGGTCGTGCATATGTCAAATGTGGATGGAAAACCAATGGTGTAAAAAAGTCCAATTTTTTTTATATATTTACAAGTATTAAGGACTTCCAAAAAAAAAAAAAAAAAAGAACAGGACTTAAATTGAAAAATCGGTGAAACATTTGGGATTAAAATATATTTTTTCCTACAATAAAATAAGACTATTGGTCAACTGAAATATTCGGCCAAACCTTTTACAGGAATGTTAATAATATTTATAAATTTTCAAGTGAAGGATACGTAGGAGGGAAAAGAAAAAAAAGGTAGATGAGGGATTTATCTATTTTAGCAAGATTTTATATTGAAAGTGTGCTAAGTAAGAAAGTAATCTCACATGCAGTCTTATATGTAAGAATAATTTTTTACGTATCATATTTTTAATTAAAAATATTACTAAAAATAGATAAACCCTCTATATATTTATCTATTACTTTATTTCAGGATATTGTTGGATTCACCCTAAGCAAATGAAAACATATGATATTAATCCTGTAACTTAAATTTATATTAAGTTGGGGTCTGAAAACAAGATTAAGTGAAGACGTAGAGAAATAGACAAGCCAGAATGCGTATGATGTTAGCCGGCCAATCGGCTGGGAAAGAGTAGGCTTATTTGACCAAGTCAGCTTTTGCAACTTAGTAAGTATAAGTAGTATAAAATAATATAAAATAACTGTATCTTAGTTTATATAATATTCGATAAAGATTTTTATGATATTTTTTATTTGATTTGTATAAGTACTTAACTTAGTATTATTTAGTGATATTTATATCCTTAATATTATTTAATATTTATTTAATAATATTTTTATATTATTTAAAAATAAAAAAATTTAAATACTATCTAATACTTATACCCTCAATAATGTTTAATATTTTATAATTATATTTATATTTTCAATACTTGTGTTTTTATCCAATAAAGTTAAATTTTATACCATATTTTAAATAGAATAAATTTTAAGTATTTTATCCTGTAATTTTGCATATATTTATTTATTTCCCTTCTACTTATTCATTTATCTCGTTTCTTTTGGATCTCTTTCAAGTATAATTCCAATTTTTACTTATTATTTCTCTTGTTTTGGATTACTCATGTAATGTATGACGTAAGATCCGGATTCGCCGTAACCCTTACGGAAGAATGGGAAGTGTACGATTGGTCCCAATCGAAAGCAAAACTTCAAGGAAAAACGGGTTTTAACCGACAATAGTATCAATACATTAGTACGGATTTTTTATTTTTTATTTTTTAATTCCTAACAATATTATGGAACTTGTTTTTGCAAAAGCACACAGCCATACGTAAAGAGAGAGAGAGGAAAAAAAAAAAAAGAAGCTTTAATGATATTAATATTTTTCATGAATGGATTAATACCGTATAAACACTACTAAAATTTGAAAAACACTCGTGTGAACAGCCGGCCAAAGAAATATCAATCAACGAATCATGCCGGCAGGAGCCGCAGGTGGCACTGTGACTCCAAGTTGCTGGTTTGCCGTCTCCACATTGGCGATCCCAAGGTAGCAGTATATAAAATTATTCCACCGTTACAGCTAAGAGATAAGTAGAAAGCTGATTCAATAAAGACGCTTGCTTCGCCGGATACGTTCTTCAAACTTCTTCTATTTTTTGCAATCATGTACATACATATACACACACATATATATTAGTAATTGTTAAATATCACTGTAGCTAGCAAGTACAACTTTGTCTTAACAGCTTCTAGCAACAATAAGCGAATAAAATACAGGTAGTATATAAGGCTCTATTTATGTCCTAATAAGATTGAATTATTATTTTGATCTTTTCATTTGAAATTTCAGCACGAAAAGGCATTTTTTCTAGATGTTCTCAATTATCTAAATAAGGAGGAGAAGGTCTCTATCTATAGGTTTGGGTGCTTAATCTTAAGGATGGCAAGGTCTTTATTTCTAGATTTTGATGTTTGTTTTCAAATAGTGTTTGGTTGAATAATTTTTGTAATACTAAATTGAATAAAATAAATTTTAGTTTATGTTTGGTTTGTGACTTTGCTTAGTGATTATACAAAAAATTAGGTTAATAGACTAATAAAAAAGCTCAGATTTTGTTCTATTTACATTATAGTATAAAAATGAAATTTATTAGATAAAAATGAAAATATTTTATATTCTCAAAGATACTCCTTCATGTTATAATATTGAGTTAATTAATATTATTTTATTAAATATGATAAAATTTTCTTTATTTTATAATATAAATAATTAATTTTTTAATAGCTAGCAAATTAGTGATTTTTATTTAATATTATATATAATTTTTTTAATTATATGAATTCAATAATCTGTTCAAATTATATTTCAAATAATATAAAAACATAATTAAAACATATATAAAACAATGTTGATGGTACAAATATTAAAATACAATAACAAATCTACTACTTACATATACCAAATAAGGGATAATATAAAAATTTTATATCTAGTATTATATAAATTAAATATGTTACAATAAATTTGTATTATTTAATCCTCTTTATATTTGTTCTATTTAGTTCTTTTTATTCGGTTTAATCTTTATAACTAAACACAACATTCTCTAGATATTGATATATGAGAAGAGTCTTCCATAATATCCCATGGATTGTTTTGATGATCAATAGGAGAGAAAGCCTTCATTAATTCATTTCTAACTCTCATGGGTATTAATGTAAATGGATCTTTTAATGGGCCTAAATCGATATGAGCCCAATATTTTTGCAAACAAGCCGATATAAAGGCCTAAGTGCACAAGTAAGCCGAATAAGGTTAAGAGTGGTTGAATTGGTCCTTTTTCTAAGCTCACTAAGCCAATTTTCTCAAAAACATTTTAAATAGATGGTCTCAACTTCTTAAACCCTACCACTAGTCCAAAAGAGTTCGGTTCTAGTCCAAAGGGATTGGTCTAGAAAATTTATTTGGGCCGAGCGCAATACCAATCAAAGTATAAATCAAAACTTCATGAAAAACAAGTATAAACGACAATAATATCAACACATGAAGATGGAATATTATTTGTGCACATTTACATATATATATATATACATATACACATATATAATATATATATATATATATGTGTGTGTGTGTACCCAGACATACTCAGACTGATAAGAGCAGAATAGCAATTAGCGAATCATGCTGGCAGGAACTACAGGTGGCATTGTTGTTACTCCAAGTTGCTGGTTTCGCTTCTCCACACTGGCAATCCATCCTTGAATTACGGTAGCAAATGAAAAAATAATTCCATCGTTACAGCTAAGATTTAAATGAAAAATTAAAGTAAAAGCTATTTAAATAAAGTGTGTTTTCTTTGATACACGTTCTTCAAACTTTTTTTAAAAGTGGAAACGTCAATTTAGCTATCAAGAACCATTGTATTTTCTAATTAGGTATATAAATGGATTTTGGATAGAAGAAATGTATCTTTGATGTTTAAATTTGTATTTTACATAATACTTAAATATTATTGCTGGCTATATCATATATTGTTACCATCTTCTCCAACCATCTTTTATAGTAAAAAGTTATTTAATAGAATAACCTCGCGAGAGATACGATAGTTATATTGGACAGTTGTAAATATTTGGTTCAAATGCACGTAATAAACATTTAATGAAATAGTTATATATACATATATATAACAAACGCTGATCGAAATTAAAAATTTCCGTTTAGTTGGTTGCTCGATCACTTTATAAAATTCAGAGGCGTCCTCCCTTTTTTTCCCCCAAATTACATGGACGCTTGCTAAAAAGTATAAAATATTAATCTAAAAATTGAAATATTATGCTTTTTCCTATGATAACCAAGGTGCAATTTTACCAAAGTTTTGATATGAAAGGTTCTTTGAATTCATGAATGGTAAGTATGTCCTTTTATGCAAAGTGCATAAGAGCTCGATGAATATAAGCTACATATCCCAAAACATCGATAATAACTTAAAAATGTCATTGAAAGAAGTATATATAACAATAATTTAACGTCTTTGTAATTATTTAGTAACGAACATCACACCAATAATTTAGAAAGTACATGGTAGTTTAGATACAATTAAAATTAAGTTTAGAAAACGTGTTTATTTACCTATTGAAGGATCTAGGCCATGATTTTTGAGCTCTCTGGATTCTTCACAAAGTGCACATGTATACCAGGAGGAACGTATGGAAAGCAGACAGCAAATTGTACTGGCACACACACACACACACAGCTACACCCATTTTTCACCACCTAATAATAAATTAGATAAAACATTACTTAAGATCGGTGGCACTGCTGCTAGTGGCGGAGCTGATGCGAGACCCTTCAGTGTTGTTTGAATACATATTTCATATAATTTGGTTATTGATCCGGTTCTAGGTAGATCGATAAAAGAGATACAATACTATGAGTATATGTAAGAAACATTAATCTCGATGCATATACAGATATATATATATATATATATATACATACATACATTATATGTATATAATATAGCAATGTAATTTCACTTCATGTTCATGTTGTGTGCTTTAAGTCTCCACTAAAAAAAAAAAAAAAAAAGGAAACGTAAATTTCTATGTGCACGAGAATATGCATGTGGAAGTAGTCCTATCGTGCATGTCGTTAATAGTAAAAGCTTCTCATTGCAAGTCACTTTTAATTTATTGGGAAATTTTCCAAAATCATATATCAACTTTCGTTGTTTATTTGAATTGGGGTGATGTCAAAAAAGAAGTATCCGAGTTTTTTTTTTTTTTTCATTACATCTAAGGTTTGAAATTGGTTAATCTCAATCTAAACATTATAAGTAAATATAACTAATTGAACATTACTTGTAAAATCTATTATTTCATCAACTTGAGAATGATAACTTAGTAAATACTCATCAAACAAAAAGTTTAAGTATTAATGATAGAAGTTGAGATAATAACTTTTAAGTAAAAGACCAATGCATATGAAATTTGCAAATTTAAAATTTAGGTGTTAAAAAAACAAAAGTGAGGTTCAGATAGTGTCTTTTGACATTCCTCTTTTAAATCTCATATATAAAATTTGAAATTGGTAAATGTTATATTTAATTTAATTCTCTTCGATAGATTTATTGTCTAAATCATCTTTCTTACCTTTTAATTAATAAACACTTGATGTGGCATCTTTACAAGATAATGGAGATGGTCAATTGATAAGAAAAATTTCCATTGAGAATAGCATGGAGTAACTTCCAACTATATCATTTTGCAGTTTTCACATGATCCATTATTTATTTCCACATCTAAATCATTCTTTGATGGAACCTATAATTCTCCAAACATATTTAGATGCTTCTCTTTTCACTGGATGTCACGTTTTGTTGGCTTCATAAAGAGTGTAATAGAATAGCTATCTTATTCCTCTCCTCTTGCATATGATTGGTAAAGTAACTTTTGTATGAAATTATTATTGTTGTAAAATGAGAAATAACTATGTTTCTAATAGATCTTTGTAGGAGTAAAAGAGCAGTTATTTTTTTGTCTTTTCCACTATATTTATATATCTATCAATAAGATTTTAAAGAAACTATAAAGAATAACTATTAATTTATTATTTAAGAATTCTTTTTTTTTTTTAAGCGCTAGAAAGAACACAATATTATTGAAACTCCAAAATAATAACAGAATACAAACGTAAGGAGGTTTGGAGCTAAGATCAAGCAACAAAAGATAAACTAAAGGAGATGGACATGATGGACCACTAAAGTCCCTACACAACCCCTTTTTAACCTGAGATGCAACTCAGTCCGCGTACTTATTAGCTTCACGAAAAACAAAGTCGAAATTGCAAAAAAGAAAAAGAAGATTTCAACTCAAGAATGTCGTCAATAATCAGCCTATGCTTCCAAGTGATGGAGTTATTCTTCGTTAGGGCCTTGTAGACTAATAGGATATCAGTTTCGGCATGGATATGAGACCAACCGGCAGATTTATCCAAATGAATGCCCTCACGCACAGCTTCAGCCTCAACCACTTCTAGTGAATTTTTCTAGTCTTAGGAAAGTATATACCCTTAAGGAATTTTACCCACAGTGCATACGGATTCTCAATAATTCTCCAAGCTACTTTTCCTAACATGGCATTATTAAAGATCTCCAAGCCCCTAAAACCCAGGCCCCTTTTATTCTTTGCTTAAGCAAGATTAGACCAAGACTTCTAGTGAATTTTTCTATTTTTTATATCTCCACTCCATCAGAATTTTGCAATCATCGAGCTACTTCTTGACACCAATTTCTTGGGAATTTGAAAACACTCATAGCGTAGCTAGGAAATGCATACTCGACTGATTTGATGAGAACCTCTCTACCTCCAGGTGATAGGAGCAAGCTTGACCATCCCTGGAGCTTGGATTTGATCCTCTCCTTAACAAAAGCAAGAGCTTCATTTTTTGACCTCCCCAATTCTGTCCGTAATCCCAAATACTTCCCATGTTTCTGCTCAGGAGGAATTCCCAATAAATTACAGCAATTGCTTTGGACTTCTTCAGGCGTGTTCTTGCTGAAAGAGACAGAAGACTTTTGGAGATTGATTTTCTGACCAGAGGCTGAAGTATAAGCATGTAAGATAGTCTTCAAATTTTCCAAAACAACATTATTAGCCTCTAAAAATAAAAGTGAATCATCTGCAAAGAAGAGGTGGGTTAGCTCAAGACATGACTCCTTCACACGAATTCCCCTAATGAAACCTCCAGCAAGTGCTTTATTAAGTAAAGTAGAAAAAGAATTAGCAACCAAAATAAATAAGTAAGGAGAGATTAGATCGTCTTGTCTTATTCCTCTTGAAGGACATATCTTTCAAATTCCTTTCCCATTTACTACAAGGTTATATGAAACAAAGTTTATTCATTTCATAATCCAATTCACCCATATTTGACTAAAGCCCATCTTAAGCATTAAAGCCTCCAAGAAGTTCCAATCTATCCTATCATAGGCTTTAGTCATATCCAACTTTACAGCACATTCAAACATATGACCATGCTTTTTCAAATTTTAATGATGAAATAATTTATGTGCGATGATCACGTTATCCTTAATAAGTCTACCCTGAATGAATGCACTTCGATTAGGAGTGATGATTTTGTCCATGAAAAGTTGGATCCTGTTAGCCATGATTTTTGATATGATCTTATAGGAAAAGTTACAAAGACTAATGGGATGGAATTGAGTCAAGTATTTAGGACATTTTGTTTTAGGGATTAAAATGAGGTCGGTTTCATTAAGATCATTAGATAACTCACCAGATACAAATAAGTGTTCGACTGCCCTTGTGACAAAGCTGCTATAGACACTCCAATTAGACTAGAAGAAGATTCCATTGAAGCCATCTGGACTAGGAGCTTTGAGAGAGCCAAGTTGGAACACTACTTTCTTAACCTCCTCATCTTCAAACGGCCGAATCAGCACATCATTCACCTCCTCATCAATTATAGGATCAATGGATTCCAGGACTTCATCAACCATACTGATTTCTTCCTTTTTGAACATGCTTTCATAGAACATAGCAAACTCGTTCATCACATCCTCTTCATTTTCAACCCAAATTTCCTGCCCGTTCTTGATTCTAAAGATTTTACTATGAGCTCTTTTAATTTGAGTGGTGCGATGGAAGCAATTTGTGTTTTGATTGCCCCATTTGAGCCAACTTACTCTCGCTCTTTGGTGCCAATAGAGCTCTTCACGAGATACAACAGCAGCGAACTCTTTCTTCAAAACATGTTCTCTTTCCAAGTTAGCTTCGTGAGCTAGTCTATTTTGTTCAACTCGCAAATCATCTCTCAACTGCTGAGTCTGTTTTGCATTATTTTGAACATTGAGGATTTTCCATTGCAGCAGGACATTTCTGCAATCTTTTAACTTTGCCATAAGGCCAAATAAATCAGCATTATGGCCACTGTTACGCGAAGCCCCCTCAATGGCTTCTTTGCACCCATCAATCATACGCCAACCATGTTCAAATTTAAAAGTTCTGGGACTTCATCTATCCTTCTTGCTGGTTTCAATGATTAATGGAGAGTGATCTGATCCTTGAGCCTCCAGATTGGTAATTTGAGTCCTAGGAAACGTTTGCAACCAATCCATATTTCTTAGAGCTCGATCAAGTCTTTCTTTGATTAAATTGTCCTCTCTACCATTAGACCATGTATAAATCTGTTACGGGATCGTGTGTTAGAACCCAAGCTAGGATCACCAACAAGAAAATCCACATCGCTTGCCGGTCTAGGAGTCTTCCTACCATGCCGACCTATGGTGAATATTAAAATTATGGGCTCGTTGAGAGAGAACCCGACAATCTTCGGTTAGGAAAGAAAAACTGATGTTGATATTCCATAAAACACTCGCTGTCGCTTTCTGAGGCTCTAATTTCTTTTTTAAATTACAATGCAGCAGTTACCATTATAACTGCTCTTTTAACTTCCCACTTTAAATTATAAATACAGCAGTTACCATGTATAACTGCTCTTTTAACTTCACACTACATAGACCATACACAAACTGCTGACTCCCTAGTGGCACACATAATCATTACACGTAACCCCTAACCCGCTACGCATTTCAACACCCAGGTTACAAGAAATTTAAAAATACAAAACAGCCAACAATACTACAAACACACCCGACACTTATAACAACAAAATCAGCTGCACAACAAATAATAAAATAAGGCAAAAGCTCCATTCCACGTGTAACAAAATCTGCCCCTGAAATCGCAGATCTACCAAGTGACAATCATAAAGCATGTCATGGAAAGCCATCATCTGTCTCATAGGTTTGTCTCTAACTCCAGTTTTTCTTATCAGCATATAAGACTTTATTGAAGTCTCCAACTGCCAAACAGGGATCAAGAGTATTCAATGCGAAGTTTCTCAACTTGTCCCAGAAGCCTAGTCTATCATAGAACTTCGGATGAGCATAACACCAGGATATCTTGCAACCTACTTGTACTTCTTCCAACCACACCCATGTATCAATGATGTTTGCCCCTGCCTCTAGCACGGACAGATTAATACTGCTTCTCCACCATAGAGATAATCCTCCCAACAAACCAACTGGTTCAACGTAATAAGAGTTCTTAAAAGCCAAGCTTCTTCTCAATCTCTCAATCTTACTCGATAAGTTCTTCGTTTCCATCAGGAAAATGATATTGCGTCTATATTTCTAGATAAGGCTTTGTCGTCTGTGAATTTTGCTGATAAAGATCACGATGATTCATTTCGTTGCGTGACATTTGTAAGACAAAAAAAAGGAGGCTACAAAGACAGCGTCGGAGAGGGCTCTGATGTAGCCACTTTGATGCTCAAATTAGCATGTTGATTATAGATAAAAACCCTAAAAAGCTTAAGATAGAGAGACAGAGAGAGTCTCATAGCTCGAGGCCTTATCTACTATTTATAGCGGATGAGGTTAAATTAAATCTAAATTGAACTATTAGAGTTGCGCTTTCATTCTAAACCTATCAGTTTGAGCTTAGAAAGCCTATATCCAAAAAGGCCTATCAACACTAACCCCCCTACTCTCATTGTTGAGGAGTTCAACAAGAAGAGTAAGCACATGAATAAGCTCCCAATGCTCCAAACAGAGGTGTGGCCTAAAGAGTTAAAAGGCTGAGGTTGAGGCAGGCTCAAGGAGGCTCGAGCGGGGCCTAGGTAGCTCAGCTGAGGTGGAGGAGTTCCTTGGATGTTCGGACTAATATCTTATCAAGAAGGTTACCTGATGTAATCGAGTTGGTGGAGTTTTAATTGACGATGCCTGAAAATGCAATAGGGGAGTTCTTTGGATGTTTGGACTAGTGTCCTATCAATGAGGTTACCTAATATGGTCAAGTTGGTGGAGTTCCAACTAACGATGCTTGAAGAGGCGAAAGAGGAGTTTCTCGGATGTTTGGATTAGTATCCTATCAACAAGGCTACCCGGTATGGTTGAGTTGGTGAGGTTCCAATTGATGATGCCTAAAGAGGCAAGAGGGGAGTTCCTTGGATGTATGGCTTAGTATCGTATCGACGAGGTTACGATGTAGCCGAGTTGGTAGGGTTTCAACTAACGATGTCTGAAGAGGCAAGAGGAGAGTTTCTCGGATGTACGAACTAGTGTCTTATATATGAGGTTACTCGGTGTAGTCAAGTTAGTGGCATTCCAACTGACAATGCCTGAAGAGGCAAGAGGAGAGTTTCTCGGATGTATTGACTAGTGTCTTATTGATGAGGTTGGTGGTGTTCTAATTGACAATGCTTGAAGAGGTGGATAGCTCATGAAAATACAAAGGGATGTAATAAAAAGGATTTATTACAATGCAAATAAGGGAGATTAGGGAAACTTAGCTTGAATGTATGGAGTGTACTCGGATTCCCCATTATTAGAAGGGTGTTGGGATGTAGCTTAGTCACTTGAGTAGTTCTTATCACGTGAGTCAACAGCTCTTCATCATTTCTATTTTATCTAGGTACTAAGAGTAAATTGTATTGAGCCCAAGTAAATTGTTTTGATCGGGGCATTCATTTGTGCAAGGAGTTATTCGAGTTGTCGATGTCCTTAACCCCTGTCATTGATGCTTGGCCTTGTTGGGTTTAGGTAATTAACACGTGTTGAGTGACCAGGGGTTTGTCCCTGTGTTGCCCTTTGCAAGCAGTTACTCGTCCAAGTTGCTGTCAATTAAGATATTGGATGTTTGATGCTTTGTCCTCTTCGTCAGATTGGGCTGCCAGTCTATTTTGGCTTAGTCCTCTCGAGTTGACTTCGAACTGAGTTTGCTCGAACTTGCTGCTTGGACTAGCTTGATTGGTGCTAGAGGAAGTGTTGCGAGCTCGGACCTGCTGCTCGGCAAATCACGGACAGCTCGGCTTGGCCTATCTTAGGGCTTGATTCAGACTTGTCGTAGGTTGGCAATAGCTCAAGTTACTGTGTTCGATAATGGACTTGTTGCTGGAGCTTGCTGTTCGGCAATGGACTTGTTATCAAGCTGCTCGGAAAACTTGGTTTGTCTGAGCACCACTATAGCTTATCGTGGACACCAAGTGACTAAAGGTAGAGCGTGCGTAGTCCAGTTGCTACTCCTGCTTGGGCCATAGCTGTAGTGGAGAGCACTTCAGGTCGATAAGTGAATAAAGGTGTTCAGAGCTCGGACTGCTCTTGTTGGACATGCAAATAAGTCGGCACCACGGTACCTGGTCTATTACTGTCAAAGTCAGCTTGGTTGTACGCTTTGCTCGGCAAAGACACGAAATCTTGCTCTAACTCGGGTTAGAATCTTGTTTTGCCGCTGCACTCATGTGTAAGGACAGCTCGACAGAGCTGCTGAATGGATTTGTCTTCAAACTCAGCTTGGTCACAAAGAGCTCGGAGGTCGGCTCGGTTGTGAGGTGATGCCTCGACTAGGACTTATTACGTGAAGCTGCAGGGAGGAGCTCAGATTGTTTAAGACTAGATTGGTGAACACTCTTGAAGATTGGATTGAGTCTACTCGGCTTGGAGCTTGAACTGCTGGGTTGACCTCGGATCGAGTCATGTGTAGTATCCAGGCTGAGGAAATGAACTTCTGCTTGGGTTTGCTCTAAACTGCAGGACAGATATTAAATTGACAGCTTGGTTTGAAGCGTAGATAATAGCTCGGCCAAAAGGAGTTTATAGCGCGGACTTCTACTGGAGAAAGCTTGGTCATTTGAACAAAAAGCCACTCTCTTGATGAGCAAGCAGCTGGTCGGCTCGGCTAATCTTTTCGAGGCTGCTTAAAGAAGCTCAGCGAAGCCTAGAGCGTACTTTAGTGGAGCTCGGTTCCAGTGTTCCCATGAATGGACAGCTTGGTCGCTTGGACTTTACTCAGCTCGGATAATCATGGTTGACTCAATCTGATGAAGTGGACTCGTATGTAAACAAGTTTCGCCTTCATGGCTGCTCTTATTTTTCTTACTTTAATTAAGTTTTCCATGGAGAGGACCTCTAGTCTACTCAACATCTAAGATGAGAAGGTCGGTAGTAAGAACTTGGTCGTAGTCAGGCGTGTTGGGAGAGCTCAAGTCTGCTGTAAATCAGGTTCCGGTGGGCTCCATTTTGCTCGAAAGTTCGGTTTCTATTCAGCCCGAAAAATTGCAGTTCGCTCGGCTGGGCAGCAGAGCTACTGCTGTGTTTAGGTCGACATGTTAGCTCGATTTGCTTCGCTCGAAAAATCGCAGGCTGCATTATCAAAACATGACCAACACATAAATTGATGCACGATTTTTTCTATTTGAGTCACAACCAAGATTATATTGTGACAAAAATCCATATTCGAGGGCCCCATATTCTCCTTCAACAAGTCGTCGATTACTTTTCTCAATGCGCGAATGGAAGCACAGTGTCCAATAATGGTGATTTCTTCCAAGAAGCTGTTTGTAGTTTCTTTCTTCCTTGTTGCTAAACTGTGTAGAATTTCTCAAATCTTTTAAATCAACGATTTCCATGCGTGATCTCTGCCTCTACTGATATTGCAGCTCTTGGAATAGGGCCCAGTTTTCATGGTTGCATTGCCAAGCTTCTAGGTAGTTTTGATGTAGCAGTGGCCCCTTAGCTTTCATGCAAATCGTGGAAGTATGTAAGATGCTCTCTCAATGCATGTCTGTTGCACCATTTTTTCTTAACTCCACGTGTGAGCTTCAAGGACGCCACATGGCCAACCCAGTAAAACCAAGAGGAAACTGCCAGGATTTGTAGGGATAGGGGATGTAGTTACTGGTGGGAAGTCATTTCCTCCAAAACGTCAGGGGACATGTGAGTGAGGTTTGGGAAGACTGGTTTGGTAGAATGTGCTTCCACCTTTTACAAATTGACAGAAGCTAGAAAATCATGGATGGAGTATCGTAGCTAAAACATTATTTATCAAACCAACGAAACTTCCACCATGAATAAGTGAAGTTCTACACTTGATAGCACTATCCTTCCTTCCATGCCATGAATACAAGAAATTGAAACTGGTTCGAATATACAGGATGCTTCCTTGAATTTACAAGAACTTGTTGCCTACAAAGACATCATCTAATAACTTGAGTGAATTATTTTTCCCTTAAAACGCTGGAGTAATTCTCTCATAAATTTCCCATTTTCCTCGAAATTTCATTATAAGATGTTCATCCACTTTCATGCATGAGCCAGATATAACACCAAACCTAGGGAAAGTGTGACTCTCTTTGCGAGAGACTATTTGATTTTTGAGAGCTTAACTAGATTCTTCTTTGAAACCCTTCTAGCATCCGATCAAACTAGCTATCCATTTTGGAATGTAATGTCTTGTCCCTTAACGTACTATATGATTTTGAAAAATGTCGTCTTCGAATTTGCTTTTGCTGGTAAAGATCACTATGAGGTTAAGTTGAATCTAAATTAGACTATTAGAGTTGCGCTTTCATTTTAAGCCTATCAGCTTGAGCTTGAAAGACTTATATTTAAGAAGACCTATCAACATGCTCTTAAGCACATTACACATCCATGACAGTTCCAACTTATGGCTATCATGATGACTAGGTGGCTTTAGGCCAGCCACCATGGCCACCTGTGTCATTAGGTTGCAAACTTCAACGTTCAGTTCTACTTGTTCATCCATTTCAATATGCTCAATTTCAAAAGTAAGCTTGCTTCGTACTGTTTTCTTTCTTCTAATATGAGTAAACTTACGTTGCCTTTGAATCATCCCTTTCTTGTTACATTCCACAAAAACTTCTGTAACTGTCTTTTTATCTTTTCTCGAAGCAGGAGATTCTGATAAAACTCATCAGAGTTATCCCTCTTCCTTTTGATAGATAACAAATTGAGTGCCTTAGCAAGAGGTGAGACACTAGGGACAATCAATTGCTTGCTTTTTGAAGGGGATTCTGATAAGACTTCAACACTTGGGGCGATCACATGTTTAATGGGACCATCCGGCTCTTCAACAAAGTAAGCATTCTTCACGTGATGCCTCTGGGAAATTTCACCAAACTTACGGTGGGTGTCATGCTTTGAATCACATTTTGGAGGAGCCGCATCAGTGGATATCTACGATCCATCACCAGAACCATAAGAGGACAAGTCCGATAATTTAGAAGAAAAGCTATGACACGAAATCTTCTCAATTACTTCTTGCCCTATGTAAGATGCTTCCAACTGTCCCCCATCGTCTACTGTCAAAGGAACAGGGCTTCGCTGCTCATAATGGACCGTAAAGAGTGAGTGGCTGTGCACTGGGGTTAGGTTCTCAGGATCTGATGTTGGGACTTGTGGGGTAGGGGGGTTCGTTTAGGTCTTAGGAGAAGATGGGATTATAGGATTGTGTATGGGGGACATGTGAGGGGGGTTGGGACTGAGACTTAGACAAATGGGGCAAAGGATCACAGAAGTGTCGAAAGTTAGGAGGGAAAGGGGTTTCACTCAGGGGGCACGGGTCACGTGAGGTTGATTCCAAGTTTTCTAAAATAGAGTGTGAAACCAGAGTGTTAAGGTCGAACTTATTGGCGCTGCTTGAAAGCAAAAAGGTTGAGTGAGATGTAACAGAAGAGTCGTCCTTAGTGGGGCCACTCTTGTCAGAGACCATATCCACATCATCAACATTCTCTGTCCTATATGGCGAATATTCGTATGCAAATTTGAATTCAGAAGGTCCCCGTAAATTCTGCCATAAAACAAGATTCATAGGCGAGGACTTTCCATTTCAAGCTTTCATCGTATCATTCGCAATAATATTATAATCAGCAGAATTTTAACCAGCCTCAATTCTAGCACTTTCCAAAGAAAGAAGATTCTCATCGGCGTTGGACTCCAGCGAGTTATTCCGATCATTTTCTACGTCAACATTCTTCTCCTTTTGACTGACAAAATCCTCTTTCTCTGAAGATCCAGCTCTCGGTCAGTGACCAAACTTCTTCTTCCATGTCTTTTTGGTTCATCCTAAGAGCCATCAACACAATAGAACAAAAGTTAAAAGAGATGACAGAACAAAGGCAATGAGAAGGACTGACATAAAACCACGACTTAATGACAAAAGTAATAATAAAAATACAAAGATCTAAAGAAATGAATGACACTAAAGAGATATGGAAGAGGATAGGAAAGAATCTTTGCAAGCTATAAAATATTAGGATTCCGCGTGAGAATAAACTGATTTATCTTTCCTTAAACAAAATTCATATCCATCATATGGCATCGGGCAAATAAATTAATATGGAGATAGAAACAATATGCATATAATAATATTCCTGTTAAAATGCTTCCATATAATAAATAGGTACAAAAATACTTGTAAATGGTACACAAATGTACTTAAATATATATAAAAGCTAGCTGCATTATTTAAAATTAAAGGTATATTTAGAAACATCTCTATTCAATTATTGGATAATTGCACTAGGAACCTTAATTTTTCAATTTATATGTATATTACCCTCTCTTAGGGCTTCGGACCCTAACTCAAAACACACATATGCCTCCAATTTTAATATTGATGATCTATTAAGAAATGTTGATGATAATAAATTCTATAAGAATGTTTTAGCATGATTTGGAAGAAAATGATCATGAGTTCATAATGTTAATAGAAAATAAATTTTTGTAATTCGGAAAACTTTGATTTTGTCAATTTAGATATATAAAGTTTGTAAGAAAACTCGGCATGTCAAAGTTAAATATATATGAGTTTGTTACCGAAGAAAATTGGATTAATTTATTTTTCATGTCTTGCACTTTTATAAATTTAATTTACGATGTATTTGCAGGGAATTCAACAACCTTGTTCAGTGTGTAGAAGGAGGATATGTATGTACTATTGCAAGACCCAATTGTACTAACTAAAAAAGTTAATTGTAAAGTAATTGGAGCTTCTCAGCTCTAAAAATACAACTTCACTATAAGAGATTTTATAGTATGATTACTTAGAAGTCACTATATCAATTACAATAAATCATCTCAATTTATAGTAATCAATATTCATTAATAGTAAAAATTAAAACTTTTAATAATAATAAAATGAAATTGGTAATAGTTTTTCTATAGAAGCTATAAATGTTATCGATAAGTCTTATTTATTATAAATTGGGGTGTCTTATTGTTAACAGTCATATAGTCATCGTTGAGTTATTATACCGTAAATTCTCTCTTTAACTACTTTACAACTTTAAAAATATACACATAACATAAAAATGATACTTTTAACTACTCCATAACTTTAAAAATATACGCATAATGCAAAAATGATACTGAAGACAAAAAAAGACCTTCCCTAAAAGAGCCATAAATAGTGCTAATTTTAGAACATTATGATGGCTTGGAGCGTAATATATTTTTTGAAAACTTTTAAGAAACCTCACATTAAGAACATTAAGAATTTAAGAGGTCTATTTGCATATAACCATTAGTTTAAAGAGTCAATTGCAATTTACTAAAATTTTTAATTTTTTTCATTAAATAAATCTTTTCCAAAAATTAAAGTAAATTGAATCTTTTTCCTTCCTCTATTACGTGCCTTTTTAGGAAAAAACTTCCCAGATTTTTCCTTCTCTGGTTCTTGTTGCCTTTTGCGATTTGATATCCAACCTACACGGACATGACATACACGGACGGGCCTCGAGGCCGAAAGGGCCATGGCCCCCCAGCCCAAGAAAAATAACCTCAATGACAGGTCTGTAATTCCGTAATGAAATATGGGCTTAGTCTTGGCTTAATCCATTATACTATATATAATATATTATATATAGACACCAATTATATTTTATATAAGTTAATCTATATAGTAAATTATATTATAAACCATAGCTTAAGTTATATACATATAATATATATAATTTGCAATACATGATACCTATAATATACATAACATGTATTCCTTGAAAGAAGTTTGTCTTGAACTTGGTATATGATTAAAATGATGTTCGACATTTATTTCATCATCCTTAAGCATAGTTATCCTTTTTGAACCCATTTAAGCCTTTTAGGAATTTTCGTCAAGATTGACCTTGTCAAGAACCACCCAACACTAAGACAATTAGAAAGTTAGGATCATTAATTTAGAGAAAAATGGAAAACTAATTTGTACTTACCTTAGTTAGACAAATTCATGATTAATACTTGTCATAAATAATTCAATTTTGCGAAATAACGAAGATCAATTGAACTATATAATCTCTTAATTGAGTTCCACCATACACCTAACCTACTATAAGTTGAGGCCCTGGTCACTTCATTGGGGTTATGATTTATAGCATCTATGCCATGAGGACCTCTAACAGCATCAATCTATTCAGGAAGTTGAGAGGTTGAACGCTAGAAGAATATTGTGATGGTAGATTAAGTAGGAATTACCAAGGTGCTACATTACCTCAAAGAATCTCATATTGTATCTAATTAAAAAGATACACTTCTTAATTAAGTACAATCTAGATACATCCAAATTTGCTCTCTAAAATCTATAAATGAGAATTGAACCCTATAAGTAGGACACATTTACACATATGCACTCTTAAGCCTCCTTACTTCTTTTCACACATTTTAATCTCACATTATTGAGTTAAACATTGGAATGGTTACTCTAGACATCTCATTGGTGTCCACTAACCTTTTTTTTTTTTTTTTTTTTGAAAGCAAGCTCACAATCTAGGCTCATATTCAAGAGACTCTATTGGAAAAATTTGTACTACTACATTAACCAAATTGAAATGCATTCCACATTAGTTATATGAAAAAAGAAAATGATTGCGAATTGGCATATTGTTTTCTAAAAGAAGACATCGAATCAAAAAGTGTCCGAAACAACAAGCGCATAAGAGATATTAGATTTATCATCGAGTCATGTCGGAAGGGACTACAGGTGGCATATATATTCCTGCTTGCATGTTTCTTCATTTGGTAATGGTGACCAACCTATTTGCAACCATATTATAACTCAATGTCATGCTCAAGGAATTTCACAAGTTTAGAAATCATGGAATAATGTAAATTCTGGAAGTTGTTATGTTTCATGGCCCAAAGATAATCTATAGATACTATTAGATAATGCACTTTGTTATAGGTGTAAAATAATTTTTCGAAATTTTAAATAGAAGAAGTTACACACGTTATTAAATCAATCTATTTACACTTATTGTTTGCCAAAAGAAATGAAAAATAAAAGATCAGTTATGTGCATTCTTCTAAAAAAAGTTACTCCAAAACAAGGAAAAATTATTGGTAATTTTAAATTTAAACCATAAAATATAGTTTATATAAGATTCAAAATATTTTTATATGCATAATTTTAAATTTAAATATACATTTATTTAGTGATATCTCATTATGTTGCTTGATATATGTGGCACAAAGGGAGACATTAGGAAAGTGGAGAATAGGGGGTGGAGAGAGGAGATAATGAAGATCATGGGGATAAATGTCATGATGTGTTGAGAGATATTACAAGGAGGAGGAAAAGAAGGATTGAGAGGAAAAAGAAAATGGAAAGTGATATATTTATTTATTATTTATAATTTTGATAGATTATTTTAATGTTAGTTTTTTTATTAAATAATATTAGATATAGGGTAAATAAATAATTTTAAAAGAGATATATAAGTGACGGTTATTTAAGCCCTTATGCGCTTTAATAATATAAATATTGATTTGGATTTATTACAAGAAAATAGAATAATAGCGAGGTACAGAATATCAGCGACCTCTTATCAATTCTTGCTGTAGTAGCAATCCTATTTTCAGTAAGTAACTATAGCAATAATAAGTTTTATCTTATTATAATAATATCTTGTATATTAGTGGCATTTTTTTTTTAAGTTTTCCATGTAACTGCTACAAAATATATTTTGTTACTATTGTAAGTCAAGTGTTTCTAGGACCTATTTACTAATAGAAAACACGTTTTGTTATATTTTATGTGGCGAAAAATAACATCTTTATATATAAATTATTGCTTTTATTAAAGAAAATTTGCTCTTGCAAGAGCCAACGTAAAATAAAGTAGCTACAGTAGAATAGCAACCGGAAAAACAATTGATAAACCATGCTAACATTCCATTCCTTTTGTCCTAGTATTTTTTAGTGATATGACTAACACTTTGATCACTTCTCATTACCTTAATGTATTAAGACTTTGTGAAATATCAGGCTATTTGGAAATGTGTAAAAATGTTTGCAATTATATATTTTCTTTTAATTTAAAGGAAAAATGAGAAAAGAAAAAAGAAAAAAAGTGGACACAAAAGAATTATAGATTAGGCAGTAGCAATGAATCTATTTTTTGCACTTAAACATATGCTAGTAAAATATTAGGAAAAATTGCAATTACACTCAAATAGTATAAGCAAGGGCAAATAAAACCCTTAAGTATGCTTTTACTCTCCTATATCATTTAATACAAATGCACCCCTCAAAGTATCGCTTTCTCCCTAAATTTGGGGCTATGGTCTTTTTAGCGATAATTTGGGACTTTAGCAATAGTACAGGGGCAACATTCATATTCCCAAATGTTATGGAAAAATAATAAAGCTGCAATTTAAGAGTATAAGAGATCTATCTGTGCTTCATCAACAAACTTTAAAACTATATTTGCAATTATTCTAAAATAATATTATTGTATTAGTGAGTTCATGTATCCTTTGATGCATCAAGGCTACAATTTTTTAGCCCTCTGTACTTTCATCATCCCATATCATTTGAAAATATAGATATATTCCTCAAAACGTAATTCTATATAGCTAAGGCTGTGGTCCTTATAGTGATAATTTGGGACTTTGATAATAGTATATAGGGTATTTTAAAATGTTATAAAAAAGTGACAAAACAATAAATTTAAAATGATGAGCAAGTATTGCAATGGACGTACAGCTGTAGTTGAGCAAGTACTGCAATGGACGCACGGACTAATCGAAGTTGCAGCGCAACAAAGTTAGACAGTGCTCGGATGTACTGTCGTTGGGCTTAATAGTTGAGTCTACTGTGAAGCTGAATGTGCAGTGCAGTGCTCGATGGAAAGCAATGCAACGACAGATCGGGAAACGTGCTAGCGTGTATGCAGCGTGTGGGATAATGGCATATGCTTCAAGGATGGTGTTGTGTGCACTTGGTTAGAGATTGATCTGTGTGTGGGAACTCAATTGTGGACAACAGCAGCATTGAGTCATCGTAGTGGAGTGTAGTGCAATTTGTGGAGTGGAATCAGGCATGTACGGTTGAATTGTATGGTGAAGCTTGGAGTTGGGTTACAGATATCAGTGGTGAGGATGGAGCAGCGATGGATAGACGTGCTGCGGCGTTGCGAATGAGGCCTAACACTGGAGCGTTCCATTGCTGAATGTGTTGGAGTTTTGTTATGGGGTGCTGTGGGTGTTGTCATCTGTGATCTGCAGCTGATCAAAGGGGATAAGGGATGGTTTGGTGTCGGGTATCGGGTGAGATTGAGAGAGAATGGGTAGCTACTGTTTACTGTTGTTGCTTTGGATATTGGTCTTGAATGGGGTTAGGGTGTTCGACAATGAAGACGGTGGATGATGTTTGGCAAGGGATGAGTTGGATGTGTCGTGTGGGTTGTATTAAAGACTGAATTAGTACAGTGGGGTGTAATGTGCTTACAGTTCAGTCATGGAGTGTATAGTAGCCCCCTTTGAACATGAATATATGTATATTTATAAACCCAAACCATATCGTATCGAATCATATCTATTGTATTTGATTTGATAATAATCAAACTAGATCCAAATTAATTCAAATCCGATTTAATAAAATCAAACTAAATTCGAATATTCTCTAACTATTCAAATTCAAATGGAGAAGATTTGATTAGATATGATCCTGCTTATTTATCTCTCTTTTTATAAAAGATAGAAAAATAAAAGATATAAGTGCCTAGCGAGACTCGAACCCAAAACCTTAAATTAAATTTAATCCAAATCTTTAATACTTATTCGTTAGGCCGTTGGCCTATGCTTTGATTTTTAGTATAACTAAATTATACTTAAAATACGCGACTCTCTAAAATAATTCTTGAACTAAGCTAAAACTAAAATTATCGACCCTAATATAAGTTACTTCCTAAAAATCTAAAAAATCTTTATAATTTTTCTTTTATTATTATTATTATTATTATTATTATTTTGGTATTTTCATCATTTGTTAATTTTTATTATTTTTATATTTTATTAATTTTTTATTATTTTATTTTTTGAATTAGGACCCTTTTCATAAAAAAAAAATAAAAATTAAGGCTATAGAGGAGCAAAAATTAGGTGTCTACAGTTATTCCTCTTTATAGTGAAGTTTGAGCAAAATTTTGCCATAAAGACAAAAGAGACACCGTTTTTGCCTCAGAATGAATCTATCCTAAGGAACGTTAAGATGTTTGATGATGATAAGTTTGAAATGAAGAATAGCGAGGGTAGCGCTTTTTGGGTTGGCAAAAATCCCTAAAAAGAATAATGAAAACTTAGTTGTGCCCCCTATGGGCTGACTAACCAAGGTGGTCAGAATGCCCTTTGAGCTGGTTAAGACTTAAAGAATGAAGAAAACTTGGTTGTGCCCTAATAAACTGACTAACTAAGGCAGTTAAAGCACCTTTTGAGCTGGCTAAGACCTAAAGAATGAAGAAACTTGGTTGTGCCCTAATGAACTGACTAACTAAGGTGGTCAAAGCGCCCTTTTAGTTGGTTAAGACCTAAAGAATGAAGAAAACTTGGTTGTCCTCTAATGAGCTGACTAACCCAGGCAGTTAAAGTACCCTCTGAGTTGGTTAAGACCTAAATAATGAAGAAAACTTAGTTGTATCCTAATGAGCTAATTAACCAAGGTGGTCAAAGCGCACTTTGAGCTGGCTAAGACCAAAAAATGAAGAAAACTTGGTTGTGCCCTAATGAACTGACTAACCAAGGTGGTCAAAGCGCCCTTTGAACTGGCTAAGACCTAAAAGATGAGGAAACTTGGTCGTACCCTAATGAGCTGACTAACCAAGACGGTTAAAGCGCCCTTTGAGCTGACTAAGACCAAAACTGAAGAAGCTTGGTTGTGCCCTAATGAGCTGACTAACCAAGGCGATCAAAGCGCCTTTTAAGCTGGCTAAGACCAAAAAATAAGGAAAACTTGGTCGTGCCTTAATGAGCTAACTAACCAAGGCGGTCAAAGTGCCTTTTGAGCTGGCTAAGACCAAAAAATAAGGAAAACTTGGTCGTACCCTAATGAGATGACTAACCAAGACGGTTAAAGCGCTCTTTGAGCTGGCTAAGACTAAAAGATGAAAAAGCTTGGTCGTGCCCTAATGAGCTAACTAACCAAGGCGATCAAAGCGTTCTTTGAGCTGGCAAAGACCTAAAAGATAAGGAAACTTGGTCATGCCGTAATGAGCTGACTAACCAAGATGATCAAAGTGCCCTTTGAGCTAGCTAAAACCAAAAAATGAAGAAAACTTAGTCATGCTCTAATGAGCTGACTAACCAAGATGGTTAAAGCGCCCTTTGAGATGGCTAAAACCAAAAAATGAAGAAAACTTGATCGTACCCTAATGAGTTGACTAACCAAAATTGTCAAAGCACCCTTTGAGTTAACTAAGACCTAAAGATAAAAAAGCTTTGAATTGGGATAGTGCTCTATGAGCTTGCTAAATCCCTAAGAGATTATATGTTGGGCAACATTCTATGAGTCAAATAACTGGGAGTCTAAGGAACTTTGGATTGGGACTACACTCTACGAGCCGACTAGCTCGCTAAGAGATTATAAATTGGGACTATGCTCTAAGAACCAGCCATCCCAATAATTTTTAAGAATTAATTGTTTTTGGAAAACAAGCTATCATCCTTAAGGGGAAACCAAATGCAAATGCAATGTTTTATCAGGCTTAAAACCACTTACCTGGTTCTAGTGATAGTTCCTAAATAGTCAAATGTCTTGTTGAACAATCTAGTTAGAATCAACGATTTTGACCCTTTCCATTGTCTTTTCTTGTTCTTGTTCTTGCTCTTCTTCTTTCTATCTTCTACCGTCTCTTTTTCTTCTAACATTTTTTCTTCTTCTTCTCTTTTTTTTTTTGTTTTTTTTTTAAAGCAATTTAAGCTTGAAACGAATGTAAAACATATTCATCTCTCGAACAAAGATGTCCTGTCTTGAATTTCTGATCCAAACATTGGCTTTTCATGTAAATGTCCATTTGCAAGCGAGTTTCTACTTATGTGCCACACTTTACTCTTTCCGAACATGGCCCTATCCTGAAAAATAGGAAACAAGTCTCCCTTTCTTGGGGGGTTAACCATAATAAAGTACTAAAAGAATTTTTATTAATAGGTATCACTTTAAGTTAAGTGTTTATTTTTTCTTTATGCTTCTTGTGTGTAGGGTTTATTTGGATAGAGGATAGAGAGAGAAATGGGGACTTTTAGTGGATCAAGAAAGGGGCTAAAGATATTACCCAACACTAATGACTACTAAGAATACTAACTTTGCATGTAGAAAATGAAAATGAGACCATAGTAATAGTAAGATTGTTTGCATTTCATAATTTGAACAAAAAATTCTATTGATTTTCAAGGATAGTACATCTTCAATGCATCAACATTTATTGGGTCCTTCAAGTCCGGACCATCCATTTGAGACAAGATAACCCCTTATAGTTCGGGGCAAACTTCCCCCTTGAATCAGTTGTATTAGGCAAAGCCTTCCTCAGCACCATATCTCCTTGCTCAAAACTTTGGGGTCGTACTTTCTTGTTGAAAGCCTTGGCCATTCGTTGCTGATAGTAGATGTTATGGCACAAAGCAGCTAACCTCCTCTCATCAATTAGATTCAACTGCTCAACTTACTTCTTTATCCAATCAGCCTCATCTAATTGAGTTTCTGACAATATCCTGAGAGATGGGATCTCGACCTCTACTAGTAATACAACCTCTATCCCGTATACCAATGAGTAAGGGGTTGTCTCGATTGATGTTCTGATAGAAGTTCGATAGGCCATGAGTGTAAATGGTAACATCTCATGCCAATCCCGATACGTAATGGCCATCTTCTCAATAATTCTTTTGATGTTCTTGTTGGCCGCTTCCACGGCTCCATTCATTTGGGGCTAATAAGGTGTAGAATTTCTATGAATGATCTTGAAGTGTCAGCATAACTCTGACATCAATTTGTTATTCAGGTTCTTACCATTGTCGGTAATAATTGTCTTCGGCGTACCATACCGAGCCAGTATGTCTCTCTTGATGAACTTGACAACTACTCCCTTCGTCACATTAAAGTAGGATGAGGCTTCAACCCACTTAGTGAAATAATCAATAGCTACCAATATAAATTGATGCCCGTTAGATGCCTTTAGAGTGATTGGGCTAATGATATCTATTCCCCACATCGAAAAAGGCTATGGTGCTGATAGTGTATGCAATTCTTAAGGTGGAGCATTTATTTTGTTCACATAGATCTGGTACAAATGGCAGTGTTTAACATGTCTGATACAATTTGCTTCTATAGTTAACCAATAATATCCCATCCTTAAGATTTTCTTGGCAAGCATGTAGCCATTCATGTGGGGCTACATACTCCCTCGTGCACTTCATTCATTAGCATCTTTGCCTCTTTCTCATCTACATAATGTAAAAGCATACCATCAAATGATCGTCAGTACAACGTAGACTTGCTTATCAAGTACTGAGCAGCCAATCTTCTAATTAATTTTTTATCCTTCTTCCTAGCCTCTTCGGGGTACGTTCCATGTTGTAAAAATGTTTTGATATCATGATACCAAGGCTTTTTGTCACATGAACTTTCCATTGCCAAATAGAAAGTGGGCTTTTCTTCAATTTCAATCTTGAGTGGCTGAATCTCCACTCCTCTCGATATCTGGATCATTGATGCTAGAGTAGCGAGAGCATCAGCAAATTGGTTTTGAACCCTTAGTACATATACGAATGTAATCTTTTCGAGCTTGGTTATCAACTCGGCTAAGTGTTGGCAATAAGGTACTAATTTGGGGTCTTTCGTCTTATACTCACCTCGAGCTTAGCCCATGATCAACGAAGAATCTCCATACACCTGTAATTCTCGTATCTCCTTAAACAATGTGATTTTGAGTCTTAAAATACACGCCTCGTATTCTGCAATATTATTAGTACATGAGAAAGCCAGTCTTACAGCAATTGCAAATTGTGTACCTTCGAGAGATACTGGAATTGCCCTGACTCTACATCCGGATACATTAGCTACTTTGTCAAAGAACATTTTCCACCCTGAAGATTTTTCGACTACTTCACAATCAAAATCATTTCCTGCTACTAGGATACTTTCATCAGGAAACTCAATCAATGCTTCTTTAGGGGTATCCTCATAGGGATTCTCCGCTAATTGATCCACCAAGGCTTGCCCTTTGATTGAACTTTGGCTCACATACTTAATGTCAAATTCTGTTAGCAACATTTACCACTTCGAAACTCTATCGATGAGAGCTGGTTTTTCAGCTAAGTATTTCAAAGGATCATATTGTGTTATTAACTCAATTTGATAGTAAAGTATATATTGTCTGAGTTGATGCATGACTTAAACCAATGCACAACAGGTTCTTTTGGCTTCTGAGTATTTCTGCTCTCCTTTTGTGAACTTCTTGCTTAGATAGTAAACAACTCACTCTTTCCCTTCTTCATCCTTCTGACTAAGCACGAATCCTATGGATTCGATCATTATAGTCAGGTATAAAAACAATGGCTTTCCAGGCTCAGGAGCTACTAATACTGGAGGTTTCATGAGGTATTTTTTTATTTTAGTGAAAGCCTCTTCGCATTCCTTATTCCAGCTGATCTTCGCGTTCTTCTTTAATAACTTAAAAAGAGGGTGGCATTTGTCTGTTAGCTATGATATGAATCGGGCTATGTAATTTAAATGCCCCAAAAATCTTTGTACTTCCTTGAGTGTTTGTGGAGGAGGCATGTCAATTATGGCTTTGGCTTTATCAGGATCGACTTCGATATCTCTTTGGCTGACTATGAATCCTAAAAATTTTCCTGACGTCATGCCAAAGGTACATTTCTCCGGATTTAACTTCAAGTGGCATTTCCTTAGTCTATCAAATAACTTCCTCCGGTTTTCTAAGTGATCTTCCTCTTCCTTAGATTTTGCAATCATATCATCAACATACACTTTTATTTCTTTATGCATCATATCATGAAAAATTACAACCATGGCCCTTTGATATGTTGCCCCTGTATTCTTAAGCCCAAACAGCATCACCTTATAGCAAAACGTCCCCCGAGTTGTAATAAAAGTTGTCTTTATCTTATCTTCTTTGGACATCTAGATCTAATTGTATCCTGAAAAACCATCCATGAAAGAGAATAGATGATTTCTGGTTGTATTATCCACTATGACATCAATGTGAGGCAATGGAAAATTGTCTTTAGGCATTTCCTGGTTGAGATCTCGAAAGTCTACACACACTCTGACTTTCCCATTCTTCTTCATTACTAGAATAATATTAGCTACTCATTCCGGCTAATCTAACACCTTAATGAATCCAACTTCCAATAGTTTCTTCACTTCTTCTTTAATTTTCAGCAAGACGTTAGGTCAAAATCTCCTCAACTTTTGCTTTTTTGGTTTGGCATCTTCTTATGTAGGTAAACGATGGACTACAATTGACGGGTTTAACCAAGGCATATCTTCATATGACCAAGCAAACATGTCTTGATATTCGGCTAATAATGTAATTATTTTTGTTTTTTGTTTCTCTCTTAAACTTGCCCCAATTTTTAGATTCTTAAGATTTTCTTCGTTCCCCACATTAATTGTCTCAATCGGTTCATCAATAGTAATTCTACCCAGTTTATGTTTTTGCCATTCTTCTTGTATATTACTATGGTCATCGGCATCGCTCTCGACGACTAACCCAATAGGGCCGAAAGCAATATCGATATTCTCATTTTCTATTTGTGTGAGGTATTCTTGGTTTTCGCTTGGTTCATTGGATTTAGGCAAAACGTATAAAGAAAAGTGTATGTAAGCAGAAGAGAACTAAAATGAAACATAGGAAACAAACGAACTAAGATTTCATTGAATAAATGGAAGTAGATCTCAAACAAGATAAAGGCCTAACTATTTTTGAACGAAAGGTTTGACGATACATTCAAAACAATGACTATTGAAAATAAAATTCAGAAAATACTAACTACGGGTCACCCTTTACCCTAGGGAAGACCTGTTGCCATTCGCTAGGATGGAGAACCAGTTATTCAAATGGTGCTGGAACTTGTATGGTGAGCTTGTTGATCCTTCTTTGCTAGATTCCCAGACTTGAGTCTCTTTCCATATGAATGTCTCAACTAGCGGTGGAAAGGTCATCGGGGCATGGTATAATCTGTTACCTCTCTTACCCCTCACTTATTTCTTTTGGAATTCTTCTACCAGGGTATGATTATAGCCAAGGTTGTAGGTGCTGATCTGGCATTCCTTGAATTCTATTCTTCTATCTTTTTTCTTTATCGGGACCGGTAATCATGCTTACTTCTTCGAACATTTGTAATCCCAGCTCTTCTTGTCCCTTATTACCTAGGTAAGGTATAGCCATTTCCTTATAAATTTCATAATCTTGATCTCCCAGAATTGTAATCACTTGACCATTTGAGATAAACTTTAGCTTTTGGTGCAAGCTCGAGGATATGGCACCTGCTGCATGAATCTAAGGTCTTCCTAAGAGTAAATTGAAAGATCTTGGAATATCCATGACTTGGAATTGAATAGTAAAGTGCTGAGGGCCAATACTCATGGATAAATCTATCTCTCCTATAATCTCTCTTCTGGAACCATCAAAGGCCCTAACTGTTGTAGAAGAAGGCCTAATTGCAGAAGTGTTGATGCCCAGCAAATCTAAGGTGGTGAATAGGCAGACGTTCAGTGATGATCCATTGTCAATGAGTACCCTGGTGATGATTATGTCGTTACTCCTTACCATGATAAATAGTGGCTTTGTATGTTTGTTCCCTTCTTCGCTTAATTCTTCAGTTGAAAAAGAAATTTGATCCATTGCGAGGATAGAATTAGTAACCAATCCCATCTTCTCAGTTGGAATTCCACAAAGGACCTTTACCTCCTTTAAAGTATGAAGCAAAGCCTCCCTATGTGGTTCAGATGTGATTAACAAGCTCATCAACAATATTTGTGCACGAGTCTTATTGAGTTGATCTATGATCTTATACTCACTTGACTTGATCATCTTGGTAAAGGTCGATAGCCCTTCAACATGTTTAGCCGCTGTATTATCGTTTGATTCTCCCAGTATAACCTTCCTCCCATGCTCCTCTCTTGGGTGGTAAATCTTTCCCGATTGAGTAATGCTCCCTACCAGAGGACCTGGTTTTTCCTGATTTACTAGGTGATAGTTAAATAGAGCAGCCTTGTTATTTTGCTGGTGCTAATGGTACGTGAAATGTGTTCCTCTTCACTTCTAGAGTCTGGTTGCTAGTATAAAACTCAAAAACCTTAGGCTTCTTATTTGAATTAATGACGTTGACGGTACAGTTGTCAAAAATCATACCAATCATCGACCAATGGTTAAGTAGGGGATTATTGTTAACATTGGGAGTTGGGGCTTCTACAAAATCTAACTGCATTGTCCTTTCATCTATCAAGTCCTGAATTCTATTCCTCAGTCTCCAGTATGCATCAGTCGAATGCCCCACTTGTCCGCAATGGTATTCACACTTTACTATGGGGTCAAAGATTCTTGGCCGATATTGATCGCTAGGAAGTTCGTACCACATTAGATTATCCCTTCGCAACTTCTCGAAGACTTGACATAAAGGGATCGGTGTCTTAGTAAATTGTCTATAAGTCCTGTTAGCTTAAGGCTGGTCTTTGAACTATTGTTGAGTTGAAGAAGGATTCGTCCTGAAAGCGACTTGAGCATTTGGTCTGGCATTTGAATTTACCATACCGACCGTAGATTCTTTAGGCTTACTGCTGGCTGGTCTAGGATCGGATGATGATACTAGTGGTCTTCTATCTGTTGGCTCTTGAAGCTTACCGGAAGAGGCGGCGCTTTCAATCCTGTACCCTGCTGCTATTACTTTAGCAAAATTCGACGAGGCTTGCCCGATGAGATAGGAGAAGTAAGGCCTTTCCAAGGTATTAATGAAAGCTGATGTGAGCTCTTTCTCGGTAGTAAGAGTAAAGATTCTTGCAGCTAAGGACCTCCACCTTTGAGCGTATTCTTTGAAAGATTTGTTATTCTTCTTCCATAGGGCGACTAGGTCCATCATAGTTGGGGCTACTTCTATGTTGAATTTATATTGTTCATAAAATGCTCTAGCAAGTTTCTCCCATGTATTTATCTAGTTCAAATCGAGTTGAGCATACCAAGTTAGGGCCGGTCCAGTCAGACTATCTTGGAATGTTTGTACCATGAGTGGATCATACTAAACATATTTATCCATCTTCTTGACATACAACCTGGTGTGGAGCTTGGGGCAACTCGTCCCGTTATATTTTTCTAACTCTAGTACCTTAAACTTCTTAGGGTATGATTCGATGTTGTATACGGAAAACTCGGTGATCCCTGCCTGTTCAAATCCATCATGCCCTACAAATGCTTTCATTTTCTTAGTTATCTGTTGTGTCAGTTTCCTTTCCATTTCTTTCAAGCTGTCCGTATTAAGTCCTTAGTTAACCAGTCTTAGGGCTGCATATATGTCAGGTTCAAAGGTCGGGTTGTCTTTCGGGTAGACTCCTTTTGATTCTAATGGGTCTTTTTGATATTCATGCTCTGCTTCAGGAGCTTGTGTATTCTTTCCATAACGGGTCTTGGAGCTTTCTTCATTAGCCGGTGCTGTGGTTCGTAGCAAAGCAATGTTGTCTGCTAGGAAGCTCATTTGTTTTGCCATCTTCTCTATAGCCCTTTCTATGGAACAAA
This sequence comes from Lumnitzera littorea, assembly GCA_024138015.1. Taxonomy (NCBI): domain Eukaryota; kingdom Viridiplantae; phylum Streptophyta; class Magnoliopsida; order Myrtales; family Combretaceae; genus Lumnitzera; species Lumnitzera littorea. The sequence continues at coordinate 113,979,585 of JAMXBB010000002.1, read as the reverse complement.
ACCTCAGCTCGGAGGGATCATTGATCTCAGGGTCTCCATCATTTCCTTAAGTAGTGGCCATCTTGGTTTGGGAATGTGTTCTAATTGGACTTCTCTGAAAGACTTGATGTTTGGGAGCTATCTTGAAATTTTACCTTATTGTGGTGCAAACACAATAAAGGGTTAGTATATATTACATTTTTCTAAGAAAGAGTTGTTAATCGTATAAATGTAGGATGTGTGTCACATGAATGCAATGGAAAATTAAGAATTGGGAAGAGACCTTTGATGTGGCAATACCTAACTAACTTTTATTAATTTTTGCAATTGTGAAGCTTTACATCTCTTATTCTGTTCGAAAAAGAATTCTAAAAAATAAAATATCAAAAGAGACTAAAATCTAAAATCTAATCTTCTGGTGGCTAGTAGGCTCATCTTGCATCTTTTTCCTCTTTTGGACCCCGGGAGCCTCCTCTTCTTTGCCCTTAGTCTTCTTTAGTTGTGCTTCCAATGCCCTTATCTTCTGATGATATTCCTTGCCCAACTCCTACTCTCTTTTACTTGTTCTCTCGGGTTCAGCTTCATCTTGAACTTCTCCCTTCTCTTTGTTGTCTTCCATATCTTTCAACCCTTTTAGTTGGTGATAGAGAAATCCTTTGGTTGTTTGGCTCCTGCCTGCTATCCCCTTAGTGGTAGGAGTGGTCTTTCTTGTGCACCAAAGAGCTCGAATGTTTAGGAGCTTGGCTACTTTGTCAGCCACCATCATGCCAGGTTTATAGAAGTCTAATGAGACAGCTTTTAATGATGGTTGAGGATCATGTCCTCAATGAGTCCATCAGCTAGGACTTATCCGGTGTAGAGGTTGAAGCCGATTAGAGGGACCGCTTTAAAGTCTTCATACCCTCTTATCATTTCCTTGCTTGCAAACCACTTGAGTGTCAACAACAACTCTTCTGCTTTCATACTTTGAAAGTATTGGACCTAGTAACGGCTAGCTATATTTTCTTGTAGCTCAATTCTTTCTTCAAAAGACTTGATGAGATCGTATTGCTAAGTAAACTTAGCCCGATTAAAATCAAGTTGGTAACTACTCATGTGGTTAACGAACCAGATCACTAGTAAGATCATATTAGTCTTCAGATTTCCTCGTTTCTTTTTCTTGAGATGGTTCAGTGACCAGATTTGAATGGCCAGAAGGGTCGGGACATATGATTTCCCTTCAAGAAATTGGGTTACGAGTTCTACGATTCTGAAGTGGACTCAGCGTCTATCATCAGGGCATAAGATAGTATTGAAGACCACCAATATAAAAGCGTTAACTTGGTACTAGTGCCATGCTTCTAAATTTGCACAAAAAACCTCTCGTTTATCTCTATGCTTCAATTCAGTAGAAAACCAGTCCATGACATCCTCTAATCACATGGTCTTTCTGTGATTTAGAACTTGGTTTGTTATGGTTTTTCTGATTCCTAACAACTTGCTAAAGATCTTTGGTGATGTAGCTTCTAAGTCTGGGACATAGACATCATCAGTGATTGCAGGGGTTGTCACGCCCCGAAGCGGCAGAGTCGTAACAGTCCCGCCGTGTAAACCACCCTAAGATAGAAGTTGGCCTCACAACCGCTATCCTAGACCTGATCTACACAAGGCGTCCACAACTAACCCGCTTTGAAGTAGACAATTTGTAATTTAAATAAATCATTTACCTAAGAAAGTGAGAAAAGTTATATAGAATCACTATAATTCCGTTATTACATTAATCAGAAATGAAAAGTAAAATATGTGTTGATTCTTCGATGTTTTTCCTCACTCCCCAGGATCCAGCAGTTGCTAGCTTCAGAGTATTTGTTTGCCTCTTCTTAGCCAGCACCTGCACGACGTCTATAGGGATGTGAGCAACCACAGCTCAGTAAGTAGGGACGGAGGACTTAAAACTATACCATACACACAACAAGGTTTTCAATCACTTATTAAATGCAATGCATGTGCAAGCAAATGCCATCGCACGACGTTGTCCGGCCCGTCGTGAGATTAGAGAAATTGCACCCGCTCTAATCCGGGTTGAGGAGTTACCGTTAATGCAACAGCTCACGACCAAACCCAGGCTTGTGTAATGGAGACCTTGCTCCTCCCGCGACTACCTTCGAACCACTGTCTTCATCCCCGCCGCGACCTCCTCTCCTGTCACTTAGTTCGACTGAGGATGAAGAAGGGACCATTTTGCAATCCTGCGCTATCCCTTCCGAAGGGGTCGGTATTTGGCCGGAGAGTCCTAAATCCCCTAACGGGTTGCCATGCATGTTCGATTATGATTACTGGTCGTACATTTGATTAAGTCCAATTTAGAGCGATCAATCATTACATACAATTCATACAATATGTGCTAAAGCAGCAAACAGAATCATAGCATCACCCATAATCAAGCACATGCACGCATTCAACTATCTAACAAGCACAACCAAGCATAATCTTAAGCCTCCAGAATACAGCATCGTATTAATCCCAACTTACCTCGACTCCTCGCTCGCTCACTCGAGGTCCGATCTGCTTCAGGCCATCGCCGGTTATCCCTATAACACGAACGTGGTTTCAGCTTTTCATATATTTGTTATAGGTTCGTTTTATCCTATAATGCTTATTGTTAGGTTTTGTTTACGGTTTAATACGCCTAATTATCTAGGTATTAAGTCTTTTACAATTATTCTAGGTTTAGGTTTAAGTTTGGGTTCGGTCTCGGTTTCCGCATCAATTTCTAAATTAGGTTTTGGTTCGATTTTTAAATCCTAAACATGCTCGAATCCTAATGTGAAATTAATTACATTAAGCTCAAGTTTCCAAATATCCTATTGGGTCTTAATTTAGTATTCTAAGCTATTTGGTACACGCTAGTCCTAATTAGGGTATCGGATTTATCCCCGATGTAAGAAAATCTTATTTTATTTTATTTATTTTTTATATAATTACCTAAAATTCAATCTTAATTCAGATTTAATACTATTCTGATTTTTACTCTAATATTATCTAAATAATCCTAATTTTCCATATTTATTAATTTACAATTTCACATATTACTAATTTCTTATATTACTTACCTAATTTCCTTAATTAACTATACTTAGTACCTAAATGCTAGGATTAGGGTTCCACTGCAGAGATTAACTTCCTTAAACATCTAATTAAGATCCAAATCAGTAATTAACATCCTAATCACCTAATTAACTCCAAATTACCCAATTTTTCCATCATTTTAGAGCTAAAAATTAACTTAAAAATTTCGAAAATTAATTTTAAAAAAATGGCTTCATAGCACTGTTCTATGTCACATGAGCATCCTACAGAAAAATTTTGAGCCCCAAACTACATCCCTAAGCCTATTTAATTTCCGGTTTAATCATGCTCAGTTTTGTACAATTTGTTAAGGACCCTATATTTCCAGACATAATTAAACTAAATCAACATTTTTCTCTAAATCTACATACAATAAAACCTCAGAATAACAAGTTTCATAATTTTCTGGGCAAAATAACTAATTTTACAAAATTATACAAGAATCGGGCTGGAATTTGAACTCACCGGTTCAGGTGGCTCTGGCCACCGCGGGCCGCCGTGGCCTTGTCGGCCGGCCTGGGCGCTGCCACCACCGTGTGGTGGTGGTGGCCGTCCACTCCCAGATCCTCGTTTGGTGTGGGTTCCCTTTAAAACCCCTAACTGCACAGTTTTTCTTATTTTTTTTTTTATTTTCTGAATTTTCTCTCGAATTTTCAACTCTCTCTAATTTTCTCTGATTTGTATCTGTCCAAATGAGCTTCTGAATTTTTCCTGCTATTTATAGGCAATTGTAGAATTTAATGTGCATTAATTTGATGGGATTTTGCCCCAATTCCATGATTTTAGGCTTTTTGTTTGTCAAATTCCTATTGGTTATTTTTTTCTTTTTCTGTCACGACCTAATCTTGCATCAGCTTATCCTCTTCTGATTTTTTTATAATTATTTTGTATTTTTCTTTAATTATTTACTTAGTTTTCGGCCAATTTTAGTAATTACGCGTATTTTTATCTACACGTAAATACATGTAGGGTACTCGTGAACATTCCTAAATATTATTTTGGTCATTCTAAAATTTTTAGTATACATATAATCTATCTCTAATAATTTATTAGTTATTATATTACACTTTTTGCCTTTTTGGTAATTAGCAGTTATTATGCTTAAAATTTGAAAATTTTATAGTCTCCTATTTTACTACTTATTTTCTTGAATTCACGTTTACGGGGTCATTTTTACTAATATTCTTTTCAATAGTTTATAATTTGGGTTTGATCGGATCTTTTAACCGATCGCCATATATCTTGGGTTCTAAGCTCAATCCTACGGTTACTTTGCTGAACTTTGGGGCTTACAGGGGTCCACAACAATTGAGAGTATTCTTCTAAAGTTGGGCTTAGCTGATATGGGCCCATATAGAAACTGGTGGATTTGAGCTCTCATAGGTAGACTATGGCCCACACTAGAGTGATGTTCACGGAGATCTTCTGCAGAGAGAGGGTGGGCCAATCCTATTCTTGATAAACTCTTACTTATTTGGGCTGAAGAGTCAGAACCACATCTGAAGCAGTTTTTAAGGCCAATGTGGTAGGTAAACATGAATTTCTTCAAAGGGCTCTTGACTTAATCTCGCTATGACTATATAAAAATCAAAATCAAAATTGAAATTACAACCTGTTCTAAACTTTACACAAAATTATTACAAATTATTTACGAACAAATATTACAATTACAACTTCGCAATTGCCCTTGTCCATTTAGGTTTGACACATCATAGGTTCTTGTAAATTTTTTTTTTTTGAAAAAAAGTTTTTGTATAATACAAAGGGTAAGTTTAAAAGGTTCTCAAGTTCTGCAACCACCATGTTTTTTTAAAGCAACGGTTTTGTGGTTGCATCTGAACTTGAGTGGGGTAGCCTGATCGGCCCTAGAAGGTGGTTGCCCCATAACATCCGAAACTTACACAATGACCTCCCTCCTAAGGTCTTAAGACAGCCTGGTTTTGTTCGTATTTATCATGCGATTATGATGCAGAGAAATAAAAACAAAGTAAACCCCTAAAACTATCTCCTAAATAAACTACAATAAAAAAAATGTTAGTAAAAAAGAAATAAAATAAACAAATATATAAAATAAATAAAATAACATACCTAAGTTCCCCTTTTTTATTTTGTCTTTATATTTTTCCATCCTTTGTTGTTTTTTTTTTCTTAAAAAATAATTTTATCTTCGGTAAATTCTAGTGGCTAGCTCTATAGCATCCCTAGTGGAGTTGCAAAATTATCAAGCCTAATTTTTCGGTTTCTTTTTATTTAAAATTAATATCCCCATTTCTAATTAATATTAAACTCTAACCCATTTAATATTAATCCTCGACTAAAGAAATTAGAAAATTCCGGTTTTTTATTGAAAATAATTTTTAAAGTCGTTACCCGATTGAAGTCAGGAAAAGAAAAAGAAACCGTAATCAATTTGCCATATTGATTACAATTTGAATAAAGAACCAAAGGATTCTAAGTTCTAGGGCTAACCTATTAAATCCTAACGGGTACCACTATCTATTTACCGAAATTAGGATTATTCTTCTAATTATAATATTTAAAAATAAATAAATAAATAAATAAAAATCAAAATATAAAAGAACCTAAGTTTTTACATATTTTATCGTCGCTCTGAAGGTGCTTACGTATCCGCTAGTCGGGATCAGATGATCGTAGTTCTTTTCAAAAAAATTTAGTGTGTTGGTTCTTTTTAATTTTTTTTTTTAAAAGACCAAGTTTACGTTTTAATTGATTTGATTTATTTAAAAAAAAATCGAAAGGGAGTCCTAACTCGTGAGTGATCAAAAGACTCTATAAGATGCTATAATCTATTTTGTAAAAATTTTCTTTTTTCTTAATTTTTATTTCTAAAAAAATAATTTTCTATATGATGATTTCTAAAAGAAAACAAAAATCCTAAGCTAATATATTCACACCTATATTTCTATTATTAATAACTATCCATCTAAATAAATTAATTATACTATATACTTCACATATTAAATTACTAAAAAAGCTCCTAGAACTAATATATTCATATTCATATACACTATATTAAATAACTAAAGATCTAAATAACAACAATATAATAATACTAAACAATTAATTAAATAATTCAAAAAAACTAAAGAGAAATGTACCTGAACTTCCTGATTGAGTGATGAAGGATAATGGCCGGTATTGTGGATGTGTAATTGTTGTGCGATAGATAGATAATGGGTTACTGGCATGTATGTAGATGAGGATTGAAGTTTGCTACGTAGACGTGTAGCTGTAGTTAGGCAAGTACTGTAGTGGATGTATGGACTGATGGAAGTTGCAGCACGTCAAGGTTGGATAATGCTCGGACGTACTGTCGTTGGGCTTAACAGTTGAGTCTGCTGTGAAGCTGAATGTGTAGTGCAGTGCTCAATGGATAGTAATGCAGCGACAGATTAGGAAACGTATTGGTGTGTGTGCAACATGTGGGATAGTGGTGTATGCTTTAGGGATGGTATTGTGCGCGCTTGGTCGGAGACTGATTCGTACGTGGGAATTCAATTGTGGACAACAGCAGCGTTGAGTCGCTATAGTGGAGTGTAGTATGATTTGTGGAGTGGAATCAAGCGTGTACGGTGAAGCTTAGAGTTAGGTTACGTACAGCAGCATCGAGGATGGAGCAGCGATGGACGGACGTGCTGCGGTGTTGTGAATGAGGCCTAACGCTAGAGCGTTCCATTGTTGAATGTGTTGGAGTTCTATTGTGGAGTATTGTGGGTGTTGTCGTTGGTGATCTACAGTTGATCAAAGGGGATAAGGATGGTTTGGTATCGGGTATCGGGTGAGATTGAGAGAGAATGGGTAGTTGCTGCTCGCTGTTGTTGCTTTGGATATCGGTCTTGAATGGGGTTGGGGTGTGCGACAGTGAAGACGGTGGATGATGTCTGGCAGGGGATGAGCTGGATGTGTCGTGTAGGTTGTATTAAAGGCTGAATTTGTACAGTGGGGTGTAATGTGCTTGCAGTTCAGTCGTGGAGTGTACAGTAGCCCCCTTTGAATGTAAATGTGTGTGTATTTATAAACCCAAACCGTATCATATCATATCGTATCGTATCGAATCGTATCTATTATATCTGATTTGATAATAATTAAACTAGATCTAAATTAGTTCAAATCCGATTTAATAAAATCAAACTAGATTCGAATATTCTCTAACTATTCAAATTCAAATGGAGAAGATTTGATTAGATATGATCCCGCTTTTTGTAAAAGATAGAAAAATAAAAGACATAGGTACCTAGTGAGACTTGAACCCAAGACCTTAAATTAAATCCAATCCAATACTTCAATATTTATCTGTTAGGCCATTGGCTTGTGTCTTGATTTTTAGTATAACTAAATTGTACTTAAAACACGCGACTCTCTAAAATAATTTTTGACCTAAGCTAATACTAAAATTATTGACGCTAATATAAGTTACTTCCTAAAAATCTAAAAAATCTTTATAATTTTTCTTTTAGTATTATTTTTTGGCATTTTCATCATTTTTTAATTTTTATCTTTTATTAATTATTTATTTATTTTTATTATTATTTTATTTTTTGAATTAAGACTCTTTTAAAAAAAAAATAAAAAATTAGGATTATAAAAGGGTAAAAATTAGGTATCTACATAGTTGATACACATATAAATGCTTAACCGTCGCTATAACCAATAAAACTCTAATCGAAGTGAGCTTAGCAATCAGAGAAAAGTATAAGTGTAATCAATACCTTCAATTTGATAATATCCTTTAATTATAAGCTAGACTTTATATCTCTTAATAGAACCATCCAATTTATACTTAATTTTATGTACTCATTTAGATCCTATTGCTTTCTTACCTAGAGACAAAGAAGTGAGTTCCTAAGTTTGACAACACTCTAAAGCTAACAACTTTTTGCTCATAGCATCAACCCATTTAGCATCTTGTTTTGCTGTATGATAAGACCTAGGTTCTTTGACTAAAAATATATTGGCTAAAGATACCATGTAGTCATAGGGAAGTTTATTAAAAGAAGTATGAGAAATCAAGGGGTATAAGGAAGTTGATGAACATATAGTTGCTATTTTTGATGAATCAACATGTATTATATGAATAAAATCACATAGCTAAGTATGTAGATATACACTACACTGTTATCTTCTTAGATGAATAGGTTCATTTTGTGAACTTTGAGTAACATCAAAAGAGGAATAGACAGCAGGAGAAGGTGGATTGGTAGTGTTTGGCCGTAGATGGACTACAAAAGTATCAATATTTGTTGTAGAATCGGTAATAGCAATAGAAAACAAAGGAACATGATCAAATAATTCAATAGTAGAATGTGCATGATAAAGATCTCTAAAAGGAAAGACATTCTCAATGAGTTGGACATCATGGCTAACAAACAATTGTTCTTTCTTTAAATTATAAAGGTTAAAGCCTTTTTTACTTGATAGGTAACCTAAGAACACACACTTTTCACTTATTGCATCAAACTTAACACTTGGTTTTGGAAGAATTGATGCATAACAAAGGCAACTGAAGACTCTTGACTCATCAAAGGAAGGCTCTAAATGATAAAGAAGGTAAGGGATTTCTAATGCAATGATTACATGTGCACTTATTAATGAGATGAGTTGCAATAAGTAAACATTCTCTCCAAAATTTCTTAGGTAGATTAGCACAAATCCTATGTGCTCGAGCATTATCAAGCAAGTGTCAATGTTTTCTCTCTATCACTCCATTTTGTTGTAGTGTGTAAACAACACTTTTGATGTACTATGCCAAGTTTGTGAAATAAATCTTGACATTCTTTTGATAAAAACTCTCTACCATTATCAAACCTCCCTACTTTAGGAATAGCATGGAAATAGTTTTTGGTGTATAAGAAGAAGGTAAAAAGGATTGATGGTGTTCAATTTTTGTGTATCATCAAATAAATTTGAGTATAAAGTATCATATCAACGATTAGAGTAAGAAAACACCTAATACGTGAAAGAGAACATGTGTTATAAGGTCCCCATATATCAATATGCAACAAGTCAAAAAATGCAATAAACTAGATAAGCTAGAAGGAAAAGGAAGCTGATGGAATTTGGCAAGCAAACAAGTGTCACACACAAAATGAGACACATCTAGATCCTTACATTGAGGCAAATGTTTCAATTTAAACAATGACAAGTGTCCTAGTTTATTATGTAATAGATTAAAAGGCAAAGTTTTAGTAGTAGTACTTACATCACTAGAAAATGAATTTGTATCATAATAAACCTTATGAAAAATTGGAATTGAAGTAACTATCTTGGACTCCAAGATATAAAGAGCATGTTGTACATTTGTAACAGTAATTGCCTTCTTAAATTTCAAGTCCTAGAAAACATAATGAGAAGGATCAAAGTGGCAAGCAAGTTGTTAAAAGACACATGCTTGTTGATTGATAAGAGGTTGAAAGAAAAATCAAGTACAAGAAGTACATTTTGGAACTATTTTTTCAAATTTGTCCGGTAATTTTATATGGATAGCCTTAGGAAGGTTATGTGTTTATGTGAAAAGTTGTGAGAAAGGTGTAACATGGTTCAATGCTCCTATATTGACAATCTAAGAACAAAATTTCTTATCTAAATTAGTAGATGAAGAAAAGATATGATGTATACCTACACACATAAGAGAAACATGATGATTTGCCTCATTATGATCTACTTTCAACATCTTGACAACTTCTTGGCAAATTTTGGCAACTAAAGAGTTCTCATTCCCTAGCAAGTTGTTTCTAGTATAATCTTCAATTGGAGTGTCCATCATATAACTCCTTGTTGCGTCCATTATAGAATTTCCTATTGTAACATGCTTAGTACCATTATTATTAGTTACTATAGTTGCTATAACTTGCTTCTATCCACATCTATCTCTCAAATTTTTAAACCAATCTGGATATCCTACGATCTCAAAACAATTATCCATAGTGTGGCTTGGTTTTTTACAATTATTACACATAAGTTTCCTAAAATTCCTCCCTTTATTGTCTCTTTGATCCTCATATACAGTCACCGCTTTCTAATTCCTCACAAAAAAAAGCAACGTTCTCTTTATGAAAATAATTTCTAAAAGTGACTTGCTTTTACTTCTCAACTTAAAATACCAAATAATAAGCCTTGTTTATGGTTGGCAATGAATCCATTGCCAAAATATGATTTCTAGTATTTTTAAACATATCATTAAGTCCTATAAGGAATTGGATCAATTTTTTCTTATTCTCAGCCTCCAATAGTTTGTCTAGTATTCTACAAGTACATTGCTTCAACAAGCCACACAAAAAAAATGAAGGAATAGTAGTAAGATTACTAAGCATGTCCCATATCCTCTTCAGTTTATTAAAGTACAAAGTTATAGTATTATTACCTTGCTTAACATTCATGATCTCTACTTCTTACTGATACAACAATGGACCATTCAACAACCTAAACCTTTCACACACATCTTCTTACAACTCTTTTGTAGAAGTAGCATATATAAATCCTTTAAACAGTTCTTTAGAAATTGAGTTTAACAACCAATACGGCACCATAAAATCATTCTGTAACCATCTTTGTTCACCAGATGCATCATCTTTAAGTCTAACACAAGATCCATCAATAAATAGCACCAAGAGCTAAACGAATTGAATGACTCCAATTGATGAAATTTGTTCAATTTAACACTACATTTGTAATTTGACTTCCTAGATTATCTGATCTTGATAAATAAAGCGAATCAACACTACTTGAATCTACCAAATTATCTATTTTACCCATAACTGTACTCATTTCTTAATAAGAATCGAAAAACAAATAGTCAAAACACATAAAAACCCTAACTTGATGGCTTTGATACCATGATGAAATCGGAATTCCAATTGAAAATTATAGTAAAAGTACTTACCTGATGATTGCGAATGAAGAAATTGAGAATAGATGCAAAAGACTTATGATCAGGAGAGAGAGAGAGTATGTGTGCAAGTCATAGAGAATGAAAATGCAATTTACTAAAAAAAATTTGTTATAGAGAGCGCAAATATATATAGCAAAATAAACAATACATGTGGACAAAAAAAAAAACTATGTATAGTTAGGGCTCACATGTGTACAAAAAACAAACTAATATACTTCACTAGAGAACAAACAAAGTTGAAAATAAATTCTTTTTTAATTATTTTCTTTGAAAATTGCTACAAATTTAAGTGAAACCAAACCATCTAACTTATCTTGAGTTATTGATGTTATAAACTGTAGTAAAGAGATTTCCTTATGAATTTTGCAAATAGAGCTAATGTTTAATGAAGGCTACAAATGTTGAAATAAATGGCATAAATAGAAGTAAAGAGATTCCCTTATAAATTTTGTAGCTAGAGCTAATGTTTAATGGATGTTACAAACATTAAATAGCTAATTGTACCTTTTTTATGTTTTATCTAATTTGACTCAGATAGGTTGAATTGGGAAACTTATAGTTAAAAACATAAGTTTCTATTGAATTTAATGTATAAACTCACAATTCTATTAAAAGCTATACGAAAACCAACATAAAAGTGCCTTCTAAAATTATAAACGTGTAGAATGGTATGAGTAGAATTATGATTTTGTTAATTAAAAGTATGTCAATTATTATCATTATCAAATGGTAAAAAAGATCAATATCATTATTGTTTCATGAAACTTATTGGACTAGAATCTACTACCATATTGCGTACCAGTTTATCATTATGCATTGCGAATAAGTGGTTTTTGTTACAATTCTAAATATAATTAAATTCAATAAAAGTTTTATCCAAAATAACAAAATTCTTCTTCCACTTTATACAACATATGGTAATGTCGAATAACTTCAAATCACGTTTATTTAAGAAAGACTATCGTAAACTTTACGTCACAATGAGGGAATCGATTGGAATATTCTGTATTCCATTCTCTGTTTTCATATTTAAAAATATATTTAAAAGGTAAAATTGCAATTTTATGTAATTCACAGTTTAACTTTAAAGGAGAATTCAATTTTATGTTTTACAAGATAAAATCACAGTATCGTTCCTCATTTATTGATTAAGATTAATTAAAATTATTTTTTTGACCTTTAAACAAATATAGCATACAATAATTAAAAGTATTTTTATCAAATAATACTATTTATATATTTAATATCACTCTAATCCTTGGATTTTTTCAAACACATGAAAGGATTTTTTATTCAAGTCATTATTCCATTCCCTTCCATTCTAATCTATTTTATCTCTTTCTAGAAACATGACATTAAATCATTGTCCAATGTATTATTAAGATGATATTATCAAATAGTAAAATGATTAAAAGTTAAAATTTAGAGGTTAAGCAACTAAGAGGAAATGTAAAGAACAAAGAAACTTAGTTCTAAAGCATGAAATAAAAGAATCCAGCGAAGTGAAAACGATATTGCATAATTTTTGCACTATAAGTCAGGGCATAAGAGTAAATGGGAGAGGGGTTGAAAAAAAAAAGAAAAAAAAAACTAATTATGGAAACTTAGCATTCTACGGATACAATTTGGTTTGATTCAAAATGGTTTGATTTATATTAAGATTGAACCCTAAAACTATTATAAAATCTAGTAGTATTATTATTAATTTTTCATTGAGATAAATTAGAGTTTGAATTTCTTATCTATAATTAAAGGAAAAAAAAAACCAAGATTAAGCAATCACTTCAAAAGGTTTAGAGTGGTCAAGCCAAGAATTATAGAAAACCACAATCTATAATCAAATTTAATTTGACCCGATTTGGTTCTCGGTATAACGATGATTGAGTATTTACTAAAAATCTAATCATGATTTGACCAAAGCACTAATATAAATGCACCACATGTTTTTTGATAAGTATAAAGCAAATATTGATGATATCTAAACACATATAAGGGATAATGATTTCGTATTACTTTATCGATTTTTATGCATTAATAATTTATTTATGTAACATGTTTATAATGCTAAAACTTTTTTCTTTCAACTTCTGGTTCAATAAACTTGTTGATAAGCAAAAGAAGAATGTATAAATTTTCGTGAGTGTCCGCTTCTTTGACGTCCATCTTGAATTAACGTTGATTCGCCAAATCCTGACAATACAGCTAGGTCCCACAATGCCCATCCTACAGCCTGTATTATCTACCATTCAAACTTTCAGAGTGCAAAGCAACTAGGGTTTCATTAACGAAAAATTTCTCGCCGACCTTAGATAACGCGTCGAGCTTTGTGATCCATGTTGATTTTGTTAGTATATCCTAAAGGTTTTCGAATCGAACCACATCTTACAAATTTAACACCCAAATCACATTTTGCAATCAGACTTTAAGATCGGTGATGCGATCTCTTCTATTCTACATTTGTTTATTTTTTGTAGATTATTATATGCAACATAATTATTAGAGAGAAAAAAAAAAATCAAATCCAATTTGTATTGTTAGAATACCAACATATATACTAATATGTATGTATATATACATATACCTAGGATGTGGAGTTACATTTTTAGTGAAAATAGAAAAGAAAATTTGAAGAGGTAAGAACATGATCAAAAACCATGAGCATGATTTAGACCATAGTCCTCCATGTTAAATTGGACACAAGGAAAATTCGAAAGAAAATTAAAAGCCCTCGTGGCATCCTACATTGTCCACATTGATTGTACGGGATCTAGAGGAGCTTCAGGCATCGAATGGTCCTAGCTAATATTCTCAAGCAGTTGAGGTAGATTTTACTTAATAAGCTCAACATTAGTGTGAAGCTCTTGGGATGTGGTATTAAACATACCAGTTGCTCTCTTCTTAAGAGATATCATGTCTTTATAATCACTCTTCCCTAGAAGTAAGGGTCCGATTAAAGTGGTTATGTGTATGTTGCGTAAGTAATGTGCTATACGCAGCTTTAAAGAAGTGAAGCGAGACTGTCACTTGAAGAGATTATTAGGTGAGAATAAAATAAGGATGAGAAATAGACAATCATTAACCTTGAGCGAATGAGATCAATTTTTTGTTTGAACGCTATTTGATTTTAAAATGTAGAGTTTTCACAGTGGAACACCACTTCTTCGATCTCTCTAAGAATTTTAAATAAGGAGAAAGTACTAGATATTTATAGGCTTTTGGGCAAGATAGTTTCCATTAAATCATCTCGGTGATCAACCAATGAGATGGAGCCTACTTAATTCATGGTTATTTAGAACGAGTTAGCTAATAGGTGTAAGGACAGTAACTTTCCTTAGTGCATGAGCTTGCCTAAGAAAGATTAGAGGCGGATAAACCAGTCCAACGATCCCTATTTCGAGACCACCAAGCCAAATCTCTTTAAATCATCCCAAATATGGACCGGACTTCTTAGGCTCCGTCACCTGGTCCAAGGAGTCAAGTCTAAATAAATAATGAGCTTATCCCAACAATTTTCAACCCCCTATAGTTACAAAATTTATTCCTTTTTTTCTAAAAAAACTAAGAGCGCATAAACATTATTTCATACTCATTTATTCTAATAACTAGACACAAAATAAAGTGGGATATGTTAATTAATTTATTGTATCATTTTCTTTTATTATATTGGCATACATATCACAAGTGCATGATATGCTAGTTACCCATTAAAGAAAATATCCAATTTTATGTAAAACAAAGTTTGACCACATATATAACTCTTAATTTGAATATCTTTTATGTATTTATTTTTGCATATAAAAATTTCACACAATTATTTATCAATTTTTCTATTTATTTAAGCTAATGTTTGAACTTACATTAATATATATCTTTCCGATGGATGCAAATTATGAATGTTAAGAGAGAAAACTTTAACACATTTCCATTTATTAACTAGTGCACTAGAGCATTCTTGAACAGGAATATATATAAATAAGTACATGCTAAGAGACATACAATTTTATTCTATTAACATGTAAGATTGACCCCCTCAAAAATACCTTTTACCAACTGGTTCTTTTAACTAATCTTCAAGTAAAAAATATGCATCTTATGTCACAAACATTTGAAAATTAATTTTATGATAAATTTTCTTTACTTTGATGGTTTTTATTTTTCTATACATCAAATGCTTCGGTTGAAATGAGGAAATTAAATTCCAGCATATTAAAGTGTAAAAATCAAAAAGGTTTTTATTTCTTAAGGTAGTTTCTATTCTTAATACGTGTTATGTTTACTATTTTTTATTAAGCATATGCATTATATATATATATATATATATATATATATATATACACACAAAGATATATGCATATATGTATGTATATAGTGGGGGTAGACATGGTTCGATTCGGTATGATTCATCCCTTCTTACTGAACTAAACATAATATAACGGTTTTTTTTTTTTAAAGTCGAACATAATCATATGGTTCAGTTCGTAAATCTTTTAAACTTAATTAAAAACAGTTCGGTTTGATTCGATCCACGGTTTGAACAATTTGTATTAAATTTTTACTAAATATTTTTATCTACAATAAATATGAAATTTTAAATGGAATTTAATTAACTTAATCTTAATAATTAACATAAAATTATGATAAAGAATAATAAGATATTAAAAATTTGATGAAATTTATGAAGATTGATTAAAAAAAATATGAAAAACTATAAAATAACTGTATAATTATTTTTTATTTAACTAAACAGTTTGGTTTAATTTAAAACGGTATGATTCGATTCACTTTTCTGAACTAAATCATAAATTGTTTATACATAACCGAATTAAACTATAAACTAAACGGTTCAAAAAAAAAAAAACCGATTTTTCGATTCTGTTTAGTTTACGGTTTAACCTGCGGTTCACAGTATTTTTAGTCCAACTCTAATATATATATATAATGTGATAATCACACGGCCAAACTTAATATTTGCAAACCAATTAAAATTATTTTTGTCGCCATCCGTCTCACATATTTACTATATAATATAAATACATGCTTCACGATATGACATAAAATTACGTAACTTTTGCGTCTGTCCATCAAATGTCTGGCCAGATCCCATTAAAAGTGCAGTTGTGGAGACCAAGAAGGCATCCAAGAGTTTATCTCAATACCAGAAGCCACAGTCCACACACACGCTAATGCCCACCATGAATCCTCTTTCTCCATCTTCTTTTTCCTCACTAGCCATTCTCTTATCCCTCATTGCAACCCTATGCTTCGTATTCCAGCTCCTCCACCACCGTCTCCATGCAAAACTCCACAACAAACCGCCACCGCCGGGACCAACCCCACTTCCAATAATCGGCAACCTTCACTCTCTAGGCCACCTCCCTCACCGCAATCTCCAGGCCCTAGCCCAAAAATATGGCCCCATAATGTCTCTCCGCCTTGGATCAGTGCCCGCTATCATCGTCTCATCCGCGGAAGCCGCTGAATTGTTTCTCAAGACTTACGATCATGTCTTTGCAAGCAGACCTAAACTTCAAGCCTTAGAATTTTTAACTCATGGTAATAAGAGCATGGCTTTTGCAGCATATGGATCCTATTGGCGCAACATGAGGAAATTGTGCACGTCACATCTTCTTAGTCCTTCAAAGATTGAGTCCTTCTTGCCGACAAGGAGAGAGCACTTAAGGAGTCTGGTGGCGGAGATTCGGGTTTCGGCAGCGGTGGGGGAGGTGGTGGATGTGAGTGAGAAGGTGGGGTTGCTTATTGGAGACCTGGCTTGTAAAATGATATTGGGTTGTAGTACTAAGGAGAGATATGATTTGAAAGGGATTATCCATGAGATATTGAGTTTAGCCGGGGCTTTCAATTTGGCTGACTATGTGCCGATGCTTGGGCGCTTTGACCTTCAGGTACGTGTTTACAGTTTTGTGACATAGTCATCCTTTGAGGCATAGTATAACTGGTTATGATTCGGTTTGATTCAATTTTTTTCGTCTTTTTAGTGTTTTTTTATGTCTATTTTCAATCTTATTTTAGAAAAAATAAGACAATAAAAAGATAAAAATATAATTTAATATATACCCATTTTCTAAAATACAAATGCTTACAAAGTTAAATTTATTTATGCTTTATTTTATTCATATTTATAAAAAATTCAATTAAAATAATTATCTTCAATACATAAAGTCTATTCATTTAAAGTATAAATTTTTATTTTTTAATTTTGATACTCTAATTACAACATTCATCATTTTCTCCTCATATAGAGCCAAAAATTTAGTGTTGTGCTTCTTGCTTTTACTAATATTATGCACAAATATAAAATCTGTCCCTTTTAAAAACACTGAATTGTTATACTGCTAATCGACTTGCAAATATACTAGTTGAATTTTAGTGGAAATTGCAAATGTTGGTAAGTTTATTGATCTATTGATAGTATAAGGAGAGTAAACAAGATTGTATTGTGTAGTGAAGAAAAGAATTAACTTTAGAAATGTAATTAAGTATTAGATTCTTACATTTCTACTCTGATCTAAGTAACTAATTCAACAATTTTAAAGGAAAGTATATGTAAATTATTTAAAATAGAAGGAAAAACTACGATGGGATTTAGCATAGATGTTAGCAATTTTTACGATATTGGGATGTGAATTTCTTTACAAAAAGATATATAGATAGCAAGCAAGCAAACAATCAATGAATTCATTGTGAACATGTTATTCAAGTATTTATGATAGTTTAAACATGAATTTTACTCATATTCATAGGATTTAGCTCACTTTTATTTCTCAAATTCTATCATGTAACAAGAGTATTGTATTACTATTTTCTCATCTATACTATCGACTAGTTATTCAAGTATTGTCACTATTTAAACAACTGTGTTAGAATTGATTTCCCATCCTAACCAATTCTAGCTTGAGAGTGAGTACAAGGATTTGGGTTCCAATTTTCAAGAATTACCCATCTAAATTATGAATCTTAGATTCTATTTGGTGTTTTCAAATCTTATTATATTATTTAGAACCTATTAAGATAACAAGGGGGATGCCTAATGTGTAGGAACCGCTACCTAGCTCGACAATAACCTAATACTCAAGTTACTCCTAATTGTTCCATAGAACTAAGCAAAATTCCAAGTTTATACTTATCGCAATATAAAAACATCAATAACTACAATTATTTCATCATGTTCACATATTATCCACAAACAAAGTTAGCACTATTCATTTTATTAATGGAGGATAAGCATTCAATATATAATACACATGAACATGCAAAAAAATATTACATTAACCATGAAACATATAAAGAGAGCATTACAAAATTGAGTTCCTCAACCTTAACAATAGAGTTTCTTAAGATTTTTCCACAAATATCCATGGATGCAATGAAAATCTACAAATCTAAACCTTAAAAAGAGCTAAAATCCACTAAAATTTTATGTTATAAGCATAAAAATTCAAGAAAACACCATATGAAACATAAAACTATCCTAAAACCAACCTAAGATAACCTAAGGAGGAAGAAAGTGGTAGAACTTAAAACCTTAAATCTTAGAAAAACGCCCAAAAAAATCTGCACAAAATAAAGAAGAAGGGGCTTTTGGATTAGAGCATTATTGTCATGATGGTAGGTTGCTATTGCCTATTGTTATGATAGTAGGATGATGGATGGGTGTTATTGATAGCTCCTTTTCTTTCTTTAATGAAATGGTGCATTTTTTCTTCAAGGGTCTAGTATGTTGTCATGGCAGTAGTTGAAACTATTGTCAAGACAGTATAGTCCACTCTTTCGACACTTTTAAGAGTTATATTCTAGATGCTAGCAAGTACACTGTCTTGATGATTGTCTAGCTGATTTCTATAGTCACCATCATGATGGTAGCTAGGATTACCGTCACGACAATACTCTTAACTTCATTTCTTCATCTTTTCTTTATTTTTGGCTTTTTGAATGGAGGCTACCATCTCGAGACTTGCAAAAACAAGTATAAAGGGTTTAAATTCTTCAAATATATATAACTTTTGAACACTAAAATACAAAAATATGAATTATATTTGTGTAGAGAAATTATATGTGATTTAATGAAAATTCACACACTTTAGCTCAAAACCCCATTAAATCACATCTAATTGTTAGAAAAATCTTTTAGATAAATGTATGGTTTCACACACTTATCTATACCCCCAATTTTAGAACTTGCTTGTCTTCAAGTAAGCTTAAATCACTTATAGATCAATGGGTAAAAGTTCTCTAATCCTTGTTTATCAAGTCTATCCTTTAATTTATGGATAAAGCTAAAATGGATACCTGAACTTTCGTATTTTTTCATTTTAATACATAAACTTTAAACTCATTCATTTTAATACTCCAACTTTTTAAATAAAACAAATTCATATCTCCGTTATAATAGTCGCTATTATAAAATTGTAGAATAATAATATAAGTATATTAACTTTCATTGTATTTCCATTTTAGTACATAATCTTTATTTTTTATTTCATTTTGGTACTTCAACTTTTTAAAGGGAAACAAATAATTATTCTTTATAAGAACTAGTATAATAGAAATGTTTATTAATCTCATTTAAAAAGTTATGGTACTAAAATGAAGAAGTTTAAAGTTTAGGTATTAAAATGAAAAAAATATGAATGTTTAGGTACTTTTACTAGCTTTATCCCCTTTAATTTACATGCATTGAGTTGTTTATTTTTCAAATCAACCCTTAACAAGCATTGTATAGTTCATGAAAGTTCATGTAAATGATTAAGTATGCCTAATTACATATCTAAGAGAATTAATTGATTAATCTATGGGTTATAAAGTCTTTTATTTAACTTAAGATTGGATAATCCTTGATCAAGTAAGTTGTCACAAAAGAAGAGAAAGGCACTAACAATTTATAGATTGATCAACGTATATATAGCCCTAATCCTTCCCTTAAGCCAATCATAATTTAGAAAAAAAAAATGACAAAATTAGATTGTTCTTTACTTAGATTTGCGAAAAAAATTTAACTACTTACTTATAGCTATATTTTGCTCATGCATTTTGAACTTTTTGTTCAAAAGAGCTTTTTATTTCTCATCTTTTCCTCGAGTGAACACTAGAGACTCATGAACCCATTTTAGAATTTGTTATTCCAAAGCATGTGCTAAGCACATATTAGGCATCTTAGATGTTCACCCGTGCTCTCTTTTTCTTTTCTTTTTTTTTTTTTCTCTTTTTTGTCTTTATTTTTCTTTTGTATTTTCTTTTTGTTGGCTTTACCCCTAACTTTTGAATTTTAGCTGATTTTCAATCTATTTTTGGTTAGAAAATCTTTTTCAAGACCAAAATAATTTCAGCATCTTCTTTTGCACTATACTTAGCCACTTGAAAATTCAAAGAGCATGATATATGAAAATCAATTTTCTAAAAAGTAAATACCTAACTTCAACTAGTGGCATCATCTTATTTTTAACTTATGAATCTAAAGTTAAATACAAAGGGTAACAATCTAATTTAAAGATTTGGTCTATTAATTCTAAAATAATATAAAAAGTTCACTACATTTGATCCTTATTCATAAATATGATGAAGATAGAAATTATTATTCCTTTCCAACACAACTCATCAATCTCAAGAAAATAAGATAGACTTAACTACCAAGTACCTTAGCGCAAATGTAATCTCAATTTAGTAAAAATATTTCAAACATAGCTTCAATTTATTGTGCATATTCCCTACCCCGAACTTTAGATTCTTTTGTCATTTCAGCTAATCATCAATTACAGATTGAAAAGATAGGGTTATAATAGGATTGCCCTTGTCTTGTTTTCTTTTCATTTTCAAGTCCTTTTAGGGCTAACCTTCAAGCTTCTTTAAATATTTGAAAAAAAAAAAAGAAATTGTCTCAAAGTATCTTATTTTGACATTTTTCAAAAACATAAAACAAGACTAGAAAAACTTAAAGGAAAATGCATGAAGATAAATAAAACTTTGGTAGGTTGCTTCCCACCTAATGCTTAGGTTTTAAGTCCCTCAACTAAACCCTTTCTTATGGTTATCCTGGTAGATCTTTCGATTGTAGAGTTGTCTTATCTTTTGCTAGGACTTCTCCTTTATGAAAATATTTTAGGAGTTGCCCATTAACCTTAAATGACTCCCTAGTTTCTCCCTTTATTTTGATAGTTCCATAAGGATGAAACTTGTCATGACATAAGGGCCTCTCCATCTAGATTTCAATTTCCATAGAAAGAATTTCAATGGAGAATTATATAACAACACTCTTTATCCTTAGAATCTAAACTAAACGGTTCTTTTATCATGCCATCTTTTGGTCTTCTCTTTGTATATCTTGACATTCTCATAAGCTTCATTTCTATATTCTTCTATTTCATTCAACTGAAGTAATCAATTATCTATAGTTGCTTCATAATCAAGTTAAAAAACTTTATTGCTCAATAAGTTTCGTGCTCTAATTCAATAGGAAGGTGGCAAGATTTACCAAATACCATATGGTATGATGACATCGCAATAAGGTTCTTATAAGCTATCCTATATGCCCACAATGCATCATTCAGCTTTAATGACCAATTCCTCTAGGAAACGCTCATTGTTCTTTCCAAGATACGCTTCAATTCTCAATTCAATAGCTTGAGTTAGCCACTTTCTTGAGGATTGTATGGAGTTGCCATGTTGTGGTTAAACCTATATTAGGCAAGTATATTTGTAGAAATGAGATCTTTCATCACTGAGGATTGTCCACGGAGTTTCAAATCTAGTAAATATGTTATCTTTGGAAAATTTAAGCACTCCTCTTAAGTCGTTTATGGGTAATGCTATAGCTTCTACCCATTTACTCACATAATATTTATTAACCAAAATATACTTGTTTGAGTTGGATGGGGAAATGACCTGATGAAATCAATTCCCCATACATCAAATACTTCTACCACCAAAATTCCTTACTATGGCATATCATACTTCCTAATCATGTTTCCTATCATTTAACCTTATGTGCACTTTTTGACAATCTCTCTGTAATCCTTCAACAGCATGGGCTAGTAAAATCCACATTGAAGCATTTTTGTAGTTGTTCTTGTTTCTGCAAAGTGTCCCCTTACTTCGCGTCTGTGACAATGAGCCATGATGTCAGTAGTTTCATCTTCGGGTACACATCTACTTATTACTTAATCAAAACAACTTTTGAAAAAATACAATTTATCCTAGAAATATGATGTGACATCTGCTAAGAACTTTCTTCTTCTATCTTATGATATCCCATTAGGCAATATTCCACTCACTAAGTAATTGATGGTAACTACATACTAAGGGAAGATCATGGTTGAGATGGAATACAGTCATTCATCTGGGAAGAATTCATTAATAAGTGGTTCCTCTCTACTATTAACAATTCAAAACAAATGATCAACTACCAAGTTTTCGACCCCCTTCTCATCTCTAATTTCTAAATCAAACTCTTGTAATAGTAAGACCTATCAAATAAATCTTGGTTTGGCATCACTCTTAGAGAGGAGGTATTTTAATGTAACATGATCAGTATACACTATCACCTTTAATCCTATGAGGTATGAGTGGAATTTATCACAAGCAAATACCACTACTAACATTTCCTTTTCTATCATCGCATAATTTTTCTTAGTATTGTTGTGTTTTGCTAGTATAATACATTGCTTGAAACAATAATCCTTTCTATTGGCTTAATACGATTCTTATAGCCATGTCACTCGCAGCATACATCAATTTGAAGGGAAGATTCCAATCTAGTGCTTCTATAACTAGTGTTGTGGTTAATCTAACTTTTAACTTCTCAAAAGCTTCCACATAAGCCTCATCAAAATGAAATGGCACATCTTTTTCTAACAACTTGCATAACGACCTAGAAATCTTGAAAAAATCATGTATACATTACCAATAAAATTTTACGTGTCCTAGGAAATTTCGAACTCCTTTCACATTCACTGAAGGTGTTTACTTTGCTATCACTTCTACTTTATGAGGATCTACTTCAATGCCTCAGCTTGAAATCTTGTGCCTTAAGACTATTTCTTTTCTGACCATAAAATGACATTTCTCCCAATTCAAACTCAAATGCATCTTCTTACACCTCTCACGAACTTTGGTAAAACTTTCAAGACATCTGTTAAATGAATCTCCAAAAATAGAGAAATCATCTATAAATACTTCAATGCTTTCTTCAATCATGTTTGAAAATATGGCTATAATACATCTCTAAAATGTTACTGGAGCATTACATAACCTAAAAGGCGTGCATCGAAATGCAAATGTGCCATATAAGCAAGTGAAGGTGGTCTTTTATTGGTCTTCAAGAGCAATATGTATTTGATTATATCTCAAGTAGCCATGTAGAAAATAGTAATGTTTATGTCCAGCCAATCTCTCCAACATTTGATCGATGAATGGCAAAGGGAAGTGGTATTTTTAAGTGACATTATTTAGTTTCTAATAATCTATGTAGATTCTCCATCTTATAACAGTTTGAGTCAGTGTGAGTTCATTATTGTCATTCTTCACCACAATTATACCCCCTTTCTTTAGCACAACTTGAATGGGACTTACCCATTTACTATTCGAAATTAGGTATATAATTCCTACATCTAAGAATTTCAAAACTTCCTTCTTAACTATCTCTTTCAATGTTAGGTTAAGCCATCTTTGAGGTTGAACTATTGGCTTATAATTGTCTTCTATGAGGATTCAGGATAAAGCCTATAGTAATACCTAAACTTCTATATTTTTTCATTTTATTACATAAACTTTAAACTTATTTATTTTAATACCATAACTTATTAAATGAGGCAAATTAGCATTTTTGCTTTAACTGCCATTATTATAAAATGATATAATAATAATATAAGTATATCAACTTTCATTTTATTTCTATTTTAGTGCTCAAACTTTATTTATTTATTTATTTTGGTACTTCAAATTTTTAAAGGAAGTCAAATAAGTACTTTTTATAATAACCTTTATAAAAACATTATACAAAAACAACAAATAATAAAAAATATATATTTAATAAAAAGAATAACAAAGAATATATTTGAGTTTTGAAATTCTATTTGATATAGTTTTTTAGACGATATTTGATTTTTGCAAACTTTTATATCACCAAATAAAATATAACTTGTATTATTAATTGTATGAGTAATTGACTTCAAGGATGGTCTCGACAAACACTGGATCAGACTTCAGAAAAGATTGAGCTTGGTGAACTCCTAGCTTTTAGAAAACTGCAACAAAGCTCTCTATGGGTGAATCAACGAGAGTCCTTTAACACTTAAATTAGCGAGGAAGGAGAAGGAAAGATATAGAAAGGAAAGGTGAGGCAAGTAAGCATTAAGGCCTAAGTGAGAGGTGCTCGTCAAGTGTACAATCTATGTAGAGGTATTTTTAAGGTGATGGAGTTCAGGGTTGTGATTTGAATCCTTTACTTATTGTTTTCCTATACTATTTATAGTGTAGTAGAGGTATGGTTATCGGGACATGTGAAGGTCCAAGGTTCGCTCATATAAGCAAGTGTCAGGTAACATGTGATGCATGGTTGCTAGGGTAGCTTTGTGGGGTTGTTGGCTATGACCATGTTTAAGACTTATTGGCTTGACATCCTTAAGGGTTGTTGGGTATATTGGCTGTACCACAAATGTTAGAGAGTAATTAATGAGCTTTATGCAAGTGTTGGCGCTAGAGACAAGAAGGGGAATGAGGGCATTAGAGGGAGCAAGTAAGCACTCATTTGAGGGTGAACTGGGTTCTAAGAGTGGTCGTTGGGATGCTACTATTTTTTACTCTCGACTTGAGTAAAGAAGGTATAAGCTTTGATGGCGAGTCCATTTGGGCTATGGCTCGAGTGCACATGTAAGATGGTTAGGGAGTAAGGTGCTCAGATTCGTGCTCTCCATATGCTTGCCATTAGGCTGTTAGGAGCCTTCTTGTAAGCTAGGCCTCGGGCCGATTAGAAATAGGTGTCAATAGGATTAAAATAAATATAAATGATTGTTTTGGTTAATCTATATATATATTTTTTTTACTTTTTATAATGTTTTTATAAAGGTTATTATAAAAAATACCTATTTGTTTTACTTTAAAAAGTTGAAGTACCAAAATGAAATAAAATAAAGTGTGACTATTAAAATAGAAATAAAATGAAAACTGATGTACATATATTATTATCTTACCATTTTATAATAACAACCGTTATAATAGAGATACTAATTTATCTTATATAAAAAGTTGGGGTACTAAAATAAATAAGTTTAAAGTTTAGATACTAAAATGAAAAAATATGAAAGTTTAGGTATGTTTACTAGCTTTATCCCATGAGGATTCTATGTACACATACCAAAGGTTGAATACCATTGATATCTATAATTGTCCATCCAATAGCCTCTTTATTCTCTTGGAGAACTTGCATCAATTTTCTCTCCTTATTTGGTGGTAGTTTTGTAGCCACAATTACTTACAAAGTGTCATTTTCTCCTATGAATAGATAATAAGTGGAAAAGAAGAAAACAATCCAAATAGAACCTATATAGTCATTTCTAACGTTTTGGTAAAATATTTCACGTGTTGACATGTAGTTGTGAATCAATACTTATGTTTAAAGTCTTATTACATACCATTCATATGCCATATGTCATATTTTTGTGGTAAGATCTATAAACAACAAGTGCTCTTTACAAGTATTTTCCTTTCTAGGATGACCCTTTTTTTGGGGCTTTTGCAATAAACCAATTTGTATTATTAATTTTAATAAATGAGAAAGGGTTTCTAGATAATGTACATTATGTATACATATATGTATATATGATGTACAACTATTGATTATATTTAAACATATATAGTAGTAGTGGGTAGATCTTATAAGTATTACCGCAGAAGTTGCCATATGTCCAAACATGGTCGATAGTTACACAATATATATATATGCATGTAGTATGTACTGTCACGCCTCGAAGCGGCAGAGTTGTAACAGTCCCGCCGTGTAAACCACCCTAAGATAGAAGTTGGCCTCACAACCACTATCTTAGACCTGATCTACACAAGGCGTCCACGACTAACCCGCTTTGAAGTAGACAATTTGTAATTTAAACAAATCATTTAAGAAAGTGAGAAAAGTTATATATAGTCATTATAATTCAGTTATTACATTAATCAGTAATGAAAAGTAAAACATGTGTTGATTCTTCATTGTTTTTCCTCACTCCCCAGGATCCAGCAGTTGCTAGCTTCGGAGTAATTGGTTGCCGCTTCTTAGCCAGCACCTGCACGATGTCTATAGGGATGTGAGCAACCACAGCTCAGTAAGTTAGGACGGAGGACTTAAAACTATACCATACACACAACAAGGTTTTCAATCACTTATTAAATGCAATGCATGTGCAAGCAAATGCCATCGCACGACGTTGTCCGGCCCGTCGTGAGATTAGAGAAATTGCGCCCGCTCTAATCCGGGTTGAGGAGTTACCGTTAATGCAACAGCTCACGACCAAACCCAGGCTTGTGTAATGGAGACCTTGCTCCTCCCGCGACTACCTTCGAACCACTGTCTTCATCCCCGCCGCGACCTCCTCTCCTGTCACTTAGTTCGACTGAGGATGAAGAAGGGACCATTTTGCAATCCTGCGCTATCCCTTCCGAAGGGGTCGGTATTTGGCCGGAGAGTCCTAAATCCCTTAACGGGTTGCCATGCATGTTCGATTATGATTACTGGTCGTACATTTGATTAAGTCCAATTTAGAGCGATCAATCATTACATACAATTCATACAATATGTGCTAAAGCAGCAAACAGAATCATAGCATCACCCATAATCAAGCACATGCACGCATTCAACTATCTAACAAGCACAACCAAGCATAATCTTAAGCCTCCAGAATACAGCATCGTATTAATCCCAACTTACCTCGACTCCTCGCTCGCTCACTCGAGGTCCGATCTGCTTCAGGCCATCGCCGGTTATCCCTATAACACGAACGTGGTTTCAGCTTTTCATATATTTGTTATAGGTTCGTTTTATCCTATAATGCTTATTGTTAGGTTTTGTTTACGGTTTAATACGCCTAATTATCTAGGTATTAAGTCTTTTACAATTATTCTAGGTTTAGGTTTAAGTTTGGGTTCGGTCTCGGTTTCCGCATCAATTTCTAAATTAGGTTTTGGTTCGATTTTTAAATCCTAAACATGCTCGAATCCTAATGTGAAATTAATTACATTAAGCTCAAGTTTCCAAATATCCTATTGGGTCTTAATTTAGTATTCTAAGCTATTTGGTACACGCTAGTCCTAATTAGGGTATCGGATTTATCCCCGATGTAAGAAAATCTTATTTTATTTTATTTATTTTTTATATAATTACCTAAAATTCAATCTTAATTCAGATTTAATACTATTCTGATTTTTACTCTAATATTATCTAAATAATCCTAATTTTCCATATTTATTAATTTACAATTTCACATATTACTAATTTCTTATATTACTTACCTAATTTCCTTAATTAACTATACTTAGTACCTAAATGCTAGGATTAGGGTTCCACTGCAGAGATTAACTTCCTTAAACATCTAATTAAGATCCAAATCAGTAATTAACATCCTAATCACCTAATTAACTCCAAATTACCCAATTTTTCCATCATTTTAGAGCTAAAAATTAACTTAAAAATTTCGAAAATTAATTTTAAAAAAATGGCTTCATAGCACTGTTCTATGTCACATGAGCATCCTACAAAAAAATTTTGAGCCCCAAACTACATCCCTAAGCCTATTTAATTTCCGGTTTAATCATGCTCAGTTTTGTACAATTTGTTAAGGACCCTATATTTCCAGACATAATTAAACTAAATCAACATTTTTCCCTAAATCTACATACAATAAAACCTCAGAATAACAAGTTTCATAATTTTCTGGGCAAAATAACTAATTTTACAAAATTATACAAGAATCGGGCTGGAATTTGAACTCACCGGTTCAGGTGGCTCCGGCCACCGCGGGCCGCCGTGGCCTTGTCGGCCGGCCTGGGCGCTGCCACCACCGTGTGGTGGTGGTGGCCGTCCACTCCCAGATCCTCGTTTGGTGTGGGTTCCCTTTAAAACCCCTAACTGCACAGTTTTTCTTATTTTTTTTTTATTTTCTGAATTTTCTCTCGAATTTTCAACTCTCTCTAATTTTCTCTGATTTGTATCTGTCCAAATGAGCTTCTGAATTTTTCCTGCTATTTATAGGCAATTGTAGAATTTAATGTGCATTAATTTGATGGGATTTTGCCCCAATTCCATGATTTTAGGCTTTTTGTTTGTCAAATTCCTATTGGTTATTTTTTTCTTTTTCTGTCACGACCTAATCTTGCATCAGCTTATCCTCTTCTGATTTTTTTATAATTATTTTGTATTTTTCTTTAATTATTTACTTAGTTTTCGGCCAATTTTAGTAATTACGCGTATTTTTATCTACACGTAAATACATGTAGGGTACACGTGAACATTCCTAAATATTATTTTGGTCATTCTAAAATTTTTAGTATACATATAATCTATCTCTAATAATTTATTAGTTATTATATTACACTTTTTGCCTTTTTGGTAATTAGCAGTTATTATGCTTAAAATTTGAAAATTTTATAATCTCCTATTTTACTACTTATTTTCTTGAATTCACGTTTACGGGGTCATTTTTACTAATATTCTTTTCAATAGTTTATAATTTGGGTTTGATCGGATCTTTTAACCGATCGCCATATACCTTGGGTTCTAAGCTCAATCCTACGGTTACTTTGCTGAACTTTGGGGCTTACATGTATTACCTAGTGATCTTCTCATAACAAATTGATGGCTTGTGTTTATTCCCATATGCAACCATCAAGGGCTTTGCTATAATCCTACGCGATCACACGTATGATCTTAAGAAAAAACCTATCATGTGACTCACATATTCACAATAACTCATGATTAGAAATTTTAAATTCATATTTTTATTACTAAAGTTATTATAACTTAGGGGTATGAATATTGATCTCCTAACAAGATAGACTAAGTTCGAATTTCCTCTCCTCTAGTTGTAATATATAATAATTGACAAACAAAAAATTTTATATTGTCATTTCCAAAAGAGAAAAATTTACTTTTTAGTCCTTAATGTTTACATAATTTTTTTATCTAAATCTTTGACTCTTTTTTTTTTTTCTTATTTAAGTCTTAATGTTTCAAACTTTTACAAACATAAGACTTCAATTAAGTCTATTAAATTATTTGTCCATCTTGAACATGTATAATTTCTTATTGGCTTTAGATTAGTTGGTAAACTTGACTAAGGTTTGCACAATTTTCTCTAACCACTTTGTATTTCATTTTTCATTATTTTTATCACACTATATAATTAAATATATGTAATACTAAATTTTATTATATAATGTAACTAAATATATTATCGTTGTTGTTGTTGCTGTTGTACTAAATTAACTATTATGGACCAATTTAAAGTTGACATGTGTCATCGATTGACGGAATTTTTAAAGGATTTGATGAAAGTTGTATTTTTGCAAAGTTTTGGAAACGTTCAAAACTTAAATAAAAATAAAAAAGGTTGAGCAATCAAATAGAGAAGTAAGAAAATACTAAGGAGTAAAATTGTATTTTTATCCTTTCCAAAATTTAGGTGAAGAAAAATCAAATCAAACAAAGGAGAGGGATTTGAGTTTTGTTGTTTTGGGCTCTTAATTTGTGTGCAAAATTCAAGGGATCTTTGTAGTGCTACAAACTACTTAAGACAAACGGAGTTTTTGAAAGATCAGGCTTGACTCATCTAGAAACTATCAACCTTGAGGTGAGCCAAGCTTTTGCTAAGTATGGAAATTACAAACTTAAACTTAAGCTTACTAAGGATGCTAAAGCTCAAGTTTAACTCGTTTAGATAAATAAGTCTAGACAAGATGAAGCTCGACTTAAGGCTTGATTTTAAGCTCAAAATCAATTCAAAAAATTTAAAATATACATTTTTTGATAATTTTTCAATTATAGTAGTTTATTCTTATATTCTTGCATAATATTTTTTAATGTAATATGATCTTTAATATAATAGATTTGCAAGCTTATTCACAAGCTTGCTCAAAGCCAACTCATTAACAATATAAATGAGTCTATTTAGGAATCAGCTCGTGAGCTTAAATAAAAGTTTGAGTTTGACTTATTTAAATAAATGGTTTTATTTTGAGCTCAAGCTCGGCTCGTTTATGAATCGAGCTTGAGTTGGGTCGATCTTAAAGTGAGTCAATCTCGAGTAACTTATAAGTGGCTCAACTGCTACTTAAGCTTAGCTCATTTAGTGCCCTAATTCTTTGGGGTCATGTGCGCATTATGTGAAACTTTAAAGCACTTAATGATGGCATTCAAAAGAAAAAAAAAAAAAAACCACAACTCATAAGCTTATTGTAAAAAACATCACAAGTTATTTGATGTGAAAGTGCTAAAAAAATAGATCTTTTTATAACTTTCTCTTTCTTTTTTTAGTACAGTATTGTATGTCATTTTATGTAACATTGTATCAAATATAGCATAACGAGTTTCATGATCAATGGAAATCGATGAGTTTCAAAAGTACATGAAGATAACCTCACATTCTAAAATCTTTTTTTTTTTTAATGTTTTCATAATTGAAATTTTATGTTTGTTAAATATAATCACCATATTAATTTCAAGATATTACAAATAATAGTGACACTAAGTGGTAGTTGAAGGTGATAACAATGATAGGTTACATCGTCTCATTGAACTACTAGGGGTATAAATGAACCAAGTTGCTTTCAAAGCAAAATGAGCTTGGCTTAATATTTGTTCAAGTTTGATTGATTATAGTTGAGTTACTCGAGTAGCTTATCAAACCAAATTTGAACTTAAACCTATTTAGTTTAATGAGCTTGGACTTTTTATCAAGAAAACAAATTTAAGTTCAACTAAGGTCTAGCTTTAAATTTTCTTATTGACTTAAAGCTTGACCTTAAAATTGTTTAAGTCAATTCAATTTGTTTCTACTCCTATTAACAATGACGAGAATTGTTAATGGAGAATGATGGAAATGATTTTATCCTTTTAGAAAAATAAATAGTTTTCTATTTTCTTTTGATATTTATTTTCTACAAGCCATTGGTTGACACCTTTACCTTCCATCATCACTTAACAGTAAAAGTCACCAATAATTGCAATAGCTTGAAATTACTATAATAACTTTTGATTGCTTCTAAGTCTTTTAATTATAATATATATCAAAATAGATAAATAAAAGCAAAAACGTTTTGCCTAAGACAACCTTACTTAATGAAGATGATCTTAATGTATGCCATTACCACTTTTTTACTGCATCATAATTTATGAAATTCCAAAAATGCTATATGTTTCTAGAATAATGCACTTTCTTCTTCCAATGAATGAACGAACAAGCTGAAATAACAAAATATGTCACTTTATGTTTCTAAAGTTACTTTGATGCTTTGATAGTTGTGAATTCCTATGAGTAAAAAAAAATGTAAAGGATTGAAAATTGTTATATTAGTTATTAGGATAAGCCTATTATTTATTTAGGCTTGACTCTTTGAGCCAGGTATTGAGGCTAAGAAGTCCAATCCACATTAGAATGATTTAGGAAGATTTGATTTAGTGGACTTAAAACAAAGATCATTGAACCGGTTCATCCGCTTCCAACATTTTTAGGCAGGCTATGCACTTATAAGGAAGGCTATTGGCTTTGGACCTATTAGCTAGCTCATTTTAGATAACCATAAATCAAGCAAACTCCATCTTATTCGTTAATCACCATGATTCGACGGATGCCATTATGTCCAAGAGCTTGTAAATATCCAGTATTTCCTCATCATTGACAACTCTTAGAGAGATCGAAAAAACGGTATTTCATTGTGAAAAAATTTATTCTCTCAAATCAAATATTATTCTAGCAAAGAATCAATCCCATTCGCTTGAGTTACAAGGTAAATGCCTAAGATCTCCTAAAACTGTCTTATCTGTTACTTTTGCATTTGAAATACTGAGATTGTTTATTTCTCCTTCATGTCTTATTCTCACCTAATCATCCCTTTTAGTGACGGTTTTATTTTATTTCTTTGAAGTCACGTATAGCGCGTTACTCATGTATGTGACCACTTCTACAAAAATATGATTGTTGAGTTAACATTCGCAATGAAATAGAACATTTGTTCAATAAAAAAGAGATTGGAGATTTTGTGTTTATGTAATATCATTATCATGCACAAAGTGCAATGTTGGCACTCAAAACCTTAATTGCATTCACTTTTAATTTGATTATCTTTTGAACTCTTAAAATAGGGATTTACAGGACGATTGAAATCAATTTGCCCAACCATAGACGAGGTGTTGGAGGAAATATTGATCAAGCATGAACAAAATGTCAATTCAGATAATGAGGGAGACTTTGTGGATACATTACTCTCAATGTTGAACAAACCGATCTCAAATGATGAACATGTATACATAATAGATCGCACCCACATCAAAGCAACACTTCTAGACATGATAGCTGCATCTTATGAATCTTCATCAACGGTCATTGAGTGGGCATTTTCCGAAATTGTGAAAAATCCACGAGTTCTAGCTCGTCTTCAAGAAGAAATGGAAAGTCTTATTGGGATGAATAAAATGGTTGAGGAAGCAGATTTATCAAAATTGAGTTATTTAGATATGGTAGTGAAGGAAAGTCTTAGACTACACCCTTCGGGACCATTATTGATTCCTCATGAATCCATAGAGGAAGTTATGATCAATGGCTATCATATAGCAGAAAAATCAAGAATTATTATAAATGCTTGGGCTATTGGAAGAGACCCTAATATCTGGTCCAACAATGTTGAAGAATTCTTGCCCGAAAGATTTATAAATAGCAATATAGAAGTCAAGGGACAAGATTTTATGCTTATTCCTTTTGGTTCGGGACGTAGAAGATGTCCAGGAATACAATTAGGACTCGTAAATATCAAACTTGTTTTGGCTCAGCTTGTTCATTGCTTCGATTGGGAACTTCCTAATGGCATCTCAGCAAAGGACTTGGACATGACTGAGGAATTTGGTTTGTCTGTACCACGAGCTAAACACTTGCTTCTTGTGCCGACCAATCGTCTACGTGCTTAATTAAGTTTTTCAAAAGAGTGAGGCTTAGGTTAAAATTAGGTTTCCTTATGTGTATGTCGGGAAAGTATCTCTTGTATCACTGCATATTTAGTTAATTTTGTTTTGCATTTGATGAAACAGATGTAACGAAAATGGTAAGTATGATGAATAAAAATAACAAAACACTAAGATTATGGTAAAAACTATGGGATCACATAGACAAGATACTTTTGCTATTGATATAATGCAGGAATAAATATATCTTCTCTAGTAGTACTAGATGCCGCACAAATATTTAAGCATAATCTTGAATGATAGAATAACAAAAACAATACTGTTTAACGAACAAGGTTAACTAGACATGAGAACTCTAGAGATTTTTAATTAGTAAGCTTCTTTAGTTTTTTTGTTTTTAAATAATCTTTTCTCTCTCTCATTACTCTTTTACTTTCTACACTCTCTATCACTCTCGCTCTTCTATTTTATAAATATGTGTGTTTTGACTTTTCATACACCAAAGTGAAGCAAAATTCAATCTATTCAAAGACTTATATGATGCCTCTTATCACCTTGGATCTCAAGTGAGTAAATCCTTTTTTTCCCTAGTAGTTAAGTAATATAGGATGCACATGAGATGATCCATAAGAATCTTCCTTCTAAGCTCATATGGAATTTGCTTCATATCTACAATAAGCATATAGATAATAAATTACTCATTCATTAGTGCTTTAATCATCATATCAAATCCACTGTCAGTCATATGGATTTTTTAAATATGGATTTTTTAATCATTAAGAAGGAAACTTTTCTTTGAAGCATTAAGCTTATAACCTGTTCTTGATCATAGGAATCAACCCACTAAACTCCTCACTTGAGTACATTCTTGAGGTTTAGAGAGCATTTTCTAATGAATTCTTACTTCTCGTCATAGCATTGAAGAGTTTAAGCTATTGTTCGGGCTTGAACCTCCTTCCTCTCTACTCGTTCTAATCCATGCATCCTAACTGTGGTCATGAAGTGTTGACTTGAAGGTGAGCCAGGCAACCCCTCTAATAACTTGATAAACTTGTCTAGCAGTTAGACCATCCTGATCCCAAGCTATGCTTGCCAAGGTTCAAACTATTCGATCATGTCCTAGTGTATTATGGTGATGTGTCTCCTATGTCATATACATAGAGGTTACACCACAATGGACAAAATGAAACAAAGGGGGTTAGCAAACCTTTGAGCAACTTATGGATATAATATACCATAAGCTCATAGGCTTAACTCTACCACTTGATATGAACACAAATGAAGAGATCAGGGTTGCTCACCACTAACTCTAGTTAAAGGAGCCAGATAAGAGCTAAGAGGAGTTAACACAAGATTTACTTAGCAAGGAAAATGTTGCATTCAATAATGATAATCTCAATGATGTCTTCGTATTACAAAATGGGAGCTTACATACTATCCTTCTAAGGTTACATATATATAAAAGACAAAAGGGTAAATTACAAAGGAGATATTAAAGATATGGTAAAAAGGACAAATACAGTACAATGTACTGAAGAAAAGAAATATTATAGAATGTTGTGTCAAAGAACATGTATTGAACAAGGGTTGGCAATCTAAAGGGACCATGTGTTCGGTTGCTTTTGTGAAGTGTTTGATAGCTCGACTGATATGGGAAATAGTTGTGAATGAACACATGACCAAAGGTATCATAGAACCAATGGGTTTGAATTGTGGGATGGTTTGATAGAATGAATGGGAGTCAAAAGTCGAGTAGGGATTCCCATACATTGACAAAGGATATAATGCACCAATGTTTCATATGAGCTTAAGCTACACTTGATATGACAAATAAGTGCAACTGGAGGCTACTCACCATTAGACTACTCTTAAACAAATGGCTTAGATAAGAGTGAGAACGAGCAAGCAAGTAGACTTAACTAGAAATGGAAAATGAATACAAAGGAAAGACAAAACAGCAATAGCAGAAAAGGAATGTCTTATACTAGGATAGTACGGTTGTCAAAAAAAGAGGATACGTATTTGTTGGAACCTTAATCTATGGTCCCATCTAGTGTTGAATGTAATGCAGAGCTAATCAAGTCAGCATCTAGATGGCTAGTCAGCAGATTAGTACGTAGAGAACTTTGGGAATAGTCTTAAAGGTTGGAACTTAGTAGCTTAGCTTTAGTAGATTGGCTTAACATTGGATTGGCCTAAGCTTAGGCGTTTGTCAGCTTGAAGTCATATCGACTCAATGTTTACTCTAGTAGGGGTTGGCAGCTTCAATTGGATCTTCCTCTACTCATCAAATAGTGAATAGGTTAGAGGAGTTTGGGAGATATATCAAGTTGGCTCGGGAGAACTCTTCTTCTTCTATGGTCAAGTCCTTTTAAGTAACTTGGTGTACTAGGGTAGTGAGTCCTCGAGCCCAAGATCTCATGATTTGTTCTTGATTCCTATCATCCCCTCTAAGCTGTTTGAGATTTGTGATCAAATCTTAGTCAGCTTCAAGTAGCTCATCCCTAAAGAAGTATGAGCTAAGGTCAACAATGTTAAAGGAATTAAAGATACCATATCCCTTTGGCAGTTTTATCTTGTAGGCACTAGGATTGATCTTTTCGATCACTTTGAAAGGTCCATTTACTCTTAAGGACAACTTGATTTTCCTTAGATTTAAGAATCGATCCTTACTAATGTGGATCCATACCATGTCGCTGGGCTAAAATTCTCTAACTCTTCTTCCTTGACCTCTTCTTTCGAGCTTAGAAGTAACTCAAGTCAAGTAGTCTACAACCTTCTTATGTTTTGCTTGGATGGCTTTTGACCTTAGAAAAACTTGTTGGTCTTTAAGTCAACTAGGTGGGGAGACTTGATCAAGTGGGAGCTTAGGGTTATACCCATATCAAGTTTCTCAAACTCGCGATTCTACCTAGAATTGTTAGAGGATCTATAAAATTGGAATATAAAATTTAAGTTTCTACAACTGATGTAAAATAGTTTTAAAAAATTACTGATATATTATAGTAATTATTCAAAACTTGAAATATATGATAGAAATAAAAAAAATGAAGAAATTAAGTCTTTTTTTTCTGTAAAAATTCTTAATATATAATCTAATATTTACGGAAAAAAGACAAATAGAGTTGAAACTAAAATTTTACCCATTTTTTTTAAAGCTGTAAATTAAAAAGAACTAAACATTTTAACTTATTTTAAGTTATTGATAATATAAAATAAAGTACATAGTTTTCTTTGTAAATTTTATTATTGAAGCTAAAACTTAGATAAAAACTATGAATATAAAATAAAAGATTGAGAGAGAAAGAAAAAGGTAAAAAATTGGAATAGGATAGGATAGACGTTATAATGCCTTAATAGTTGATAGCTTTTAAAAAACTAGTTGTATTTTTTTTTCCTTTAATTTTTTAGTCCATTCAACTCAAATATATAGAATTGGTAAATTTGATCGAAAATATAAGTTTCTATCGAGTTTATATATAAACTCAATTAAAAACATAAGTTTCTATAAAAAAAAAAAAAATTCTATACTCAAATTAACTCAAAAGAACTAAGTTAACTCAAAAGAACTACATAAAATCATAAACTCATAAAATTGTAAGGGTAAAATCACGATTTTGACAACTATGCCCATATACAACCTTGAAAGGTGATTTATCTGTTATATTGTGGGCTATTCTGTTATATGTGAACTTGATTATTGGTAAGAACATATCCTAATCAATTAGGTTTCTTCCAAATGCAACTTGTAGTAAGGTTCCTAAGGTCTTGTTGATGACCTTAATTTGACCATTTGTTTGTAAGTGGTAGGATGTACTGAACAATAGCTTGATCCTTAAAAGCTTTCAAAAATAGCTTAAGAACTTGAGGTCCCTATTAGATACTATGGTTCTAGGTATGCCATGCAGCTTGACTACTTCTTACAAAAAGAGGAAAGAAAGAGCCAAAGCTTCATTAATTCGATTACATGGTACAAAGTGTGCCATCTTGCTGAATCGATCTACAACCACCATGATGAAGTTGTTCCATTTGGATGTCGTCAGTAAACCCAACATAAGATCCATACTCAGCTCAAACCATGGTTTGGTCGGGATAGGCAATGGCAAATAAGGTCCCTACTTTACTCGGCTCTTTGCTTTTCAATAGGTAGCACATCTCTCTAATACAGACTGTACGTCTCTCATCATCCTAAGCCAAAAGAATCTTGAGCTAAGCACTTCATGAGTACTAGTCTTCTCAAAATGACTAAATAATCCTCTTCCAGGTACCTTACGCACTAGTAATTCTTGCATATAAAAAGTCAGGATACATCACTTCCTTCTTTTGTATAGGTGTCTGTCCTCCATGTGATAATCATTGATAGCTCAACCTTCCTTGCATCAAGCATAGATTGGACCAATGTGTGGAACTTTGGCATACAAATCCTTGCTAACTAAGAACCTAAGAAGCCTTATTTGGAGTTTGGCAAGGTATGTTATCATGATAGGGTGTTAGCCATGACATTGTTCTTACTGGTCTTGTACTTAACATGAAATAAGAGAATCCCTCCATAAACTTAATCCACTTAGCCTATCTCTTAGATAACTTTAGTTGACTTTTCATACCTCAATGACTTGTGATTAGTGTAGATTACAAATTCTCTTAGCATCAAGTAGTACTGCCAAACAATTAGAGCTCAAATTAAGGAGTGGAACTCCTTATCATACACTGAATAGTTAAGTGTAGCTCCTTGAAGCTTTTCACTAAAATAAGCAATAGGTCTACCTTCCTACACTAGCATAACTCCTATACCTAATCCAAATGCATTGCATTTTACCTTAAAACTTTGTTAAAGCTCGAAAGAGCTAAGATAGGGATAGCAGTTAACTTCCTTTACTCCTTCTCAAGACTCTTCTACTCATTCTCTCCTCATCTGAACTCAATGTTCTTCTTTATCAGTTCAGTAAGTGGGGCTATAATAGTACTAAAATTCCTTATGAAATGATGGTAAAATGATGCTAAGCCATAGACACTTCACACGTCGATAGAGTAGGTCAACACAGGCCACTTAGTAATTGCTTTCACCATTCCTTCATCAACTTGTATATCTCCTCCACTCACAACTAACCCTAAGAAAACTACTTAAGGTCAGTAAAAGTCACACTTCTTCATATTAGCATACAGTTTCTCAGCTCGAAGATGCTTATAGTGCATCTCCAGGTTGAGCTGTAAACAAGAGTATCATCAAAGTACTAACGATTTTCTGATCATTAATACTTTCATCAGTAAGAGCAACAGGCTTAGGCTTGTGTAAGGCTATGTCTATCTCGGTAAAAGCAAAATTCACATCTTCACTTCACCTCTTAAAATTAGGCCTATGGAGAATTTCAACGGTAGCCTATGCTTTGTCAACTGTAATGGTAACTATCCATAAGAAAATGCAACAATTAATCAATAGGCAATATAGGTAGCAATAAAATTTCATGTGCTAATCAATAACTAAAGAATTTAAGAGCATCACCACAAATTCCTCTTTGGGTAGAGAATGTAGTATACATTAGGAACTTTTCATAACATAAAGAGTCTAGGAGCATCACTACAAACTTCCCTTTGGGTAGAGAATGTTACATGCATTAGTGATTCTTCACATAAAGGAACAAGAAGATAGCCCAATTTTCAAAAAATTTATCCCCTTTGAGTAGAGAATGTTACATGCATTAGTGATTCTTCACATAAAGGAACAACAAGATACCCCAATTTTCAAAAAATTTATCCCCTTTGAGTAGATAAACATTTTAGACTAGTATACTCCAACTTAATGCTTTATTTCAAACATTGGATTACCCCATTTTGTAGCCCCTTTAGGTAGGCAGTAACATAAGGTAACCCAAAAACATTCCAAATCCTTATGAATAAGAAAATAATCTATTACTATCAATAAACAAGCCACTTTGGCAGCTAAGTATTTATATCAACTAGTGAAAATTTTTGCTCATTCCAAAATAATTAGACATGCTCATTAAAGTAATATGCATGCATAACTGGATGGTGCAATGGACCACTTAAACAAGACACTAAATTTTAATGTGTCTCAAATGCTTAAAGGGTGGATGTCGCATTTTAATTGGGGTTTTATATTTTTCATAAATTCTATTAAGCATTCCTATATAATAACGCAAAAGCTTTGATAATTGTCAAGAGCATGGTTAGTATTTTTTTTTTAATTGCCACATAAGCATATAAACATGTCAATGCAAATTTGAAAAGATGACAACAAACTTATTATGGCATACAAAATCATAGTTGAAAACGGGGATAAAAAATAATGAAATAAATTAAATTATCATTTACCCACGTTTCAATACATTATAATACTCATGTATCATGATCATGATCATGATCATCATCATAAAAGTCAACTCTTTTATTCCTTTTTATTTTCATCAATTTCTTGGGAATTTCTAATTTTCTCTTTTGTTTCTAACTAAATATGTAGCAAAACAATTAAAAAGGCTTGAGGACAAGAAGGTGGAAGTCGCAGAAA
Source organism: Lumnitzera littorea (assembly GCA_024138015.1). Taxonomy (NCBI): domain Eukaryota; kingdom Viridiplantae; phylum Streptophyta; class Magnoliopsida; order Myrtales; family Combretaceae; genus Lumnitzera; species Lumnitzera littorea. The sequence continues at coordinate 113,939,898 of JAMXBB010000002.1, read as the reverse complement.
ATATAACATGCTTAAACCAAGAAAAGGATATAATTGAAATTATGAAAGAAAAGAAATAGAAATGGCATGATTATATTAATATGATGAAGCAATTGGGCGAGAATGATCACTTTGACGAAGCAATTAGCCAAGCATTACTGATGTTTGAAATTTTCTATGTCAAGATAATCGAATACAATTAGAACATGCTGAAAATTTTTTTTCTTAATTTCTTTAATTTACATAAAAACTCAATGGTTCTTCTAGACTTCCTGATATTAGGTAAGTGCACCTATCAAACTTTTAATAAGTAAATTAAGTCTAAGTATCGATCTCTCAAGAACTTTGATTACTAATATTCACTAAATCTCTATTATCTAATTGATGAATTCGACTTTGAGAATTTAAAGAATCTAAAATTAATTATAACAATTACTAAATTAACAACTAATGAAAAATTATTCACAAATTTAGCAAGAAAGCAATAAAAGTGTAAATTATTTCAAGATTCAAAAATTGTATCTAGATCTTTGCTTCTCCTAGACTTAATATTGAATTCCATTAAGGATAATTTATTCTTAATCTTTTTTATTAAGAGAATTCTCTACTAAGACTAATCACTTTTTCAAGTTAATTAAATATAACTCTAAAATCACTTATTAGAATCTCTTCTTAATAGCATGACATGAGATTGCATCATTGTATAATGAATTCTGTATGCTTCAATTCAAAATTCCATAAGAATTTTGTAGATTATTTCTAATCTTACAACAATCTTCATCAACTATGTCCAGATCTAATTTTATAAGAAATCTCTTGATTCTCTTATAAGATATTAAATTCTAAATTGCTACATAAGGAAATAACAATTTAGGTCATTAAGCATGCATAATAGAATCAAGAAAAGACTAAAAAATTAAATTAATCAAATAATAATCATGTCACGTGAGTAGATTTAGGTTATATAAGACCTATATACCAAAGCTCGACTCTTTATGCATTGTAAAATAAGAATATAAAATCAAAGTCTAGAAAGAATTAAAAGTAAGAGTCATAAAATCTAAAAAAAGGTTGAATCTTGAAGTCTTTTCTTCTTTTTGCTCTGTTGAATGTTCTTCACTTAAAAAACTCTCAAAAATTCATACCTAAAAAGTTCTCTCCTAAAGTAAACCCTAATAAGGCTTTATATAAGAAGTGATGAAACAAATTAGGTCGGTTGGAAAAGACACAATTAGGGATACGACCGTATCCTTTGGTCATGTACTTTATTGTGATACACGTTTCCTTCTTTCTTTCTTTCTTTTTTTTTTTTTTCAAAACTAGAAATGACATGATCGTATCATTTAGTCATATATTAGGCCGTAATACTTAAAAATAAGCTCTAAATTCACCTATAAATGACATAATTATGTCGTTTGATTGTGTCGATCATTAAACTTTCATAACTTGCTCATTTTAGTTCTAAATTAAGTGAAACCTATTTCTGTCTTCTCGTTTTATCATGTAGATCGTTTCAAAACCTAGAAAACAAAATTTTACTCAATCAAGTACCACTATCTAAAAGAAAACTCAAATATCAAGGGAAAATCATGGAAAATCACTATGGAAAATATATGCAAATAAGAACCTATCAAACTTCCCCACACTTAAGAATTTTCTTATTCTTAAGCAAATAGATCAAAGAAAAATTAAGACAATAATTCTTAAGTCAAAAACCATTATTAATTAGGAAACTAGCCAAAATTTACACTTAATCTAGAAAAAGATTTAACTTGCAACTCTAATCAATTTTCTTTAAACAACATCCTTGACTCAAAAGCTAATCTACGTAAATTAAAGTTTACCCATATCATTTAATCAAGAATTATTGTGCTTAAGATTAGATTTAACATCTCACTAATCTGAAAAAAGTCATAAAAATTTTAACCTATTTAACTAAAATGTATATAATCCTCTCTTCAATCTCGCTAAGCTCTATAATTTAGAGGAAACACATATTACATCCACTTATTCTCTGATCATCCTCTCAATATATGCTTTTGTTGGGAAGATTTGAAATTCATTGAATTTATATTATTAATTAAGCATATTATTTAAGGACAATTGTATTGGCAGCCCAGTCCTTATATTGGTAATAGGAAAGAATCTTGCTTTTTTGAGAGATCAAAGCTGATTAATACCAACTTATTCTTTAAGTTTACTTTAACATTGGTAGTGAAATTCAATCTTACTCTTCTGAGGGACCAAGGTAAATTCTTACCAATAAAATTGGGTTAAATGTGAAAAAAAAATCGGTCTATTAAGTAGCAAAAGTTTGTATATCCCTTTTCCTACACTTAAAACGGTATATTAGATATCTCTCATATATTTTGATGATAATAGAAAGGGATAAATACTAATGAATCATTAAGAATGCAGGTATTTAGAAGGTTCTCAAAAAGTTTAGAATCGCAAAATTAAGTTGTCTTTAGAAACTTATTTAAAAGGTCTGATTTGATTGAAAAAGAGAATAGTTTGGAATTTTTTAGGAAGTGTTTCAAAAGCTTTATAAGTAGAAGTGATATAGTACTTTAGAAGCTTGTTCAGAAACTTCAAAGAAAAAAAAACTGATACCCTTCAAAAGATTGTTGAGAAAGTTGGTCTGGAAAAGTAACGTTGAAATTTAACTCATATTAGATTTGAAATAATCAAGGCCTAGCTCCACTAGATTGAGTGTATTAAGGAAATACACTTAATCCCATTTCACTTAAGATGGAATCAAGATCCATGGGGATTATTTTTGAGCAAATTTATTTTGATAAATCAAGATATACACAAGAATGGATAAGATAAGGTTAATTTGGATTTTGTGGAATTTCAGAATTTTGAATATGAGGTTTATCTAGAAATTGCTAATAAAGCATATCTATTCGTTAGATTCAAATCTGAACTTATCCGGTAGTTGCGAATTAAGGTATATCTGACCGAAACAAGATAAGAAGAGCTATTTTGAATCTCAAAATATCGAGATCTTCTCTTTAAGGATTATCTTTAACAAATAATTGTTGGATAAACATGAAAGTGAAGATAATTTTCAACAAATTAGCTATTGGAAGATTTTAGTAAAAAAAGAGAAAGGATTCAAAACATCAAATATGTTTATGAGAAAAATTTTCGTTATATAAAAATTGTAATCAAATTCTATCTTCTGAAAAGGTATAGAAAGTTTCTTAGATACTTCTTCAAAAAGTTGCACTGAAGCGAATTATTTATCAATCATTATTTCTAGTTAGTGCAAAATTGCTTGAGACTTATATTATTATTCTCACTTGTAATTTGTAAACTTTGTTATTTGAGTGTTGAGAGAAGATAGATTATACTTTGTAGATCTATAATTTAGCTTAGGTTGTAAAGAGGCTAGATAGGTAAAGTAGAGTATTGTGAAGTTTATGTGTAATAAATGCTTGTAATTTTCTCATGATTTTGTTATAGTGTATCAAGTGGAACGGTATCGATGAAATAAATTAGGTCCCAATAGTAGAGCTGGAAGAGAGTAGCAAGTAGAAGTCCAAATCTTTATAAATCCTTAGCCTGATATTCTCCTTCTTTACTCTTTTAATTTGTTTTATTAATTGTTGTGTGTTGAATTATTAAAATATCACTGTTCATTGATATAAGTTATTAAGAGGGTATTTTTATTTTATCGAAAAAGTTTTCTTATACAAGACCAACATTGTATATTGTCCCCAATGTACGAATTAAGTCATACATGAAAAATAAATCAATGCAAACACTTAAGAGTAAGGAAATAGAAAAGTGGGAAAAGAATTGGTGCTACCTTGAAAATTGAAGTAATGCAAGTGCATTATCCACTAATTATGAAGCAACCTACATCAAATAGTAAGAATAACAAATAACAACTCCATCAAACAGCTTCAACCTATAGGTCCAACATACATAGATAATTAACTTTGTCCTTTTGTTAAGAAACAAAAGAAAACATAAAAGAGCAAAAAGCAAATGGAGAGGACAAAAGCAAAACAAATAAAAGAATTTAGCAAAAGGAAACCAAGTCGTCTAGCCAAAGTACATCCTAAGCCATATCATTAAAGGAACATAGCCACATATCTCCATCATCATCCATGAAGTCGTCTTCATTTTCCTTAAATTCGAATCTTCGTCATCCCCTTCTTCATCAACTTCCTTGTCGGAACTCTGCTCTTGAATTACCTCCTCTTAACTTGTAATTTAGCTCTTGGTACCATGTTTCTCTATAAAAGGAAACAAGATTCAAGTCAAATTTCCAGTACATAAAAGTTTCCTCACACTTAGAATAAAGAAATAAACCAAAAATCATGACTAAGTGTGGAAAATAAACACTATAACTTATTAAGGAATTTTGTCAAACACTTGGTGTGCATGCATATTAAGTTGTTTTCTTGATAAAATTTCCACTTAATCCTAATAACTTATATACAAGAAAGGATCCAAACATGCTTATCACTAAGTTCTTCAAGTGAATGATTCAATAGCATTATTAACTTGTAATTAAATATAATATGTAAAAGATCATTCTCCAAGTAAGTTTTGTAGAAAAATAAGTAAAGAAGAAGGATCAACAACTTACCCATAGTACTTGAAGTAGAGTGAAGCTTGAGAATCTTAAATAGTTGTGAGTGATGAAGTATGAAGCAAAAGATGGAAGGGAATGTGTTCCTGTATGTGTATGATTGTGCGTAAGTGACTAGAGAGGAGAGGATGTACGTGCTTAACTGTATAACAAAGGGAAAAGTGAATTAAGAATACTAGTGTGGCCTTTTAAAGTAGGTACTACACGACCTAAGATATGCCCGTTTCTTACAGTCGCATACTAAACTATAGTTGCATAAAGATATGTAACGTAAGAACAACACAATTTGAGACACGATCATGTCGTGCGACCATCTATTAGATTGTATCCTTACTAAGTTTACGGCTTAGGAATGATACGGTCCAAGACACAACCGTGTCTTTGGATCGTATACTAGGTTGTACATGATATTTTTTTTAACTTTTATTATTTTTATTTTAATTTATGTATATCTAGCCTAAATGCATGAATTGATATGTAAATAAAACAAATTGAAAGAAACAAAAGTACTAAACTAGAAAATGAATCAAACAAATCTAATGCAAAGATTAAGTTAAAAAGAAAAGGCTATTATGTTGCATTTAACAATTTTGAAATTTCATTTTGCTTTCGAGGCACTAAAGTCATGCCAAAATTTCTCTCTCAAAGTAAACCCCAACAAGACTTTATATAAGAAATGATAAAATAAAATTAAGTCGGCTGAAAAAGATACAACTAAAACATGACTATGTCCCCTATTGTGTACTTCATTGTGATACATGTTTCCTTCTTTCTTTCTTTCTTTTTTTTTTCTTTTTTAAAAAAAAAAACTGGAAACGATACTATTGAGGAAATGGTCATGTCATTTGGTTGTGTACTAGGCTGTGATACTTGAAAATAAGTTCTAAATTTTTTTGGAAATGATACAGTCATATTATTCAACTATGTCAATTTTCAACCTTTTATAATTTGCTTATTTTATCTTTGAATTGAGTGAAACTTGTTTCTATCTTCTTATTTTCTTGTATAGATTGTTTCAAAATCTAAAAAATAAAATTTTACTCAATTAAGCATCATCATTTAAAAATAAACTCAAATATTAAGGGAAAATCATAAAAAATCACTATGTAAAATATATGCAAATAAAAACCCATCACTTCCACACACGAGTAAATTTGAACCAACAACCCATTGGAATTGTCTTTGTATTGTTCACCATCATACAATTTGATAACTATATTGTTCTGAACTATAAGACTTCACGTGTTCAGACTATACTGAACTGTAAGCTATTTGTGCAAGTCCTGACTTCACATGATCAGACTTCCCAAATTGGAATTGTCTTAATATTAGTGATTAGTCGATGATGTCAGGTCGTGTATATTCAATTGATAATGGTTGATCACGTATCCGAACAACAATCTTTATAAATCAATTTGAATACAAAAGAAGAACGAAAAAGGAAATCTACATATGACTTAATAAATATAATTCAAAGGATTTAAAATAATTAATTAGGTCCTAATATCACGGAAAACCCAAGCTCTAATTGCACATGTAATCAAAATTATTAAACATACATGTGTAATATTAGAACATCATTAAACAATTGATATGAATCTTATTTAATTGGGTAGACATGATTTGCAGTAGTGAAAATTTTAATCTCAATTGGAAAGGTTAGTCTTTCCCTTCACTCTTCTGTCTCTATAGTAGCTCTCAATGGGTAAATTTATCAGATGAAAATAAAAAGGTAATTTAGTCACATATTTACTAAAAAATCCCTAATAGAACCTCCTTATCAAGGCTCTTATTGGCTTCAGCCAGCATAGCTGTCTTAGCATACTAGCCCATCGAGATGTGTATAACATGTATTACATAATCACATTTATTTTAGGCTGATCATGTACATTTCCATAACAGGACTAAATAATAAGCCCGTTTTATTAAATCAAAAAATTATCCAATTAATATTAACACACAATAGGAAAAATTTCAACAATCAAATCACATAATTATATTGTAGATACCTAATTTTTACCCTTCCATAGTCTTAATTTTTATTTTTATTTTTATTTTTTACAAAAAAAGGGTCCTAATTCAAAAGATAACAAAAGATTAATAAAAAATAATAATAATAATAATAATTAACAAATAATGAAAATACCAATAAAATAAGAAAAGAAAAATCATAAAGATTTCGTAGATTTTTATGAAGTAATTTATATTAAGAATAATTAGTTTTAGTGTTAGTTTAGTTAAAAATTTTAGTTTAGAGATTTAGATAGTTTAAATATAATTTAATTGTAATGAATGTCAAGACACAGACTAATGATCTAACGAATAAGTAACGGAGTATTTGGATGGATTTAGTTAGAGGTCATGGGTTTGAGCCAACCGATCCCTCAACACAGCGAACAGAACAGCAGCACAGCGGACAGCAGCGAAAACAACAACACAGCAGACAGTAGCGAACAAAACAGCAGTGCAGTGGATGGCAACAAAGACAGCAGCGCAGCAGATAGCAGCAAAAACAGCAATGCAGCGGACATCAGCGAACAGAACAGCAGCACAGCGGACAGCAGCAAAAATAGCAGTGTAGTGGACATCAGCGAACAGAACAGCGACACCAGACGAACAGCAACGCCAGGCGAACAACAGCATCACGGCACACGATTCAACACCGACCGTCATGTCTCCACGCTCGATGAACCAACACCAACACTTCACCGAACAACCTAAGTCAGGTTCGGTTTTGATTATTTTATTTTATTTATTTATTTATCATTATAATTCAATTAGTTATTTAGTTAGGTTTATGACATGATAGGTAAATAGATATATATATGTATGTATTTATATGATTAGGTATATTTTTAGTATTATGACTTTAGGATTTTCTCACTTAGAAAAATTTATTTTGTAAATAAATAAATATAAAAAATAGAAATCCCGTTTTAAAAAATAGGACTTTTAGAGAGTTTGTATAAAATAAGAATAAAAGATTTAGTGAATTAGGGCTCTTTTAGAGTTTTCTTTGAAAAATTAAATTAAAACGTAAATTTGGTCAGTTTTCAAAAATTAAAATAAATCAACACACTAAAGATTTTCTGAAAGAACTACGATCGTCTGATCTCGGCTAGCGGGTACGTAGGCACCTTCAGGGCGACGATAAAATTTGTAGAAACTTAAGTTCTTTTTTTCTTTTGATTTTATTTATTTATTTATTTTTAAATATTGTGATTAGAAAAATAATCATAATTTCGGTAAATAGATGGTGGTACCCGTTAAGGTTTAATAGGTTAGCCCTCGAATTCGGAATCCTTTGGTTCTTCATTTAAAATTGAAATCAAAGACCGGTAGCCAAATTGTAATCAATCCACCCAATTAATTACGGTTTCTTTTTCTTTTCCTGACTTCGGTCAGGTCGCGACTCCAAAAATGATTTTCAATAAAAATAAACCAGAATTTCTCAATTTCTTTAATCGATGATTAATATTAAATGGGTTAGGGTTTAGTATTAATCAAGAAATGAGAAATCAATTTTTAAATAAAAGAAACCGAAAAATCAGACTCGACATATATCATACTTAAAATAAATAATATCATCTTTCTTTTATTTTATATATTCGCTTAATAGGTGTGTGATCTTCCAATAGATACGATGAAATCTAATTATGATGATTTATTATACTATATCACGACATTGTATGATGCGTGAATCGTATCAATTCAATCTTCACTCCTTGATGGTAGCATATATCAACATATGAGCAAAGGATGATCCTACACTATGAGCTAACTATGTATATATATGTATATATGTGAAGTTCCTTGTGACATTATGTCAATATTGGTTTCTTCCTCTCAGTTTTTATAAATTTGTTTTCTTGAAACTGATCAATATTAAACTTTACTCGTTTAATACTGACCCTTGATAGGGTTTAAAGGAAATCGGTTTTTATTTTGAAAATGTTTTGGAGTTACCACCTGACTAGAGTTAGAAAAAAGAATTAAGTTATAATCAATTGGATGAATTGATTATAACTTAATTATTGATCTTTTGATAAAATTGATTTTTATTAAAATGATTTTTGAAAATCAAAGATTTGGAGTCGAGGGTAAATTTTTAAACCCTAAATAGGTATTACTTTTAATTTTTCCGAATTTAAATTTACCTTTCAATATACTTTTATAATGACATTTATTTACAAACTATAATTGAAATTATGCCTATTTACAAAAAATAAGGATTTAAAGAATTAACTACTAAAGGGAGAAAATAATTTTTTTTTATTTTTTAAGTTGTCCCGTACGTACTGGTGCCTACATACCCACTATTCAAGATCAGACTTCTATAGTCCATTCCGAAAATATTAGCAAGTTGGTTGATTTTAACTTTTGAAAAAAAAGTCGAGTTTAAATTTTTATCCGATTCAATTTATTTAAGGAAATTATTCTAAAGGGCACTAATCGATGTTTATTTTTGAAAATTCTAAGTAGGATCATAATTTTGAAAATGGTTTGTTTGTTTTATTTATTAAAAAAAACTAATAATTTTTTTTTCTAAGTGATTCATTTATTCATCTATTACTTACTTACTTTATTTTTAAAAAAATAAAAAAGGACTTTCTTTTTTTTTATTTTTTATTTCTTCCTTTCTTTTTTCTTCTTCTTTTTTTTTTTTCCTTTCTCCCCCTTTTTTCTTTTTCTCATTTATTATTACACTTACAAATAAATAAATAAAATTAAAAAAAAAGAGGTAATAAACCAAATTAACTTGAGGTTGGCTTTCAATTAGGTCGGGTCGGGTCAGGTCGACTCGAATCAGCTCGATCGGCTTGGTTGGTTTAGGTTAGCTCTAGTCAACTCTAATCGGCTTCAGTAAGCTTAGATTGACTTGAAAAATTAGATTTAGAGTGTCAAATGTGAGGTTCTTGGGTGTAAGGAATTTGATAGTAGTAGCGGTTTTCATTAAAAAAACACTGTAGGGGATGCTATCTGAGAGAGAGAGAGAGAGAGAGAGAGAGGAAGTTTCAATTTTTGTTTTTCTAAAGTGTTTTGAAGCTTTGTTGTGTATTGAAAATGAAGAGCAGACCCTTATTTATACGTATCATGGTTGACATAAGAATGAAAAATATTAAATATAACATGATTTTCTTCTATATTTGAGTTGGGTGAATCTACATAATATGTAATGCTAAATACAAAGTCGTGTATGTAGGAGTATGTCTAACGCGCGTCGGAGTATGCCTACCATACTTAGAAGCGAGTTGGTAAATGATGTGACTTGTGACTTGGTGATGACATGGCGATAAAGTGAAAAAAGAAAATAAAAAATACATTTTGCACCTTATATGGATTGAACCTAGAATCTTTAAATCATATACAATATCAAGTCCAAGTGCTTATCCAGCTAAACTATTGTTTTTTTTTTTCTTTTATTCATATGTGCAATAAATTACATATATGAACTATGTTAACTTAGGTTAGATTTAAATCTAAGCCTAGGTTTAATGACCTTCACTTCTTTTTATTATATTCTGCTAAACTCTCTAAAAGATTTATTTATTTTTTTATATTTTTCTAAATTTTATATTTTTGTGATTTTTTTAATTTCTTTTTTTTTTCTAGCTTTTCTTAAATCTTCTATTTTTTATATTTTTCTAAATTTCTTATTTTTTGTTTTTCTTTCTTAAATTCTCTACCTTTTTGTATTTTTCTAAATTTCTTATTTTTTGGGTTTTTTCTTATTTATTTATTTATTTATTTTTTTGCATTTTTCCTAACTTAGGACCTTTTACCTTATTGAAAAAATAAAAAGGATAAAAATTGAGTGTTTATAGTTGCCTCTTTTTATGGTAAAGTTTAAATAAAACTTTATCACAAAAACAAAAGAGACATTATTTTTGTCCTAGGGGTAACTTTAACCTAAGAAGCGCAACAAATAAATAGTTATCCTAAACTTGATCCACTGGGGATTTGGTGAAAAGGTTAAAGAGTAAAGAGGTGCTTTAAGGGCTGAAAAAAAAGAAATGAAGTTTAGTCATGCTTTTCTAGGCTCACTAACTTAGACGCGTTTATAAAGAGTGACAAGAAATCGGGATAGTGCTTTAAGAGCATGTGATCTAAAAGCTTAACTTAGGTTAGGATAGTACTTCGAGAGCATACGATTCGACGAATTCATGGTTAGGATAGCGCTCTGAGAGCATGAGATCCAAGGGTTTTGAGCTTGGGATAACGCTCTAAGAGCATGTGATCTAAGGGTTTTAAGCTTAGGATAACACTCCGAGAGCATGCGATTCGATAGTTTCAAGATAGTGCTCTAAGAGCATGTGATTTGAGAGTTTCAAGGTTAAGATAGTGCTCCGAGAGCATACGATATGAGAGTTTTAAGCTTGGGATAACACTCTAAGAGTATGCAATCCAAGGGTTTCAAAGTCAGGATAATGCTCTGAGAGCATGCGGTCTAAGGGTTTCAAGGTCAAGATCTTGTTTTGAGAGTATGTGATTTGAAAGTTTCAAGGTTAAGATAGTGCTTTGAGAGCATGCAATATGATGATTTTATTGCATAGATAATGCTCTAAAGAGCAAATGATCCATGGGGACCAAAGCAAAAGGAGTTTATGTAAAAAATTCTTGAAAAAGACAGATTTATTGATTAACAATCATGAAAGATGGAGTAGACACTAGGGATAAAGTCCCTAGATAGAAAGAGAGGTGGTCGACATCATCCATGAGGGCGATCATGTCAAAGAGGATGATTTTAGCCTTTAAGGCTACATTAGGAGCAATTTTTTACGCTGGAGTAGATCCTTGAACTTTGGATGACAGGAAGTGAACTTATTTTGAAAACAATTGTTGTCGGGGTAATGATAGAAGCTTACTACTAGGGTTGACTCTAAAGGAGACGACTTTCAAAAGAAATGAGGATTCTTGTCCAAAGGACTAAAATGAGAGGGAATCAAATTTATTCTAATTTTTCGACTTGCTAACAGGTTTAGATTCTCCCAGTAGTATATAGGCTTCTTAGCGACATAACAACTTAATCTTTCAGGCTGCCTTAGTCTAAGAGAACCTTTTCTTTCCTTTAGGGGCAAATAACTTTTCATGATTTCTTCAAATTTCTTTTTATCAAAGGATATCTCATTAAAGTTAGGTTTAGTCTAAAAGGACTTCCTTACACTCTCAACTTAAACTCCTCTCTTTTAACTTCGATTCCAAAAATTATGGTCCACCTTGTAAGTAATACACTTTAATCAATCCCTTAGGTCTTTTTCAGATTGTAATGTAACAAAGGCTTTTGGTCATCGATTTCAAAATGGATATTATTGAAATGGTTTTTTATGAAAGAATTTCTTTTTAACCTAAGTCTACAAGTCAAGAACTTTATAGGTAAAACTAAAATTGCGCTTACCCTAATTTCAAATGTAGCTTTTACTAAGGATAAGTTATCTCCTTTAATCAGAAGGGCCTTAAAAGAAGGGTGGAATTGTGGGTGGGCCATGTGTAAGCCCCAAAGCTAAGCCAATTGACCGTAGGATTGAATTTAAAACCCAAGATTTAGGGAAATCGATTAAAAGATCCGATCAAACCTAAATTATAAACAATTGAGAAGAATATTAGTAAAAATGACCTCGTAAACGTGAATTTAGGAAAACAAGTAATAAAATAAGAGACTATAAAATTTTCAAATTTTAAGCATAATAATTACTAATTACCGAAAAGGCGAAAAGTGTAATTTAATAAATGATAAATTATTAGAGATAGATTATATGTATACTAAAAATTTTAGAATGACCAAAATAATATTTAGGAATGTTCACATGTACCCCACATGTATTTATGTGTAGATAAAAATACGCGTAATTACCTAAATTGGCCAAAAACTAAGCAAATAATTAAAGAAAATTATAAAATAATTATGGAAAAATCAGAAAAAATCAGAAGATGATAAGCTGAATCAAGATAAGGTCGTGGTAGGTCCAAAGCTGCAAAAGAAAAATTAGCCAATAAAAATTGAATAACTTAAAAGCCAAAAATCAAGGAATTTGGACAAAATCTTGTCAAATTAATGCATAATAATTACAGAAAATATCTATAAATAGTAGAAAAAATCACAGAGCTCATTTGGGCAGTTTGGAAAGTGAGAAAATTAGGGAGAGCCGAAAATTGAGAGAAAAATTCGGTTTAGAAAAAAAATAAGAAAAACTATGCAGTTAGGGCATTTAAAGGGAACCCTTACCAGATGAGCAGCTGGAAGTGGACGGCCACCACCACCACACGGTGGTGGTAGCACTCAGGCTGGCCGACACGGCCACGGCGACCCGCGGTGGTCGGAGCCACCCAAAACGATGAGTCCGATTTCTAGCCCGAATCTTGTGTAATTTTGTAAAAATAGTAAACATAATTAGAAAATCATAAATTTTGTTATTCTGGGATATTTTTGTATGTAGTTTGTAGGAAAAATATTATTTTGATGAAATTATGTCCTGTAATATATGGTCCTTAAGAAATCGTGCAAAACCGAGCACATTTCGGTTTAGAAATAAATGACCTTAGGAGTGTAGTTTCAAGCCCAAAATTTTTGTATAGATTAATTAGATGATAAAGAACAGTGCTATGAAGCCCGTTTTCAAAAATTAATTTTCAAAATTTTTAGATAATTTTTAGGCCCTAAAATGAGGCATAAAATTGGTAAAATGGAGTTAATTAGGTGATTAGGATATTAATTACTAACTTAGTGAATAAGTAGATGTTTTAGGATGTTGAAATCTGATGGTGTATGATACTTGTAGGATTTAGGGTGTTAGATGTAATTATTAGGTTAATTATGTAGTAAATGAGTAATAGGAAAAATAGTTAATTTTGTAAATTAGGGAAATTTGGAGTAAAATCTGATTTAGGATGGATTTAGACATTTTGGAATAATAATTTCTGTTTAGAGATGGTAATTAGAGTAATAGAAACATTAGAAATGCATTATGTGCATAATATGCAATAATGCATAATGTGTAATTTTTGAAAATATAATAAATAGAAAATATTAGAATAAAAATTGATATTATGATAATAATAAAAATATACAATAAATCTGATGGGAAACTTGAATTTATGTAATTATATGAAAAATGTAAAAATTTCTCACATTAGGAGTAAATTTGGTACACAAATAGGGATTTAAGTGTACTAGATGGAATAAAATACTAATTAGAGGTAATAATGGTATTTAGGAGATCGGGAAGTAATGTGATTAATTTCACCTTATGGGTTGGAACGGAATTCTAGGGTTGGAATCTAAAACATTACTTAGAAATCGAACTAAAAACCTAGTTTAGAAATCGATGCGAAAACCGAACCTGAACTTAACCCCAAACCTAGAATAATGGTAAAAGACTTAATGCCTAGATAATTAGGCATATTAAACCTTAAACAAAACCTAACAATAAGCGTTATAGAATAAAATGAACTTGTAATATTTATATGAAAAGCTAAAACTACGTTCGTGTTATAGAGATGATCGGCGATGGCCTGAGCAAATCGAACCTCGAGTGAGTGAGCAAGGAGTCGAGGTAAGTTGGGATTAATACGATGCTGTATTTTGGAGGCTTAAGATTATGCTTGGTTGTGCTTATTAGATAGTTGAATGTGTGCATGTGCTTGATTATGGGTGATGCTATGATTTTGTTTGTTGCTCTGGCACATATTGTATGAATTGTATGAAAGGATTGATCACCCTAAATTAGACTTAATTAAATATCCGACCAGTAATCATAATCAGACATGCATGGCAACTCGTTAGGAGAACTTAGGACTCTCCGGCCAAATACCGACCTCTTCGGAAGGGATAGCGTAGGATTGCAAAATGGTCCCTTCTTTATCCTCAGTCGAACTAAGTGACAGGAGAGAAGGTCGCGACGAGAGTGAAGGCAGTGGTTCGAAGGTAGTCGCGGGAGGAGCAAGGTCTCCATTACACAAGCCTAGGTTTGGTCGTGAGTTGTTGCATTAACGGCAACTCCTCAACCCGGATTAGAGCGGGCGTAATTTCTCTAATCTCACGACGAGCCGGACAACGTCGTGCGATGGCATTTGCTTGCACATGCATTGCACCTAATAAGTGATCGAAAACCTTGTTATGTGTATGGTATAGTTTTAAGTCCTCCGTCCTAACTTACGGAGCTGTGGTTGCTCACATCCCTATAGACATCGTGCAGGTGCTGGCCAAGAAACGACAACAATTACTCTAAAGTTAGCAACTGCTGGATCCTGGGGAGTGGGGAAAAATATTGAGGAATAAAACTATATTTTTAAGGTTTAAGTTTTTACTTTAGAACTTTTCATTTTGAATAATATAACAACTAGGAAATATATATAGAGAAATATTGTAAACCTTAATTGCAATAACTGTATTATAATATATATATATATATATATATTTCCTCACTTTCTTAGATAAATAATTTATTTAAATTACAAATTGTTTCCTTCAAAGTAAGTTATTCGTGGACGCCTTGTGTAGATCAGGTCTAACATAGCAGTTGTAAGGCTGACTTCTATCTTAGGATGGTTTACACAGCGGGGGCTGTTACGACTCTACCGCTTTGGGGCATGACACCATGAGCCATATGTTAGTTGCAATTTCTTTGGGGATCATAATTTTTTAGGGGAAACTTTAGTATTTACCTTAACTTCTTTCAAGCTTAATTGTTTTGACTATGTTTTTAAGACCTTTATTTAAAATGTGGGTTTTTATTCATAAATAGATTTTTGTGCCCCATATCCTTTTACGCTAGCTTTGAACTTGATTACCTTGTTTATGTAGATCTATTTCTCGAGCACCTTTTTCATTTCACACTTTCTCATTTTTCCTCTTATTTTCTTTCTTTCTTTCTTTCTTTTTCATTTAGGGCAAAAAATGATTATTCTTTCTTTTGGCTTACAGCTTAAAGCATATGTGGTTTGTGTGTAGTGTTTAGAATGGATGCCTTTTTTCATCTTAGAGGAAATTAGTTATCAATGGTAACAATCACTTTTGAATTGATGTTACTAAAACAAGCATAAGTTAGTTTTAACTTTTTTCTTTTGATAGATGCTCCTAACCCCCTTTTTCCCCTATTGCAGGGATAGTTCTTGATAAGGTTTAATTTTTAAAAATATGCCAATAAAAGGTCCAATGGAGATGACAAAGGACTTTGTGTTTAGGATGTTGAAAAGATTGCCTAACTTCATTTTGATTTAGGTATTAAATGCAAGATGGACTTCCTTCAAAGAATGAGTCCAACAACCTCACAATGATGCCACTCGATTCTTAAAGTGTCTCAAGGTTGGTATTTTAGGATTCATCTTACCTTTCTTTATTCTAAACCTTTTAACTTAATGAGATATCTTAAAATAGGAGAAATGCAAATAAAACACTTTATTTGAATCACTTGTCTTTCACAAACATCATGAAATCTAGACCTATTCTTGAATTGAGTCTAATTAGATTGCCTCTACATCAATTAGGTCTTGAACTCTATTTTTCAATTCCTAGCAGTTGTCAGTAGAATGCCCCTATTGACCTATATGATATTTACATTGTGCATTTGGGTTGTATTTCCTCAGCTTGTATCTTAGCATTGGGGCTTTTTATTACAATAAGCCCTTGTTTCTTAGTTGGTCGAATGCTTGAGATAATGAGGTAAGGATCTGAGTGAACTTTCTTTTGGGTATTTTTGAGCCTTTTTTGCTTGTTGTAATATTTATATATGCTTTTGAATCTGGTGAGGCTAGTCTTTTTCCGATTAGTCTCCCTATTCTTATGGCTTCTTCAATTTAGCTCTCAGCAAGTACAATATTCGTAAAGTTAGCCATTGTATTACCTAATAAGTGTCCATAATATAATTCTTCCAATGAGTCAATAAAGATAAATATTAATTCTTTTTCAGCAAGAGGAGGAATGATTCTAGCTGTTATGCCCTTCCATCTTTGGACGTATTCCTTAAATGACTCATTTTTCTTCTTTCTCATTGTGTACAAGTTCCAAATCGAGGGAGCTATCTCAATGTTGAACTTGTATTGTTCATAGAATACCTAAGCCAATTTCTCCCAAGTATTGATCTGACTAAGATCAAGCTAGGCATACTAGGTTAATGTAGGCCCTGTCAGATCATCTTGGAATGTTTATACCATGAGTTGATTATTTTGATCATATCTGCCCATTTTACAAACATATAATCCAGTGTGTAGCTTTGGGCATCCGATCTCATCGTACTTCTCAAACTTTGGTATTTTAAATTTTTCTAGGTAAGCCTTAACATCAAATGCAGAAAGGTTAGTGATCCCAATCTACTTAAATCCATCATAGCCTTTAAATACCCTCATTTTCTCAGTAATTTGTTAGGTTAACTTCTTTTCCAATTCTTTTAAACTGTCTTAGTTGGCCCCAGAATTAATTGGTTTTTCATTGATTGGGAATGAATATGTGCTAGGCTCAAAAGTTGAGTTGACTTCTAGATAGACCCCTTCTAATTCAAAATACTCAAAAGTTAGATTAGCCTTTAAATAGTTTTCTTTCCCTTCCAAGGGTAAGGCTTCAATATTCTTTCCACAATGAGCCCTGGAGTGCTCTTCATTTGATGTGGCTCTAAGTGAAGCAATACTGTCAATAAGGAAACCCAACTGATTTACGATTTTTTCTACAGTTTGCTCCAATGAACGAAAACTTACTTCTATAGGGTAAATGCCATCAAGTTTGTTGTTTTTTCTGCTATTGGCCATTACTCTAGATAAGAATCCTTACCTGTTAGCAACTTCTTCATTTTATTTTCTTTTTTGAAAGAATACTCTTATTTTTAAGAAAGAGAAAAGGATAAGACTTATTCACAAGTTGTAAGAAAGGAGTAGAAAAACATCTCTAAGGGATCAGGAGCCTAAATATTTATAAAGAAAAAAAAAATCTTAAGGATGTATAGAAGAAAAGATTACAAAAATGTTAAGAGTAAAAGGTACAGAAAAAAGGACTTGTGAAGAAATCAAATACTTAGAAATATAAGGACATGACTCTTAAATAGAAACTAATGAATATTTACAGGGAAAAGATTAGGAAACTTCACAATTAATCCTCCTTTTTTTTTTTAGTCTTGCCACATTGTGTTAATTTTTCAATTTTGGAAAAGGGTTTGTGAATGTAGTTAAGGTAAGTTCTAAAAGGTCTTTGAGCTTTATAACTTTACTTGTTTTTAGAAAACACATTCATTGGTCACAATGAGCTTAAGTGGGGTGGCCTAATTAACCCCGAATGATAGCTACACCACTATACCCGAAGCTTACATAATGACCTCCCTCCTATAGTCTTAAGAAGACCAAGGTTTGATCACATTTACCCTGCATCTTTGATGTAACGAATGAACCCCCATATCCCAATGTATGTTGTATGCAAAATGAATACAATAATTAAAACAAAGTATACACATCATGTTAATAACAAACATAAATATACAAACAAATAAATGAATTAACAAATAAATAAATGGGTATATTGAAAAGTAATTTTAATTTCGGAAATTTTTTAAGTAGCTAACCCTCTTGATGTCTCTTGTAGAGCCGCTAAGCTGTCGAGACTGGTTTTTTTCTCTCAATTTTTATAAATTAGTCTTCTTTAAATCGATCAATATTAAACCCTACCCGTTTAATACTAATCCTCGATGGTGTTTAAAGAAAATCAATTTTTATTTTGAAAACTTTTTGGAGTTACCATCTGACCAGAGTCGGAAAAAGAGTTAAGTTATAACCAATTAGGTAGATTGATTATAACTTAGCTACTAATCTTTCGATAAAACTAATTTTTATTAAAAAGATTTTTGAAAACTAGAGATCTAGATCCGTGGGCTAATTTTTAAACCTTAAACAGGTACTATTTTTAATCTTTCTGAATTTAAACGAACCTTCTAATATACCTTTATAATGACATTAATTTACAAGCTATAATTGAAATTATGCTTATTTACAAAACATAAGGATTTAAAGAATTAACTACTAAAGAGGGAAAATTATTTTTTTTTTTTCATTTTTT
Organism: Lumnitzera littorea; assembly: GCA_024138015.1. Taxonomy (NCBI): domain Eukaryota; kingdom Viridiplantae; phylum Streptophyta; class Magnoliopsida; order Myrtales; family Combretaceae; genus Lumnitzera; species Lumnitzera littorea. The sequence goes on along the minus strand of JAMXBB010000002.1, from coordinate 113,921,278 downwards.
AAGTCTCTTGGTACGTATGGGTACCTATGTACCTGTTATTTAGAATTAGACTTTCGTAGTTCATTTTGAAAATATTAGTAAGTTGGTCGATTTTAACTCTAAAAAAAAAGGCCGAGTTTAAATTTTTATCCAATTCAATTTATTTAAGGAAATTATTCTAAAGGGCACTAATCGATGTTTATTTTTGGAAATTCTAAGTAGGATCCTAATTTTGAAAATGGTTCGTTTATTTTATTTATTAAAAAAAACTAATAATTTTTTTTCTAAGTGATTTATTTATTCATCTATTACATACTTATTTTATTTCTAAAAAATATAAAAATGGACTTTCTATTTTTTTTTATTTCTTCCTTTCTTTTTTCTTCTTTTTTTTTTTATTTCCCCCCTTTTTTTCTTCTTTTTTTTTTCTTTTTCTCATCTATTATTACATTGACAAATAAGTAAGTAAATAAATAAATAAATTTAAAAAAATAAAAAAAAAAGATGCAGCAGACTAAATTAGCTTGGGGTCAACTCGGCTTGGCTCGGTCTAGTGGGTTTAAATCGGCTTAGGTCGGCTTAATTTGACTCGGTCAACTTAGGTCGACTTTAGTCAACTTTGGTTGGCTCGAATTGACTTAGAAGATCAAATTTTGAGTGTCAAATCTAAGGTTCTTGGGTGTGAGGAATCCAATGATAGTAGTAGTTTTCATCAAAAAACACCATAAAGAATGCTATCCTAGAGAGAGATAGGAACCATGCTAAAGAGAGAAAGCTTCTATTTTTGTTTTTCTAAAGTATTTTGAAGCTTTGTTATGTGTTAAAAATGAAGAGCAGGCCCCTATTTATAGGTATTTTGGTTGAGTTAAGGATAAAAAATATTAAATGCAATATGATTTTCTTTCAAGCTTGGGTTGGGCGAACCTGGATATGTGATACCAAATACAAAGATGTGCGTAGGAGCGTATCAAACGTGCGTTGGAGTGTGTCCAACGTATGTGGAAGTAAATCATATGCAATATTAAGTTCGAATGCTTATCCAATTGGACTATTGGTTTTTTCTTATTCGTATGTGCAATAAAATTGCACATGTAGACTAAGCCAACTTGAGGTAAATTCAAATCTAAGCCCAGACCTAATGACCATCTTTTTATCTTATTATATTATACTAAACTATCTAAAAGATTTATTTATTTTTTTCTATATCTTCTATTTTTTTGTATTTTTCTAAATTTTATATTTTTGTGATTTTTTTCTAAATTTCTTATTTTTTGTGTTTTTTCTTATTTTTCTTTCTTTCTTTCTTTCTTTTTTTTTTTTTTTTTTTTTTGCATTTTCCCTAATTTAGGACTCTTTACCTTATTGAAAAAAAATAAAAGAGAGCAAAAATTGAGTGTCTACACATTGCATTTAAGCTAAGTAAGAAGAAGAGAACTGTTCATATTAAATAAAGAGAACGAAAACAATATGTAATGTATTTATTGATTGGGCAAAAAAAATGAAATCAAATCAATACAAGGGGCTAACAAGTCTATTTATATGCTTGCATCTAGAAACTAACTAACTAACTTTAGCCAACAAATCTAAGTTTTATAACTAACTAAAATGTTGACCTGTATAAAAATAAAGTAAAGAAATAAATATAAATCTTACATCCCCCCCTCAAGCTAGATCTCCCTTAAGAGCCAACTTGGAACAAATAATTGCAAACTAACTTTAGGAAGACATTTGGTAAACATATCAACCAGTTGGAGTTTCGAAGGGACATGAAGAAGTTTAAGAAAACCAAAAGTAACTTAATCTCTTGTAAAATGGGATATCAATCTCTATATGTTTAGTATACCCGTGCAAACAAGGATTATTAACGATAAGTTAGGCAGACTTATTATCACAACAAAGAGTTACTAGAAGAGAGACATCTACGTATAGGTCCTTGAGAATATAAGAAACCCACATCAATTCCTTAGTCGTTGCAGCCAAGGCTTTGTATTCTACTTTAGCAGTAGGGGTTTCCATTGTATTTTGCTTCTCTGTCTTCCTCGAAACAAAGGAGTTTCCCAACATGATATAATACCCTGTTACTGATTTTCTATCAAGTGGACAAAAGCCCTAATTCGAATCTAAATATCCCAACAAATGAAGAGAATTGTTGGATGAATAAAACAGTCCATGACAAGAAGTCCCTTTTAAGTATTGAAGAACATGAAAAAGAGCATGTAAATGTGGTGTTTGAGGCGAAGAAAGAAACTAACTAAGGCAGTGAATGGTGAAAGAAATATCTGGATGAGTGAGGGTGAGATAAAGAAGTCTCCTAACAAGTTATCTATATCGTTTAGGATCAAGCAAAAGTGTTCCATCATGATTATTCAAACAAATTCCAGCAAGCATGGGCATAGAAGCAAGCTTTGCTGCAACTAATCCAATGTCATTTAGAACATCCAAAATGAATTATGCTGTGTAACAAGAATACCTTGTTAGGACCTACAAATTTCAAGACCAAGAAAAAAACGTACCTCTCTAAGGTCTTTGATAGTAAATTGAGAATCAAGCTACTATTTCAAGAGAGATATAACATCCACATTTGTTCCAGTCAACAACAAATCATCAACATATAAAAGAGCAACAATAAAATTATTAGCACCCTCTTGGGTGAACAAAGAATAATCACCGTTGGATTGACTAAAACCATGTTGTATAAGAAAGTGAGAAATCTTAAGATTCTACTGTCGAAAAGCATGTTTAAGCCCATAAAGAGATCATTTAAGTCTATAAACTTAACCACTTTGTACCTTAAAATACCCTTCCGGTGGTAACATGAAAATTCCTTCATCAATATGCCTATGAAGAAAGGTATTATTGATGTCAATTTGAAATAAAGGCCATTCATAAGCACTAGATATAGCTAAGAGTATACGGACAAATCCTAACTTTGCTACCAATGAAAAAGTATTATGGTAATCTTCTCCTTTGATCTAAGTACACCCTTTAGCAACCAACCTAGCCTTGTATAGCTCAATTGAACCCTCAACTTTATATTTTACTTTATGAACTCACTTAAACCCTATGGCTTCTTTCCAAGAGGCAAAGTGGTAAGCTCCTAAGTAACATTCTTTTCTAAAGCATTCAATTCAGATTGCATAGCTTCTTGCCACTCTTTATGTTTTAAAGCTTATGAATAAGAACGAGGTTCAAGGGTTGTCAACATGTTGGCCAAAGAGCGAACAAAGTCTAATGGGAAAGAGGCAAAGGTTTGTGATGAGAAAAATGGGTAAATGGACTGTGCATGGTGAGAATGAATAGGTGAAGCATCTTCTATATAAGAAGTGCAACTAGTAATTATATTCACATAATTTTGGAGCCAAGAAGGAGGATTTCAAGACCTTTGTAATCTACGCAAAGTACTTTGATTGGTATTATCTAAAGGAATAGGAGAACATAATGTAATGGGATTAAAAGAAGAAGAAGAAGAAGAAGGAAGTAGTGAACAAGAAATAGTTGGTGTTGCAGAACTAGTGAGATCTGTGTAATCTAGACAAATGGAATTAGGATGGACAGTAGAAGAAACAGGATTAGAGTAGGGTTTGTTGGAAGGAACGTGTTTAAAAGGAAAGATGTGTTCTTAAAAAAAAAACATCCTAGCTAAAAAGAATTTGTTTAGTCGTGTCAAACACTTTGTAACCTTTCTATCCATGAGCATAGCCAAGGAAAGTGCATTTCAATCCTTGTAGATCAAGCTTGTCTCTTTGTGGCAAAGGCTTAACAATGAAACAAAGACAACCAACTATACATAAATGGATGTAATCGGGAACATGTCCATATAGAACCTCATAGGGTGATTTTTAGTTGAGCAATGAGGTAGGCATTTTGTTAACTAGATAAGTTGTTAGTATACACTCATTGTAGAAATCTTTAGGTAAACTGGGCTGTATTTTTAAGACTCGAGTTGTATCAAGTAAATGTCGATGTTTCCTCTCAACTCTCCCATTTTGCTGTAGTGTATAAGTCATGTTTCATTGGTGTAATATTCTTAAGTTTTCAAACAAAGATCTACAAGTGTTTAACATGAATTTTGTGCCATTGTCTGAATAAATGTGTTTAGAAGCAACACCAAAATGGTTTTTAACATAATGAAAGAATTTGTAAAGTGTGGTAGGAACTTGTGATTTGTTATTGAGCATATAGGTTCAAGTACAACAGCTATAGTAATCAAGGATAGTTAAAAAATGGTCTGCACCTATAATAGAAGTGGCCTAATAAGGCTCCCAAACATCGACATGCAGTAAATGATAAGCAAATGAAGAATGATTGTTGCTTTTATTAAAAGGCAAATGATAGATCTTGGCCATTTGACAAATTTCACAAAAGAAATTGTTAAAGTAAATAGATTTGAACATGTGTAGATGTTTTAGTTTCGAAACTGAATTGTGACCTAATCTAGCATACATAATATGAGTTAAATGCTCCTTATTACAAGCATTACAACTCTTAGCATTCAAAGAATTACAAGGATGAGACACTACAGAAAAATCTTGAACTCTAAAATTGTTAATACATAGTATATATAGCCCAAAAAATGCATAAGCAGTTATAGCTGTTTTAGTCTTCAAGTCTTGAAATTGACATGTATATGAATCAACAACAGCTATAGGGTTATGGTCCTATAAAAGTTTGCTTATGGATAATGGGTTATGGGGTAGTCTAGTATTAAAAGTACTTGATGAAGTGTTAAGTTTGGGCGAAATTGAACTTAGCCAATAATCTGAACTGTTTTAACTTGGCCATATGGTAATTTCACTTGGATTGGTGTTTAAAGTATTTGTGTTTAGGTTAGAAGGAAAGAAAATGCGGTCATGTGGTCAGTAGCCCCTATGTTAATTACCCATGAATCTACATTTTTATTCAGCACATTAAAACATTTAGAGTGTATAAGAATTGTACCCGCAAAATGAATAGAATTGACTAAAGATGTATTGCCATTTGGTCCTTCTAGCGTTGACTTCATCATCATGAAAACTTCTTGACATTAATTCTGTATCATAAGTTAATCATGAGATGATAAGGATGAAGAGTTTCTTGTAGAAATATCATCATCTGTAGAAATATCAAAAGGTGTGTTGGCAACATGTTGATTCTTATTCACAAACAAGACTGATGAGTTCCTTTTATTATTCTTAGACTTGATCACCCTTTTTCCTTTGAACTAGTCAGGGTATTCAATTATTTGAAAACAACTCTCAATGTTATGCCTTTCTTGCTAACAATGCTTACAAATCTATTTATTGGTACTACTTCTAAACTTGCACCTATCATCCTTTACTTTTCCATTAGTAAAGTCTTTATTAGAATAGAAGGTCAAGTTCTCTATTTCCCCTAGCATCGTGATATGTTTCTATTGCTTAACTTGTTGTACTATGTAAAATGCTTTACTCACGTTGGGAAGAGGATCTATGGCAAGTACTTGGTGGCGAACATGTTCAAGATTCTCATTCAAACCCATCAAAAACTACATTAACTTGTGTTGAGACTCAAATTCAAGAAGTTTCTCCTTAAATTCACAAGTACAGTATACCAATCTTCCATAAGTACATAAAGGATAAGCATTTAATTTGTCCCATCACCTCTGCATTTTATTGTAATACATTCCAACACTCATATAATTTTGTCTAAGATTACATATTTCGTGTTGAAGCTAAAAAACCATCAATCCATTCACTTGACCAAACTGTTCTACCATCTCCTTCCATAATTCTACTGTAGATTGAGCATAAAGAAAGGTTTGAGATAAATTTGGATTCATAGAATTAAGAACCCAGCATTGAACTATATAATCGTACCTTGTCCATTTAACTAAATCAGGCGAATTCTCATCAAGTTTTGCTATAGTACCATCAACAAATCCAATTTTTTGTTTAGCTCCTAAAACCATCCTTATGGATCTACTCCAACCAACAAAATAAACACCATTGAAAATTATATTTCCTAGATTCATGCTAGGGTTATCGAATCTAGACAAACAATAGAGATCGAAAACTACAATCTAACCTCAATCTTATGGATTTGCCATCTATTGTTAGCTGTGAAGAAGAACTTACAAAGAATTAAGAATATACTAGATCTTCGATCCATGTACTTTGATATCATGTGAAGTTCCTCGTGATATTGCATTCAAGCTTAGTAAGAAGAAGAGAACTATTCATATTCAATAGAGAGAGAACAAAAACAGTATGTAATGTATTTACTAATTGGGTAAAAAAATGAAATCTAATCAATATAAGGAGCTAATAAGTCTATATATATGCTTGCATCTATAAACTAACTAACTTTAGCTAACAAAACTGAGTTGTATAACTAGCTAAAATGCTAAGGTATACAAAAATAAAGTAATGAAGCAAATATAAATCTTACAATATATATATATTTATATATATAGATAGATAGATATAAATGTACCTACTCATGTCTACAGTCACTAATTTTCTTAATCTTTATTGAACACCAACTTAAGTTTGCATCACTTGACTGCAAATTTCTAAATATAACACTAGCTTATGGCTCTAATTTCAAAAATAAGTTCTATCAATATTAGCTTAACAAGCTCCTTAGTTAAAATACAAAAGAAGTCATTGCCCTCATTTCTTGACTTAGGCTTCACTCCATTGTTGTTATTTTAGCATTGAGTAGCATATATAAGCTACATTATAACCGAGTTAAGTTTTAAATGGATATTAAAAATCATAAAATAGATTTGGATACCAATTTTTTAATCTACTCCTATAGGATAGACTATAGGCTATAGTATCACCATTATCTATACTCATCATAAAACCTATACCTTATATTGTAAGGTTTATAAAGTACATATTCTATGATATCATGTACCTAGTAAAATACTTAATTGACAGTATCTAACATATTAAGATATGGCATTTTTAACTTAACATATAATCAAGGTCCAAGCCCATTAACACATTGTAAGAAGTAAAACTCTTAATGCATTTTACATTGAAAATGAATTCTCTTAATTTACTTTCTCTACATTTCATTCAATTTACTTCCTCAAAAAATTGTGATGTATAATCAATGGTTAAAATTATAAAGAAAAAAAATGACATCATAGGACATTTCAAAATTATAAATAACTTCAACTATTAATTTATAAATTTATGATAAATAAAAGATGGATTGTTTTACTGCCTCTAATTTTTATTCCAAAATACTACTGCTAACCCATTCTTTGGACTTTGATTTCCTTGTGCTCTCATTTTCTTTTGCGTACAACTCAGTTTATCTCAATCTTAGATGACCTCACCTCTTTTTCTTTTTTTTTTTTCCACATTCTTCCATTGGTTGATCTACCGTGTCATATATATATATATATATGGTGTAATCGTTGGAGATTATTAAATTAGTGAATAAACTAGCTAGAAATACGTAGAAAGCTGATAGGGTTTAGGCATTTTGCTTAAAAAGTTTTATATTAGAAAAATGTAATAAAAATCATAACACGTTTCATCAGGTATCTTATAACCTAAATGTTACATCAATATTTTAAGAACTCCAATATGTCAAAAACTTTAAATTTTATCCCTAAGATTTTAAAAACAAATTCTAAAATTTTTTTATATTATCTACGAAACTTGTGATAATAAATCCTTGTAAAAAGTAAAAATTTGGCCGTTGGATTGATTTTCCAGTGGCTAAGATTTTGTCCGAGTGAAAAATCAAAAATAAAAAAAATAACATGTAGTGCTTCGCCACCATGCTAATTTATTCTTCTTAATTTTTCTCTATTTATCATTTGAGATGTTGACATATGTAATTAATGGTTAATATTATAAAAAATATTATGACATCATATGATATTTTAAAACTCTAATTAATTCTAACTGTTGATATGTAAATTAAAGAAAATTGAAAAAATAATAAATGAAGATCATCTAAATTCACACTCTATATAGTCTCCTCAGTTCTCAAAATATTCACCAAGTAGCTCGCAACTAGGATTGCCTAAAGGATAGAATCCGGGTTGGTTTTTGCATCATGGGAGAATATTCCAATCTTAAAATTAAAAACCTATACTTATTGGTACATGCAAATTCACACTCCGTATCTTCTCTGTACTAGCTGACTTTTACTACTAGTTAAAAGGTTAATTAAACGAAAAGAATATAACCATAATGTTTCCAACTTATCCACAGCAATTTAGGACATTTCTTCATATATAATTTAGGAAGATTTCGTTCGAAAGACAAACTTTAACGCCAATCGCGAAATTTCTAGAAGAGTTGCGGCTTTTATATACTTTAATTGCAAAACAACATAATCTTTAGGTTCACTCTGTTTCCCTCATATAAGATTTTCACCCAATCTACATGACGGATCTCGTTATGGAATAGCATCCTATGGACATGTAGAACTGAAATAGTTTATATCTCGAAACTAATAAATAATAGTATTTATCCGATGTTTATAACATTTGATAATTATATAATATCAATTATAATGATTTTTAATTGAATTTATTATTTTGAGGCTAAATTATACAAATCATCTCTAGTAATTTTTAGAATTATACCGGCATCCTAAACTTTCAAAATAGACCACTTTTCCCAATAAGTGTTGGACCCTTTTTTTTTTTTTTTTTGTGTTTTTAAATACAGGAATGCTAATTTGTATAAATACTCTATCTATGACCCGCATGGTGTTGTAGACCTGTCAAATTAGCCCCGTATCCTTGAACCATGAGAAACCATCCTAGGATCTTGTCGATGTAAGGAGTAATTCGAATTGAAAAAGTTTTATTGAGAATTAATGATGTGCTACATTGATTAAACTTAATATAGAAAATTCAAGGGAACTACATTGTGCAATTTCATTAAAAAAATACTTTATTATGCGAAAACTTACCTTAATAGGTTAGATTTGGAGCGATGATGTAGGTTTAGACCTAATCATGAGCGAGTTCTATTTCTAAATGCTATGTCCCATAATTAAGTGTTCCATATAGATTATGGAAAATTATAGTACTAATTTATAAGACCATGATTGTGAACACTTTAATAACACAAGTTTAAAACGTTTGGACCAAATCGTTAAAATAAATCTATTAGTATTTATTAACTTGGTTATTTACTATTTTTGTCTAGGACTGTTACAAATGGTATTAGAACGGACCTCCTACTAGTAAGTAGATAAGTTGAGTTTAGCTTCAATTTAAAGATGAGGTCCAATGAAGATAAGAAGTGTCATCATGATGTGACTCTTTATATGTTTTCAAGATGATCTATATATAGTGGATAGCCTGAATCATACACTGAAAATGGAGAAAAATCTAAGCTTAATTATAAGGTCTTGTGATAAAAATGTTATGTGTTTAAGGTAGGAGAGGGGGAGTGTGTGGGGAGAGGTGAAGAAGATTGTGATAGTGAATGGCAATTTTTTTAAAAACAATGTAATCAAACTAATAATAAATGATTAATCATAAGTTGATTATGTGTTAAAGATAAATAAAAAATTTAATTTAAGTTAAATAATTCATTTTTGTAAAACTTATCAAATGTTAAAAACTTAAATATAAGGAAAAGATAAAATTTGAGGGGAAAATAATAAAAAATTTTGAATCACATTAAATAAAAAATTAATTAAAAATAGAAAATATTAATAAATTAGTATAATTTAAAAAAAAAGAGAGAAAAGAGGTCACATTTGGAATAAAAATATACAAAATTTGGAATTGGATCAAGTTGGAAATCAATGAAAAATAAAAAATTATTAAAATTAATTAAAAAATTGAATATAAAAAAATATAAAAAAAAAAAACCAGTTTAAGGGCTAATGAATCGACTCTTGAACCATCGGGCCAGCTGAACCAGGTTGAAACTGTGACCAATCGAACCAATCTCGATTCAGCCTTCATCTGGCTTGTAAACTAATAGTTTCGGGCTAGTTTGATTCAATAAGTAGGATTAGGTATAACTGTATCATAGGCCTCCATACATATTGCATTTCATAAGGGATAACAGTTGCTGACATTTTATTTCTTTAATGAAGCAACTTGCCTATGATTAACTAAGAAATAATCAATCAATTAAGAAATTTCTAATTACTATACCCGGAATTCGGTCCAATTTAAAAAAACAAAAAAACAAAGAAAAGTGAAAATGAATACGTAGAAAATCCCATTTCGTTAGAACTATGACTGAAAACTAACAGACTTACAGTACTATAGCCGATTAACTAAACCACAAGATACTTGTTTTCTTTTTTCTTTTTCTCTTTTTTTTTTTTTTAACACCCCTGTTGATCCAAATTAGATTAATATAATTTTATGAGACCAGAACGACCACTTTAGATTCTCATAAAATGACGTCAGGAAATTCAATTGGTGATAAAAGGAAAATTGCAAATAAAACCCTTCGACAAGGTTAGATAAAAATAGATTTCTTGAACTTTCAAAAAGGCAACTTTTATGGTATGTGGAAATAACCAAAAAGAAGATAGTTTGTATTTGAATAATCCTCCTAGTTATATATACTCTTTTACAGGAGAATGTATCCGGATATGGTATGCGGAAATGTATTAAGGCTAAGGATCAATTATATGATGTAGACATGCTTATGTGTAATTTTACCTCTGCAAATTCTACCTTCAGTAGAGGTTAATGCTTGTATGAATGTTTACATTTGCTTATTAATATAAATATCATATTTGACTTTGACCCCAAAAAAAAGCAACATTTACTTTTCCATATCTTTTTAAAATATATAACTCCCAAATTTTATCTACAATCCTAAAATTAGGTTAAAGGCATTGTTGAAGTTGGGGATATGTGTATATTTTCAAAATTTATGAGAGATAAAATCACATTTTTTTCATATCTAGTGAGATTATCCATAATCAACTAATAGTTTACGTCGTGTATTTTCAAATTTCGCATAGCTTCTTATATTGATTTGCAATATAAGCACAAGCCTAGACATATGCTTATGCTCGTCGAATGTCAATGTTTATCTGCAAGTCTTCGTTCTTTTAAAAGTTAGCCTAATTCCGAGTTCTCGGATGATAAACTTTGCACGGCTCATTCCCATTTATCTACATTGTTCAGAGTAGAAAGCACGATTTCTTACTAACTGAAACCATAGTTGCTATCACGTATTAAAACATCTTCACTAGTGACGTAATCCATGTGTGCGACTTGTCTCATGACTAATGAAGACATAGTTCACTTTTAGTAAGGTCAAGCGCGGCCTGGAACCGTTGGGTCAAGAGCCTAACTCTCCTTGAATCGAGATTGGCTCAACTTAAGTTAATTCCAAGTTGATTCACTTAGCTCGATAATTCAATAGCTTAGTTTTTGGCCGGTAAAATAATCAATTTTTTTTTTAAATTTATTTTGGAAAAAATTATTTTTTATGTTTATTTTTAATTTGTAAAAATAAACCACTAATAAATCATAAAAATTTAAAATTTTAACTATATCACCATATTAATTATTGGACATAAGATTAATAATTTGTATTATCAACAATATATAATTATTATTATATGCCTATAATTGATGAGTTATGTGAAGAAACTTCTTTTTATAAGTAATATTTTAAGAAATGTTTGTCAATATAATCAATGTTAGATTATACTTGCTATGAGCAATTTTTACATGATCTTTTATTAATTCAAAAAAACTTTAAAAAACAATATAATCTATATAGGAGTGGACTAGTATTGTAAATAAAACAACATCTATTTAACATCTATAATATACTTACAATTTTATATGTAGTATAAATATATTTTTTATGACTTTTAATGGTATTAGTTATAAATACACTTGCATTTTTGTAAATTAATAAAATATGTTAATTTATAAAAATAGTGCTCTTCTAAAAGCAAGGCAAAATTATATGAAACATGTTTTATCGTATATTTTAAATTCCTTTGATGGTTAAAGTAATATATTTCATATCATAACTATTTACTATTACTAATATTAAAATATACGAGTTTTAATAATTATTTTTCTTATAAATCCATATATATTCTTCGGTCTCTATATCAACTTATAAATATAAATAACAATATATATTTAATTTTATTTTATATTTTAATTAAGGAAAAAACTTACATTTAATCAATTTAAACTTGCATTTTTTTTTAATTTCCGGATCAAAATCGGGAAGTTGAATCGATGAATTTTCGACCTAAGCTTAGACCTACAAGTTCAGCGGGTTTAACACATTGAATTGCACCAACTCACTAAGCTCGACAGGTTAGGCTATGGTTCAGACTTGTGGCTCACGAGTTCGGGCTAGTTTGATTATGTTCATGGATTGAACCCGACCCTTTTCTAGGTTTAGGCCTGACCATCTTTGATTAATATTATAACATAACATAAAGGGTATTATCAGAGTTTATAATGAAAAAAGAGAATAAATATATATCTTATTTTCTCATATGCCATAAGGAGCTATTTGTATTAGTTTGTCATTATATATATGCCTTGCACAAACTTTTGCTTGGAAAAATTCTCCAACTTTTTAGTAGTATTCCAAATTATTTCTTTGCAAAAAGGAAAAAATGGAAAAAAAAAATAATTATGCTTGCTAAATCCTTTTAGGTTTTTTAAATCTAAGTTCAAAATATTTTTAAGCGTACATGATAGAACATTTTGAGAATCGATACTTATAATTAAACTCTTATTACATGCCATTCATATGCCATATATTATTTGGATTCTCTCAATTGTTTTTTTTTTTCCCCCTCTCAACTTCCCTTGTTATATTTCTGTGGCACGATCTATAAACACCTAATACTATTCATAAGTATTTTTCTTTTTAGGACAAGCTTGTTTTAGGGCTTTGACAATAAACCAAAGAAAGGAATCACTAGGTAATACACATTATGTATATATTATCGAGTCCTATATTGGATTTTTCCTTAATTTAGTTTATACAAAGCTTAGCTTATTTAATATAAATCATTCAACATTATATTAAGGGAAAACATTTCTTTTAAAAAATGTCTAAAAATATTTTAGAAAAATAATTTGGAATTGTCAACTATTGAAAATTGGTTAAAAAATTAGATTAGCTTTTTTGGGTGGAAAAAAAAAACCCCCTAATCAAATTACTAATATGCAAATTTTCTAAAAATAATTCTCATAAAATTTTAGTAGAAATTCTAAATTCGGAGCTAACTTATTAAGGCTTGTAGGTTACCTTATAGAAAACTAAAAAAATTAATTGATAGACCTTTATTTTTATTATTTTTCTAAGAACATAAAAATAATAGAACATGAAAAAAATGCATGAAAAATGATTTTTTATTAGAAATTTTCTAGAAAAAATAAACATATATTTTTAATTTTTTAACGATTTTCTTGAAGATACCTATATTCTCACTAGTTATGATCAAACCAATATAGTTCTATTTTTTAAAATAAAACTTTAGTGGATCGATTTATTTTATTTTTGAAAACATGCTAAGTTTACATTTTTCTCCAATTTAACTTTTTTGAAAAGAAACCTAAACATAGCCTAATTTTTATTCCCTAGATTTTCAAACCCCTAAAAAGAACTTAATTTTGAATAAAGAACCAAATTTTTTTCTTTTTTTTTTTGAAAAACCATCTACATCACAAAGACCTTAAAATTGCCTAATTTTGAAAAATATGCAAACATGACCTTCAATGGAAAATGCAATTTTTTTCTTTTTTCTTAAGAAGGAAACATGCAATGTTTATAAAAAAAAAATGCAATTTTCATAAAGGAAATATGATTTTTTTTTATATACTAATTAAAAAAAGGAGAAGTACAAATATATGACTTAACCTTTTGCATATTTTCTAATTAAATCCTAAACATTTTAAAATTTCTATTTGAATTATCAACATTTACAAAAGTTTTTAAATAAGTCTTCTGTTGGTTTGTAGTTAATTTTTTCGTTAATATGACACGTGACACTTTCTAATTGGTCTATGCGAAAAGTATAAGTATAGGATTCAATCTTTTGTATATTTTTTTATTTGAATTCTAAATATTTTAAATTTTCTATTTAAGTTCTTAACTTTTGTAAAAGTTTTTAAAGAAGTCCTTCGGTAGTTTGTCATTAACTTTTTGGTTAACTACATCATGTAGTACTTTTTGATTGGTCAACATATTTTTATTAAATAATTACTAAAAATAAAACAATTAACAAAATAATAAGGACAACAATATTAATCTTGGAAAATAAAAAATACAAAATCAAATAATAAAGATATATATACATATGTAATATGTAATAAATGTATATACATGTATATTTATTATAATTTCAATAATTTTTTTTAAAAGATTAGAAAATTAAAGAAAAGAAAATAGCTAAAAAAAAATTATCCCTACCATTATTTAGTTAGAGGGTTGCCAAAATTGTTGAAAGGAAGTGAAAAGTCACAATCTACATACCAAAGTGAGTCGAATCAACACACCACTAGTTGTGTATTCGAAAAAAATAAATAAATAAAGCGATGGTAGGCAACTAACCATAACTAAGTATTTAAATTGAAACCTAATTATGTTTCACTTGTATTTCCCTTTCTTTTTGTTTTTTGTTTTTATTAAATTCAAGGTGTTCATAGTATGGTGAGGATTCAAACAAAAATTTTAAAATGTTTAGGACTCAAACAAAAAACATATAAAAAGTTAATTCTTAAATTTGTACTTCTACCTTTTAAAAAAAATGCAATTTATAATCAAATAGACATATCAAGCAAATTAGTATATTAATAAATCTCATTAAACCTACGAGCATAATTGATCATCAAGATGTATTAAGAAATCCACATACTACTTTTATAACCTATCAATTATTCATGCAAAAATAACACTAACTAAGCATGCAAAATACATGTTCAGATGTGCAATTTCATAAATGTGCAAAAAACTAATTTGTCTTAACCAAACATGCAAAATTAAACATTAAACCCTTCAATAAAATAGAATTTGCTAATCTAACAACTAAAGGAGCAAACCTACAAAAAAGGACAAACCAAGTCATTAAGTAATCATTAACTATTTTTTATTTTTTTACTATTAAAGAAAAACTAATAAAAAATTAAAAAAAATGAAAGAAACTGTAACCCACCTATTGCTTCAAGACAGGCACAGGTTAGATTAATCGAGTAAGTTAGTAGGTTGGATCTAGAGCTCCAACAAATCTAAGTCAAGTTGCGCTTTAAGCATTACGTAGCTCATTTCCTTGAAAGGCTCCCCAACCACCTAAACGAGTAGGAAACTACAAACTCATGAGGTTTGTATTGGGGGAAATTGGTTTGGACACAAAGCCTTAAGCTATAGTAGTCATTTTAGCGGTGGTTAAGGTTAGTGTTTGGTGGTAGCTATTGGTGGAAGCAACCGAAGGTGTTTTGAAGTGGAAAGAGGGATGTGATAGGGGGTTTTTGGTTGTGTTAAGCTCGTTGGTCTTGTTAGTTTGCACCCATGTAACGACTAGGGTGGTAGGTGACAATGGTGGTTGGCAGCTAGCTTGGGGTTTTAGTTGTTGATGTTAGTGGTGTTTTTAAAGGAAAAAGATGGTAGCTTTTGAAAGCTCAAAACACCAGAAAGCTAGCAATAATGGTTTTAAGCCTTGATGTTGAGTTTCATGAGAGGAAGGCTAAAGAGAGTGTAGGCCAAGCTAGAGAGAAAAGGGATTTGGGAAGTGTTTTGTATGAGTTTTATTTTATTTTATTTTATTTTTGAAATTGAACTACTTGACATTGTTACTTGAGTCTTGTTATTTATAATAACACCAACAAAATCAATTTTAAAGCAAGGATGTTATTTAATAAGATTTGGGTAAAGCCATGCATGATGTTCTAGCTCAAATTGATCTAGTATTGGTGTAAATCTTTATGAGATTTAGACTTTTTATCATGATTTTGTGAGATTTTGTCCAAATCCACATAAAAATATTGAAGATTCAAAACAACTGTTGTAGAGTCGATTTTCTAGAAGACTTACCACTGTTTTCTTTTGAGTTTTGTACTTTTATGGTATAGATTGCGGAAAAATATACCAAAATAGTGCATTATGGTAAAATATTGTGAAAATAGTATAGTGAAGGCAAGTACGAATCGAATTTTTTAACTAAAGGTGCTCTGTGTGCACGTGCCCTCTAAATTTATAAAAAAGGTACTCACAAAGAGTCTACCTTCCTATGCGCCTTCCATTTGCCTATATATACCCCAATTTCAGCATTTGGACTTCATTCTCATCTCTTCTAATTTCATAAAATCCTCAAAATCATATCATCGATGGTAGCCTTCACCATCTTGAAGAGTATGGTGATTTGATATTATTTCCCGATCAGCCAGTTGACCCAATCTCTGTACCTATCCCTCAACTGCATGAAAGTCCTAGAGTTCACACGAAAGGATGTCGACTAGTACAAGCACATGGTCAGGGACACAGTGATGATTCTATGCCATTAGGATCTCGTCATTCCATCGATTTAGGAGAGATTGGAAGCAATGCACTACCTACTTATGCCTCCAATTCGAGCCATACCTCATTTGATACTCCTGATGCTCACGTGTGGATGTATCCATAGCCGACACTACTAGCTTCTCATAAATGTCATATAAGATGGCCTCAGACAGTATACATAGAGGAGGTCAACACCCAGCTACCACCATCATCGCCCTTGCTCGTTTTAGAAAACAATTAACTAGATCTAGGAAGAAGTAGTTATAAATAACTATATTTGTATTACTTAGTTTGATTGTTATGTATTATTGACATCTATCACTCACTATGTAAATGGTTTTTTAAAGTGATTTTTCATATTATACTTAATATTAATAGTTTACTATACTATAGCTGCTTTTAATATGTTTAGTTGGTAGTTTAGTGAATCATTTAAACCGACCTGCTCCATCAATAGTTTTTGTAGGTAGTACACTTAGTTAGAGAGAATGTGAAGTGTGAATTTAACTTAGAAGCGGAAAAGGCAATTAACTTGCCATATTGAAAGTAACTAGCTAGAGGGAGTATCAAGCCTCACTTGAATATGCATAGTATTGATATTGAAGGCATGTAATGATGACATTGAAGGTGCGCGAAAGGGACGTGCATCTATAGTTATCAAAATCGCGATTTTATTATTCATTTGAATGCATAAAATCGTATACAATCGTACAAAACTAATAAAATCATAAACTCGTAGAATCGTATATGAAAGTTCATAATTTCATTAAAAATTTGCACATAAATGATTTTGCATTCATTTTAATTAAGAAAAATATTATAAAATCATAAACTCATAGAAACGTATTTTTGACTTGCGATTTTAATAACCATGTGCGCATCTATATAATAGCTTGACTAATTAGATAAAGTAATTTAAAAAAAAATTATCAACACTAAAGGCGTGCATAAGGAGCACGCCTTCTTAGTTTATACTGAAGGTGCGCTCCTTATGTGCGCTTTCAGTTAAAAAACCGATGAATTCGCGCGCACTTTTACTATATTACTTTCGCACTATTTTTCCGTAACGTGCTATTTTGGTATATTTTTCCACAAACTATACCCCATTTTCGTGTTTAGCTATTGAGAAAGGAGGTCACGTGCACAGTGTGTAACCATGTAGAAAGGAAAAAAAAAAACAAATTGTGCGCAGTATGCTCATGTAGAATTGAACTCACAATCAACACTTTCCTCAAGCCTAAACACACTTTCATTAATTCATTCCCATTTGGGCCAAATTTACATTGGGCTTCCAAGTCCCAAAACTAATGTAGTCCAATTTTATCCTTAGATTAATTAGAACAACATAAGGCAATTAAATAATAAAAAATATACATACAAAAAGAAATTTTCACCTTGAATTTATTTTGATAAATTTCAAGTTCTTATTTAATTTGTCTAACTTACTTTTTTTTTTAATTTAATTTTAAATTAGTGAAAGCCATACTTAAAGCTTTCACTAATTTAAATTGAATGCACATCATGACTCCAAAATATTTTGCTAAACTTTGCCAAAAAAATTTATTTTAAATAAAACCTAGTATTTTTCAATAACTTATAATTTATCAAATCACATATAGATCTTTGATTACAAAATTGTCTTTTCTAACCCTAAATGAGTCATTGATTTGATTTGGATACTTTTGACAATTATTTTCCATTTTTCATTTTTTTATATTTTTTAATTGTTTGACTTTTTTCATTTTCTTATTTTTTTAACTTGGGAAAATTGAAATAAAAGTAATAGAAAAAATAGGATGTTTATATACATGTATATTTATATATATATATGGTTTGTAACTATCGTTCATATTTAAACACATAGAGTGATAGTGGGTAGATTTCAAAAGTACTACGACTCGTATTACCAAACATAGATGGTAGCTAGACATCACATTTATATGCATGTGATATGTATCACCTAGTAAATATTCTCATAACAAACTCATGGCTTGTGTTTTTTCCCATCATGCAACCATATGTGTTTTGCTACGGCCCTATGTGATCACGCATGTAATCCTCTAAAAAAACCCTCATGTGACTTATAGCTTCACAAAAATTATGACAAGACATTTCAAATTCATATTTTCATTTCCAAAAGGGAAAAGTATACTTCTAATCATAAATGTTTACCTACCTTTCTATTTGAGTTTTTAAAGTTTTTTTTTTTCTATTTATATCTCAGTGTTCAAAATCTTACAAATATGTGTCTTATTAAATCCATTAAATTTTTGTCCATATTAAACATGTATAACTTTTAATTGGCCTTACGGTAGTTAGTAAAGGTAGCTAGGGTTTACATAATTTTTTCCAACCACTTTTTATTGCTTTTAATTATTTTTATTTTATGATATAATTAATATATGTAATATGACTTTTTATTATATTATGTAATCAAACAAATATTTTATATTATTATTGTGCTAAAGTAATTATCATGGACTAATCTCAAGCTGGCATGTTTTATGGTTGACATAATTTTTAATGGATCTAACGAAGGTCTTGTTTTCATAAAGTTTAGAAAAAAAGTTCAAAACTCAAATAAAGAAAAAATGTTGAGCACTCAAATAGAAAATTAGAAAAATGTTAAAGACTAAAATTATATTTTTTTCCTTTCCAAAATTTAGGTGAAGAAATCTCAAATCAAATGAAGGAGAGGGATTTGAGTTTCATTGTTTTGGGTTCTTAATTTGTTTATGCGACTTAAGGATTCCTTATAGCATTACAGATGAGAAGAGCAAAGTTAAGCAAAGTTTTTGAAGACTTAAGCTCAACTTATTTAAAAATTATAAAGCTTGAGTTAAGCTTGATCTTGGGCTAACCCACTCTTTTACTAAGCTTGGAAATTACAAGCTGAAACTCAAGCTTGTTAAGGAATTTGAAGCTCAAATTTAGCTTGTTTAAATAATGAGCTTATATAAGACTAAGTTAGAGCTTAAGTTTGAATTAAAGCATAAAAAAAATTCAAAATTTTCAATATATACCTTTTTTTATTTTTTAAACAATAGTGGCTTTACTCTTATATTCTTGCATTATATATATTTTTTAATATAATATGATTTTTAATATAATATATTGGCTCGTAAGCCTAAATAGGATTTCAAGTTTAACTCATTTAAATAAATGATTTTTATTTTAGGTTTGAGCTTAATTGAGCTTGAGTGAAACTAAGTTTTAAGTGAGCAAGCTAGAATAACGAGCAAGCAACTTAGCTCATTTATAACCCTAAATTCTTTAAGATTCATGTGTGTACCATGCTAAACTTCAATAAAGCACGATATGATTGCATAATAAAAATAATAATAATAATAATGGGTCATAAGTTTGCTGCAAAAGACACCACAAGTTATTTGATATAAAAGTATTAAAAATAGATCATATTTTTATAATTTTCTTTTTCCTTTTTTGAGTGTGATATTGTATGTCATTTTATACAACATTGTATCAAATATGGCGTTGCATTATTAAATGATATATGGAAATCGGTCAATTTTGAGAATATATGAATCTAACCTCACATTCTAATCTTTTTTTTTAGATTTTTTATAATTGAAATTTTATATATGTTAAATATTATCATCATAATAATTTCGATAGATTACATATAACAATGATAATAAGCAATGGCTAAAGGTGATATTTGCTTCGCTTTTAAGCTAATCTAGCTTGATACTTGCTTGAGTTTAGTTAATTGTAATTGAGTTACTCCAGTAGGTTATCAAACTAAAGTTGATCTTAAACCTATTTAGTTTGATGAGCTCAAGCTTTTTAAGTAGTATTTCAAGCTGGTTCGAGAAAAAAATTTAAGTTTAAGTAAGATTTAGTTTCAAATTTTTTGGTTGAATAAAAGCTTAAGCTTAAAATTATTTAACTCAATTCAGTTTGTTTATACTTATACCGGCAATCATGGGAATTGTTAACTGAAAATGATGGAAATGGTTTTATCTTTTAAGGAACATAAATCATTTTCTATTTTCTATTGGTATTTTTTCTTACTAGCCATTGGTTGCCACCAATCACTTAATATTAAAAGACACCAGTAGTCACCATCACTTGGAATTAATATAACAATTTTGGAAAACCTTTAAGTCTTTTTATTATATAATATATGAAAATAGATAAATAAAAGCAAAAGACATTTTCCCCAAAACAACCCTAGTTAATGAAGATGATCTATATGCCATTATCGCATTTTTATTGCATCATGTTATATGAAATTGTAAAAACGCTCCATGTTTCTAAAATAATGCTCTCACTTCTCTCAACAAATGAATGAACTATCTAAAACAACAAAATATGTCATCGTATCTTTCTAAAGTTACTTGGATGCTTTGATATTTCTAAATTCTTAGTGATGTCTTTTTATTTATGTAATTTAATTTCCTTCTCATTCTCTCTCGATGTGGGGCAATTATTTTTCTAAATCTGAAGAAAAAACTATTCTTTTCAAATTTAGTTTCGATAGATTTTTGCAAATAAGGAAAAAAGTAACCTTTTCTCCCTACAATTCATCACCTCCCAATTATTCTCTCTAATCCAAATATACAGAAGTAAACTTAAACTTATAAAGATATATCATAATCTCCTAATAAAATTTGTAAATATGTGCAAATTCTTCATCTGAATGGACATCACTCATGACACTTGTATGCAGAAATGAAACACTTACATAACAAAGTACAGGTACTCAACACATCAAAACTAATAGCTACCTTTATCTTCCAATCATATCATACTAAAAGCTAGACGTGAGTAATTATAGAATAGGTAGGGTATGAGACCTTACCTGTATCTAGAACCTATTATGTAGCATCTTAGAACCATCCTATATGCTGTATCATGCAATAATTATAGAGTACATAATATCTTGTGGAATATATATTTTTTTGTTTATCTTTCTTTGAAATTTTGTGTTAGACCCATAATTAATATCAAATTGTAACTATATGATCACTAGACCCGCCAGTAACCATTTTTATAAGTTGTAATGCGATTAAGACAATCTAAAACTCTAATAGGCAAAATAGAGTATATTTCTATAATTAATAATGTTTAAATGCTTGGTTAGGTTATGTTTAAATTTCTTTTATTTTTTTTAAATAATCAAAAAAATTTTTTATCATACTATAAAATTGTTATATGCATAATACAAAAACTACATGTAAGTAATTTCAATATAATATATTTGATGATAAATTAAGAATTAAGATATTTTTAAGACTTTATTATACTAGAGTTAGTAAAAGAGGAAGGAGGAAAAAAAAATAGTAAAAAAAAAAGAGAGGTTTTCACCAAAGAAGAAGAAGAAGAATAGAGATGAACTAAATTGTAGAAATAATAGCATATAGTGTTTATGTTTTATTATGAGTTACACTTTTATTATCATTTTCTTTAATACTTAAAAAAGAAACAATAGTATTGATTTGTTTTATTTATTAATATTATTTAATTATTATTACAAGGTGGATTTAAGATATCATAGAACTTTGTATTACGTATACTTTAGAGTATAGATTCCAAAATGAGACAAGGTCCTTAATTGTTAAAATCTTGATCCTACTATTAATTTGAATGTGTAAAATGGGTGAAATTGTACAAAATTAGTACAAAATTAGTAAAATTGTAAGTTTATAAAGTTATATATCAAAATTCACAACTTTACTAAAATAATTTTATATCTATTTTAACTAAGAAAAATATAATAAAATTATAAGCTCATAGAATTTTATAGTTGACTCGCAGTTTTTAACGACTATGTAGAGTATCATGAATTTATAATTGCGTTTTAACATGTAAGAGTAGATTTTGAAAAATTATTATCTGAAACTTACCATGTGATCCTCATTATCCACATGAAACATACTTGGTAGAGCACAGTTTGAGTTGTACCTTATACGCTAGGTTTATCCTCTAACCCCTACAAAAAACTATGACTATTCTCAATTATGATAACTTTGACCCTCAAATCTTTAATAATAGCCATTATCAAGAAAAGTCCAAGAAACATTTTCAAGCATAATAATGACATTATCTTTTGTGTTAGATGAATAAATAAAAGAAAACCTAGTGGATTAAGAAAAAGGTGATCGGAGTGTTAAAAATTCACGATGAAATAGATTATTTGTTCAATAACAGAAGAGTTTGGAGAACTTATGTTTATGTAATATCATTATTATGCACAAAGCACAATCTTGATACTCAAAACTTTAATTGCATTCACTTTTAATTGAATTATCTTTTAGACTCTTAAAATGGGGATTTACACGACGATTGAAATCAATTCTCCCTTACCATAGACAAGGTGTTGAAGGAAATTTTCAACAAGCATGAACAAAATATCAATCTAGAAAACAAGGGAGACTTTGTAGACATATTACCATCGATGTTGAACAAAGTGATGAACTCGAATGATGAACAAGAATACACAATAGTTAGCAACCGCATCAAAGCAATACTTCTACATATGATGGCTGCATCTATGAATCTTCATCGATGGTAATCGAGTCAGCATTTTCCGAAATTGTGAAAAATACACGAGTTCTCGCTCATCTTCAAGAAGAATTGGAAAATCTTATTGGCATGAATAAGATGGTTGACGAAGTAGATTTATCAAAATTAAGTTATTTAGATGTGGTAGTGAAGGAAAGTCTTAGACTACATCCTCCGAGGCCATTATCAATTCCTCTTGAATCCATAGAGGATGTTATGATCAATGGCTATCGCACAACTAAGAAATTAATAGTTATTACAAATGTTTGGGCTATTGAAAGAGACCCTAATATATGGTCCAAAAATGTTGAAGAATTCTTGCCTGAAAGATTTATAGATAGCAATATTGAAGTTAAGGGACTAGATTTTATACTTATTCCATTTGATTCGAGACAAAGGAAATGTCTTGGGATGCTAGTAGGACTCATAAATATCAAACTTGTTTTTGCTCAGCTTGTTCATTGCTTCAGTTGAGAACTTCCTAATGGCATTTCGGCAAAAGACTTGGACACGAATGAGGACTTTAGTTTGTCTGTACCGTGAGCTAAACACTTGCTTCTTGTGTCGATCAATTGTCTACGTGCTTAATTAAGTTTTTTAAAAAAGTGAGGCTTAGGGGTAAAATTCGATTTTGTTATGTCTATGTTTGACAAGTACTTTTGTACCACCGTATACTTAATTAATTTTGCTCTGCATTCGATAAAATACATGTAATAAAAACGACAAGTGTGGTGTATAGAAATAACAAAACACTAAAATTACCAAAATGGTAAAAACTATGGGAGCACATAGACAACAAGATACTTCTTGCTATTTATATAATCTCCATATAATATATATATATATATATATTCTTTGATAATACTAGATACATATATATGTATATTCTTTGATAATCGTAGATGCTGCATAAATGTTGAAGCATAATCCTGAATGACAGAATGACAAAAATAATACGGTTTAATGAGAACGAGGTTACCTAAATATGAGAAATCCAAAGATTTTTAATTGAAAAGCTTCTTTAATTGTTTTTCCTAAAAATCTTGCCTCTTTGTCCTTACCCTCTTACTCCCTAAGCTCTCCATCACACACTTTCTTACTGTTGATTACAATCCTGATAACACAGCTTGGGCCCACATTGCCCATACCTTTAGGTTTAACCTAAATATCTACCATTCAAAGAAATAAAGCAAATATGCTTTCATTAAGGAAAAGTTTGTTACCAATCATGGATCATGCACCGATCTTTAAGATTTCGGTTGGTTGATCGTCGATACTCGGTCTGACTAGTTGCTTCAAGTATATAAAATAATTAAAGATTAAAAGAGTAAAATTGAGTTTAATCATAATTTAATCAAGATTGAATTAGAGTTAAATCAAATCAGTTAATGACTAGATTAAATTAAATCAAATTGAACCATAAAAGTTAATTAGAATTTGAAAACACATTTTAGTATACCTTATCAAATTACATCATAAAAATAGGGGCAAAGAAATTACCAAAATCTATTTTTATACAATTGTACTTTGCTATGTGTAATCTATCATGGATGTGCTGCTTATAGCCTTTTAATCTCTTTTGTTAATATTTTATTCCTTCATTATTTATTCCATATTAAAGTTTCACCACAACTATTATTGCTCATGTCCTATAAATTTTCGAATCAAATCATATTTTACAAGTTTATCTCAAAATGGAACCACATCTTACAATTAGGCTCTGAGATGGTGATGTTTTTATATTAATTATGTATTTAATATTTTTGCTACCAATCTTTTCACGCGTTTACTGTAACATAAAAATATGAAAGATATCACGTAAGTGCAGTATCTATCCTCGGATCCTCTTTTCAAATGACATGAAAGTCTAGCTGTGGAGATCAATAAACATCCAAGAGCCTATATCAATCCAGCAATCACAGTCCACCGTCCACACACTCGAATGCCCACCATGAATCCTCTTTCTCCATCTTCTTGTTCCTCACTACCCATTCTCTTATCCCTTATCGCAACCGTATGCTTCCTATTCCAACTCGTCCACCGCCGTCTTCAGGCAAAACTCCACCACAAACCGCCACCGGGACCAACCCCACTTCCAATAATCGGCAACTTCCACCTTTTAGGCCACCTCCCTCACCGTAACCTCCAAGCCCTAGCCCAAAAACATGGCCCCATAATGTCTCTCCGGCTCGGCTCGGTACCTGTTATCATCGTCTCATCCTCGGAAGCCGCTGAATTGTTTCTCAAGACTTATGATCATGTCTTTGCAAGCAGGCCGAAGCTCCAGGGCTCGGAAATTTTATCTTATGGTAAAAAGAACGTGACTTTTTCAGATGGATCTTATTGGCGGAACATGAGGAAGATGTGCTCGTTACATCTTCTTAGCCCATCAAAGATCGAGTCTTTCCTGCCCACGAGGAGAGAGCAGTTAAGGAGTCTGGTGGCGGAGATTCGGGTTTCGGCGGCAACACAAGAGGTGGTGGATGTGAGTGAGAAGGTGGGGTTGCTTATTGGAGACTTGGCATGTAGAATGATATTGGGTTGTAGTACTAAAGGGAGATATGATTTAAAGGGGATGGTTCATAAGATAATGAGTTTAGTTGGAGCTTTTAACTTGGCTGATTATGTGCCGTGGCTAGGGCCTCTTGATCTTCAGGTACGTATCCCATGTGACTTTATAATCATTGTAACTTTTGATAAAATTCATGTGTCCATCAGAAAAGCTTGAACAGTAACAAAGCAGATTGCAGCCCTAAATTATTAATAAAAATTTAATATATAAAAATATAAATAATATATTTTTAAAAATATAATGTAATTATTAATATTTATATATTATTAATTATTTAATATAATATTATTAATACCATTTAAAATTTTTTCACATCGATTTGAGTAACTAATATTGTCATTTACTTGACAGGTGTAATACTTTTTGTAGTGAGATCCATGAATATGGGTCTATATAGATATTATTCAATTTTAGACCACAACATTGTACATCTTTCTCATGGACGCATAAATTTATTGAGGAGTAACTTGTTTTATAATTATATGATCCATGGTCATTTTTGGGTTTTGAAAATACAAAAACACCATCCTGTTTTTCTAGATTATATATATCTTATAATAAAAAAAAAATTAGCTATTAAATATTGTTATGATAATTTCAATAGATTATTAAAGTGACCCATTGAACTCAATCTCATATTTTTTTCGAAGTTGGAATTTGATTATAATCAAGCCATTCGAAAACCATATCAAGCTAAATTCAGAATGATTTGTTCAGCGAAAAATGTTGTCTTTGGACTATTAGGGACTTTAGAATTATTAATATTAATGTAATATGCCATAAATGCCAATGGGAGATAAAGTTGTGACAGAAGATAGTAAAAAATATTCATAAAAGCAAAAATCATTATTTTACAATTGTTCCTTAGTTTCTTTTCATTGCTATTGACCGCTATCATCAAAGGCCGGTTGCCTGTGTTGTTATTCATCGTCACTTACTCTTTAAAGTTACTATTCCGTAACATCTAATTAACAGTATTATTATGATTTTTTTTTTCCAATTGTTAAACTTTAACTAATTAAAATTACCAGTGAAAAAAGTTTTAAAAAAGGAAAAAAAAAAAAAAAGGTTTTTCAGTAGATTAAATATATTATAGTGAAGGCTAAAGCAATCACCAGAAAGTGCAAGCTTAAAACTAAAGTGCAAGAAAAAATGATCGAGGTCTTGAAGTTAAGGATGAAAAAGACCATTCAATCGATAAAAGAGAAGTTAGAGGTGTTACGTGTATGTAATATTGTAATTATTATGCATTAAATGGTTAATGTTGGTATTCAAAACCTTAGTTGCATTTAATCTTAATTTGATTACTTTACGCTCTTTTAATATAGGGATTTGCACAACGTCTGAAATCAGTTCACCTAGCAGCAGACGAAGTGTTGGAAGAAATCTTGAACGAGCATGAACAAGATTTCCATCTAGGTAGCGAGAGAGATTTTGTGGACACATTATTTTCTATATTGAAGAAGCCTATGAATTCAAAGGATGAACTAGAATACAAAATAGATCGAACCAACATCAAAGCAATACTACTAGATATGATGGTTGCATCTTATGATACTTCATCGACGGTCATCGAGTGGGCATTTTCTGAAATTATGAAGAATCCACAAGTCCTAGCTCGTCTCCAAGAAGAATTGGGAAATATTATTGGCATGAATAAAATGGTTGAGGAAGCAGATTTGCAGAAATTGAGCTATTTAGATATGGTGGTGAAGGAGAACTTTAGACTACATCCTCCAGGACCATTATTGATTCCTACTGAATCCACAGAGGACATCATGATTAATGGCTATTACGTAGCTCAAAAATCAAGAGTTTTTATAAATGTCTGGGGTATTGGAAGAGATCCCAATATATGGTCTAATAATGCTGAAGAATTCTTGCCAGAAAGATTCATACATAGCACAATAGACATCAAGGGACGAGATTTTGTGCTTATTCCATTTGGTTCGGGGCGGAGAAAATGTCCAGGAATGCAATTAGGACTCATAAATATTAAGCTGGTTTTGGCTCAACTTTTGCATTGCTTCAATTGGGAACTTCCAAGTGGCATGTCAACAAACGACTTAGCCATGACTGAGGAATTCGGCTTGTCATTAAAACGAGCTAAGTCTTTACTTCTTGTACCGACCTATCGTCTATGTGATTAATTAAATTTTTGTAGAAGTGTAAGGTGTAGACTAATAAAGTTAAATATTTATTGCGTGTATGATCTAGATGGACTATTAGGATTTGGATCTTTCTATTTATGTGGGAAACAACTAGACTATGTCCCTTCTTGTGTTTTATGGTGTAGATCCGCCGGGAAGAAATGGAAAGGCTCCCTTGTGATAAAGACCATTTAGTTTAATTTTTATTTTATGAGAGTTAAATAGGCAGTCCTATAATGATAAATGATTCGAACAGACATTAAAAAAAAAAAAAAAGTTTTTAGGACTAAGTTTTAATGGGAAAAAAAAAAAAAGGACTAAGTTTTGATATCATGGGAGAAGATTGGGTGAATATTTATGGAGTTACATCCGTTTAATTTTAACTGAAGGGTCAATAGAAGGAAGAGTTCTAACTGTCCCAAAACTACACTTATTTTCAAAAACAAAACTAAAGAGCACTAACCATGCATCGGAAAGCATTTTATATATGTGAAATCCTTTTAATTTGATATATGATAATTGAATTATCCAGCACTTTCTCTCTCTCTGGCTATATTGAACTTGTTTCCACACATTCGTGACTATGTTTTTTGCAAGTGGGTTAAGAAATATGATTGGAGCATAAGGTAGCAATGTCTTGAGATCAATCTCCTGCAAATCAATAAAGCATGAATAAAAAATTTAACTACGTATTGTTTTGTATTACTCCTAAGGTTGTAAGGAAATTTTACGGTAATATTATTTTTTGTCACTTATGGACTGCCTTAATTTATTGTAAATTATTTCCAACTTCAGGAAATCATATTTATAAACGGTAAAATGAAAATTGTTAATAGCTTTTATAAAAAAAATTACTCAAGTATTGATGCTTTCCATAAAAATTGTTGATAATCTCTTTTTTCCTATGAATAGTTCTATTTTTATGATTGATGGACTAATTTACTAAAATTGAGTACAATTTACTATAAATTAAGATTATTAATAGATAACGTAAGATATCGTCACTTTAATACCCATGAAAACCTCAAAATTCCAGTTATAGTTCAACTTTCATAATGAATTAAGCCATGTCATATCCTCTTAATCTACTAATTACATGCTAAATCTACGCTAATCAATACCCACGAGGAAAATGCAAGAACAAGATACTTCACGGAGAGAAAATAAAGAAACTTAGATTAACTAACGTGATTATCTCCTTAATCTAAGTTGAATCCGCTAATCACCTCCAAGCAATGCATCAATTTACCTTTTGTGGGCAAATTATTTCTTAAAATAGAGATCAGCAAAAATAATTTGTGAATTACTGTTGCAAAATCGCTGTTATAAGGTATGATTTTGCTTCATCCTTACCTCTGAGCTTTGACTTGATAATGATGGGTCAGAGCGTATATGTCGGAAAACGCATGATGGGACTGCGATTTTTAACTCGCATATTAAGCATGTGATTTTATCGCAACCCACCTCCTGTCATCAACTATGTACAGACTTAGTTTGACACGTGCAGCCAATTGTCCACACACATTCAAATGTCTCAAACATATTCAAATCGGATCAGTGCATTCTGGAAATCGCAGGGTAAAAATGCGATTTACAATTCTTAGAAATTTGGAATAGGAAAATGGGCAAAGCAATATTGCAGTTACAAACTACAATTCCCATACAATTTACGACAAAATCGTGTTTCTTATATACGATTTTTTTTTTTAAATTCGTGTATAGCAAAATCGCATCTAAAGAGATACGATTTTGTAATGGTATTTAAGGAATTAATTTAGTTAAAACCATATTTTTAAAAAATAGTTTGTCTCATCTATTTCTCAATTGCCCTGATCAAAATCTCCCATATTGGTTTGGGGTTTCATAGAGTAAAATGCATAATCACCTAATTGGCTCAATATGTAAAAGCTATTCATAATAAAAAAAAAATGCAAATCAGGTTTTTAAGACTTCATCTTCAACGAAGATAGTTGTTGAAAGTTTGCTTGATCATAGCACCCACTTGTTCAGCAGCTTATAGCAATAGATTCTTCGACTCTTGTCTATTTACCATCATTTTCCTAAAAGCATATAAAACATACATGAGTAGCACTGGATTTCATTTTTTTTTTTTTTTTATGCTACTATTAATATTTAGAGAAAGGGAGGATTAGTATTTCTATCCTGCAACAATTTTAGCATTGGACTTCAGCTTGGAAGCATGTAAATTTCACTCATCATATAATACAAGTTGACTGCTGCGTCTACTATACATGTGAGAATTTAATAAAATCAAATACATGAGACATTAGTTGCAAAAGTTTCATGTTTTCCGAGGCCAATCTCGACCTATTGAATTTTTTTTCTTATTCTTATTTCGTCTTATTATTTTCCTCTTAACGTTATTTTTGGAGAAATAAAAACAACTTAAGCAATAAAAAAAAATTAAGATTTAGAAAATGATGAAAAGAACCAATATGGACATCTATTAAATTTAATCAGGCATAACCATTCAAACGATGTATGTATTTTGGAAAGTATATGCCGTTAGAGAGCTCGTCAAATGTAGAGCGTGGACCTCAAAATTTGTTCAGCATCCGTCATGGTTCCAACTCCAACCTAATCCTAATGGTTTTATGAGGAGATTTGGTAGGATTTAGATCCTTTAAAGTTTTTTATTTTATAAGTTTTCATAAAGTTATTTTCTTAAAATATAAACATATATAATCAATTATTAATATTATAAAAAAATAATAATATCATTTGATATTTCAAAATATAAGATAATATTAACTATTGAATTTGTAATTTTACCTAAAGTATTTTAAAAAATCCATTTTCTACCCGAATAGATTTTGCTCCATAGGTCATGTCTAAACTTATTTTCCCTTTTTTTTTTCTCTCTGTCAAACTAAAAAGTTAATCTTGATTAATAAGGGTTTGAGAAAGGCATATAAATCAAAATCAAGCAAAATTAGCATAGTATTAAGTTTGAGTTCAGCTTAAAAATTTAAATCTCTAGCTTAGCCCAAACTTGATCGAACTCTAAATTTTGAACTTAAATTCAATTCAAAGATATATTTACCAAATACGAGTTCACCTTTATTAGCTTAATTAAGCTCAAATTTTTTATAATTTTTCTTGAAACAACCTCAACATACGTATATTTAGAAAAACCAAAAATATATTAAGCTTAATTAAACTCGTGAGCCCAATGAGTTTAGTATTCTAAAACTTAAGCTCGACTCAATTGTTGTTGAATGGAATTGAATTTGAATAAAACTTAAGTCAAACTTGAGTAGTTTGTAAATCGACTTGATCCGTTTATATCCCTACTTGAGAATATGAATAATACCTTTTCTTGTTATTCAATGATGTTCATGATTACAAGTAAATGCTTTTTGTGAAGGAGCTCGAATTTAATGAAAGTGCATATTGAAAGGAAACTTATAGCATTGATGCAAAGTTCACCATAATAGGAAAGAGAGAGAGTGTGTGTATGTGTGTGAAAAATTGTAAAAATGAGGTCTATTATTCAGTTAGTGCAAAAGGCCCCACTTGGAAGAGAGATAATCCAACTGAGAAGCAACAATAGGTTTGGCAATGCTATTTACGAATAGACATGCCAAAGGAATATGTGTAATTGTAAAAAAGCTTGATGCAACATGATCTTGTGTAAAATGAACATCAATCTTGATATTCTTTGTGAATCCATGAAAGTAAGGATTTTTCATGGTTAATTTTGCTAATTTACTGTCAGAAAACAAGGAAATAGGAAGCAAAATAGAAGGACCCAAACCCTATAGAATAAATAATGTCTAAAATAACTCAGTTATAAAGGAAATGCTTCTACATTCTGCCTCCATCAAAGATATTGCAACTACTAACTACTTCTTAAGCTTCCATGAAATGAGAAAAGAGACAAGAAAAAACATAAAAGCTATTTAGTGACTTCCTATCAACCCTTAATAAGCCCCAATCGACATCAGCATAGGCATGAAGCTGTAGTAAAGAACTTGAGGAATAAAACAAGCCCTTATTAAGAGTTCCTTTAACATATTTCAAGACATGAAAAGCTACGACTAAATGAGGAGCTGAAATAAATTGGCTCAATTATTGAACAACATAACAAAGATCAATGTAAGCCATATGAAATTTTGATAACCCAAAAGAGGAATAGGAAGAAGGAGTCCTTGGATAGTCCCTAGAACCACCCAAACATAATAATAAAGCCTAGGTATAGGAATCAAACCCTAAGTGTTTAACAAAAACCCTAATTGAAGTAAACCTTAAAAACTTAACTAAATGAGCAAGAACCCTAATACTTGAGAAATCTTAGAACAATAGCAAAAACCCTAAAATGATCATCTAACCCTAATTAAATTATCAAATACCTTAATACCACAAATAAACACTAATAGTAAAGTCGAATCAATCAATACATGTGATCGATAACACTAAACGATTGAAACCCTAATTTTCAAGCTCGTATGGGGATCAAATTACTATAAACGAACACTAAACCCTAACTAAACCCTAAGTACATGTGTAGGGCATTTAGGTTAGCTAAAGTATAGTATTAAAGTTCAACAAACCCTAAACGTATCCTGAGTGCACTTAATTAGCCTAGTCATGCCTAATTACTATTAATTATCCTAATCCTTAATCAACTCCATTACATCTTGATTAGCTACAAGTTAAACATGATTAAGAACTAAAAGACAAACCTTTAATCACCTTAAAATATCTTGTACCTTAAGAGGACAATATCATACCCAATTTGGCAAAAAGCATAATAGTACATGGTTTCTATTTTTGTACCTTGTCCTTAATTTTCTAAACAATTAAGGTATGTCCCCCACTTTCTTTCCATTCCCATAACCGGCCACTCCCATTTCCTCCCTCATTTTTGTTTTCTCAAACCCAAATACACTCATAAACACCCTCAAACCCTCTCAAAAATCCAAATACACAAACTTTCCTTCTTCTTCTTTTTCTTCGACTACGTCATCCACTATACCGTCGACCACCATAACCCCCCTATCACCACTCTAAATCACTCAACACCAAGTCTCACACCTTACACACACTCCACCCTAACCTTGCAATACACTCACACCCTCTTATACACACTACACCTTGCTTCGGTAAGTACTTAGACTAGATTTTCCTTAGTTTTCTTGTAAAATAATGTTAGGAACTAATGCTTTTCTTTATTGAAACTCCCTTTACAGCAACTCTCTAGAAGTTATAAGGTATTACAAGAAGGGCAAACAAAGGTTAGTGCAAGAAAAATCACTTTTAGTAGAAGATACAACACAAATAGAGTAAGTAGTATAGAGTAATGTTAGTTGAAGTAGTAAATTATCAAGTAAGATGATAAAACCCCTATTTCCTATGCATGTCACCTCTTATATATTCTCTTACAACATTTCTATACACTTTTATGTAGTGATTATGGTTTTAAACTAGTAGAAACATAGGTTACTTAAGTAAAAATACCATAAAAATTAAGTGTTGCATAAAACTGGAAGATTTGACCTTAGAAACAACTCATAGTTGCTACTTTCATGAACCACTAGACCTAGAAATTCTTGTTTATTCAGTGTTAAGTATGGTTTATGACTTAATTAATCGAGTTAAGTAGGCTAAAGTATGGTTAGGGCCTTAAACTAGCTTAGTTAGTGAGTATTTGAGAATGGTGTTAATAACCCCAAAGACCATAATGTCCAGATTTGCAAACATATTAAAAATGGGCTAAACTTAAGTCCAATGTTGGGCTTAAGTCTAAAAAATCAAGTGAGCTTGAGCCCAAGGCCTTAAATAGTGATCTAGACACAAAAAGCCCAAAAGAACTAACTTTAGAGCCCATGTAACTAGGTGACCAGATCTGAACCCTAGGATAAAAGGCTTAAGAAGAGTTATTTAAAAGACTCACTAAACCTAAAGGCCTTTCTAAGATATTCCCCATAGGCTTCTCAATGATTTAGAGCCTTAAACTTAGTAAAAAAGGTCCATTTAGATTTGTAAGAGTATCACCAAGGTTCACTTTAAAATTTTAAAGTATTAGTGTTGGGTAGAAAAAACCTATTTAAAATACTGAAAAGAAGCCTTAAAATTATTAAATATAAAACCCAAAGTCAAAAACCAATGTCACGCCCCGAAGCGGTAGAGTCGTAATAGTCCCGCCGTGTAAACCACCCTAAGATAGAAGTTGGCCTCACAACCGCTATCTTAGACTTGATCTATACAAGGCGTCCACAACCAACCCGCTTTGAAGTAGACAGTTTGTAATTTAAATAAATCATTTACCTATAAAAGTGAGGAATTATATATATGTTATCATTCAATTATTGTAATTAAAGTTTACAACATTTCTCTATAGTATATTCCCTAGTTATTACATCATTCGGAAACGAAAAATACTTCTAAAATAAAAACTAGACCTTAAAACATGTGTTTATTCTTCAATGTTTTTCCTCACTCCCCAAGATCCAGCAGTTGCTAGCTTTAGAGTAATTGGTTGCCGCTTCTTAGCCAGCACCTGCACTACGTCTATAGGGATATAAGCAACCACAGCTCAGTAAGTAGGAACGGAGGACTTAAAACTATACCATACACACAACAAGGTTTTCAATCACTTATTAGGTACAATGCATTTGCAAGCAAATGCCATTGCACGACGTTGTCCCGCCCGTCGTGAGATTAGAGAAATTGCGCTTGCTCTAATCCGGGTTGAGGAGTTTCCGTTAATGCAACAGCTCATGACCAAACCCAGGATTGTGTAATGGAGACCTTGCTCCTCTCGCGACTACCTTCGAACCACTGCCTTCACCATCGCCGCGACCTCCTCTCCTGTCACTTAGTTCGACTGAGGATAAAGAAGGGACCATTTTGCAAAAGGACTCTTTGTTGTCATATGGGGACTAAACTGCTATTCAGCACTTCCTGTTACTCCCAAACCAATGGCCAAATAGAGGTAGTCAATTATACCTTAAGATCACTATTCTAAGCTACTATAGGGAAGAATTTAACTAATTAGGGCATCTGTTTGCCTATAGTGGAATTCACTTACAACCACACTATACATGATACCACTAAACAAACACCCTTTGAAGTTGTTTATGGCTTCAATCTAGAGCTACCCCTTAACTACACCCTTATAACCATGATCAAGTAAGAAGACTCTAATGCAAGAGCTCAAGCACAGTCTTTGCATTAGATCTACAAGAAAGTTACCCAGCAGATTGACCAAGCTGCCAAGAGAATGTGAGAAAGGAACAAAGGAAGGAAGTCAGCATAGTTTCAACCTAGAGATTTGGTGTGGCTACACTTAAGTAAGAAGAGGTTCTCAAACAAGAGAAAAAATAAGTTATCTACCCAAGCCAGAGGTCCCTTTAGAATACTCCAAACAATCAACGACAATGCCTATCGACTAGAATTACTCGATGACTATAGAGTATATAACACCTTCAACATTGCCTTCCTTAACCCTTATCAACTTGAGAGAGAATTGGGCTAAAACCAACTAGATTTGATCCTAAATCCAAATCAACTTGAAGGGGATTATAAGAATCAAGTAACTCGACCTTTAACTCAAGCTCGAGCTCGAGGACTTTAGGGACAAGCAAAGTGGGTTCTACTGTTCTAGCTAACTCTTGCTAAGGCCAAGTTGTTCATCATTGCTGACCAACTCCTTATGTCGAGCCAAGTAACTTCACATCTCTTAGTAGTTGTATGCCAAACTAAAGTATGCTCTGCTAATAGTTCGTCCCCTCACACATCTACTTAGCCATGATCAAGCCAACCTCCAACTTAACGGTATTGCTATCGAGAGCCCTAACGCACATCCACATCCACATCTTTTCGAAAGGACCCCTAGGTCTGCTTTGCACCTCTATTTGGCACATCTACTCGGCAAACTACATCTTAATCGTACAATTTGTCTATTTTTGCCAGAAGCACCTCTAGTAACCTAATGCCACATGTCCAGTCCCAATGTAAAAGGATCCGCTACACTAAACATTGATTTCTTTGCATTTTCATTTATACCCTTTATTATCCCTTGTACATTACTTCTTCTTGGCAATACCCTTTTTACCTTTTCCATTTTTAATAGGATGCCATAACATTCCAGGTATAAATACCGTTGTAAAAATATAGCTGCAACAATCACACATCAGATATTGAATATACTTCTTCCTTTGTGAACATTTCTCTATATTAGCTTGTTTACTTCACTCTTATCCTAACCCTTAAGTAAGGTTAGGTGGCAAGTACCTACATCAGACCAGCTTGTGTGTCATATTGAGTTGAGCTATGATTCATCGGTAGTTCTATTGGTGCGTCATATCCTTTAGAGGTGATCGAGAGTTTGCTTATTTGTTCTCTTCATTATTCATGTGCCTTCTACCTCCCTCCCCCCGATATTGTTGCCCTTGTTGGCTCTCGATACGGCATATCACCAAAGACTATAACAAGCCACAACAGGCCTTGTTAGAATGTGTCAAACATCACTTCACCAATTCACAAAACGTCGAATACAGGAGCCTTACTCAAAACAAAGTTCTCTACGCTTTAAGATTGCAATCCTCGTAAGCCACTCTCCTTACGTTTTCAATGTTGAGGAGAATTTGGGGGAAGGGGGGGGGGGAGTGTGCACAAATTTTAATCCCTAATTTTAGCTAGCTTGAGGCCTAATTCTAACAGAGAGTCCCCTAAGTCTACTAACAGTTGAACAACCCTTGGGAGCTTAGCCTAAACACCAATCCTACATGAAGGTACACTAAGAACCTAACCTACAAGCACTTAGTCTCTAAGCACTTGGCTTCCGATCACATGGCCTATCCCTCTAGCAAGCCTAAACTACGAGGATACTTTCCCTCTCTAGGCTCGAGTACAGCCCACGAAGACTCCCTCTTCTCAGCAAACTTACCCTTGAGGCCTAGCTTATTGTACATAGTTCACTTAGGACATCTCCCCTCCTCCTCCAAGAATGTTTGTCTTTAGTGTCCATCCTTCTCCTTGGCGCATTAATTACAGTTTGATATCTATGGTATGGTTGGCATACCCAACAAACTTTGAAGATGTCAAAGCCCCAAGTTACAAACATGGCTATCAGCATGGTAGTGGCCAACCAACTACCAAAGCTACCCTATTAAAAGTACAAACGAACCCTAAGCCAACATGTGGCCTAAGTAGTTATACTTCATACTCTATAAATAATACAGGGGGGGGGGGGGGGGGGGGGATCTTTGATACGTTACACTACTCTCACCAAGAAACCCTATTAAAGTAGTAGAAGCCCCACAACTAGTCACTCAAGGTTTCGATCGGCTGAAAGATTCAATCAAACCTAAATTATAAGTAAAGCTAGAAATATTAGTAAAAATGATCCCATAAGTTTAAATTTAAGAAAATAAGCAATAAAATAAAAGACAATAAAAATTCTAAATTTTAAATATATAACTCGTTATATATTGAAAATGCATTCCGATAATTAACGATCGTTAAAGATAAATTATATGAATACAAAAAATCATAAAATAACCTAAATAATATTTAGGAATATTTATTTGTATTATATATAAATTTACATGTAGGTAGAAATACGCAAAATGTGTTAAAATAATACTAAATAATTAAAGAAAAATCATAATTAATTAAGGAAAAATAAAGAAAAATAAAAAAAATAAGGAATGATCCATAATTGGGTCGTGGTAGCTAGGGAAAATAAGAAAAAAATCGGCCAATTAAATTAGAGCAACACAAAAGCCAAAAATTAAGAGATTTGGGCAATGTCTAGTCCAATTTAATACATATTAATTACCACAAAGCTCTATAAATAGGGAAAAAAAATCACAGAGCTCATTTGGAGAGTTAGAAATCAGAAAAAAATTAGGAGCATTGAAATTAAGAGAAAAATTGGGTTAGAAAAAAAAATAGGAAAAACTGTGCAATTAGGGCCTTAAAAGGGAACCCACACCAGACGAGCACTTGGGAGTGGATAGCCACTTCCACCATACGGTGGTGGAAGTGTCGAGACCAGCCGACAAGGCCACGGTAGGCGGCGGTGGCCGGAGCCACCTAGACTGATGAGTTCGATTTCTAGCCTGATTTTGTGTAATTTTGTAAAAAATAGTAAATATTCTTAAAAAATTATGAATTTTGTTATTCTGGAATATTTTTGTATGTAATTTTTAGGAAAAATATTATTTTGATGAAAATATGTCCTATAATATATGGTCCTTAAGAAATCATGCAAAACCGAGCATGTTTTGGTTTAGAAATAAATAACCTTAAGAGTGTAGTTTTGAATCCAAAATTTTTGTGTAGACTACTTAGATGATATAGAATAATGCTATGAAGCTCGTTTTCAAAAATTAATTTTCAAAATTTTTAGGCCTTAAAATGAGGCATAAAATGGGTAATTTAGGGTTAATAAAATAATTAAATGGTTAATTACTAATTTAGTGAATAAGTATATGTTTTAGGACATTGAAATTTGATGGAGTATGATACTTGTAATATTTAGGGTGTTAGATGTAATTATTATGTTAATTATGTAGTAAATGAGTAATAGGGAAAAATAGTACATTTTAAGTTAATTTTGTAAATTAGGGTAATTAGAAGTAAAATCTTATTTAGGATGAATTTAGAAATTTTGAAATGATAATTGATGTTAGGAGATAGTAATTAGAGTAATAAAAGGATTAGATGTGTATTATGTACATAATAAGTAATAATACATAATACAAAATTATTGGAAATATAATAAATAGAAAATATTAGGATAAAAATTGATATTATAAAAATAATAGGGATATATAATAAAACTGATAGAAAACTTGAATTTATGTAATTATATGAGAAATGTAAAAATTTCTTACATCAAGAGTAAATTCGGTACACTATTAAGGATTTAAGTGTACTGGATATAATAAAATACTGATTAGGGATAGTTATGGTAATTAAGATATCGAAAAGTAAGGTGATTAATTTCACATCATGAGTAAAAACAAGTTTCTAGAGTTCGGGTATAAAACAACACTTAGAAATCAAACTAGAATTGCGAAACCTTAAACCTAGAATAATTGTAAAAAACTTAAGACCTAGATAATTAAGTATATTAAACCCTAAAGAAAACATAACAATAAGCGTTATAAGATAAAACGAACCTATAATAGTTATATGAAAAACTGAAACCACGTTTGTGTTATAGGAATGATCGGCGATGGCCTGAGCGAGTTGGACCTCGAGTGAGTGAGTAAGGAGTCGAGGTAAGTTGGGATTAATACGATGCTGTATTTTGGAGGCTTAAGATTATGCTTTGTTGTGCTTGTTAGATAGTTGGTTGTGGGCATATGCTTGATTATGAGTAATGCTATAATTCTGTTTGTTGTTCTGGCATGTATTGTATGATTTGTATGAAATGAATGATCACCCTAAACTGGACCTAATCAAATATACGACTTGTAATCATAATCGAACCTGCATGGCAACCCATTAGGGGAAACTTAAGATTCTCCGGCCAAATACCAACCCCTTCGAAAGGGATAGCACAGGATTGCAAAGGGTCCTTTCTTCATCCTCAGTTGAACTAAGTGACAGGTAAGGAGGTTGCAGCGAGGGTGAAGTCAATGGTTCGAAAGTAGTCGCAGGAGGAGCAAGGTCTCCATTACATAAGCTTGGGTTTCGTCGTAAGCTGTTACATTAACGGCAACTCCTTAACCCGGTTTAGAGCGGGCGCAATTTCTCTAATCTCACGACGGGTCGAACAACGTCATGTGATGGCATTTGCTTGAACATGCATTGCACTTAATAAGTTAGTTGATAACCTTATTATGTTTATGGTATAGTTTTAAGTCCTCCATCCTAACTTACTAAGCTGTGGTTGCTCACATCCTTATAGATGTCGTACAGGTGCTGGCTAAGAAGCAGCAAACAATTACTCTAAAGCTAACAACTGCTAGATTCTGGGAAGTAAGGAAAAACATTTGAAGAATAAACACATATTTTTAAGGTTTAAGCTTTTACTTTAGAATTTTTCATTTCTGAATAATGTAATAACTAGGAAATATATTACAGAGAAATATTGTAAACGATAATTATAATAACTAAATTATAGTATATATATATTTCCTTACTTTCTTGGGTAAATGATTTATTTAAATTACAAACTGTTTACTTCAAAGCTGGTTAGTCGTGGACGCCTTGTATAGATAATGTCTAGGATAGCGGTTGTAAGGCCAACTTCTATCTTAGAATGGTTTACACGGCGGGACTGTTATGACTCTATCGCTTCAAGGCGTGATAAATACCTTCCCTAAGGACATAAAGTGCTCGAATAGCTCCACAATCCCCTTTCCTTTATTCCTCTTAGTTGACTTGAGCATCAAAGGGCCCTCTTCGACATACTTACAAAGGGCTTTTTGTAGGTAAGCTTAGAGTAAGAGTCCAATCCAACCCAAGGCTCACTAAACTCCCAATTGGGGGAATCATACCCCAATTCTCTCTTAATATTATAGTTGAATACCTTACAATCAATAGTATCATAACTCGAGAAATTTAGCTAAATGCTTTACTGTTTGCAAGCAAATTTTAGGGTGTAGCCACTAAAAATAATTATATGATATAGTCATTTCTTTAGCTGTTAATTGGTCTTATATATTGTTTTCTAGGGATAATTTACAACAAAAAAGACATTGTAAACAGTTGCCACAAATGTTACTAATAGATTCTTTTATTGTTAATGGATCTTACTTTATCTCTAACCCTAAAGATCTTTCTAACTTTTAATGGGTCTTATGTACTATTTTTCGAGGTGACTTATGGTTAAAAAAAAAAAAACAAAGAAAGAAATTGTTGACGGTTTCCACAAAGAGTGTCAACAACTTTTTCAACTATTAATGAACCTAACCATATAATAATTGGAAAACTCAATATTATGTATGATTACATTAATGGACTTAGCTACAAATGAGCGAGTAAACCTATTATATAAGATACCTATCCATACCCTACTTGACTAAATAGGTTCTAGCAAGTATTGAGGGTCAAAACCCTATTATTACTTAGTAGCATACGCTATTAATGTCTTCATGCCTTATACTCAAATTGGAACTGATACTTTATAAGGTATAGGATCCATGGTATACTGTACACAACTATAAAATTTATAATATAATATAACCTTATATTATTTTGATGAAGAAAACAAAAAAGAATAAGGACAATATTGTATAATATATCTAGATTAATATTCTCTAAATTATACCATTTGTTGACTAATTGTCTATTATGTCTGCTATCTCTTGTACTTGGAATATAATGTGTGAGAGGGAGTTGCCATCAAGCACCTAATCTTATTTTTCGTCAATTGCAATGTCAAATTGTATCTTCTTTTAATATTGAAAAGTAATGTTTTGCATAGAAGAAAATGTAACCACAATTTACTATTAAAAACATGTGTGAAGCTTAAATTTATGGAAAGAAAGAAAATTTACATGTTCTATAAAGTATCCTATACCTTGCAAGTTATTCTACAAGGTATGGTTTCTTAGGTGCTATAGGGTAACTTTTGGTTCCAAAAATTTGTGAACCTATACTTATAGTGTAGGGTACGGATAAATTGGAATACCTTACTTACTTTGCACTTACTTGCTCCTAAGCTTAGCATAATAGATCTTACATCAACACATAATTTCTTTACTAATGTAATTCTTTCTTTAGAGAGGAAAAAGAAAAAGAAAAAGAAGAAACATATGTCATTGTTTCACTATAAATCCATGTCTTCAAGCAATTTGGAATTGAATTGTGTAGCGTGGTTGAAAGAAGAATAAAAAAATGTATAACTATATATTATCCCTTTATTAACCCGGAAATCGTGTTGATGATGCACCATTTTGATCATTTTCAATGGATAAGCTTCAATCATCCGATTTACTAGTAACCTATTACTATTAGCGTTTGAAAGGATCATCAATTTATTCATTATATAGCCTACTAAAGAAAAACAGAAGAAAAAAAGGTGTGATTATAGTAAAGTTGATACTGCGGTAACGGAAAATGCCACAAAGAATGATGGAGTTATCACATAAAAATAATTAATGGCAATTATTACGGATGCAAATTAATAGCGAATGTAATTGAAAATAGATGTAATTATATGAATATCATAAGGTACGGAAATCGAGTAATGATGCCACATATAGATCCATTATCTATTGCAGTACATAATTTTCAAATCTTTTACCTTAATGGTGAATTCCTTAAGCTCTTTAGTGAGGATTAGTTCGTTGTTGTTTTTTTTTTTTTTTTCTAACTATGTTATGTCTTAGGGAAGGGAGATTTGAATCCTAATATATCTTGATAGGAAATTAAAGGCAATATCTTGAGATTACAATGGTCTTGGATTAATGAGGGATAGTTTCTCTACATTATTTGACTAGTTTCAAATTGATAGTAAAGAACTAGATATTCCTTCATCAACTATATATGTATTGGTTTCCATTTCTATTTTATTTTCTTTAGGCTACTAAAAATTGTAATATAGGATTGTAAAGTGGGTGAGTGAGAAATCAAATTAACCCATTACATAAAATAAGTTTGTTGTTCCTAAGGAGTGAATTGTGTACCACTAACACCTTAAATGACAACTTAAATCTAAATGAGTTAAAACTAGAGGTCAAAAAAAAAAAATGTTTAGATAATGTGTCAAAGCATCGATGGTGACTTCAAATTTAAAAATGCATACCACATCTCAATTCAATGACAAAGGCTTTGAATATTAAGGATGCATTGTATGGAGGGGCTAACTCGACCCTCAACATTTGCCTTGAGTGTGCCTTGACAACTCCAAGGGCCTCTTCTTGTGCTTTCTTAGATCTATGGGCAGCTCATCTTTATTGGCCTCTAATTGAGAGGCTGGCTTAGAGCTGCAAAGAGAACTTATACCAATCACAAGTATTTGTAGATTGCACAAAAAAAAAAAAAAAGAATTTTGAAGGTAGATTCTTGCATTTTCAATAAGTAGCACTTAATTAGTAGAAACCATAGAGAAAGGTGCCTACACACAATCTTCTTATAGCGCACCTTCATCACCTATAAGTGTCTAATTGAGTCGATCTTATTGATGGAGCTCTGGTGTAGCAATCCCAAGTGTTGGCAAAGCAATGTTGGTTAAGGAACAACGGTAGTCATAGCAGGTAAGAATTACATGAAGGTACATAATGGCTAGTTGAGAACTTGAGTATTCTCTTACATTGAACATGTCATTAGTAACCTTTTAGATGTATTATTCTATGCTATCACAAGCACAACATTATTCTCTAATGCTAAAGGAATTTGATTAATGGTGTTAAGATGAGTCCATTACTCTTATGAGCTTCCATCCTATCCAACCTTCTTTCAGGTGCCATTTGATCAAACTTTTCTCTCCATAATAAGTTGCCAAATAAAATGTAGAGATTATGTTGCTAATGGTCAATTACGTGCATATAGCATAAAGTGATGCTTCAAATGACCTTAGAGAAACTTTAACTTGATGACATGTATAGAGATGTAATAAAAAAGGAGGCATTGGAGGAAGGGAATTCAACAACATATGTGTACATGTAAAAGATTTACAATCTTAAGCATTCTTCATTGAATTGATAGCTTGATCTTTGAGAGGAACATTGCAGTAATACTATAACATTTGTTTGAATATTTAAAATCTCTTGGATAAGGAGAAGAGAGCACCTATTTATAGATTTTAGAGCTCATCCTTTGCCATCAAATGATTCCACACGTGGATGGATGAGACGGGTCGATGGGTTTTCTATGGCATCCATTAGGTCGATCTAGTGATTGACAAATAAGATATATTTATCAATAACACAAATGTAACTTCTCTTTTAGGCTTTGATGTATATGCAACTTTTTATTGCGCTTCTTATAGTTCAAGCTCATGGTAAGCCTATTAGGCTTGCAAGTTTAATAATAAGGGCCAAGAGACCAATCCAATGATTTCTTTCTAAGCCTACTAAAGTAAATTTTCATAAAATTTCCCTGAATAAATAGACCCAACTTTTGTCATCTAAAGAGTTGGTCTACAATATGGATTTAGTTTAAACCCATTACTGTAGACTCTGTAAATTTAATCTTCTAAACATGGTGCCGAACTCGAATATTGTAGATATTTTCCTAAATTGATAAGACCACATAAAATGAAAACCGACTAAAATTTTAAACTCGAAACTTAAAACGAACTTGAAAGGGTTTATTATCCGATTTGGAAACCCTAATCATGCAAGAAAACCCCAATCCCTACATACGCATACTTTTAAAAATATAAACCTAAACTTAATAGAAACCGTAAATATCAAATCATAAAAATTTTTAAAACTCTATAAAATTATCTTAATGCTTGAAAAGCTATAAATCAATAAAATTATCAATAATTTTGTAAAATCATATAAAACTGATAACGAACAAATCAAGAATTATTTCAAGTAATAATAAATAACAAAACTAAGCTAGTTAAAGGAATAAATTAATAAATTTACAAAAATTATTTTACTTGTGTACATAGTAGCCCCACAATATATATATATATATATATATATATATATTATTAAGCAATTTCCTTCTCTTTTCTTAATCTATCGTATGTGTGTGTGTGTGTGTGTGTATGTTGCATAATAAATCA
This sequence comes from Lumnitzera littorea, assembly GCA_024138015.1. NCBI lineage: Eukaryota > Viridiplantae > Streptophyta > Magnoliopsida > Myrtales > Combretaceae > Lumnitzera > Lumnitzera littorea. Next base: position 113,876,920 of record JAMXBB010000002.1, on the reverse strand, counting down.
ATAATCCTAAATAATTAAACCAATTGAACCTTAAACTCCTAAGTGTAAGTTAATTACTCCCGAATTGGTAAAAAACCCTAAAACATACTTAAACCCTAAAACCTAGGATAATCAAGGACTTATAACCCCAAATAAATAATTAAAAATATAATTTCAATAAATTTTATTCAACTCTAGAAAACTCTAAAATTTCTTAAAAGACAAATCACAACCTATAAATTAATTTGAGAACCAAACCCTAAAAGAATTTCATATAAAACAATTCCCTTATTTTTACTTATAAGCCATGTTACATATGGATAAGTTGTAAACCCTACTTTTTAGCGGACTTGTGATTCAATTAAGAACACTTCCCAAATGTTCCTAAGGATAAACTAAGCTAAGAATTCAAGTTTGTATTTAAAAACGAATTTAATTTTTTAATTCAAAAGTCTATTATAGATAAAACTCGACTATGAAAACTACGAACTCTAAGTCACTCAAAACCTTAAACCCTAAAACAATTAAGGACTTATAACCCTAAGCGACTAATTGATAATTTAATTTGAATAATTTTATTAAAACTCTATAAATTTTCATAATTTTATAAGAATTAAATCATAACATACAAATCAATTTAAAAAATGAACTCCAAAAGAATTTCATATAAGACAATCTTCTTATCTTCATGCATAAGACTTGTGTACATGAATAAGTAAACTAACCAATCACCCTATATAACTTATCAATTGAAAGTTGAAATCAATTATTAATTGATAACTTATCAAAAACTAGAGATAAAACACTTTCCTTATTACCCCTTCACTTATACTACATATGGACAAGTTATCATATTATTTTATGTGTTCAACTTTTAATTAAGTGACAAGACAACTCAATGCCTAAAGAAGACACCCTATGGCCAATTGGGAAGCGAGCCTAAGGGAAGCCATGCCTTATCGACTTTCAATCACTCAATTGTCTTATACATCTACTATTCACCTCTTAATGCTTACATCATCTAGTCTTATCAAAAAGTTGGCATTTATGCATACTAAAATACAATTAATTAAAGCTTCTTGCATACACTTCTTCTCCCATTCAAAAATCTGCCACTCTCTCCCTCTTTCACTTTCATTTTTACTTCATTTTCTTTCACTTTAAACACAAATCAAAAGAAGAAACCTAACCCCACATTGCCACCACCCTTTTTGCTTCATAACTCACGGCACAAAAGCTTGATTTTGTTGTCTCCTTTTGTCAATTTCAAAAACTACTTTTAGGAACTTTAGAATATCTCCAAAAACCCACTTTAAATATCAAGACCCTAGCTTTCAAAAGAACTTACAAGAAGAGGAAGGAAGACAACGAGCTAAGAGGATACTTAGTTATACCACCACCTTGTTTTCGCTTTGAGGACGAGTAAGTTGTTTCTTTGTGTTAGTGGTTTAGTATTACATATTAGGAGACCATGTTTTCATGAAGATATTAGCATGATTATAAGATGGTAAAATAGCTAGACCACCTTAAGAAGTAAACTTATAAACCCCCTTACATAAAAGTTGAAATATAAGCATGCTAAGTTGGTATTGTGTAAAGATATATGTTTAACACTTAGAATGAAAGATTTTATGTTAAGAAAATCATGAAATGTGTACATGAATGAGGAGACATCATGCTGGATGTAGAGTGTATGTAAGTCATTTAGATGTTATTTTCATTTCTATTAAGTTAAAGATGCTCAAACCTAACCTTAGGTAAAGGAAAATTCATTACATGAAGCTTTTATGAAGAAACCAACCTTGTGAGATACGAACTATGATATGAAAGTTGTAATAAGTATGAGATCTACTATTTTCATGTAAAGTATGACCTAAGTAATTATCTCATGGAAGAGAATTTAAGTTAAGATTTGAATATAAGTAACCTAAGTTCATGATTTAACCCTTAAACTTCAGAAAATGAGTTGAAAACCAAGTAAGAATCCCTTAGATTCATCATGACTAGATCTGGAACATAAGTAAAAGCCACTTAAAAATATGATAAAATCAAATAAACAAAGTGAAAAGATCAACCAAAGCAAGTATAGCAAGTATACAAAACTTAAAACTCAAAACCAAGCCTAAAACTCTCAAAACGAGCTTAGAACTCTAAGTTGGGCCTTCATTAAAATTCTAACCAGCACTTTAAAATATTAAGAAAGGTTGTTTTGAAGCCTACAATAAGTCCACCTAAGACTCCATAAGTACAACAAAGTCACTAACCTTAGTTTAAACTAAAAACAAGCCCATTTGACAACTTAAGCCTACATAGAAGCCCAAGGAGTTGTTGTTAGCACTAAGAGTGTAAACCAAAGTTGGAAATCTAACCTTAGGGAGTATTTAAAGTTTGGAATAAAGTCCTAAGCCCAAGCCCAAAGAATTTCCAAAGTTACCAAAAAGCCCATTAACCAAACAAGCCCAAAAGCACCCCAAATCATGAGGAGAGCTACTATTCTGACCTATGGGCAATTTCGTGTGCCTCATCATGAAAATATAACCTCACCACATTAATTACACTCGAAAACGATGAAGATTGACTATAAGATTATAAAAATTAGATTTAAAACGAGAAAGTTATATGTGAAGACAACTTAACCCCGGATTATTTTGATTGATCCGCATTGCTAAGTGAGTAAATTCCTAATGACTCTTTACTTAATTTTTCTTGTAAAATAGATGCACCTAAACTCACATATATATAAATTTGGATGCTTGTAGGATATGGGAAATGCATGTGTATGAATTTGTGAACTAAATGCTATGGCTTGTTAATTATATAATAATTGGAATTGTTATGATAATTTATACATGCAAGTGTATGGAATGAAATTGTCTAATCACCTTGAAAAATCAGATTAACTATCTATATGATTAAGAAATAAGATAAATTATGCATTCCCCATAATTACATTCGGATAACACAAACTGCCGCTTCACACAGAAGATGGGAAGGGACTCATAGGAGGATAAGCCTCCTGTAAGATTTGGCACTAGCTATGTTATTATTTTTATTGAGTTTCTATCCTAAGCTAATGGGCTTACTAAGCGCCAGGAGACGCCAACCGTCAGTAAGGGGCCGTGTCTTGTGGCTTCTGCTTAGGGTGTATGTTTGTGGATTACAAAGGCCACCGTACTGCTAAACTTGAGATTTTAAAAATATGATTTATTATTCAGTAATGAAAGTATATATATGTATATATATATACATAGTTTTGTTTTGACTTAAGCGTATAAAACCTAAGGTCTAAAACCCGGATTTCAGTTTAGGTCAATTAATTATCTCCAAACCCTAACTACAGGAGGTGTAATTCTAAGTCATATGCAATTCTTAAGCCACTACATGCGTTGTTTGGCATAGTGATTGTTCATGCATTCATATGATTGTGCATCTAATAAATTTTGCCATGTAATATTGATGAGGGTATTTATCTCACTAAGCGTAAGCTTATACCCCAACAATTCTTTTCCTTACAAGTTGATCGATAGTTGGGACAGGGATAGGAACCGAGTGTAGAGTGCTACCATTGAATAAGTACGATAAAAAGCTTATGTAGTTAATTCAGAGTGCTCCGGAAAACGACTAATATCTCAATTAAGTTTAGTATCTTTAGTAAGTTTAGAATTTTCTAAAATTGTCTATCTTATTTCAATATTTTGGTAGGAGATACCGATTCTTTATGATTCTGAGAAACTGTGGAAAAATAGATATCCATAATTATTTATATTATATAATAAGTCAATGAACTAAAATTGAAGACCCTAGCGAATAACTATTTAAAGTCTTGCAATCTCTAACTTACAAGATGATTTTCTTATCATGAGTGCACACGTGATATAGAAATTTTAGGCAATACTACTAGGCCCCTCCTAAGGTTGCTATAATTACCAATTTATCCTTCTACATATTCTACTTGCACTTGGATTTATATACATTACTTTTTTATTCCAATTCAATATTCTTTTTTTCTTTGTTGGTGTCTTTACATTTGATGTAGATTGTTACACATTATAGTCTTCTGTATATAGTTCTTTTACTGTATTTATTTTAACACATGTACATCAATTAATTATGATATATACGTGTCTCATAGGCTTATATATAAACATCAGCTTGTTTAAGTTAAAATACAATAAATATTCATTTCCATTTCCTTTGTCCATTTCTCTTCCTCTATATAACACTACTATTTAGATCTTTGCTTAGCCAGTATTATAGCTTCAATTCACTAGAATTTCATCATGGTAAATCTCTCCCGTATTATTACTGGTATTCATTCAAGGTAACAGATTCAATTCTTATTAGTTTCTGTTATTGTCTGCAATGTTACAAAATAACAGAAATTGCTAAATGATCCCTTGTATCTAGCCAGATCTAATAATCTCGGTACGTTGATAGGTAGTATAGTGTTTGATGGCTCCAATTATCTTAGTTAGAGTAGATCTATATATCTAGCTCTAGGTTCAAAGGTTGAACTAGGTTTTATAGATGGCAATAGTAAGAAACTGAAAATTAATGATGAATTAGCGATGAATTGTGAGACTCAATGTGAATTCATGATTCGATGTTGGATCTTGAATTCAATATTGAAAGAGTTAACCGAAGGTTTTATGTATCGCAATCTGCTAAAGAACTATGAGATGATGTAAAGGAATGCTTTGGATTAACTAATGGTCTCTTGATTTACTAATTGCAACATGAGATAATGAATTTAAGATAGGGGAGTATAAGTGTCTCAATGTTCTATAATAAAATCAAAAAGCTTTGGGATGAAATGTTAAATTTATCTAGTATTCTAGATTGTGTATGTGATACCTTTGAGAAATGTGACTATGATGTGTTCAAAGAATTTCAGGAGCTTAAAAATAGGAATGGTCTCATATAGATTTTACCTGGTCTAAATGATTATTTTAAAGGACTTCGCAATCAGATCCATGGTATGGAGCCCTTACCTTTGGTTAGCAAGGCCTACTATGTTGTATACTAAGTAGAGAAACAAAAACAAATGGTTGGAATTTTAAGTGTTGAAGCTATGGCCTTTACTATAAAGAGCAATTTAAAGTCTGTAGTATTTGATAGAAGTGACAAAAAAGGAAGACCAGGGACTAAGATTACTTATGCACATTATAAGAAAATTAGACTTTCGATAGACCAATGTTTTGAAATTATTAGTTTTTTAGACTAGTACAAATCAAGAAAGAAGAAAAAAAAAAACTAAATTTGCTAACCATGTTGGTTCGAATCAGATTCTTAATACAACTTATTCGCTCTTAGACATATGCTATGATTATTTATAGGATGTTACTGTAGATATTGATTTTTTAACTAAAGTGTGTGCACAAGTTCTTTGCATGTTGAAAGATCAAAATGCTAAGACTCAATCCTCTATTACAACTGCAATAAATTTTATAGGTAATGTTGTTGTTTCTTCTTCAATTTCTTGCTAGTAAAGTGTGTACTTAGATTATAGACTCAGGTACTTCAAATCATATTACTTCCCTTTGCACATATTTTAATACATAAACAACAGCTAAAAGACCTAATTAAAGTAAAACTACCAGATGGGAACATTAAACTTATTTACACAATTAAAAGAGTTGAATTAAATAGTCATATTTTACTGACTAGAGTATTTCTAATTCCTAAATTTTAGTACAACTTATTATCTATACATCGGTTACTGTTGCAATACAGTAACCTAACAGCCATCTTTCATACCGATGAATACCTTTTTCAATACTAGAAATCTAAAAAACATGTTGCTAAGGCAAAATGACCTCTTGGATTATATGTGATGTGTTCTAAACCTATTGCAGGTGTAGGTTCTATTTATAATTCTGATGTTTTAGTTTCTTTTGTTACTTATAGACAAATTTCTAGTGCACCTAATAAATTGTCCCATGAACTCTTTCATTATAGACTCAGACATGCCTCCTTCTCCAAACCGAGTCATATTTTAGATTATAATATTCAAGGAGCTTTTGAATTTGTTTGTAATACTTTCCATTTAGCCAAATTCCATATATTTCCTTTTCATTCTAGTGATTCACATTCATTGTATCCTTTTGCTCTCTTACATATTGACTTATGGGGACCTTTTAATACACCACCTTTGTTTGGTAGCAAATTTTTCTTAACCATAATGGATGACATGAATAGGTGTACATAGACATTTTTACTTCCTCATAAGCATTGTACTTCTACTACCATTCATGAGTTTTTCCTACTATGTAAGAATCAATTTCATACCATACCCAAGGTTGTTAGCTTAGATAATGGGGGAGAGTTCCTATCCTTGGAATGTCAGTCTTTATTTAAATGATTTGGGATCATACACCAGAAGACTATTCCTTACACTTTACAACAAAATGGAGTTATTGAGCATAAACATTAACATTGTTAGGTACAACACAAGCAATTAGTATTCATGCTAATTTGCCAAAATAATTTTGGGGAATATGTCCTAGCTACCACTACACTCACTAACCACATGCCCACTCAACATTTGAAATGGAAATCTCCTTATGAGATACTCTACAAAAAGCCACCTTCATATCAAGATCTCAATGTGTTCCGTTGCCTTTGTTATGCATCCTCTAAACCATATAATAATGATAAATTTGATGCTAGAGGAAGAAGGTGTGTCTTTCTAGGCTACCTACAAGGACAAAAGGGATAAAAGCTCTTTGATTTACAAACATAAGAACTTTTTTGTGAGTCGAGATGTTATGCTCTACTAACACATTTTTCCCTATCAAACACATTCTTCTTCCTTACTACATAACAATATAGGAATTTTGTTTCCTGGACATGATATACAAAACAATTATGATGATTCCTTATTTTTTGTGCTACTACTCTTCATTTGGACAATCCAATAATTCATGAATTTGATACACAACAAATATCTGATGATTCAACACTTCATAGGTCCTTTAGAATTCAAAAAACACTAGCTTGGTTACAGGATTGTATCCAAAGTATGCAAGTGTACTCTTTTGTTGATTCAACACATGCAACACTTCCACCTTCATTTTCTTTTGCTACTGCTTCTAAATAATTTTTGTTTCATCTACATTCATTTGTATCGTACCTTAAGGTATATATTAGATCTTTAGCAAATGTGTTTGTAACTCAAGAACCACAGAACTATCATGAAGCTAAATGTGATCCAAGATGGGTTGAAGCTATGTACAAAGAGCTTTTAGCACTTGAATCTAATCACACATGGGGCTTAGTTCCTTTGCCTTTGGAGAAGAAAACGATAGGCTCTAAATAGGTTTATAAGATTGAATATAAATCCGATGGCACCATTAAGAGATTTAAACCAAGGCTAGTTGTGAAAGGATATAGCCAAGTTAAAGGTATTGACTATACACATACCTTCTCCCCAGTTGCAAAACTAACCACTATTAAATTTTTGTTGGCTATTACTATTATGAACAAGTGGTTTATTCACCAATTAGATGTAAGTAATGCCTTTTTTCATGAATACATTGATGAGGAGATTTATATGACTCCTCCTGATGGTTATGATGCTAGTTTTGGTCTTGTTTGCAAGCTTGTTAGATCCTTTTATGGATTGAAACAAGCTTCTTGACAATAGAACAAGGAATTAACTAAATTTCTTTATGGTATTGGTTTTGTATACTCTAAGGCTAACTATTCTTTGTTCATTAAGTCTAATGAAGGGATGTTTTTAGCTGCTTTGGTGTATGTCGATGATATTTTATTAGTAGGAAATAATCTTACATAGATTAGACTTGTTAAACATGCACTTCATTAGCAATTTACAATCAAAGACTAGGTGATGTATGCTTCTTTTTAGGCTTGGAAATCTATCAAATAGAGGCTGGCTTTTTTATTAATTAGAGGAAATTCCTTTTTGATATCTTAGAAGATGTTAGATTAACTAGTGCCAAGCCTTATAAAGTTCCTTTTTCTTTGCATATTCATTTGAATAATGAAGATGGTGCTCTTTATGCAGATCCAACACTTTATAGGTCCCTTATTGGGAGGCTTTTTTATACATAACAATTACAAGACCAGACATTACTTATTCAGTGCAACAACTAAGTTAGTTTGTTGTGGTACCCTAGACTCCTCATTTGCAACTTGTTTTGCATTTGTTAAGATACTTAAAAAGATCAGTTGATCAAGGGCTCTTTTATTCTTCTTCTTCCTCATTACAACTATATGCTTTCAATGATGCGAACTAGGGCTCTAGTTGAATAGATAGAAAATCATTATCCAGTTTTTACATTTTCCATGGCACATCTTTGATTTCATGGAAAACAAAAAAACAAACGTCAGTTTCCACCTTATCAGCTAAAGTGGAATATAGGAGCATTGCTTTTGCTACCAAGGAATTGTTGTGGCTCTCTTATCTTCTTCATGATTTGCATATCTCTCTTGCTTTGCCAGTCAATTTATTCATGGACAGTCACTCTACATGTCTTTTAGTTGAAAATCTATGTTTTATGGATGAACTAAACATATTGAGCTAGATGTTCACTTCATGCGTGACTATATTAGCTCCGGATTTTTGCATCTTAGCCATGCTCCTTCTTCCAAACAAATTGCAAATGTCTTAACTAAACCTATTGCTTCACATCAACTTGCCTCCTTTCTATCCAAGTTAGATTTTCGATCACAACTAACTTCGACATTGGGGGGGAGGGTTGTTACATATTATAGTCTTCTATATATAGCTCCTTTACTTTATTTATTTTGATACACGTCCATCAGTTAGTTATGATATATACATGTCTCATAAGCTTATATATAAACATCTGCTTGTTTCAATTAGAATACAATAGATATTCATTTCCATTTCCTCTGTACAGCATTGCTATTTAGATCTTTGCTTCGCCAGTATTACAACTTCAATTCTCTAGAATTTCATCATAGATAAGAAGTCTAGAAATGCATTAGGTACACTAAAGTATGACCTTTAAACTATAGATAAAGTAATTATTACATAGATATTTAGACAAGATTCAATTGACTTTTGAGTACAAAGAGGTATACAATTAACCAACACATATGTGATAAACGTGATATAGTGAGATTGGAATAATTTGTGAGGTAAGGGATCATTATGACCATCATATGGTAGAAAAGCTTAATATCATTATCGCTTCACCAAGATTCAATCAACTACCATATTGTTGCTTTTGTTTCAATTTCAAATATAATCAAATCCATTGAGAATTAAAGTAAAATCTATAAAATTCTTCACAACCTTATACATCACACAATGATAGGTCTTAAATAGCTTTTAATAGCATTCATTAAAAAAGAAGGGTTATCTTTAACATATAATCAACACTAGATTTTGAAATGTGAGTTATTGAATAGTAAATGAATAAATAAAAAGTCAAAATCTGAAGGCCAGACCTAAAATGAAATGTAAAGAGCAAGAACACTTAATTTAGACAATAAATAAAAAGAATTTGATGAAGTTATATGGCATAATCTTTATACTAGAAGTTGGTGCATATAAGATAAGAATGAGAAGAGAAAAACTAAATAAGGCCCTTAAACTAATCACATCCTTTAATGACATGTTTACTTACTATATAAGCAAAGTACCACTTTGCACCAAAAAAACAAGATGATATAATTAATATTTTCCCTAAGAAGACTTATAGTTGCACTAAACTTATCCTACTATTGATGGTGTCCTACACTATCCCATTGGCCTAAGGTTTGTGAGGATTACAACTCTTATAACCATCCTTAGGTATTGTATTTGTTTTGGTCCTAGCCATAAGGGTGAACAAATAGTAGCTTGGTTCAATACTAGAGTCATTTAGAAATTGATCTGTATTTTAAGATTCAATTTGTAACCTTTTCTCTAAACTGACTTTAAATAATTCAAGGTGCCAGTTGAACCATTTCTAGTTTGGTTTTCAACTCAAATTACATTTTATTCCTTTTTTATTTTTTCCTTTATCATTTGTTTTATTGTTATTTCTTCGTACATCTTATCAATCACTTTTTTTTCCCCCTCACTTATACTCTGTTAAGAAGAAATGTAAGGACTTTTGAACCATTAGAAATAAATGTATATCAAAAAGACGAAATGCTAAAGTTTTTAAGATTGGAAGGATTTTGATTCAATGGTAATGAAACATAAATCAATGAAAATAAAATAAATAATATAGAAGGTTGAATAGAGAGTATCATGCAAGTTAAAATTCTTTCCCCTTTTCCTTTTCAAGTAATGTGGTTCAGTTAAGTGAAAATACAATTTAATTTATATAGTGTTTGAAGAGTTTAATTCATATGGAGATTGAATCAAACAACTTTAGAAAATTTGAGGTTGAGCTAAACTATATTATAACTAAAAAAATTATGTACACGATCCGATTAGGTTTAACAACAAACCGGTATAGATTAAAAATTGTCTTGACTTTACGTCATGCATTTATATTTCAAGATATAATCAACTTGTTGATAAGCAAAGGAGAATTTACGAACTTGCGGGAAAGCCGCTTCTTCGGTCTCCATCATGAAGCAATGTCATCGAGGCCAGACGTGACAACTCAGCTCCTGCCCACACGGCAAATAGCCATTGACAGATATCCACCACTCAAACTTCAAACTACTCTAGCTTAAAAAAGAAGAAACCTGACGCTATGTTTGGATCAAGGGAAAAAGGAAGGAAAAAATTAGGAGGAAAGGGAAGTAGAGAGAAAGCAGTACAATTCTATTGTTTGTTTTAGGGAAAAAATGGAAAGGAAAGAAATTGAAGGGAATTATTTTCATGGATCCTACTAATTTTTTATCCCCTCCAATATGGAGGGAAAAACAAGGGAAAAGAAGGAAAAGTTATATAATTATCAATTTGTTTCTTCTTTGTAGTTATTTTTTCTTCTTATTAGTATCTTTATAAGTATATTAATAATTTTCACTTATATTTTATTTTTTCTTTAATAACAATTAGAATTCTTTCTATTTTCCTTCCCTCCATATACCAAACACATTAAATGGAATCAATTATCCTGACACCAAACAAAGTGTTAGCGTATGCAGAAGATTACCAAACTGATAGAATCACGTGTGCGGAAAGGGCGGTTACGTATCGAGATTTCTTTGCCGTTATGTGGAAGGTTTCAAACCCTAGGAATGATAAAGATAATTTTCTCTGTCGCTCTATTTAACCACGTATAATAGACGTTGTTTTCATAGAAATTTCAAATTGTTTACTTAGCAACATATGGTGTTGGGTCGTTTCTCCTTTAGCATTTAGCGACAAGCCAACAACTCAAAATTTATACATTAATTATTGACATGTTCTTAGAAAAAACTACGAAAATACGATATTTTGACTTTCCCGTAAACTCGTGATCTCTATTTTTTTTTCTTTTAACAAATATATGACTTATAATTTACACATGACAAAATAATATTGTTAAAAATTTAATTAAATAATATGTTAAAAATTATTAAACATTCCAAAAAGTACAAAAGTAAAAACTACCCAAAAATAAAAATGAAAATAAATCAAATTCAAACCTTATATTAAAAAAAATAAAAAAGAAAAATGCTTAAAACCTATATTTCTCACCCCCAAAGATCAAGAGGTACCTACAAATGCGGGTTTTAGCATAGTGAATTGTAACCCACTAATGTAGATGGATATAGTTAACAATCTACCACCCTATAGAACCACTATCCCATGAAAAAAAGATTTAATAATTAATTCATACCATATGTAAATACATACAGAATATAATTACCAATTATACTTAGAAATGTAATAATATGAATAATAGACTTTTAAATAACCACCAATTATCAACACACGTATTCGAATCTGATTAGCAATTATATACTATATATATTTTCATGTCAATAATATATACAATGTGAAAGTACAGTTAGTGTATAACAACCCATTGAATCCCTTCTCCTTCTATGGGGTTACACAAAACTCATACAAAATAAATAAATAAAAAGAAGAAGAAAAATGCTTAAAACCCATTGTCCAACGATCGAGTTGCATAGCATAATATCAGCTAGATGGATTTAAGCATTTTTCCTTTTCTTTTTGCTTTAGTTTCGAGGGCGGTCCACAACTACCTACTGCTCTAAGGGTCACTTGACCACATATGATTCAAGATTATGACCTACCATTGCAAAATGCACGTTTCAACCACCACAAATGTGGGTTAGGTTCGAAGTTAGCTTTTTTTATATTTTCTTTTAGTACTTTTTCTTTATTATTATTATTAAATTAAACTTATCTAATAATATTATTTTATTAAGTGAATAATTGTAGAAATATTAACATATAGTGATGAAACACATAACATTTATTTATCAAAGTAGGATTTGGATCCTCTTAATTTAAAACACAAATCATGAATTTGCAAATCAACCAAACATAGATCATATTTTTTTCTTATTATATATTCTCTTAGATTGGATGCATAAGGAAAAAAAAAAAAACAAAGTGACATTATATTAGAGTGATAATGGGTATTATGGGTATAACTCTTGGTGGTCCGTAGGTTGTGTGCAGTTGTATGCTGACAAAAAGCTCTGTGTGGCTTTACTAGTGAGCCATCCCTAATGCTCAAGTTAACTAAGAGAGTATTTGAGTTATAGAGAATATAAGAATTTGTAAGTTCAGAGGGTTCTCAAGAGATTTCGAGATCCTTTACCTATTGGCTCTTCTTCCTATTTATAGGCTAAGGAGGCTTACCTATTCAGACATATGGCAAGAGATCATTGGCTAGAATGAAATCCAAGGAGGTGACAATGTTAGTACGAGAAAAGACTTCCACCCCCTACTAGTTGGTAGGAGCTTAGAGGATAAGCTTGTCCCATCAACAAATGGTGGCTACCCTAGCTTAGTAGCTAATCTGTAAGCTATGTGTCAGATGATAATTTGGCATTTAATGAGAGATAAAGAGGCGAGGAGAGGAGGGCGAGCCCAGCTATACCAGGCAATGAGTTCCTCAAAGGCTACCTTGAGTGAGAGGCGAGGTCTTTCCCTATTGCCAAAAGGTAAAGCTTAAGGACCATGAAAAAGGACTCTTAGAGTGCTCGAGATTCAACCTAAGTTAGGTAGGTAGAGTTGTGGCATGTGTTGAGTTGATCTTCATGCATGTCAGGAGGTGTCTAATATCGCATTGGCTATTCTCTCAAGTGGACTTAGGCTTCTGGAATCTTGGAACAAAGGGCGACCATCAACACTTACCCCTTACTCTCCTTAGTGTCAAAGCAATAAGGAGGGTACTACATGCTCAGGTTCAGGAGGTTGAAGCCCTGGTGAGATATTCTATAGGAAGAAGTGTGGGTGGCCTTAAGCACTTAGGTATAAGGAGTTGTTAAGAGCCTTTTAGATGTAATGCTTGAAATGACCACTACATGTGATCTTTTTCAATGCTATGTTTTCTAAACAAAGTGACAACGCTTAGAGAAGTGCACTACATGTGTGACCATTAATGCGCTTAGGGAAGAGTTGTAATCAAGGATTAATGACAATATTAATGGTGACTCTTTACTGCCATCATACCATGTTTGTTGGATGGGTCAATAGTAACAAGTGAATGGCTCCAAATTTCCTTCTATTGGCTATATAGAGATCCAATTAGGGTAACTCTTCTTCATTCTAACTTCATTACTTCATCCCACAGTCTTGAATCTTTTGAGAGTGACAAAACTCTTTCAATCTCTATAGAATGTGACAAATGATCAAGTCAAAGAGAATCATCTTGTGGGAGAGAGTGTATAAATTTGAGTCGTGCCCCTGCAGATTGATTGAGAGGTTTATGTGAACCCCTTAATCTAGTAAGATGTATCCAATTATTATGGGTTAACACCACGGTCACACGAGTACATGTTATAAACACCCAGGTGTTGCCTATCATCTATGGTATTTTTGGTCCTAAGAGAATGTTCTTTAGTAGCTTAAAGGTGGCTAACCTGAACTAGTTCTACAACTCCCAGTGGTTTCTTAGGCTTAAGAACATGGTAGTGTATACAAGTCCGCATGCTCTCAAGGCTAGTTCAATGGTAGCCATTACGTGTACCTCTAAGTACTCAGGTAACTTCCATTAGACTTAGATCTTCCTTAGGGGTTCTTGGTTGCATATTCCAAATAGGTTAGCTATCCAAGATTCCTCTCAAAACTGTTAATATCGATATGGTAGGTTTGAGCACAACGAAAAAAGAGCTCAAAACCACATCACGCTAGACGAGAGGTCTATGCCCAGCGGTGATTATGGCAGCAAAGCAACATTGCTTGTGTGTTTCTTGAATACTGTAGCTATTAGCTCTATACTAGAGGTTAGTCATGTTTCACCAGGGTAGATTAGCAAGATGAGTTATAGATGTAAGCAAACCAACATAGCAAAAGCCCTTTCTATGAGACCTTACAAAAAAAAGAAAAAAAGAAATAGAACTGGTAATTAATTTGCAATCAATTGATTCGAAAATTGATTGTAAAATTTAGGATGATTGTGTAAATTATCCAATTAAGCCTGAATTTTACTAAATTTTACTAAAAAGATAGAAATATTAGTAAAATTGATTCTATAAGTTTAGATTTAGGAACGTAAATAATAAAATAATAAAATATTACAACATTAAGTTAGATGTATAATACCCATTATTTATCGAAAATACATAAACTGAGTTCTAATAATTAACAAATCGCTACAAGTAAATTATATGCAATTATATAAATTAATAAGAGATAAAATAAAAAGTTTAGCGCTTAAGACACACTCTAGAGAATACGAATTATATTAACGATCTTAAAATTGAGTTAACCCTCATAAATAGGTAATAAAATTAAAAGAAGTAACTATATGACTTCAATATTTCAAATTAAGTTCATTTATATGCAATTTGTTAAAAGTATTAAGTTTATTAGGTCTAATTCTCATACCGTAGAGTTTTGTAATTTTATATATAATTTATGATAAATCTTTTAAAAATCAAATATGTGATCTTAATAATTAATACAAATGAGTAAAATTATATATAAAATGTACATGAATAAGTTACAAATAATTAATGTAACCTATCTATACATATTATATATTAAAGAAATATGTATTTAGGGATTTATTTTAGAATGTAAGACCAATGAAAAAATAGTTTTGAATAACACTAAATGATAATATAAATTCCTCAAAGGTTATAAGGAATAGTCCTATAAAGTCAGATTTTAAAAATAAGTTGAAATATAACCAATATATAAACTATAATATAATGTTAAATTTTAATTAGTCTAAAATAAAAATTTTAGATTAGATGTATAATATAATATTCTATTATATTTGAAATATATTATAGAACCTTATAAATAATAAATCACGATAAAATTACACTTGAAATGCTACGTAAAATTAATTTATATATATATATATACATATAACCACCTTAGTCAAAAAAGAGACATAAGAGGGGAAGTGAAAGAGAGAGAGAGAGACGATTAGGAAGAGGAAGAAAAAAAAAAGAAGAAAGGACAAAAGGAAGAGAGAGAAGAGAGAAGAGAGAGAAGGGTTGGAGGAGAAGAAAAAAAAAAGGAAAAAAAAAAAGAAAGAAGAGAAAAAGAAGAAGAAAAAAATTAAAAGGAAGAAGAAAAAGATATTAGAAGATCTAATTTTTTTTTGTATCTAACATTTTCAAGTAATTCTATTTTCAAAGTTCTAAGTATTATTTTATAATTGTTTTATAAATTCTGATTTAGTGTGTAATTAAACATTTTAGTATATTATTTAGTGATGAGAGATGATATTTATAGTGTTACAGATGTTAAATATATGTTTAAGTATAAATTATGTAATAATGTATAATATGTATATATAGGAAATTAAATAAGTTGGAAATATTAGGTTAAATTGATAATATTATGATAAAAAAATCATAGAAATCTAATGTAAAATATGTATTTAGGTAATTAGGTGAAAAATGTAAGTTATTCTCATATCGGGAACAAATTCAATAATTAAATTAGGAATATAGTATAGTATAGTATAGTATATCGACCAAAATATTGGTTATGAGCTAGATAGAAAATTTAGGATACATAAATATAGTTAAATGATTTTTACATATTGGTTTAAAAAAAGTTCATAGCATTCACATATGAAAATTAAATCGAAAACTAGTTTAGGATTGGTTCAATAATAAGTAATATAAAATGAGGATAATTGAGTAAAAATTATAATTTAAAGCTTATATATATATAACCAAGTGTGTGATCTTTTTGGATTCATTTAATAAAACGCATTCCACCATGCCTGTTTATAATCATAATAATTATAACTGGAATATCCTTTTCTTCCGTGGCTATAACATAATCATTTTTTCCAAAGATTTTCCATTTGCCTATTTGATATATTTGATCATAAGAAGTTTTTGGTATTTTCCATTCATCTATTGCTTTGTCAAAATCTTTTATATGTATTTCATCTTTATTGTTTAACATGGATTCTTCTGATTGCTCAATGGAAGCAAAGCTAGAAGAGGACATAGATCTTCTGAGTAAATTCGTATTTTCAAAAGAAATTAACTTATCTTAATCTTATAAATCTAGATCACCAAACTAAATTTAATCTAATATTGTGATTTCCAATTTATGACCTTTTGAAATTTGAATTGAAAATCACATATTGTAAATCTTCCATATGAAAATTATTTTAATGAAAAAAATATTCCAACAAAAGCTAGACCATCTCAAATGAATAATAAAATCTTAAATCATTATAAAAATGAAATAAAAGACTTACTTGATAAGAAACTAATCAGAAAAAGTAGATCTCCATGGAGCTGTTCTGCTTTTTATGTCAATAAAAATGTAGAAATAGAAAGAGGTGTCCCAAGATTAGAAATCAATTATAAACCTCTTAATACTACTCTGAAATGGATAAGATACCCAACACCCAATAAAAAAGATTTACTTAATAGGTTAAATAATGCTAAAATATTTTCAAATTTTAATATGAAATCTGGATTTTGGCAAATTCAGATCGAGAAAAGTAATAGGTACAAAACTGCCTTTACAATTCCTTTTGGTCAATTCGAGTGGAATGTAATACCATTTGGATTAAAAAATGCTCTTTCTGAATTTCAGAAGATAATGAATGAAATCTTTAATGATTATACTAATTTCATAATAAACTTCTTAGAACAATTTAGGAAAGTTATTAAATAAACTTCTTATGCTCCAGAAAGAACAGATATTGACATATTATCTAAATCACTTGAGATGAATCCTTTGTGGAAAATCTTAATATTGTGATAAGCCTACTGAGGCCTAGTATAAATCCCACTTTTGTTAAGGGTTGTAAAAAGGTCATAAATTAGAAATCACAATATTAGATTAAATTTAATCTTGTGATCTAGATTTATAAGATTAAGATAAGTTAGTTTCTTTTGAAAATATGAATTTACTTAGAAGATCTATGTCCTCTTCTAGCTTTGCTCCTACTGAGCAATTAGAAGAATCCATGTTAAATAATAGATGAATGGAAAATACCAAAAACTTCTTATGATCAAATATATCAAATAGGCAAATGGAAAATCTTTGGAAAAAATGATTATGTTATAGCCACAAAAGAAAAAGATATTCCAGTTTCTGATGGCCTAATAACAATAAAACTTTTAAATACAAAATTAATAAAAAAAAATATGCAAAAGATTGGAATTATATGCATTTAGGCTTAGTCCAAGTAGGAGCAAAACTTCTTACTAAATTAGGTTTACATACCTCTATCTTCATGGTTCTCAGAGATGCTAGGAAATTAATATATGAAAAATTAATACATGCCACTATTGAAACCAGTCTTAGTTGTGGACCAGTTCCATTTGAATGTCACCTAAATATTACCCTTGCTCTTAGAGATAAAACAATAATGAGTTCATTAATCCTCCAAATTAAAACACATAATTATAGAATGATAGAAAGATCAATACCAATGGTTGTAATATATAGAATATATTTCAAATTAATGAAGACTGGTTTTGGTTCTAAGGCATATAAAATGGATAAAAGAGGGCCAAACTCTACTTATTTAAACAAACTTAACCAAAGCCAATGTATCTATCCCAAAAATGATCCAATGGTCCCAAGTCAATTTACCTGAGCATTGGGAAGTAGAAAACTCACTTCCTAAACGACCAATATACAATACTAAATCGTAAAATGTAATCCAACACCTAGATGATAAAGTCACCATCTAATTTAATAGAAAATCCTTTGATAAACCAAATAGACCCCTGGAAATAAGATTTATGTCATCTTCTTCAAGAAGATCAGTCAACCTTCCAAATCCTCCACCAATAATTTACACTCCATATTCTACTCAATCTAATAACCAGCAAGATAGACAATCAAATATTCATGATAATCCATCCCTTTCAGGAATTGTCCATAATAGGTCTAGTATAACCCAACCAGTTTATCAACTAAATGAACCAGAACATAGGAAACCTTCATTATCAAAAATAGGTGATCCAAAATTAAATGTCATAAAAAAACCTTTCGAATCAAATAAATTACTTTTAAATAATGAATTTAATTCACATAAAAATGAAAAAAAAAAAGAAAATGGTACTTTAAAACATTTAGCCAGATAAAAATAGAAATAAAAAATGAATATTATGATTTCATGAATGAAATTGGTGCTCAAATATTTTTTTTAAAATAGTTTGAAAATTATTATTTGAAACCCAAAGAAATTGATGTAATTAATGGATGTTTTAAATGGAAACTAAGTGATGGACAGATTATAAAATCATATCATCCGCCACTAAGTAATATAAAAATAGTTCACAAAAATACAAAAATAACCCTTACTCCTTTTAAAAATGCTACAGATGAAGAAGGTTCAGAAATAAAAAAAAATAATAAATCAAAATAATTATACTAATCAGCATTTACACACCATAGGAGAACAATTAAATATAATGGAAGATACAATTAATATTGAAATCAGTAAGATAAGTGAAAAGTCTTTAAACAATAAAACCAATAAAAATACACCTTTATTCAAACCTTTTAAAATGCCCAAAAATCCCAGTAATAAATTTTTAAAAGCCTTAGAAGATAGGAAAAGAATACTGAAAAATAAAACAATAAAAGAAGAAACTTCCCCTTCAAAACCAATAAATTTTTTAAATATGGATACTCCAACCTTAATTAGGAAAGGTATTATCATTGATGATACACCTTCAAAAAAAATTCATACTTTAGATGAAACAGATAATGAATCAATAGATGAAACAATGTCTAACATTTCTTTAAAAGATAATATTAATGAATCAAATGATAAAGTCAATAAGATTAATTGGAAGGAACCTCAAAAATTGTATCATCAAAGGGCAATGCCTCCTAATATACTAATTGAAGAAAAAAATGACAATTACCAAAATAAATACTCTATAAGATCCACATATGAATGGAATATAGATGGATATTTAGAGTAGAAAATTCTCGATGTTCTTAATCAAATGATAATGTTCTCAAATACTAATAAAACTATTCCAAATGTTACTGATTACCAAGTAGCACTCCTTTTAATTTCTGGTTTCATTGGACAATTAAAAGAATGGTAGGATAACTATCTCACTGAGGAACAAATAATTAATATCCTCACTTCATGTAAAATTGATGAAAATAATAGAAGAATATTAAATGATAATAATGAACAAATTCAAGATATGATTAATACTTTGATATTTTTAATAAGTCAGTATTTCATAGAAGACACTTCTCATATTAGGAATAAAACTTTAGATCTATTATTTAATGTGAAATGCAAATCCTTAGGAGAATTTAGGCAATATAAAGATATTTTCTTTCAAAGAGTCTTTCTCAGAAATAATTGTAATCAATCTTTCTGGAAAGAAAAATTTCTAGCTAGTTTACCGAAATTAATAGGTGAACAAGTTAGAAAATTACTAAGAGAAGAAAACAATGGTGAAATTCCCTATGATAGTTTGTCATACGGAGAATTAGCATTATATATTAAATAGAACCAATTTATGTAATACTATAAGATTACAAAAACAATTAAAAAATGAACAGCGCTTAAAACGCCAAAGTCTCGGTGATTTTTATGCTCAATATAATCCATCTTTTGTCAATAAGAAATTAAAACATAATAAAAAAATCCTCTTATACTTCTTCAAATTGTTCCCAATGTATAAATAAAAAACCTCAAAAAAATTTTAGGAAAAGGTCATTCAAAAGATTAGAAAATGAAAAGAAACCTAAAAATAGAAAATATAAAAAGAAATCATATAAACAACTAAGGTGTTATAAATGTAAAAAGATTGGTCACATAGCAAATTTTTGTAAAATAAACAACAAACTTAATGAATTAAACTTAGATGAACAAACAATGGAAAATATCCTACAAATATTTTGTAAAAATAAATCTTCTTCATCAAAAAATGATTGTGACAATAGAATCCAAGTTAATGACATGGATTCCACTTCATCATCAAATGAGGAAAAGGATGAAATAAATGTGTTGACAAATAATGAAGAAGTAATTCTTAGAAGAATCAATCAAATAGCTAATGATAATGAAAAATTTGAGTACATTAATAACTTTAAAACCAATATAGTTATTATGCCAAAATTACCATATAGCCTAAATGAAATCCTTGAAAGAGGTAAAAGAAAAAATAAGAAATTAATAACAATTAGTGATTTATAAAATGAAATCAATATTCAAAAACAAGAAATAAAAGAATTAAAACTAATGCAAATAAAATTTCAAAAAGAACTATTTGAATTAAACCAAAAAATAATCCAAGAAAATGAATTTAAGACTTCGAATGAAGAAAAAGAAATCTCACCAACAAATGGGAATGATGATTATTTAAAGCATCTTGTTCAAATAACAATAAGAAAATAGTTAATTAATATCTTAATTAGAACTAATAATGAATTTGTTATACAAATACTTGCTTTGTTTGATATTGGTGCAGATTTAAATTACATTAGAGAAGGCTTGATCTTGACGAAATATTTTGAGAAAACTAGCCAATCTTTGAGTTCTGCATCGGGTAATAAACTATGCATCAAATATAAATTATCTAATATTGAAATATTAAAAGATAATACTTCTTATAAGACTTCTTTTATACTAGTGAAAAACTTGAATAAAAATGTTATTTTAGGAACTCCATTCATAAATCAAATTCAACCGTTTATGGTAAACGAGGATGGAATTAAAACAAAATATCTAAAAAAAGAAATTGTGTTCAAATTCATCACAAAACCACAAACCAAATATATAAATCAATTGAAGAACAATGAATTAAATTGTTTAATACAGTGTAAGGAAAATCATCTAATGTATTTAAAAAATGACCTTGAATTCAAACAAATTGAAAATCAACTTAGCAATGAAAATTTAAGGTTAAGAATTTCTCAATTAGAATCAGAAATAAAAAATTCAATTTGTTCTACACTTCCGAATGCATTTTGGAATCGAAAATCACATATTATAAATCTTCCATATGAAAATGATTTTAATGAAAAAAATATTCCAACAAAAGCTAGACCATCTCAAATGAATAATGAAGTTTTAAATTATTGTAAAAATGAAATAAAAGACTTGCTTGATAAAAAACTAATCAGAAAAAATAGATCTCCATAGAGCTATTTTGCTTTTTATGTTAATAAAAATGCAGAAATAGAAAGAGGTGTTCCAAGATTAGTAATCAATTATAAATCTCTTAATACTGCTCTGAAATGGATAAAATACCCAATACCCAATAAAAAAGATTTACTTAATAGGTTAAATAATGACAAAATATTTTCAAATTTTGATATGAAATTTGGATTTTAGCAAATTCAAATCAAGGAAAGTGATAAGGTACAAAACTGCCTTCACAGTTCCTTTTGGTCAATTTGAGTGAAATGTAATGCCATTTGAATTAAAAAATGCTCCTTCTAAATTTCAGAAGATAATAAATGAAATCTTTAATGATTATACTAATTTCATAATAATATATATAGATGATGTTTTAATATTTTCATCCAATATAGATCAACACTTTAAACATTTAAAAATCTTCATTAATGTAATAAAAAATAATGGTTTAGTTGTTTCACCAACAAAGATTAGTCTCTTTTAGACTAAAATTAAATTCTTAGGTTTTAATATTCACAATAGAACAATAATTTTTATACAGAGATCTATAGAATTTACTAAAAAATTTCCTAATGAAATCAAAGACAAAAATCAACTTTAAAGATTTTTAGAAAGTTTAAATTATGTTGCAGATTTTTTCCCAAATCTTAATATAATATGTAAGCCATTATATCAAAGATTAAAGAAAATCCCCCCTCAATGTGCAAATGAACATACAAATATAATAAAATTGATCAAACAAAGAATTAAAGAGATTTCTTGTTTGCACATTACAGATCCCTTACTACCAAAAATAGTGGAAACTGATGTTTCTGATTTAGGGTTTGGAGAAATTCTAAAGCAGAAACAAAATAATACGGAATATATTGTTCAATTCGTGTAAAAAAATTGGAATAATTGTCAATCTAATTATTCTACAATCAAAAAGGAAATTTTAGCCATTGTCTTAATAATTTCTAAATTTTAAGGAGATTTACTAAATCAGAAATTTCTTTTACGAATTGATTATAAAGCAACTAAAAATGTTTTATTAAAAGATGTACAAAATATTGCATCAAAACAAATTTTTGCCAGATGGCAATCCATTCTTTCTATATTTGATTTTGAAATAGAGCATATTAATGGATTTTGAAATTCCTTTCCTGATTTCCTTACTCCTGAATTTTTGCAAAGTGATGCCTCCCAAAAAAGAGAAGGATAAAGGAAAAGAAAAAGAAAAAATCTCCTCAACTCCTAATAAAGGATTAACCAATCTCAAATCATGGTTAGTTGTATATAAATCATCTAACACCCCATTAACAATTAAAGAGGAATCCTCTTCTAGGACTTCAAAACTGTTTTCAAATAATCAATCTATCCCCAATATCCAGTCCAATGAAGTTCTTTCAAAATTAGCTAATATGGAAACAACTACTAGTTTGCTTAAGGTAATCTTAATAGTCTTACAATAAGAAAATATAGTCCCAATGTTACCAGAAATTCCTCAACCAATAGAAAATCAGAGGAAAAATCAAAACTTTCAGCTCACGGAAATATTAACTCCAGTACCTTTTGGATCAATACCTGCTAATCAAAGGTTAAAATTTTTTATAAAACCTATTTCTAGATATGTTTTCTCTGTAGAAGAAGACCTATCAGAAAAGAATCCCTTTGAATTTGCAAGAAAAATATTTACGAAAGACTTTTACTATATACCGTATGATCCCTATAAGACAATCCAGTTTTATGAAAAAATCTTGATTGAAACTAGATCAATAAAATTCAAACATTTTGAAAAAGAAGGAATGATCAGCTATTCTATAGCTAGAATACTGAAAGTAATCAACTTAAAAGAATGGCGAACTCATCCGACCACTCCAATAAAACTCAATATAGAACCATTTTCTGCACAACTAAGTCATCGAGCCACTTATAATTATTATGATTATAAGCAGGCATGGTAGAATGCGTTTTATCAAATGAATCCAAAAAGATCACACACTTGGTTAATATTTTTTTATAATTATTCTTCTTTAAATCTTCCTAACTGGTTTACACACTGGTGGGAACAATTTGATGCAACCTCTGAAATCATTCATGAAAATGCTAGAGATGGATTCAACATTTTCATGAATAATTACAATCATACATCTCATGAGAAAAATTTTCAAAAGGAGATGTTATATTTTGTTCACATCGGAATATCTTAGGTCATGGCTTGGTGGTTTGATTACAAGCTAGATCGAACATCAAATACAATAAATTTGGTCAGAATATATAAAGTCAAATAGTGGGATAGCTTCAAAATGTGGAATAAGTGTGAAAAGGATTCAATTTTAAATTAGATCAAGACTAATTCTTCAAATCCACCATTCAGAATTGCAACTCTACAATATCATAATAAAGGATTTCTGATTTCTTCACTTGTTAATGTAACTTCTCCAGAAGAAATGAAACAAATTCTAGAAAGGGCATTGGCAAATATCAATGAATCAGCATAAGAATTAAGTTCCGACTCGGACTTTACATCTCACCATAGCGGAAATACCAATAAAGATGATTGCTATGGAATAGATTTAGGAGATCTATGAATATTGTATCTTTTTGCATTGTAAAGTAAAAATATGGTATTTTACACATGTACCACAATGCATAATACTATCAATCGCAATCATTCAGTACCATGTCTGCCATAATACTATTGTTTCTACAGTATCCTGTCTGCCATAATATTACTGTTTTTACAGTACCCTGTCTGCCACAATACTACTATTTCTACAATACCTTGTCTGCTACAATACTACTACAGTATCTAGTGCTTTCCATTATATAATGGAACCTCTAGAAGCAGAGGAGAGCATCCGAACATACACACAAAAACTCACAACTCTCCCATTCTCTCTCCTATTCTCTTCCATCTCATCTCCTCTCTCTCCTACATAACTTATCTTACTTTCTCTATCACTTTCTTCTTTGATTTGTGATAATCATTCAAATATTTTCTAAAGCATAATTATTTACTTCTCTCTGTTTTTGAGGTAGAACAATTTTACCTCTCAATATTTCAATATTTCAATATTTCTTTCAATATCCGTTTATACTCTTGTATTTTGTATAAATAAGTTTCAATCAATAAAATTTCTGTTTAATTAATTCTTCTTTTACTTCACATCTCGTGTGGGGAATCTCCAATCAATTTGGGTGTAATTCCATGAGATTTTATCTGCTTATCAACAAATCAAAACCCCATAATCGGCCGGTATTATCGCCTTTTGGAGGTCTCATATTTGCATAATACCCCATTAGACTTGACACGGCCGCTTGTAGTGGTTTTAATTTTAATTTTGCATACATATTTATGTCACAAATTATTACTGATATTCATCTTTATAATTATCTGGATAGTGCAATAAAATTTTTTGAGTGGTATTATACTAATATAATTAATAGCGATTGGTACTAATAAAATGTTTTGTTATGTAGATGTCTAAATAATATAATCCACAAAACTGGGAAAAAGAAGCCGAAGTATTACAATATCGGTTTAGTGCTATAGTTTGGTTAGAGCATTTTCATAAGAATTATCTTTGGCTTGCTTTCAGTGTAATTAATATTCTTGATCATTAATAAAATCAAATTTTGCAAAATATATGTCTGTAGATCATAATCCTTTTCGTGAAAACAAACATGATATAGAATTGTTTTATAATTATTTAATAGATTGTATAACATTTCTTGAAAAATTCCATGAATTATATTTTCAGTTATTAAATGTTGAAAATATTTTAGATCATAATTAAACGTTTAATGTCTCAAAAAACAAAAAATAATAACGGAGAAGATTTAATTGAATATAACTAATATTAAACGCAGTAGAATTTTTGTTTTATATAATTTGGGCCTACTCTTTACTTGGAAATAGATTTTATTTAGTTAATATATATTTTAGACAATAATTAATAATATTCATCTTTGTGTTAAACATAGTTTTCCTAGGCTTCCCTCTTTTGAATTCAAGCTATTAAATAAGTATAATACTTTTATTGTTTAACATGGATTCTTCTTGTTTTATAGTTATTTAATAGATTGTATAACATTTCTTGAAATATCCATTAATTATATTTTTGGGTATTAAATATTGAAAATATTTTAGATCGTAATTAAAAGTTTAATGTCTCAAAAAACAAAAGATAATAACAGAGAAGATTTAATTGAATATAACCAATATATATATATATATATATATATATAAGAACATAAATGCTAAAACAATTTTTATAATATAGGAGTAAGCGACAACAATCTGACCTAACATCGAACTTAAGTGAGCAGATCTGGGACTTTAAGTAAGTTAAGATTAATACATTGTTGTATTTTAGAGGTTTAAGGTTATACTTAGTTGTGACTATAGGTAGTTTGATTATGCGCATCCTTATGTGTACATGTTCTTGACTGTACAGTATATTATTTGCTTACTGTATTAATTTACAATTGTTATGTATTATATGATATAAATTGATCGCCTTAACTAGACTTAATAATATATGACCAGAAAAATTAATTGAACAAGCATTTTAACCCATTAAGGGAAACGTTTAAGGTTATTCAGCTAAATACCAGCCCCTTCGAAAAAGACAGTGCTGGATAATATAATTGGTTCCTTCTTTATCTTTAGTCGAACTAAGTGATAAGAGAAGAGGTCACAATAAAGGTAAAGTCAATAGTTCGAAGGTAGTCATAAGAAGAGCGATATCTCCATTGCACAAGTTTGGATTTGGTTATGAGTTGTTGAATTGAAATGTACGCTAAACTTCTCAACCTAGATTAGAGCGGGTGTAATTTCTTAAATCTCACAATAGAATAGAAAATGTTATGCGATGGCATTTGCTTGTCACATTGCACTAAAATAATTTATTGATAACCCTGTTTATGCTTTATGTATAGTCTTATGTCTCTAACCCAACTTACTAAACTGTTGGTTGCTCACATCTCTATAGATGTTGTTGTAAGTATTAGTTAGGAAGTAGCCTTATAATACCTTAAAGTTAGCAACTACTGGATCTTGGAGAGTGAGGATTAAAACTGAAGAACATATATATTTCTAAGGTTGTAACTTTTACTATAAAACTTTCCTTTGTCTAATAAAATATTACTTAGACAATATAATGCTACAAAATCATGTAAACACTCATTGTATTATTTGAATCTTAGTCTATATTCTTCATACATTCTTAGGTAAATAACTTGTTTAATTTACAAACTGTTTACTTCAAAGTAGGTTGGTCAAGGATGCCTTATGTAAATCAAGTCTAAGATAACGATTGTAAGGTCAACTTCTATCCTAAAATGGTTTGTATGGCGAGACTGTTACAACTCTACCATTTCAGGGCGTAACACTTTCGTGTAGCTGAGTTAAAGTTGCAATTTAAAGATAAGCATCTGGCATCAATCGGTAGACAAAGAAGGTTGTAAGCCAATTTGTTGTACTTTTTATTTTCCTCTTTCCTTTGTTGACTTGTAATCAAGGTTGATATGCCATCCCTTAAGCCTTGTAAAGAATTTCAAATTATTAATAAAATGAAGTTTTGGTATATGCTCGTCTGTTTTATTTTGTTTCTTTCTTATTGAGCTCATCGTCTTGTAATCACTTCTGGCCAAGGTTATAGCCAAAACTTGTAGGGTGCTCAAGGTTATAGCCAAGCACTAGTATGTCTTTTCCAAGCTCATAGGGTATATACCCAAGCTGTAGTGTTTTTGAGCTTTCGAATACACTAAGGCATGCTTGAGAATCTAATCGCTGGTCGTTTTCTAAATGGATGTTATGGTTAGCGTAATCAATGTCATTATTGGAATTTTTTAGGTCCTCAAATCATATGGACCATTAATGATGTGCACATGGATGTTGAGTTAGCAATCTACTCATCAAGTGAATGCTGACCATCGATCTCCTAATCATAACACATGGATATCTATAATGGTCATTAATGAGGTGACACTTTGCTTGGCTATGGTAGCTTATATAAGTGTCCTAAAGGTTGGTTTGATCCCCATTTGAATTTTCCACACTTTGAAACCCAGTTAAAGTACTTCCAAAGCTTTTAATTCAATTTCTTTCGCTTTTCCCTTAGTGTTTTTTTGGAAACTTCAATGGCTGAGCATAAGCAAAACTAATTAGCAAGAGAGGCATCTACAAATTAGGATCGTGGGGAGGGCATGCCTATCCTTACTCCCCCTCCCCCAATAATAGATGGCGATAGTAGCAACCGACAGTGTAGAGGTGAGCTTATCGTAGGAGACAAGGAGAAGAGTTGTGGAGGATAGGCTCAGTGTAAGTATGCTCCCAAAAAGAAGGAGAAGGTTATAAAACTATTTTCATCTAAGGAGGATGATCATATCGTAACCAAGGTTGAGTATGTGTATGTACATAATGAAAATCGGTAGCACTGGGTTTACCAAGAGGCTTCCCAAAACATTAATGTCTGAGAGGTAGAGAGGCCTAAGAGGGGTGATCGAGCATTAGACTACGGTGAAGATAAGCATATCTTCTACTTATACTGGAAGGTGATCGACATAAGGCTACATCTACCATTCACTGCCTTCTAATTAGAGGTATTCAACTATTTTTAAGTGTCCCCAAGTTCAGCTAGACATTGCTAACCTTTGAGGCCCTTTTTATATTTCACATGAGGAAGCCAATAGCTTGGCTTCTTTTGCCACTTTTTTTAATGTGAGCGAGAGGGGTGGGCATATTTTTCTAGCTAAGGAATGCAGGTAAGGTTGTTCCATGGTAAGAAGTTGAACATTGAGGATTAAAAGTACTAGTTCTACTAGGTAAAGTTAGTTCATGAGCTGGACTTTCTTATTGAGTAGAACAGGCCTCTTCGAATAAAGCTTATTGATTATTTCTAGGAAGAGGAGGATGATGAGGCAATGAAATGGATTTCGGACGTGACTTATTGGAAAGAGGAAGGCTTCCATGTAGAGGAGACAGTGAATTTGTAGCTACGAAGGGAGATGTTCATCCTTAGTAGATAGGTAAGGATGGTGATGTGGCCAAGGAAGGTAGCCTAGAGCTTGTTGCTATCAGTGGTTAGCAAGGGAGAGCTTGGGGCTACTCGTCCTTGGCAAGTATTTTTGCTTAGAATTATGAATCTTTGGTGTGCTAACTTTATTGTTATTCTTATAGCCTATGATTTATGTAGCAACTCCTTTGGGATTTGGATGTTAGAGATAAGATAAGGGAGCTAAGGGGGCAAGAGAAAAGAAAGAAGCCTTAAGTAGTTGCTCCAGCGGTAAAGAAGAGTAAGAAGGCTACTACCAAGAAGTGGAAGGGGAAAAGGCCTATGGGCAAAGGATTGAGGGAAGTCCCAACCGTTGTGCCTCTAGAACTTGTTGCCAAGCAACGAATGGTTGTAGGTGGTGTTGTGGTAGTAGAGGTGCTCGAGCAAGAGGTATATGAAGAGGAGGCACCTGTTGAGGAAAGGCTAGGGAAACTTATCTCTATCCTGCCAATGCAAGAGGAGCCTTTAGAGAGAAAGGCTACTAAAGCTATCAAACTACTCGAACACCAAGTGGGTACATATGCCACTCTGGTAGATAGTACGAGGAGGTGGTTGCTAGCTTACATAGTCAACCTTGAGGCTGATATGAGTAGAAGTGCCAGGGCATCTACTAATGGGTGAGTATATGCAGTGGCTCCCCCGTAGCCTCTAAAGAGGGAACATAGCTCGTTCTTCTGCAATAAGTGTTACAACAATGGTGTCCTAATCACACTAGAGGGGTTAGGTGATGTTATGAGCTTGTGCAGGTACATATTCGTATGTAAATGGCCCCTTCTTGATGTGGTATAATTTTGATCCTTATGTCCCACCTTTACCTTATTCAAGTCTTCATGAGTATGCATTTGCACTAACACTTGTTTATTTTAAGCTAGTTAATAGCGTTAGCGGGAGCTAGGAGAAGGCACGGGCCATAGCTTGGTAGGACAAGTATAATTAGCGTAGAATCAAGAACATAAGATTGAAGTAAGAGGTGACCAAGGTCAAGTCTAAGGCAGGCAAAGTTAGTCAGCAAGCCTAGGAGCTAGGGGTGACACTTGTTGCTTATGCAAAAGAATTGAAAGCAACCAAGGAGGACAATGAGGCAGCCATACAAGTTGCTGAGTTTGCTAAGCGGGAGGCGGAAGCTATTGAGGGGAGGTCGAGTTTGCTAAGAAGGAGGTAAAAGTAGCCATAGGGGAAGCCAATGTTGTAAGGGTAAAGCTCGAGGAGGCTAAAGTTCAGTTCCAAGAGAGGGAGCATGAACTGAAGGATGGGAAGGAGTTGATTAAGCAGTAATAGAAAAGCTATTTATGGAATTCAAGTCATGTGACAACTTCAGAGCTACTATTGATGAAGCCAATTAGGATAGAGTGAAGCTACCAAAGGAGGTGATTGAAGGGGATTATCCTCATATCAATTTTGACTATCCTGATTGGCTAGTTAGTAAAGTTCCAACTGGAGGAGACGGAGTAGATGAAGGAGTCAGGCTCGACAATAATAATGAAATTATTGATGAGGGCAGTAATGTTAGGAGAATGGCATGGGCGATGATGAGCTTGAGATTGCTTAAGGAGTAAACTTTTTGGTGGATTGTTTTCGGGACTTTGTAACCATTATGTGGTTTTTTCCTTTTCATTGTTTTTGCTATTGGTGTACATGGGTCAAGATGCTAACCCTTCAACCTCTATACTTATGATCATCAAAGTTAATGAAAGTTTGGTAAGTATGTTTTATTCCCTATTGCATACCTTTTGCTTTTTATGTTTGTTTAACCTTTACCCTCATACTCTTTTCATGTTTTACTTGTGCTTAATCATAGTTGCAAGTGTAAAGTTGTTCTTAATCTCGTACCTCCATAGAGTAGTATTGGGCATGGCTTGGGAACCTAGGAGCATCAAGTATATGAAGGCTAATTTTGGAAGGTCAAACGTTATAGAAAGTGTCTATGTATTCGGCCTATGCGAACCTTTAGGTATGAGTACTTGTTGGGTGCTCAAGGTAGGACTTGAGGCTTTATTATTCTTGGGTGTAGCAACCTACAAAAATGTCTAGACATTAAGGATGAGAATTGTCTTGACTTAGTATAGTGTTTTCATGCTTATGATGGACTTGGGTTGGAGGGGGGAGGGAGTGGGGGTAGGCGAAATAAGCTCAACTAAGTATCGAGCAGCTGACCTAGTTTGCTGAGTAGAACTAGTATGTCGAGCCAACCTGCTTATGACTAAGCTCAGTATAATTCCAACGTAGATCGCTGAGTTTAGATGCCGAGTAAACTTGATTATGGTTGAGATAAGACTAAGGTCGAGAAGCCTCATGTAAAGAAGGATCAAGGTCAGAGCTCAAGGAGGAAAACTGAGAGATAAAGTGCTTCCAATGTCTTACTTTTAGACACATAGCTAGTCAATCCCGAATAGATGTGTAATGACCATCAAGGAGAGAACCCTTAGTTTGAAGTGGAGAGAACAAGTAAAGGAGAAGAAGAGGTAGATGTTAGTCACCTATTAGATGAGTTTCAAAAAGACTTTGAGACCTTAACTCGACCTGAGTGGGAGATTGCTGTTTAGTTGTACAAAAATCTCTTAATACATTTGCTTCTTATGAGAATGAGCAAAGTGAGAATCTATTTCACACAAGCTACTAAGCAAATGGCAAACTATGTGCTTTGATCATTGACAAAGGGAGTTATACCCATGTCATAGCACAAGGACTAATAAAGGCTCTAAAGTTGTCGACTTACTTACACCATAAGCCTTATAGGATTCATTGGCTAAATGAGAAGAGAGGTCTACCTACTGCAAAGCAAGTCAAAATGCTGATTACTATTGGTGAAAAATACAAGGACAAGGTGTTGTGTGATGTCGTACCCATGTGTACTTCACACATGCTACAAGGTCGACCATGGCTCTTTGATTGAAAGGTACTCCATGATAGGTATAAAAACACTTATATGTTCTAAAAAGATGAGAAAAAAGTTATATTGACCCCAATGAGCCCTAAACAAGTTTAGGAGTTGTAAGAGAAGATTTTCAAATTGCCATAAAGGAAGTCCTTAGTGAAGCCATACTTGCCGAGGTGCAAGCATTGTTGCAAGAGTATGCTAACTTATTTCCTATTGACTTGCCAACAGGATTGCCCTCTTCAAAGGCATAAAGTATTACATTAACCTTCAACTTAGAGCTGTTCTGCTTAATCGACAAGCCTATAGATTCAATCTCAAGTAGGCAACCGAGCTAAAGAAACAAGTTGATGAGTTGAGTGAATGCAGCTATATACAAGAGAGCACGAGCCCCTATGCCGTATTGGCTATCCTAGTGTCAAAGAATGATAGCTCATGGAGAATGTGTATTAATAGCTGAGCAATCAATAAGATCACTATCAAGTATCAGTATTTGATCCCATGATTGGATGATATACTTGATGAGTTATATGGTGTGTGAATATTTTCCAAGGTTTATCTAAAGAGTGGCTACCACTAGATTTGAATGAGACTTAGAGACGAGTGGAAAATTGCTTTCAAAATAAAGGGTAGTCTATTCGAGTGGATGGTGATGCCATTTGGTCTTACAAATGTGCCAAGCACCTTTATGCAGCTCATGAATCATGTTTTAAGATCATTGAGTGGTAAATGTGTTGTTGTGTACTTTGATGATATTTTAGCATATAGTGCTAACCTCATATCTCATGTCATGTACTTGAGATATATTTTTGGTATCCTTCATGTCAAGCAATTTTTCGACAATTTAAAGAAATGCATATTCTGTGAAAACAAGGTAACATTCCCCGAATATGTTATCTTTGGAGGAGGAATCAAAGTTGATAAAGAAAAGACCCGAGCTATTCTCGAATGGCTAACACCACCCGGTGCTATAAAAGTTAGGAGTTTTTATGGTCTAGCTTCGTTTTATTGAAGATTCATTTAGAACTTCAGTTCCATAGCTGCCCTACTAACCGAGCTAACTAGGAAGAACTTTGAATTCAAATGGTCTAAGAAAGCTTAGAGCAGTTTTGATGAGATTAAGTCTAAGTTGACTTCTTCCCAGTACTTGTCCTACTTAACTTCCAGAAAGTTTTTGAACTACAGTGTAATGCTTCAAGAGTAAGTATTAGTGCTGTATTTATATAGGAACACCAATCCGTTGCATTTAGTGAGAAGCTTAGAGGTACTACTCTAAATTACTCGACATATGACAAGGAGTTTTATGCCCTTATTTGAGCCCTTCAAAAACCGACAATATTATCTGCTACCAAAAGAGTTTGTTATTTACATAGACCATAAGTCCTTCAAGCACCTCTAAGGCCAACAGAAACTCTCTTGATGTCATGCTAAATGAGTTGAGTTATTAGAAACCTTTTACTATGCCATCAAGTACAAGAAAGGAAGTGCAAACACCATAGCCGACACCCTTTCATGTTGGTATAATCTTATTACCATATTATAAGCTAAGATACTTGGGTTTAGCACCCTACCTGATCAATATGAGCACAACCCATGCTTCAGACTCTTAGTAACTAAGTGCACTATTGGAGGAATTGTGGATGGGTTCTATTTGAGCCAAGGGTTCTTGATGAAGGGACAATAAGTGTATGTGCCATAGCTTGGACAAAGAATTACTTGTTTAAGAAGCCTATGTTGGGGGCCTAATAAGCCATTTTAGTGAAAAGAGAATTGCTAACTTACTGAAAAAACACTTCTATTGGCCTATGATAATGAAGGATGTACGCAAAATTCTTGAACGATGCAAGTGGTGCAAGTGAGCTAAAAGAAGGAAGGAGCCATAAGGAGAATATACACTTCTACCCATACTTGAGCAGCCGTAGACTAATCTAAGCATAAATTTCATGCTCGAGCTACTCGAAACACCTCAGAAACATGACTCTATCATGGTGATGGTTGATTGATTTATCAAAATGAGCCACTTCATCCCTTGTTATAAAATCGATGATGCATTATTTGTTGTTAACCTCTTTCTGCAAGAGATCATACGGCTGTATGGAACTCTAAGAAGTATTGTATCTAATCATGATTCAAAGTTCATAAGGTTCTTCTAGTGAACATTATGGAAGAAACTCGGCACTAAGCTCATACTCAGTACTTCTTGCCATCTATGGATAAACAGCCAGACAAAAGTTGTAAACAGAACAGTAGGTAATCTCCTTCGAGCTATTGTTAGGAAGAATTTACATGATTAGGATATCTACTTGCCCATCATCAAGTTTGCTTACAACCGCTCCATTCATAGCTCAATAAGAAGGACACGTTTTTAGATTGTCTATGGAATCAACCCGAACTTATCATTGGATATGATTATTGTCTCAACTTCCTTAGGAGAAAGTTAGATCAGCCTGCAGTGCATAAAAGAGTTTTAGACACTGCATAAGAAGGTTGCTAAATAATTAGCCAAGATAGTGGCTTGATAGAAAGAGCAAGGAAGTCGAGGAAAAAGGCGAATCATTTGTAACCTAGGGGACCTTGTTTGGATTCACCTCAACAAGGAACAATTCCTAAGAAAAAGGACAAACAAGCTATCACCCAAGTTAAATGGCCCTTTTAAGATCCTTCGACGCATCAATAACAATGCCTATGAGTTAAAACTACCCAAAGCATATGAAGTGTGTCCCACTTTCGATGTCCTCAACTAAATACCCTATGTGTCAAGAGGAGAAGAAGAAAACTAAGATTTTGAGGCAAATCTTCCATAACCTTTAGAAACTAATGAATTGCTGACCTCTTGATCCATCACTCACGCTTGCCTCTGAGGCCTCCAATCTCTCACTAGGAGGATTCTCTCTTATCAACCTGCCAAAGACAAGCTCCTATACTTGGAAGAGTTATGGATAAACTCTCTAAAGTCCCAACTCAGATATAATTTGCTTTACTTAGACTCTTACCCAATCGATGACCACTAAAGTATCAAAGCCGAGGCCACTACATGCTGACCTCTCCTCATTTAGCCTACCAAACAACATCATTTAATCACCTTAGCAGCTCTAAACACAGTTCATCCAAAACAACCACAATATCAGTATAGCTCAATCATAGCGTCCTAAGATCCCTAAATATGTACCCATTGATAGGCTACCACCTATCTCCTATTTTCTAATACTTATACTATATTTTAATTTGTCCTTTATTATATTTATCCCTTTTTATACATACTAGGAATCTCTTTTTTATCTTGTCTTTTATGTAATTTTCTATTATTATATTTTTGCCTTAAAGGACTTACTATAAATACACCTCTTTACTATAGCCGTAATAATCTTACACACCTTACATTTAATAAATATTCTTGTTCTTGTGAAATACCCCTCTCTGAGTACATTTTCTCCTACCTTCTTATCTAATCTTATAAAGTAGCTTGAGATTAGTGGCAAGTGAACCTTAGTATTAGCTTGTGCAACATATCAGGTGAAGTACTAAGTCATGTTGGTACGTCATATCGTATTTGTTGGTACGTTATATCCTCCAAGCAACTTCATGTAAGCCACTATGTATTCTAACCTATCCATTGTCGTTTTCTTTGATATCTCAAAAGATCCACTTAGTTACAACTCCTACAATTTGTCTTAGTGATCAACTTAGCTTTTAGGCGCACATCAATAGGGGGGCCAGTAGTCAATAACAATAAAATCAATTGCCTGTGAACCGATGTGCTTATCATTGCCGAGCTGAATCGATAGCATTATCAAGCCTTTTGCTGGGATCATCTTTCCATCAATTTTAGCGAGGCTCTACTTGTAAGGCGAAAGTTCTTCTTCCAACTTATCTTTCATCTATTCATTAGTGGAGTAAAAGAGAACATTTGCCAAGCTACCATCGTCTATAAATGTTTTAGAGACATCGAAGTACCTAATTTCAGCGTTGATGACCAAAAGGTTGATATGGGGGGTAATTAATGCCCTCCTTATCATTGTTAGAAAAGGAAATAGTTTGATCTATTCTTAGCTTCTTTGCTCGGATAGAGAGTACTTCATGTTGAAGTTAAGGAGAGTAGTCTTTATCTAATAGTCCTAGTCCACCTGTGATTGTCTGTACCTCCCTACGGTAACCCTTACGATTCGTATCATTAAATAGATTTTCTTGCTACAATTGTTGTTGCTGCTATAGCTGATTAATGCGGCATTACTAGGTTCGATAAGGGTGGTTTTGCTTATCAACGATAAGGTGGTCGATGTGGCTTTTACAACAAGACCTTCAACTGCATTCTTGAGATGCCTATACTTGTCGGTATTGTAGCTACATGCACCATGGTAGTCATAGAATTTACTTGAGGCAAAGGCTTTGCATGTTTCTTTGATGCTCAAAGCGTAGGGTAACTATTCACAGACCTCACTGGGAGAGCAATATAGTGAGGTATAACTAGGATAATTAGAAAACTTAAACTTCTACTTCTACCTCTTGCAGCATTTTTTGGAAGATGAAGGGCATTCCTCACAATTCTCCAAGCATGCTCAATGGCATCTTCCTATGTTACGTACTGCTTAGCGATAGTCATGGATTCTTCGAAACTATATAGTCGTCACAGTACTGTGACCTCAAAGACTTTACTGCAAGGGTTTAAGCCGTAGATGATTGCCTAAAGGGTTGTTTCACTCTCGATTTTAGGAATGAGGAGCTTAGCATAGTTGAAGCACTCAAGGTAAGCTCGTAAGGTTTCGTTTGGGTATTGCTATACATTATACAATGTGGACAAGTGCTTATGTAGCACCTTATCAGTAAGGAAGTGTCGCTTAAATCTAGTGGTGAGGTCATTGAAAGATAAAATGGAACTACCTGGAAGTTGGTTGAACCATACTAAAGCTGCTTTTGTAAGTGTACTTGAAAATACTTTACACATGATGGCGTCAAAGAAAACGTATAGGTTCATCATTGTGTGAAAGTATGCTAGGTGCTCGTTTAGATTACCCATACCATCATATGTATTCAAGTGGTGGAGTGGCATGTCTTATGGGAGAGTTTCTCCTAGGATGTCTAGGAAAGGGGCTCTTACTCACCATTGCACCTGATTTTCAAGTAGAGGATTCAAGACGCTTCTGATTACGTAAGCTAAAAGCGCAGCTAATTTGCTCATTAAGCTCTTAAGTGTTCGTCTCATCAAAGTGCTTTGGCAAATGCTTAGGGGAAGGGCGCTTTCGTATTCGGCTTATGCCAAGCTATGTACCTTAGTGGTGCACCTTGTCACAATCGGTGTTCAACTGGTCACGCAAGTCCTCCAATGGATGATGCTCAAGCTAGACATGTTTGCATGGGTACACAAGGTTTATGAGTGGGGGGATAGGTGAGCTCTTAGGGTGCCTGTTGGATTAACTAACGAAGCTAGTAGATGTTTCTTAGAGATTAATCCCATTGTTGGGATTAGCCTTTTCCTTAAGCTTCTAGGTAGTTACTAATTATTGCCTTAAGTTAACATTGTCTTGAAGGACTTTTGCATTGGCCTCTAACAATTCATGAAGCATTTCCTTCATCTATTTCATCTCTAATGATTGTAGCTCCATTTGTGGCGGTACCAGTATGGTTATCAGTTGTTCATCACCACCATCGCTTAGGTATGTTGGATGAAGATGTGTGTTCTTACTCTTAACCATGTTAATGAGTTTGCATAAACGGTGAGCACCAAATGGTGATAGTAGGTATCATATGTGTAACTCTTAGGTGAACTCTTAGTAGTTTGTTAGCCATATGCTGCGATGTACCTACAAAAAACCACTTATGGCATTACAAGGGAGGGCCCTCCAACACTTAAGTTAGCGAGGAGAGTATTTGAGTTCTAAAGAATTTGAGAATTTTTTAGTTGAGAGTTTTCGAGAGGTTCCAAGATCTTTTACCTGCTAGCTCCCCTTCTTTATGTGGCAAGAGAGGAATGGTTGAAACGAAATCTAAGGAGGTGGCAATATCAATATAAGAAAAGACTTACACCATTCTACCAATTGATAGGAGCTTGGACGATGAGCCTTTCACATCGATAAAGGGTGGCCATAGTAGCCTAGATCTTTAGGCTGTGTATTAGGTAGTCATTCGACATTTGATGAGGAAAGAGAAAGAGGCGAAGAGAGGAGAACGAACGTAGCAATGCCAAGCGACAATTTCCCCGAAGGCTGCCTTGAGTGGGAAGTGAGTTCTTTCCCTATTGTCAAAAGTTAAAGCTAGAGGATAATGGAAAAGGACTCCTTGAGCGCTTGGGATTCAACTCGAGTTGAGCAAGTAGGGAAAGAACTCACTTCCTGGGCCTCTAGAGCCTTGAGCCAAAAGATGACCGTCAACATATCCTATATAATTGTATAATCAAATGCTTAAGATGAACTTGTATTTATTAGATCATTTTTCATATGAATATTGAAACCTTTCTTTTGAATATTTCCTTTACTCTTTGCATATGCGACATTTTGATACTTCAAGCGTATGAAAGTGCATGTAGAACCTATTTAAGATTTCATTTAAAGTTAAGTTGCAATTAGATATTGATTTAGCCTCTCAAATTTGTATGACTAGTTTAAAAAATTCAGACCCGTAATTTAAGAATACAAAACACTTGATTTATAGGTTACATAACTTGTAGAAGAAAAAATCCATGAATAACCTCTTTATTCTCCCTAATAATGAAGCATTCAATGTGTCTTGGAATGTGTCAAATGACAATGCAATTAAAACTAGGGTAAGACACTAATTCGATACAATTCACCCTTTCGAACTAAATCAAATCGAATATTATTTTAAATTTCTTTTAAATCTAATTATATGGTTTAATTTATAATTTACTAAACTGAAAAGAAAAATTTTAATCCAATTTGATTCGTGGACCGAATAACTACCCAAAAAAATAACTGCAAACCATGATGGTTCTTCAAGTTCCGCGATTTCCAGTATTTCTCGCAATGGAAGATTCCAAACCATTTCGGATTAGGAAGAGGGTGAGCTTTTAGGAAGTGGGTCGCATCGGTATACGAAGGAATCTATATGTAAGTTTGAAAGGCTTTCTTGTTTTCATTTGAGCAACAAAATGTGCCATGAATTAATTATAATATTCTTGGACGCACATGCTGAACATGAAGTGATTCTTCTCGTCTTAGCCCATGACGGTTGATATTGCAATTAAGGTATCCGATGCATGCATTTCTCGTCCACCACCAATGACGAAATTTTGTTTTGCAGGTAGAAATAACTCCTTCACATCTTGTCATAACAGTAAATTAGCAACAAGAGCAAGACATAAATGTTGAACATCTGGAAGACATAAATTGTGAAGGCAATTCAATATACAGTGTGTCTCAGTCTTGTTTCCCGTTTGTTGTTTTCTTTTATTTTTTTTTCCCCCTTAACATGATCAGTTTGGCAATTCAGTCAAGAACCGATACTTATAGCCAAACAAAACCACAAAACAAAACTAAGCATTAAGACAAAAATCGATTTATCAGTTCGATTCGATTTAGTCCAATCCAATCCAGTTCAGTTTATAATTCAATCAGTTTTTTAACTCAAATTTTAATTGAAATATAATCTTAAAATTGCAATTTAGCACCCAATATCATAGCACAATAGGGGATGAATCTATTAAGCTACTACTCCTTAGATCAAGGAAGAAAAAAAGAAAAATCATAAATACAGGCCTGTTATGTCCCAAAAATTTTTAAATGCGATTCCAAAATTAAATAAAATAAGACAAACTACTCTATAATTAGTTCAATATTGATAAGTTATTCCCCTATGTAAATAAGAACTTAACATAATGGTCCTGATTATTTCAAAGTGATCCATATCATTCCATATAAATTGTGTTACTGCCATTCTATGAGAAAAATTTTAACATTACGTAAGAAGGTCTGAATGACTCGACTTTCTGTGACGTATATTAAGTTACTAATGAATGTGACAAAATGAGATTCACATGAGTTTATATTTCCCAAGATACACAAAACTAATACACTTATATCCTACATTGTCCAATTCGAACTATTTAATCGGTTGAAATTTAGTTGGCTTAACAAATAAATATTTGACAATTGAGTTATCAGGATGTTGCACTAAGGAATTTCTATGTTGACGTTTGGATGGCTTGAACACTGATGGAATATGCAAGATACCCAACCCAAGGTTTAGGAAGGTTATATCCTAAACCTCATATGGATTATTGAAAGATTGCATGCAATATTTATATTGTATAGTCGGTCGTGCATAATACATGCTTAACAACTTATTTGACCTTTCTTGTATACATTATAATGAGTACGTACAATTCACATCTCATTGGGACATGTGATACGTGCTCACCATTAAATAGATTGATTTTTGCAGATAACATCAGACAAGCTTAAGAAGAGCTACCTAGCCGTAAGACTTATGACCATCGTAGAAATAACCAACCTCTTGTATAAACTTGGTTGTAGACTTAAAAAGTCCTACTTATAATTGCACAAACATAAGTGATCTCTCTTTTGATGAAAATGATTTAGTTTTAATAACTACTTGTTTTATGTTATTATTATATAAAGGAAAAGACATAACATTAAAATGTCAGATTTAAAATATATATATATATATATATCAATGTTTAACTCTTCGCTTTTCTTATTATAAAATTCATCTTTAAAGAGATCTTGGAGATGATACTATATGCATAACTTCTTCCGTTATTAACCTTCTTTTAAATTTTAAACCCTTTTTTCAGATATCAATTATAAAAGATTTATGGTGTTTCTAAGAATTAGTATGTGAAATAGTATGGGAAGACAAAGATGAAAAATTAAATTAAAGAAAAATCATGAAAAAAAAAAGATATTGAAAAGATAAAAAAGAAAGACAACTCAATATAATGATACTAATACTATTACCATATATAATGAAAAATAAAGGCATAAATGAAAGATAGTATAATATGTTATATACAATAAAAATTTCTAACCTCATCACTAATGACAGCGATGATAGTATTGAATGTGTTCATGTGACGACAATGATAAAATGTGGTGTTGCGGTTTATTTTATAAAGCTATTGCTCTTAAAAAAGACACTTTTACCTTTTAATACGTAATAACTTCACTTATTAATGTTGTATGGTATTTATAATTGATTGCTTTGAGAGGGGGAGAGAGAGAATTAGTACAAAGTTATAATTTCTTACCAACAAATAAGGTAAATCATTAATATCCTTAATATAACTTATAAATATGGTAAGTGGTTAGTTTGAAATTTGATTTAAAAAAAAATTTTCTTTTTTTAATAATAAAAAAAGGAAAGTTTGGAGTACACGGTCAATTTCAAATTTTACCTACCATAATTAACTAACATATTTAAAGAATTTCATATCTTAAAATCTAAGTGTGATAGGGAAAAAATTTATATTCACAATGATTTTGATTTGTCGAATGAAAAAAAAAAAAAATGTTTGATATAACTTATTGCAAATTGCTATTTGCTAAAGTTTCAAGGGGCTAACCAACGTGAGTCCCTATGCTTGTCCAAAAAAACAGGAATTAGAAAAAAGTTATGTAAGCCTGCGATGTTTGAAATGGCTACCGTTGGAATTTGGATGCATTTTCTGTGCAAAATATTCACATGTATTTTACGATTTTCGAGGCTGAAGAACCAACCATGCCTGCTACGGATGGGCTAAAAGCCCAGTTCTTTAACTTTGTTTTTTTTTTTTTTCGCAGGCCTCAACTTAATTTGAACCCAATTTTATTATTGTTTGGGGGTCCGTATGGCTCTCCCTTCCCCGGCCCGTTCCTGGTTCTGGAGGTCCATTCTACTACTAGGCTTTTTTAAAGATCATTACACCCTTTTTATGTGAGTTTAGTTATGAGCATTGAAACCTCTAAATCTTTGAAGAATGCTTTTAGATCCAGTTATACTATTTCTCTATTGAATAAAATAATAAAAAAAATATACACTTTAAAAAATTAAATAAATAAAAATCAATAATAAAATAGTCTGTACCAATTTAAATGCACTTTTATTAAAGATTTGAGGTTGTAATTACTCAATTTCAAAAATAGGGGATTAAGCACATACACAGCAAATATAAGATTTTTATTTGTAATTTAAAAAGAAAAAAAAAGGGGGCTATTTTACTTAACAGCGATCACTTAGACATACATATTGAGCATGGAGCTAGACTGTAGATACGATAGGACGTGCCTTTAGCCGTTCACAATCATAAAGGGCTAACATGGTTTGGGTTGTCAAGAGATACACAAGAAATAGAAACTCGATAAAGCAATGGTAAGTGACCTACATACCCCATCTCCCTCACTAGAGCTGATTTGTTACGACTGACTTATTATGTGAGGCGACATGGTATAAAATGTGCTCTAGGGTGGCTGCATCATCCTTTGTCCACTAAGGTATCCCCCTTACTTCTACGACGGACAATATCGGATACAGATTTTGCTACCCTACTGTCTATATTTTCGAAATGATCGATCCCGCAATTTTACAACCGGAAGCAGCAGGTAACTTTTTTAAATAGCCAGTAATGCTTCCATATACTGTGGGGCGTCTTTTGGGTTTTCCTTTTTTTCTTTTTCTTTTTCTTTTTTTTTTTTTAATTTTTCCTTCCTTCATGTTATACAAAGCATGATACAAACATATATTTTCAGTATTTATTTTTTTTTTTTATATATTGAAATTCATACAAAATAATATATTGTAATTTATTATAGAAGAAATATATTTAGATCTCTATGTATTTGTATAGTTATACATAATATAATTAAATAATCATATTTTAATTATTAAAATTCTAACTATAAAGCGGATTCACCTTTTTTGACATACTAGAATATTGCATTCATGTTACAAAAGCAAACGTAATTCAATATTAGATTATATAATTTTCTAAAGCCCGTTGAAGAATCAA
Source organism: Lumnitzera littorea (assembly GCA_024138015.1). Classification (NCBI taxonomy): domain Eukaryota; kingdom Viridiplantae; phylum Streptophyta; class Magnoliopsida; order Myrtales; family Combretaceae; genus Lumnitzera; species Lumnitzera littorea. The sequence goes on along the minus strand of JAMXBB010000002.1, from coordinate 113,834,392 downwards.
TTAATTGACATATCTTATTAACATATACAATTTTCATGAAAATGTCTAAATGCGAGTAATGCATTTTGGAGTCTGTTAAATTAAATTTTCACTTACGTCCAAGATCCACTTTGTTTGTTTTCTTTTTTTTTTTTTTACTTCATGTTTTATAAAATATGACTGAAATTTATATCTCTGTTATTATTCTTTTTATCTTATACTGAAATTAATGTGAAGTTATGAACTATAGTTTTATTATATAAAGAATATATTTATATATACTTTTCTTATATGAACAATATAATTTAGTAACCATAATACAATTACTCAAATTCTAAATAAAAAACAATTTCCCCCTTTTTGTACTAGTAGATACTACACCCAAAAAAAAAAATCGACACAAAGATATCAAAGCATGAATCCCTATTTTACTATTTAGATATAATGGATATAGCTATTAATTTAATATATAAATTAAAATGTTGAAAAAGTATGGAATTGATTTAATATTCTTTTTTGGTCAATGAAAATAACTAATATATTACTAGACATATATAAATAGTTATGGTCAACACTTAGATGTAATACAACTTGGATCCATTTTTTTTTTCCTTCATGTTTTATAAAATACTAGCAAACGTGCATGTATGCAGAAAATAAAATCAATAATTCAAAGAAGTTTAAAACATAAAAGAAAATTAATTTACCCAAAAAAAAATAATTATGAAATCAAATTATGTAGATGATAAATAAATATAGAAAGATTAAAGAAAAAATAATGCTAGAATGGCGTTAAAAAGGACAATAAAAAAAAGAAACCTATAACTATAATATATATGTCTTTGTTAAAATAGACCAAAAAAAAAAATTAATCACATTTATTTTCATAATCAACTAAATCACTATGGAAGTCCCTATCTCCATTACTATCATCATGTTCATATAGCCACCACTTTCCTACCTCCATCACCTTAGAGTTACAACGGTGGAAAGAAATATAAAGAAGAGGAGAGCATGGGAAGGAAAAAATAGAAGGGATAAATAAGTGTACATACTAAATGGTAGAGTTGAAAGGTAGGTTCTTAAAATATAGGAAAGTTTTCATTACATTAGTAAAGATGGGAAGTTTTTTGCAATTTTTTAAGCATGAAAATTTAGTAGATGGAAAAACTATTAACTTGTGAAATTATTGTGAAATTAATGAATCAATTATTACCTAATATATAGTAATTAATTTTACAAAATATGATTTAAGGACATTTTGAGGTATTTCATGGATAAAAAAGTGCGATAGTTACTTAAGCTCCTTAGAACTTTAATAATATAGATGACTAAAATTTATATTTTTATTATTATTCTGTTGATCTTATATTTAAATTGATGCAAAGTTATGAATTATAGTTTTACTATATAAAGAATATGTTTAGATCTATATATCCTTATTTTGATATAAATAATATACTTCAATAATCAAAATGCAATTACTAAAATTATAAATAAAAAACACTTTCCCCTTTTTCATACTAGTAGATACTACACCCAAAGAAAAAAGGGGCAATAAAGACGTCAAAGTGGGGCTCCCATTTCAATATTATTATTATAGATATAATAAATGTAGCTATTGATTTAATATAGGTTCACATGTTGAGAAAGTATAAGATTGATTTAATATTCCTTTTTGCTAATGAAAATAAGTAATATATTACTAGATATAACGTACCTAGTTATGATTAATACTTAGTAGTAATTGTTAATATAGTGAAACAAGTCTTACATTAATGAAATAAGACTTAAAACTTAAAATGGTGAAAATGAGGATAAAGTTATGAAATAAACCTTGCCTTAAAGAAATGAGCTATAAAATAGTGAAAGTGATGTTGATATTGTGAAAAAATATATTTCTATAGTGAAATAAGCTTTACTTTAAGAAAATGAGTTTAGAAATGATAATGATATTAATATAATAAAATAGGCTTTACTTCGAAGAACTAAATCTTTATTTTGGGAAATGATAAAATCCTTCCTTATAATGAAGAGAGTGATAATGTAGTGATTATAGTCTTATTTCAAAAAAATAAGCCTTCAAATAGTGAAAGAAAATAAGTCTTAAATGGTAAAAAATAGTGTTTATTTAGTGAATTGACCATAGATTTAATTAAATAAGTTTTGCAATGACACTCAAAACCTAGCTCATTTCACTATATTAAACATATTTTAATCATTAAGAGACTAATTGTCACCATTTTAAGAGTTATTTACCTAATGAAGGGCTTGTTTTACCACAGAAACATTGGTTTCAGTATTACAATGCTCGTTACTTCAAAAGAAGGCCGATTTCACTAAAGTAGTCACATTTTGACCATTTAGAGGTTTGTTTCCTTAAAGTTGCAAAAATAATATAGTTTTTACTATTTGAAGGCTCATTTCTCCAAGAAAAAGTTCATTTAACCACATAAATGTTTATTTCACCATTTTAACCCTTATTTCCTCAAAACAAACCTAATTTTACCACGCTAATACAGTTTTATTGGTTAGAGGCTCATTTTCCTTATAAAAGACTCATTTCACCAATCTAATGTTGATTTCCTCAAATTAAGTCTCATTTCATAATTATAGGCACATTTCTACTATTCAAAGGTGTATTTCCTTAAAGTAAACCTTATTTTATCATATCATTTCAATTTTCATCATTTCAAACTTATTTTTCTCAATGCAAGGCTCATTTCACTAAGTTAATGTTTGTTTCTTCGAAACATAATTCGTTTAACCATATTTGATACATCTTCACCATTTAAAGGCTTATTTCATCGTAGTAATATGAATTTTCACTATTTAAAGAGTCTTTTCTCTAATGAATAGACCATTTCACCATAGTAACATTAATTTCACAATTTCAATTCTCGTTTCCTTAAAATATGGTTCAATTATAAGATGAAACAGTAAAGTCCCTATCTATAGTTAAAAATGTGATAGTTTGGTGAAATAAACCTCATTTTTAAGAAATAAGCCTTCAAATAGTGAAAAAAGGAAATAATATAGTAACCATTTCAAAGCTTATTTCCTCAAAGTAATCCTTATTTTACTAAAGTAAAATAATTTCCACTCTCTAAACGTTTGTTTTCCAAATGAAAGGCTCATTTCACCATAGAAAATGCCAATTTCACCATTTCAACATTTATTTCTTCAAAACAAGTATAATTTCACCATATTAATTGCATTTTCACTATTAAGAGGCTAAATAATTCTTATTTTTCCAAACTAATATGGTTTTCATCACTTAAATACTCATTTTACCTATAAAAGACTTATTTCACTAAGTTAATGTCAATTTTACCATGTCAATGCTCATTTCCTTAAATTAAGACTCACTTTACCATTATAGGTACATTTTCACCTTTTAAAGACTTGTTTCCTCAAAGTAAATCTTATTTCATCATATTATTACAATTTTCATGGTTTTAAACTTATTTTCATAATGAACGGCTCATTTCACTACAGTATCGCCAATGTTTCCATTTTAAAGCTCCTTTCCTCGAAACATATTTTATTTCACCATATTAAATGTATTTTCATTATTTAAAGACTTATTTCACTATAATAATACGGTTTTTATATTTTAAAGGTCATTTTCTTAATGGATGGCTCATTTCTCTATGGAAATATTGATTTCACCATACCAATGCTCATTTCCTTACAACATGATCTCATTCACTATATTAGACACATTTTCATCACTTAGAGGTTTATTTTACCACAATAATACAATTTTCACCATTTAAAAGTCATTTCCCTAATAGATGACTTATTTCACCATAGAAATGTCAACTTCACCATTTTGATGCTCCAATTCAAAATAAAGCTCATTTCATCAAACTAGTTGCATTTTAACCATTCAAAGACTTATTTTATCAAAGTAAGCCTTAGTCAATAAAGTGATATGATGTTAAACCATTTGAAAGCTCATTTTTCTCCAATAGAAGGCTCATTTCATTACACAAAATGCTAATTTCACCATTGCAATGCTTTTGTCCCCAATTGATGGCTAATGTAACTATACAAATGTCAATTTCAATATTTAAACACTTATTTTCTCAAGACGTAGCTTATTTCACCATATTAGATACATTTTCACCATTTAAATCTTATTTTAACATATTAATACAATTTTTACCATTTGAATGCTCATTTCCCTAATAAATTGCTCATTTCATCACTTTAATACCTATTTCCTCAAAGTAAAGTTTATTTCATCATATTAACTACATTTTCAACTTTAGAGGCTTCTTTCTTAAAAGTAAGTCTTACTTCTCCAAATTAATATGACTTTCACCATTTAAAGGCTCATTTCCCTAATAGAAGACTAATTGCACCATTATAACATAAAATTTTATCACTTCAATTCTTATTTCCTCAAAATAAGGTTGATTTCACTATTCTAGATGCATTTTTATCATTCAAAGGCTTCTTTCCTCAAATTAAGCCTTATTTTACCACACTAATTGACTTTTACCGTTTTAAATTCATTTCCCCCAATGGATAACTCATTTCACCACATAATTACTTCTTAACACTTGCATCAATTAAATAAGCTTTAAAATGGCAAAGCAATAGAAGGCCTTCTTGTGGTGAAAAAGGTCTTAATATGGTGAAAGAGGTGTTAACATGAAAATATAAGACTTAATTTGAAGAAGTAATCTTTAAAATGGTGAAAACAATTAGTGTGGTGAGATAAACCTTACATCAAAGAAATGGGTGTTGAAATTGAAAAATAGTAAAAACCATTCTCGGAGTGAAAATTATTTATGTGATGAAATAAGCCTTATATCAAATAATTGAGTCTTCTTATGATGAACTAATAAAATCACTCTTTATGAGAAAAGGATGATAAATAGTGGAAATAAGTCTTCATATTGTGAAAACGATTATATGTAGAGTTAAATAAGATGTCTTGACCTAAAAGTATTGATGATAGATCTACGATGCTCATGAGCTACAACTAGGAAATGTAGCAATAGATGCCCAAAATAACAAAACAAAGAAAAAGAAGATAGATGAAATTTGCTTGTCTTTGATTTTGCAACTTTTGGAATGTATTGAAGTCTCATGTTCAAATGTTCTATAATGGTACTGAAAGATCTGCAATTAGAATAGCCGATTGCATTTTGGGCTTACTTATTTCAATGGTCCCAATCTTAGTTCTATCATCGAAAATTTGCCCAAGTAGGCATTGAATGAAATCGAAGTACGTCTTACAATTGATTTCTCGGAAAAGGATCTTCTTTTATTTATTTATTTATTTTTTTCTTTCTGGCATATTTTGCAAACCCATAAAGGAATTGGCTAATCCACCTAATTTTATTTTGATTGGTGCATGATTTCTTTAAAACAACTTTAGGAAATATAACTTCAATTCATCATAGAAATCATAAAAGACCGATAGGAAAGAAATTTAAATGAACAAAGCAACCTCTCACAATTACTTTACTATAATTCAACTATACCAGGATCAAAACCTAGCTATTAAGGATTGCAAAGAGTTAACAAGTACCTAAAATGGGCATATATATAATATGTTAAGTATGTTACTCTACTCCAACAGAAAAATCCTGGCTTGTGTAGCTTTATATAAACGAATGACACATCAACAACCCCTGCCTGCGAAAACACGTGATTTCTGAAGCAAGATATCCTTTTGCAAAAAGGAGAAAGAAAATGGTTACCAAAATTTTCAGCCCAATTACCAAGACTTTTTACAAGCAAAACAATGTTCTCAATTTTTAATGTCGCTTAACAACTCCCAGCCACCAAATTTTGAATAAAAGAGAGCCATACCTCAATTTGAAATGGTGATGTTGTTAGGGGATATTTCTTTACAGCTTTGCCATTGTTTTCCTACCAAGAACTTCTCGAAATTCCTCTTCATCGACTTCAAAAACTGAGATGGAGGAGTCATATTTGGTCCATTCACATCAACCTGCAGTTAGAATAATTTGATCACATATTTTCATTCGCATACCATACGGTTGAATGAAGAAAATGCCATTATCCTTACCTTATTAAAGATGGAAAATTCAGCTTTAAGCCTTGTTAGGATAAATTTCTTAATCTCATGATTAGAGCTAGGCTCTTGTCTATCAAGTTGATTGCAGCGAAAGCCAAAATCTCAAACACTATAATACACAAAGGTAAAAGTATTTAAGAAATGATATTTTGCACAATAGAGAAACTTAAAATGCAACATCAACCTTGTCGAACCATTTGTCCCCCATAATATCTAGTATCATGTGAAGTTTATATCCTCAATGAGTATATTCAAATACATTCAATTGCCATGGATTGGCTAGAAGAACATACATATCATATAAGGACGGTTCAATGAATTATACTTTAGAATATATTAGAGTAGCTTTCATCAAAGATACATAAAGTTGGAGGACAATGAAACAAACATGGTACTATCTAAAACCAACAGCGCCATCACTTAACACAACAACCACTAATAAATCTTGCATTCAAAATAGAATTTCGATATTCAAAATTGCACGAAATAGCAAACTGTCTTAAATAATATTGTCTTAAAAAATAAAAAGAAAAGAAGGTCAATAAGTTCCTCTAACTTCAGCTGACCTTGGGTCTTGTATTTTTCTTAAATATGGGAGAGTTTTGAATAATTTGATATTGTCAAACCACTAAAATGAGATGATACCGTTAGCTAGACATGACAAGCTACATAAGATTAACAAAAACAAATAATCAGAAAAAAAAAAAAAGGAAAACAAAAAACAGAGGAAGTACCTGCAATGAACCAAAGGGGATAATGGTGTAATTGCAATAATAGTAGAAGTGTAGTGTTATGTGTTGTAATTGTAATAATAATAGAAGGGTAGAATAGGAAATGCCAATATACTAATAAAGGATAAATAGTGTAAGAGAGAGGTAGCTTGGGGGTTTTTATTCTATTAAGTCTTGTTAAGAAAGATATAGGGAAAGGACTGTACTCTTCCTCTAGAGTGTTCAGCAATCCTAGTTGGGAAGTGCCATTAATGGTGATTTTGCTTCTCAATTGTCCAATTTACATCCAGTTGTTCTTTTAGTTTGTTGTTTTATTGATATCCAAATCCTAGTCGTTCCAATACCATTTTAAAGCTACATAGACAATCAAGAGAACATTTCCCTAAATTTGCTAAAAGGAACATCCTTCATATCAGCATCCTGAAGTCAGGTAGCAATGGAACATCATAATTAAATATATAACGTGTAATTTTAAGACAAGCCACCATGTGAAGTCTTTATTTTGCTCATGCAAAGTAAAAACTTAACTCTCCACAAATACAAAAGAAAGCAATTAAAAATGTCAAACCACATTAGGATACAGGGAAAAGTAAGTGAACTTAATGAATTCTTATAAAACCAGCAGTCACAGAGGCCTCCTCCATAAAATTAGTTCAAGAATATTAAAAAAGGAAAATAAATAAATAAATTCAGTCTGCATTTGCCTCACCAAAAGTGTGTATTGAAAATTCTTGTAATCAAAATTTTGCAATTGTCATACATTAATCTCAGAAGTATGCAGATATTGGAAAATAAGTGGTCGTGGAAAAAAACATAACAGCCAGCTGCTAAAGAATTATATGGAAGACATCATTTTTTTTTTTCCTTTTTTCTTTTAATTAGAAATCATTTCTCTCATTTTCCAAATGAAATTTTAAGGAATACATGGACACCATCACCAACCACCACCACCTCCTTGTACCATTATTTGCCACTAAAAACAACTAGTAACTACCAACAATAGTAATATATAACAAGTCTTGAACTGTCTCATAACAAATGTCATTTTCTGCTAATAAACATACCTTTCAAATGAAACAATATCTATAGCTACTTTGTTTGAAGAGAAACAGATAGGTGAGGAATTGAATTGAAAATTGTAATAATTTCAATTGCCTAATTTGTGATTTTAATGACTTAAATTACTAAAATTAGGAAAAAGTACACTCTTTTAATTGAAAAGTACTATGTTTCTTTATAGATCTGTTGTCATTAAGGTCATCTTGCACATCACCTATGCAAGCTTATGTCATGAATGTGCAATGCTCTCTTCAATGCTAGTGGCACTAATAGTGATCAACGCAACTGTACTTATACTTTGAAACTTAAACACTGTCAACATAGATAAATTGAATGAGCACAATCAAATACAAGAAGAGAAACTTTGACATTGTAGTTGCCATTCAATTTTCCTAACTTCTCAAAAATTACCTTAAAATTTTTGGAAGTATAAAAAATATACCTATTTTTTTCAACACATAGCTCATTAATGAAATCCTACAAACACAATTGTATATAAGCATCCTTGCTACATTACTACTAGAGCAATCTTACTGGCCAAAAAAGGCAGAGCGCAAAATTAGATTTTGCCATATATTTAGTAAATACTAACGGAGCCCAACTATACCAATGGGTCTTATGATTGTTACAAGAAATCACCGTTCTAAGTATCAACCTCCCTTTGATAGTTTTAAACAGTTACCCGAAAAGGGGAAAAAAATTAAATCTTTGCAGTACATATAAACCTAAGTACACTCCATGAGCATTGGAAATCAATTAGGGTTCCCATGTCCAAATATTGTAATACAACTTTTCAATATGATGTGTTATGGTAAATAGATAATAAGAAAATCTTACTTTTCTATGAAAGTGTTCCTCCGAAATACTAGAGACAATCTCCCCAAGCTTAATCTCAACCAAGGCATCGGAGGAGAACAATTACAAAGAGGTAGCGATGTTGTTGAATGGAGAACATGACGCTTGAAAATTGCTGTAGAAGGAGAGAATGGAGGAAGATAGGAGAAGCAGAAGCGATGGAGGGAGAGAGAAGAGATAGGCAAGAAGATGAAGAGAAAGGCAATAGTTAACATGTTTTACTTGTACAACCAGTGAAAAGTAAACGGTAGTGGAAAATCTTACAGGTCGAGGTTTAATGTAAAAAAAAAATGGACGATTGAAGATTGTACAGAACCGATCTCATATTTTTTGATGGACGGGACCGTAAAAAGCTCCGTCAAATACAACTAATCCATTGCTAGTTATGGCACAGACTGAGCATTTTCTTTATACTTGAGTCTTAACATCTCCACAATTTACAAAAATAGACTTCCCTCGTATCTATTAAATTTTTCATTTATCCACAGTATATGTGAGCTTCAAATCAATTAATAAAATCAATAATACTATATATATCTAATTACTTAATATAATAAAAATATTAAAAAATTGATTAAAAATGAAAAAGGAGCTAGAAAATTTATCGAACCCTTATCATCTTGATCAACTATCTCTAGACCATTGAGAAACTAAAAGGTTAAAGACTCAAGTAGAAGGGTAAAAATATATATCTTATTTTCCCTAAAAATTAAAATAACAAGATGAGGAACTACTTTAAAGTAAATAGTGAAAAACGTATCTACGTATAATCAACCCCCAAGCTATATTGACTGATCTTTTTCTTAAAGGAAAAATTCGAAGCTATGTATTTTAACTAATCTACAGCTATTAGAGGCAAGCAATTCGTTGTGTGCTCCGAATTGCAACCAGCAGCATGCTATTAGAAGTTTCCCTGATTTTAAATTTATGGCGCACATTTAATTCTTAAAATTAAAATATTTACTGCAGCACGACGTTTTTGTTGCATTAAATAAAAATTAAAAACACCAACAAGCTGGACACAAAATTATATTTATCGCAATTTAATTGCTGCAATAAGTCAGATTTCTTATAGTGCCAAAAAGTAATTAAAAACCTTTAATATTACGTATTATTATAAATTAGCTTTATTTATAAGGATACAGTAGACATTTAATTGACTGAATGAAATATTTAGATCCCAGCTTAAATTACGTTTGATTATTAAAAAAAATAATTATTATTGGAAACCTTTTCCTCGAGTTTTTTTCCTCCTAGGAAAATAGTTTTCATATGTTTCATTTGATTGATAAAAATATACGAAAACATTTCCTAACTCTTTAGTTTTCACATGTGAGACAACACATCAATAGCAAGATACTAAGATTAAATATATAGAAGTAATTTAAAGGAATAAGTAGCGAAGTACAAATATGAACTGAACTAAAAGAGATCAACAATCATAAATTTAAAAGATAATGAAAATATTTATCCCTTAGGAGGTACTAATAGCGAATCCACCCATCTTTAAGGATGTAAAGGGATGTGTTGTAATATAATATCTAACCCATCTGACCTATTAAAAATCCTATAAGATGCTATTTAATAGGATTTTGAAATGGGTTTTGTGATATGTTAAAAACCCATAAGAGTTATAGGATAAGTTTTAGTATTTAAGAAAAAGTTGTTGAGAAACCTGTTCCCCAATAAAAGTAATGTAGTAATATATAATATTAGCTAAATAAAAAGCAAACAAAAATAAAGTTACTAAAATATCTATTGCTATTTAATATCCCTAACCCTAATTTCTTTTCTAATCTCCATTCGCTTCTTTTGTCTCCATATATCTACTTCGCATTTTAGTGTTCTATAAATATATTATAGATAAAATATGGCATGTTTTTGTGCTTTCTCCCATAATATATCCTCATTGCATTACTTATGGTTTATAAATATAAATAATGCAAATTAATTTCATAAGTAATGAATAATGAATAATAAAGTTAAAAATAGTTCTTTCAAATAAATAAAAAAAATAAGCAGGTTTTGTAAGTCAGGAAATGGGTATCATATTAAGGTAACAAGATAGGTTCTAAGTATAAGGCTAAAAACCCTATAGGCTTTTAAAACGAGTTTAGGAACCTTATTAGAGTAGTAAAATGGTCCTAAGTTCCAATGACCCATTCAAGACCTATCCCATTTACATCCCTACTCGTCTTCTTAAATTACTATACACTTTATATATATATTATGATGAACCTTCGAGCACATGAACCACCCTATAAAATTGATACACTAAGTAAGAATAACTTACGCTATGTAAGTACCTCAAGAAATATCCATAGTGAGATTTGAACTCAAGTCCTCATACATGTTGTCATGAGTAAGTCCTATGCCTTAACCATTCAGCTAACCCCTTACATTATATACAAGTAAATTATAGAATGAATATTGGTCATTTTATTTTTTACATTATATACAAGTAAAATATAGAATTTTTATATTTTACTTGTATATAATGTAAAAAATAAAATGGTGTTATACATTTAGTATAGCTCTTAACGAAAAAGGGAATTAAATATAATCTATTCATTTGAAAAACTAGTATTCACTCCATATTGTACTTATATATGATGTGCAAAATAAAATTATGTTATATGTTGCTTTTTTTATGTAGCTTGCTTATGTCCTAGTGATTTTTTGTTATTGTGAGCAACCACAAATGTGATTCTATATTTTACTTGTATATAATGTAAAAAATAAAATGGTGTTATACATTTGGTATAGCTCTTGACGAAAAAGGGAATTAAATATAATCTATTCATTTAAAAAACTAATATTCACTCCATATTTTACTTATATATGATTTAAAAAACTAATATTCACTCCATATTTTACTTATATATGATGTGCAAAATAAAATTACGTTATATGTTGCTTTTTTGATATAACTTGCTTATGTCCTAGTGATTTTTTGTTATTGTGAACAACCACAAATGTGACTCATCTTACTATACTCTATTTAAAACACTTTTCAACATATTGTAGATTTTAACATTATTATAACCTTGATGTAAGATCCTTTTGAGTTTGTTAATTCAATTTAATTAGTGATTTTACTCAAAAGTTGATTTGATAAATAGACTTATTATGGGAAATTCTACAAGCATTATTATTCAAAATTGACCATACTATATGGATACTTTTGAATTATAATAAATTACTCTAATTTACATTTAATAAATAAGTTATGGCCAACTCCCATAGAAACCTACTAAAAATCTCTTTTTTTAATGTTGTCAGCTTCATTTTCACTCTCGATGGTTCTTATTTATTATAAAATATGAAGTGATTTATTGAAGTCAAAATGACTACATAGGTTCACTTTCTTTTTTTCTTTTTCTTTTTGGAAAATAGCCCTAGCCCATGTGTTCACTTTTAAATGATTGTACTGTAAAAAGTCCCAACTTATGATATATCCAATACTTTTTTTCTTATATAAAATATTTCTTTACTTCTACTCGCAGGGCTTAATTTGAATGTAAGCTATGTAATTTCTTTTTGTTAATAAAAAGAGCAAGAGATTTATATATAAATTTTGCCTTTTATTTAAGTTGATGTTAAACTTCCATGAGTGTATTTCTTTCTAAAGGATGAAAGGTCTAAATTCGTTCATGATCCTAACAGCATAATCAAGACAATTAAATGATGTTGGAGAAGGATTTTTCATATTCAAAAAAAGTAAGTGGTTGTCGTAGAAAAAGGCTTGTTTCCTTTAATTAAAAGATGTTTTTTCATACAAGAAAAAATGTTTTCCATTTGAAGAGTTTTCCGGAAAATACAAAATATCTACATCATGAAACAGACAGGACCTTACTCCTTTGGTGTGTATTTCCTACTATAAAATTAAGATAAAACCTATATAGGTATCCGAACTTTTTAAAATTTTTATTTTACTACCTAAACTTAGTGAATTGTCAAATCAGACCTTAAATTCTTTAAATGGCATCACATTACTATATCTATTAATATGAGAAATAACAACATTAATTTGAGCTAAGGTAGCCTCTCTCTCTCTCTTTTGGCATTTTCATTGCTTTATTTTCTTAAACAAATATAACTAGCTCAATATGGGAAAAGCTCTATGCACCATAAACCCATAAAGAGAACTCACGAATGCTACACCCACAATAGAAACCCATAGCCAAAACTTGGTTCAAGCCGAAATGTGTAGCCCTTATTCCTCATCTACAACAAGTGTAATGGTAAGGAGAAATGCAGTTGAAGCCTCTTCATCGTCAGCATCCATGCTTGTTAGTTACTCCATAAAGGCTTCGGTTAATGTTTGCTAATGTTCACTGTTTCTATGGATTAAGTGCGAGATGTAAAGAGCTTGAACCCCTAAAAACTATGGGAGAAGGTTCTATGGCTATCCTTTATACCAAGAGAATAGCACTTGTAGTTTCTTTAGGTAGGTATGCCATAGATGGCAGGGTGTAGCAACAAGGAGGGAAGTGGTTGTTAGAGCATTGGAGATTAAAGGATGGATTATTTGGCTCTTCAACGAAAATTAAAAGCTTTGCAACATGAGATTTCCTTGTTATGGCAAGACCCAATTGCATGCACATATGTGAAGTATGACGATGGGATTTGGAAATTTGTCAAGTGGGTGTTGATCCCTTGGCTAATCATTATATCATTTCCATTGTATATTAGTTGGCCCATGGAAAAGGGTGCGTAGTTCTAAGATAGGTGTTTTAGTATAGCATGTATTAAGAAATATTATTAACGGGCTTTATAATATGTTGATGTGTAGTGAAGTTTGTAGTATTATGCGGTTGGGAAATGTCTAGTTAAATAATTTCCATTCTTGTTCCTTTTTTTTATATTCCTACCAAAGAGAGCATACTAATCACAAAAGGTTAAATATCCAATTTTGCACTACTAGTAACTAAAGGTTATAATAGAAATTATCTTGGGACCTAATTGTAGGAAATAAGTTTGGATGATGTGAGGAAGCTTTTCTAAGGTTACAACATTGAATAAAACAGGGGATATTATAATTGATAATTGCAAACCTAACAATTGTAGAAGAGTACTCTAATTCTATGGACTATCTAATTGTTTAACAGTAGAATAGTAAACTATGATGTTCGAATGCAACCTAAAGTGATTCTTTTATCATTGAAGTTATAGGCTATGAATGTTTTGAAAATGTGATAATATCAATCACTTCTCGATATTTCAAATGCCAAGTTAGTTTGAAGAAGAAAGGAGAGAAGAAAGGATTACATGTTATGAAACACTTACTAGGTCAAAGCAAGCTAAGCCAAATGAATCACTAAACTGTGTCAAAAGTAATGTCTTAAAATTTGAGAAGCCACTAAACTTACTATATAAAATTGAGGCTTTGAGTTTCCTTTACTCTTATCAACAATATATATATATATATATATATATATATGTACACATATATATATTTTATCATAAAGCACAACATATAGGGAAAATCATTGAAAGGAACAGAACAAGATTGTGAGGATTTAAGGCATAATGATAATATGATAGAGAATGCACTAGAAAAATGTTTTACATGGAATGAAGGAATTCCACTTCCACTACATGTTCTAGTAACAACCTATCATGGAGAAAGCCATTATCATGATTCAATCATTCAACACCTATTATCCAAAAACCTGCTACAAAAAGTCAAGATTACCTTGGTTACAACAAATGAAAACATTACCTGGCTTAAAAACTTGCTACAAAAAGAATCCTACTATGGCTAGCAACTCACAAGACATGTCACAAAAAAAAAAAAAAAGGAAAGAAAGAAACGAAGTAACCAACCTATTCTATAACAACCTAATGGTTTTTTTTAAACTTTTACTAAAAACTAGCAAACAAAGTTGTCCTATCTAAAAAACTTTTGCTACAACAGCATTCCTAATAGTTTTTTTAAACAACTAACCATCAACCTATATCTATAACACCATCTCCCCCAAAATGGTTTGACTTTCCCTTGATGACTCTAAGTAGTTCTTCTTTAGTGATGTCATTAGTGGTGTACTTTGTCTCTTAAAGAGGGAAACAACTTTATCCATAACTATCATCTTTTTTGCTTTCAACTTGGATACTACATTGTCAATGTCAAATTCTTAAGTAGCAACCGATGCATCTATTGTACAATCATGCTCCACTTGACATTACTTTTTGTTACCCCCATGCTCCATATCAGTCGTAGTAAGCAATGGAGTAAAAAGAAGTTGTCTGGTCTAGCTAATTGGCATAAATATTTGTGTTTCATGCCATTGATAATTGTCCTAATCCGTATGAATAAGATACATCTAATCACTAAAGGTACTATTGTTAGTTAAAGCAACATAGCTTGGTGGCTACTCTTGAAACTAGCCAATCCCAGCATCATTAAACATCTACATAAAAAATTAAATGATTACCAAAATTCCTACATCACATCTAGTAAAATCATCTTCAAACAAGATTCTGTGAGAACTCTTCATGGTAATGTTCTACCAACAACATTGACATTGTTGTTGTTTCCTTTAGGTGCTCTATTGAGGTTTAGCTTCGAAGGCTTTTACTATTGTAACACATAAGAAAGGGTTAATCGCATATCTATATAAGAAGTAATAATGCAACTTCTAAAACAAAAGCTAAGTATGTATAGCATAAAAGCATAAAAAGGGCTAAAAGCAACCTACCCTCCTAAGATGTTTCGCTCTACTCTATTAGTTGATAACTTATACATCTTGTGATTATGCTCTTGCTATTTGTAGTTGGTACATGTCATCCTTCTCCTTGATCTTATCATTTTATCACTTTTGACATTCTCTACTAGATGCTTTCTCCTTGCCTTAGGTAACCTTCCAAATTTCTTTCTTAGTAACAATGGCTCCAACCCTTAAAGTCCAGTTTTCCTTTAAAAATTTTCTCCTGAAATAGCCCTTATCAGATATGCATAAGATTTGAGGAACATCTCCTTGTTATAATGTATGTCAAGGAAGTCCTTAGGCAACCCCTCTATCAACACTATAGCAGCAACAACATGACAACACGGGATGTCTGATAAATCCCATGCCTAACAGCCACATGTATGCTTGTTAATATCAAGATTATAAAGGTCAGAGTTGTATTGGACCTCATACTCATCTCCTCCATTCCATTTTTGCCAAATACCACTTGGATTCCTTCTTATTCTCCTCCAATCTATTGATAATTCTAGGTCCAAAAGCACAACACCATTTCCTTGATTAGTCATGTTGTGCATACATTTGCTCCATCACCATCAATCAAATATTCTAAAGCATGCTAATGATAGACTTCGACCTTGCATCCACTAACCGCCCATTAAATGCTTCACATAGATTACTATAAAAAATATCACACTTAACATCAATATTAAAGAAGGCCTTACACGAATGCTTTGCTTCAGTTCTCATTAAGGCAATCCACCCATCCTTACTAGAATTGTGTAAGCATCGAGATGTAACCTCAAAATCTACCTTGCTCATGCTCTTTGCAATTACCCATAAAAGTTTTTTTAAAAGAGGTCCCTTATACTTGCTCCCCCAGTTTACATAAATGTGCCTCACGCACATTTTATGTTTAGTCGTGGGAAGTAAAGTATTTATAGCATCCAAGAGGCCTTATACAAAATTTACAAGACTAGATATATTCAATTTCCAATATAATATATACTAGTAATTTCTCCACTAGAGGTAAGAAATGTAAGCAATTTAAGTTTATGTTGGTACTAGATCAAGACCTTCACATAAATTATAACTATAATAATAGTTAAAGTGATTCAAATAACCTTCCATCAGTTGCATTACAAGGATTGCTTCTTTTTTTTTTTAACTTCGAAATAATTAAAAGCAACACATATAGCATAAAAGCACTAGAAAAGTAGATAAAATAATAACACCATTAGCATTACCCTTATTCTTTTGTGTTTTGGGCCTTCATTTTAGTTGAAATATTCATGTTTATAGGATCTATTGTCAAAAAACCAGCAATATCCAATATCAAGCAAGTTAGCACATGTTAAGAAGATTAGAAATTATTCAAGTTAAAAAACAAAGTCCTTAAAACAACTTGACTTCTAGATTAGAGCTCATCAATTTGTTACACCTTTATATTCCTATGGCTTTTTAATACATCACATAGCTACCCTTGCTTTAATAATTTAGTATTCACAATGCCAAACAAGTTGCTTACTAATAGAATTATTGACATAGTCATGAAGCTATCACAATCATAGTCCATGAGCACTATAACGTCAAACTTTTAGAATCAAATATAAGCACTTCATCCTTATATCATGATAATTCAAGTAGCACTTGAAACGTACCTTTTGCATGTCGCTAATGATAGTCTAACCTTCACCACTTTTATCCTTGTCAATTTCTAAGTCATCCATTAGCCTCTACATAAACTAAGTCCATGTGTCCTTGTTTTCTATCCTAATAATGGCCTAGGCTATTAGAAACATTTGGTTATTTGCATCTCAGCGCAAACAACACCTCCACCTTGCATACACCCTTCAAGAAGCAATCATCAACATCGAATACTTGCCTACAATTATCTAGAAACCCCCTCTTACAAGCATAGAAGCAAACATAGAAGCAATCAAACATAACTCGATTTGCATCAAAGTACTTGCAAACATTCAAGAAATAGTGGAATTCGAATTTTTCCTCTAAAGCTCTTGTGCATAATCCTCTAACAGCGTATACTCTCCTATTTTTGAACCCATTAGTTCCTACATAACCCGTAACTTAGCTCACCTACACCTTAAAGTCGTAACACCAATGGCCATATTCTCCCTCACTAACTCCTTCAAAGTACTCAACTTAATGCCTAGTGCTGCCTTTATAGTAGATTTAAATGACTTAGCTATTGTTCTACTCTTAACTTATTTGTTTTTCAAAGAGATATGATGAACTGTCAGCTACTAGTCCTCTTACTTGTGCACGGCTTCAAGGCCTCCAATCTCTCACCAAAAGAATTCTCTCTTGGCAACCTACCAATGATGAGAAACTTTACATAGAAGGTGGTTAGCTAAACTCCTTAAGCACTCCGCATTGTTATACTATAATTTGCTCTTTCGATTATGCCAATGCCAACTATTCTTTGGCTAAAGACTCTGTACCGAGTGATTTGACTTTCAGCTACTGAGAGGTTCTTGCCGAGTGATGAGACACTCTCCTACCAACCGAGTACTTCTCTCTTAACCTGCTACCAATTCTCACGATACCCCTCTTCTTATCTTGGCCTCTTTATTGCTACAACACCTTAATTCCTTTCACTTACTATGATCAAAAAATCTTTGTATGAGACCAATATTATGTTGCCACTTATCTATTTCAACTGACGCTATACTATTTTTTCCCTTTTGTCATTTGTCTTTTTTACCCTTTTTCATATATACTAGGATTCTCTTTTTCTGTATGCCTTTTTGTAATTTCTTTATTTGTAATGTTGCCCTAGGGACTTACTATAAATAGTCCTTCCTCCTTGTAAGCTAAAATCATCTTACTTTATACATAAACATTGAATATACTGTTTTTGTAAGATAACCTCTCTAAGTCTATTTTTCATACACTCCTATCCAATCTTGCCGAGTAGCTTAAGATTAGTGGTGGGTAGACCTTGACATTTACTTATACATCATATTAAGTAAAGTGCCAGTCGTATTGTATTCATAGATGGGTTATATCTTACGAGCAGCTTCACGTCAGCTACTCTAATCAGTTTTATCGACCTATTTACCCTAACTTTCTTCGATATTTCAAAGAACCTATTAGTTTAAATCTGCTACGGTAAGTCCTAGTGATAACTGATCTTCTAGTCACATCAAGATACTATAAAGATTTTTCGATCTGTAATTTTTCAAGTGAAATGCACATGTGTTCCTTTCATATGAACCATACATCACCTATGGGCAATTTTCTTTAGCACATATTGCCTGTACCTAACTTTTTCTTGTTCTTAGCATAATTAACCTCTCTTTGTTGTGCTATAACATCTTTCTCAATTGCATCCTTAAACTCTTTCGAACTTTAAAAAATCATGGAGATAGAAAACATCGATTCCTTTGCCTTGATATTATAAACTGGAAATAAGTTTTTCTCCTTAATAATTTCCTTCGCACCACCTTCCTTCCCTTGTTGTAATTCAAAGCATCCAAGTCCCTAGCTTTACTATAATCAGTTTCCTATTACCACTACTATTGTCTCCCTCAGATGGGTTGTAATCAAAGTCATCAACACTTGTGACAATAGATCCACATATACCCTCTCAATCCACTTGCCTACTCTTAATATGAGATTTATCCTTAGCTTCCCTTAGAGCTTTGCGTACCTCCATCAGCTCCTCCTCACTACTAAAACCCCCAATGTAATCTTCCTTATCCTCATTATAAATATTTCTTCCTCTACCACACTACTTCTTTGCTTAGACGACTCTCCAAAGCTTCCCACAATGGTAGAGTGTCATATATAGAGCTTAATTTTATTACAACTGTCAAATGGCTAACTAAACTCATAACATCAAAGTCATTAGAAATTACTCTAAGGCCATCTACCAGTGTTGACCTAGCAATCATGTATCTAATAACTTCTATGTTATAGCATCCAATACTTGACAATAAATTTAAAATATATTATTGAGATAACTGACTTGGCTGAACGACAAAGTCAACACTACTGCTACCTTCATAGGAGAGATCATCTTGCCCCTTCTTAAACACTTCATTAAAGAACATAATAAGCAAACTTTCGACCGTTTGCAAACCTAAAACATGGTCAACAAACCAAATATATATCAATAATGGTTGTATTTTTTTATTTAAAAACATATTTAGTAATCGCATGTTAAAGTTCATTGACTAAAAGTCATCCTTTTACAAAACATGGAATTCGAATGGGATTATAAACAAACCCCCTCCTCTCTTAAATGATGCACCATCCATGATAATCAATCCTCTAGATAGATTTAAAAAAAATATATGTTTACAATAACAACATAGCATCAACACTTAATCCTCAAAAATAAAAACAAAACTACACAATTTCTAAACAAAATGGAAGCATCGCCACTCGATTTCAAGAAACAAAAAGGAAAAAAAAAAACCCAAATTTATGAATAATGCAATTTCAATTACAAACAAAACGTGCAATAGAGAAAAGCAATGACGCCCAACACTAAGGCTTGGCAAAAAAACCATAAACCATAGATCAAATTGTAAATCGAATAAAGAAAACGATTTTTTTTTTTTTTTTTTTACAAACTGTTTAGTCATGGTTCAATTCAGTTCGGTTATATATGAACAATTTGCAATTTAGTTTAAAAAAGCTAACTAAACCAAACTATTTTGAATCGAATCAAACTGTTTGGTTAAAATTAAATAATTTCATGCAATTTTTTTGTTATTTTTTTCATTAATATTTATAGATTTCATCAAATTTTTTATATATTCTTTTTTTTCGTCTTATTTTTGGGTAAATTATTAAGATTAAGTTGAGTAAGTTCCATATGAAATTTTATATTTATAAATTTTCTTTTTCTATATTATCATTTTTTTATATTTTTTCAAATTAATGGTCTTATATTTATGCTTTTTACGTATTTCTCATTTTTTTTCCAATCTTTAGTATATGTTTTTTGTTTTCTTGGTATTATTTTTTGATGGGCAACTTTACTTCTTTCTCCTTGTTGTTTATTCATTAGAATATATTCTCTTATTTTCATTCAATTAAGTTGAATTTGTTAAGATTTTATGTAACTTTTTACTAAATATTATTATACATAATAAATATATAAGAAATTAATTGGAAATAAATGAAAGTTTAATGGAAAGGAAAAAATCTTAGTGAAGATAAAAATGATTAGTGAAAATGGTTCGCACTGAATCAAACTGAATTGATTTTAATTAGGTTCGAAAAAGTTATAAATAAAATAGTATGGTTAGGTTCGATTTAAAAAAACAAAAAAAACAAACCATATTAAGTTCAGTTCGATAAGAGAAGCGTACCGAACTGAATCGAATTGCACTTACCCCTACCCAACACTAACCTTGTTGAGTGTATACGACTTTAGGTCTGATAATATTGTGTGTTTTTATAAATTGAAAACAACTCTTCTCTACAAGATCCTTTGTGTACAAATCTCGACCTTCTCTAATATTTCCTGCCACAATTAATATCCACGACTAATAAAGGCTTAAATGGTAGGGATTTGCAAGGTGATTACACATTAAAGAAGTTTGGTGAGATTAAGATGGGTAGTTCATTGATGTAGGGTGTGTTAAATGGGCATCAATGGAGATGGAGAGAGTTTGGTGATTGAGTTAAATGATGGAAAATGATCAATTTATGTTGCTAGTACGTTTTTCATTTGAGCAAGGAAGATTTTCACGATTTTCTAAATTACACGTCATTGCTGCTTTGAGTATTTAACGTTACATATATATTCTTGTCAACATAAGTTAATGTCTATTTACTTATTTTGTAATAGAGGTCACTAATTGTATACTTTTAAAGAGTTAAAGGACTAAAATGAAATTAAATTAAGTTCGAAGTAGTGAAACAAAAATTTTAAAAGGTTCGGATACTTAGAAGAGCTTTATCCCCTTATAAAATCACATGAAGCCTGAAAGTTTTATCATTAACAAGAAACCCAACCCCTCAGCACCCACCCACAAACCACCATGAGTCCTCTTTCTCTTTCTTGTTCCTCCTCACTAACCATTATTCTCTTATCCCTTATTGCAACCCTATGCTTCCTATTCCAACTCCTCCACCGCCCTCTCCGTGCAAAACTTCATCACAAGACGCCACCAGGTCCAACCCCACTTCCTATAATTGGCAACCTCCACCTTCTAGTTAACCTCCCCCACCGAACTCTCCAAGCCCTAGCCCAAAAGTATGGCCCTATAATGTCTCTCCGACTTGGCTCAGTACCCGGTATCATCGTCTCATCCTCGGAAGCTGCTGAATTGTTCCTTAAGACTTATGATCATGTCTTTGCAAGCAGGCCAAAACTCCAAGGTTCAGATGTTTTATCTTATGGCAGTAAGAGCATCGCTTTTTCAGCCTATGGGACTTATTGGCGCAACATGAGGAAGTTTTGCACGTTGCATCTTCTTAGCCCTTCAAAGATTGAGTCCTTCGCGCCGACAAGGAGAGAGCAGTTGAGGAGTCTGGTGGCAGAGATTCGGGTCTCGGCGGCGGCAAAAGAGGTGCTGGATGTGAGTGAGAAGGTAGGGATGCTTGTTGGAGATTTGTCTTGTAAGATGGTGTTGGGTTGCAGTACTAAGGAGAGATATGATATGAAAGGGATTATCCATGAGATGTTGAGTTCAGGTGGGGATTTTAATTTGGCTGACTACGTGCCGTTGCTTGGGCCGCTTGATCTTCAGGTATATTTGTGACACAGTAACCCTATGGTGCAGCTGATAATATAAAGTTCATGTCAATTCCGTCATAAGCTGCGGAACACGTGGCTTGATGATGGATCCTTAAAAGTTAATATTTTGTCACATGATATTAACATGGCACTTTAGTGGCGGGACGTACAAAAACCTTACCAATGCAAGCATTTTCCTTTCCTCAGTACAATGTTGTGCATCCATTTTGTCGGGCGGATTTACCGTAATTAAGTATATTAAAATTATGAATAGAAAAATATTTATTTATCATTATTAAATTGCATATTATATATATAAATATCTTATTAATGATTTGATATATATATTATTATTATATTATTTCTTTTTATGATAACTTTATCCTATTATTTCATTAGTTAAAATGCTTGCATTGGTAAGGTTTTTGTACGTCCCGCNAGTATATTAAAATTATGAATAGAAAAATATTTATTTATCATTATTAAATTGCATATTATATATATAAATATCTTATTAATGATTTGATATATATATTATTATTATATTATTTCTTTTTATGATAACTTTATCCTATTATTTCATTAGTTTTTCACATATATATATATATATATATAATTTTAAATATAAGTTATTAAGTAATCAATCCAAGTTCATTTTCAGAACATTAATTGTTTAAAAAAAAAACTTATTAATTATCAATATTATATGTGATAAGATCAGAATATATATAATATAGACAATATAATTATTATTTATAATATATTACTAATAAAAAATAGCAATTCAAAAGAACTTTTTAAGTTAAATATGATTTGTAATTAATAAATTTAATAGTATTGGTTATTGCAAAAAAGAAAAAAAAATAGATACAAAGATAAATATTAGTTAAGCAAATCCAGATAAAAAGTAAAATGAGTACCTCATGTTTATAAAATCGAATACTTAACTATTAGATTATATCTAATTTCATGTCATATCTTGCTCTTTAATATATATATATAGTCATATCTTGCTCTTTAATATATATATATATATATATTTTTTTTCTTTTTCCTTTTCTAAAAGTTTTACAAATGTAGGTAGAAATAAACTAAGCTAGCTTGCAAATTAACTAGACTCTATTTGACATGTGCTCAAACTTGGATTTAATTATAGTTAAGTTATTCAAGTAATTTATCGAAGTGAATTTCTTAAATTTATGGACTTGATGACAAAATTGCAAACCTAATTGAACTCTCTTAAATTTGAATTGAGATTTAGCTTTAAATGAATAAAAGATAAGGCAGATATTTTATTCAACTAATCGAGCTTTATTGAATATATCAAACTAGGCTCGAGATTGAAAACAAGTAGTATTTCAACAGTATCTCAAGTTACTATTTCTAAATATTTCTAGTTGAGTTCAAAGCCGAACTTAATACTTTTCGACGCAACTCTCATTTACATTCCTTTCAACAACAGGAAAAATTGTTAGTGCAAAACGAGGAAAATGGTATTCTATTTTTAGAGCCATAAATCATTATCCATTTATTATTAACATTTTATATAATAGATAATCTAGCATTACCACTATTACTTACCATTAAAAACCTTTATTAATTATAACTTTTAGCAATTAGGGCCAACAATTTGTATTATCATTTTGTATCTCATTTTCGTATCTAAATGATTTGTATCTAAAAAACCTGAATCTATGATATAACCCGCTTATTAATCGTGTATGAAATTTAAATCTGTGACCCAACATATCTCATATCTAAGTTGGACTGTTTATATTAAAGTGAATAATTTGTATTACTATACCGTATCTCATTTATCTTAAGTTTGATACCATTTATCGATTAAATGTTATAATTAAATTTATAAAATATTTATAAATACAAAGGAAAACGAACAATAATAACATTTAAATTTTACAAAGAAAAAAGACATAGTATCTTCATATTTAATATAAAATTACAATCTAAATAAAAATTTTAGTAAAGCAAAATCTCAACAAAGATAGAAAATCCAAAAATTTAAATTATATAACATCACTAATTTAAGTAGAATTATATATTAAATGATATTAATATTACTAGCAGTATTAATTTCTAGATTTACACATTGTTTATTAGATTTTTATTAGAGACAATCAAATAATTTATACATAAATTCCTAATTTTTTACCTATTTAAACTACAATACAATAAAAAGAGTATACAAAATTACTAAATTTAAGTTACATAACATCATTAAATTAGGTAGAATCATAACTTAAATGAATATTAGTATTCTACTACTATTAATTTTGAAATTTATTACATTGTCTATGGAATTTGAAGAAAGACAATAAAAAATTCTACCCATGAGTTCCTTTTTCTCCTCATTTAAACTACAGTGTAATAAGAAGATTATATAGGTAAAAATATGTCATAATTTTAATTGAAATCTTTAACATAGAAAAAAAAAATAATTTGTGCAATAAAATGTAAATAATAAAGAATATATAGCACATCTTGTGTCTTGTGTTGGGGTCTAAAAATTCGACCCAATCTTAGACACAAATTTGACCACGTTTAAATTGGTATAATGCATTTGTATCTTATTTTAAATTTTTTTTATATACTAATCCATTTAAATCATACCGTGTTATGTTGTGTTTGGATTTATCATGTCTAGATCCCGTATTGCCAATCCTACTAGCAATTCTAAATCTTTGATAGCTAAAAAAAAAATCCGAAAAAGCATTTTTCCACAAAAGCAACACCGCTGAATCAAGGTTGTCTTAGTGCATGCCATTATCCCTTTTTACTGCACCAAATTAAATGATGTGAAAATATAAAGACACACCATGATTTTAAAATCACACTCACATCGCTGAATGACGGAAGAGCGGATAGTGTAAAAATTAGGCAAAATCATAAAATCATGGCTTATGTTTCACTCTTTTTAAATTCATGATTGATATATTTAACGAGCACATTATCTGTACTCCTTTACTATGTGCTAATGCCACTCGTGGACACGCAATTGGTCTATAACAATTAATTTGATACAATAATATTATATAACAAATTCAATCAAGCAATAAAATAAAAAATTGTAGAAATAATAAAATGCTCGATATACATATATATATCTATATTTGCAATCCCTTGGCCTAGGTCACTGGACAAGTAAAAAGCGTTGATGGAAGGCTAAAGGATGTCAAATGGTGTACGTAAACATAAAAATTATAGTTATGATCGGCTAATATTTTCCACCGTTATTTTATCACTATTATTGAAGGTCAGCATCATTGTTATGTTCAACACTTATCGTTAAAAATTTTCTAGATTATTAGTGTTAAAATTGTTTTCAATAGTTAAGCTTTAATTACAGCCATTGTTGATAAAGGTGTGCAATGAATTACAGGCTGAAGAAATCATTAGAAACCTAATATGAACGTAAAACTATAGTGCAAAAAAAAAAAAAAAAAAAACCAAAAAAGTCTGGAATGAAATAGATGATTTATTCAATAAACGAAAAGTTATTGATGTAATGTAAGTAAGTTGACTGCACAATGTTGATATATCATTCAACTTAATTTGATTACCTTTTTCCTCTTTTTAAACAGGGATTTACACGAAAGTTGAAATCAATCTATGCAGTAACAGATAAAATGTTAGAGGAAATCTTGGACAAACATGAACAAAATATCAATTTAGGTAGAGAGAGAGATTTTGTGGACACATTACTCTCCATGTTGAAGAAGCCAATGAATTTGAACAATGAACCAGAATACACAATAGATCGAACCAACATCAAAGCAATACTATTGGAGATGATCGTTGGATCCTATGATACATCATCAACGGCTATTGAATGGGCATTCTCTGAAATTGTGAAGAATCCACGAGTCTTAGCCTGTCTCCAAACAGAACTAGAAAATCTTATTGGCATGAATAAAATGGTCGATGAAGCAGATTTACCAAAATTGAGTTATTTAGATATGGTGATAAAGGAGAACTTCAGACTACATCCTGTAGCACCACTGTTAATTCCTCACGAATGCATAGAGGACGTTATAATTAACGGCTATCGCATAGTTAGAAAATCAAGAGTTATTATAAATGTTTGGGCTATTGGAAGAGATCCCAATATATGGTCTAATAATGCTGAAGAATTCGTACCTGAAAGATTCATAAACAGCAATATGGACGTTAAGGGACGAGATTTTATGCTTCTTCCATTTGGTTCGGGGCGGAGAAAATGTCCTGGAATGCAATTAGGACTCATAAATATCAAACTCGTTTTGGCTCAACTTCTGCATTGCTTTAATTGGGAACTTCCTAATGGCATGTCGGCAGAAGATTTGGACATGACAGAGGAATTCGGCTTGTCCGTAACACGAGCTAAACCTCTACTTCTTGTGCCGACATATCGTCTATGTGTTTGATTAAATATTTGTTGGAAGTATAAGGCTTGGGTTAAAGTTACATTGTGCATGTTCTAGGCAGACTGTTGCATCTTGGATTTGTACATGGTATATATACAACATGTCTATTTAGCACTTGTTTGGATTGTCTTTTTTTTTTTTTTTTTTTTTCATTTATATCTTATCTGTATCCAATCTATGTCTAATTTATTTCTGTTTAAAATTTAGTATTTAGAAAACTATTTTATTTATATCTTATTTGTTTCTATTTCATAATTATGATGAAGATGGTGATTAAAATATCAAAATTAAAAAATAAAAATTCATGTACTTTTAAGAAAAAAATTTTGAAAAAATATATTTTATGTGTTAAGAATGATTATTTCAATTGATATTTTTTAAAAATATATATTTCCATATTTTTGGTATTTTATTTTTACCAAACATAAATATTTGATTTGATAACAATAAGATACCAATAAGACGGAAAACAAATAAATCAAAAAGAGCCATAATATATATAAGGTGGAGATCAACTAGGAGGAAAAAGGAAAGAACCCTCGAGATAAAAGCTAAACTCATATGTAAAATACACGGAAGGCTCTTTGAATTCAAATTTAAGAAACATTTTAAATGTTTACCATACAAGGACTATTGGATATGTGTATTAACATTTTCAATCCCATAAATAGTTATACGTATATTCTAATTATCAAATATTGTCGTTATATCCAATTGATTTCCAACTGAGCTGTGGTCATACTAGGATCGTATCCCTCGGATACTTAAACTATAAGAAAAGCAAAACTAGAGAATGGTAACACTGTGGTCAACAATTCCACTATTAACTCAATTGCATTGGAAAATATTTTATATATTTGAAATCCTTTTAACTTGATATTTTGATAGTTAGCTAAATTGTCCAACATTTTCTCAGTGTCTCTCTCTCTCTCTCTCAGGCTATATCGGACTAGTTCCACCCGTTGATGGCTATGCTTCCATAAAGGGGTAAAGTAAATTGACTAGAGACTAAGGGCTCAATAATTTAAGGAGACACCTTTCGATTACCCACAAATTAATGAATTAAATATTAACTATGTGTTATTATTCTAAGGTTCTAGTTATTGTTCAGCATTCCTTTAATTATGAAATAACTAAATCAATTAAACGCGTATTTGTAATTCCAAAGCATTAAGAACAAGTGACGTCGTAGGAAAGAAGATTCGAAGAATGACAGTTAAGCCATATTATCTTATCTAAATCTACTAATTACATGCTAAAGCTACACTAATCAGTACGCAATAAAAATCCATGAAGAAAATGCAAGAACGAGAGATTTCAAAGAGAGAAAATAAAGAAACTTAGATTAGCAAAGCTCGATATCTCCTTAACGAGGCCAAATTTACTAATAGCCACATTATTTTTCCTAAAAATATGTAGAACGTATACAAGCAAACGCTACAAACGACGATAGAAACATGTTAATTTCAATCATCATATGATATAAATAGCCTTCATTTGCAAGCTTTCCATTTAGATTCTCTATAAGTGTTTTTAATTGGATCAAATTTTACCAGTGGAAAATTTTATGTTTTTCAAGGCCAGTCTCGACCAACCTAATTTTTTTTGTTCTTTTTCATTCTGTTACATCCCTCTTAAAGGTTCCTTTTCTTTTTGAAAAAATATAACTAAAGGAAAATAAAAACGTTAAGACGTACAAAGTGACGAAAAGAGTCAATATGCACATTTGTAAACTTTAATTAGGGAAAAAATTCGAATGATGCTTGTATTTTGCGAAATATATGCCGTTAGACTACTGGTCAACTGAAATACAATCTAAAAGTAATATAAGTAATGGTGTGCAGGTTTGGAAATTGTATATTGTATAGCACTTTACATTTTAACGTTAGTTACTCGATATGCATGCAAAAGAAAAATAAAGGTTTTATTTCATGAGAACATAAATCCATAAAAAAATGTTTGAAAGCATGAAGTTCGGACAATGTAAATAAGGGTTTCTATGTGGTCTATAAAATGTATATGAGATTTTTGTTTAGCACTTAATTTTCTTTTCTTTTTTTTTAATTATTTATATATCTAGCTTATGTTCAAAGACTTTATCTAGCATCGGCACTTATTTTTAATATTTTGTGGGGAAAAATAAAAAGAGCCTCAGAAACTTTAAATGATGCTATAAAATTGATAGGAGAAAAGGCGTGAAATATATTAATTCATCTGTTATGTTACTTCATCCGGTGTACACATGTAATTTATATTATGGGTCCACTTATCAACACCAAACCAATTTGTTTTAATTAAGCTATAGTATTAATAACTTATAGCTATTCCCATAACAAATTAGCGATTCATTTTACCCTTCACTATTATATTGCATATTTCTCTTTGCAAGTTGTTGTTGTGCTTGAGCCATGGTATTAAAGCGGTAAAAGGCATCATCTTCACTTGAGTTCTTCTTTAATCATGATTTTAACAATAGTGTTCAATAATACAACTATGATTGATGCTTCAATCACCGATTCATTATTTTTTCCTTGATTCCAATAACTCTAACATGGCAATTACGACACTAATTTTCAATGGAAATAATTTATTGGTACGGAATCACTCAATTAGGATGGGTCATGGTGCAAAATTGAAACTTGGATTATGTACAGATGGAACAATTATGAAACATATTGATGATTCTTTGATCTAATCAAATGGCAACGATGTGATTATATGATTCATTGCTAGATACTTAATTCTATAATAAGCGAGACTTTGCAAAATTTCTTCTATACACAGTCCACCAAATAACTAAGGATGAATTGATAGAGCAATAATGGCGTTTCAAATCAACTACTAGTTTTCTAATTGCAATATGATATTTGCAATCTTAAACAAAATAATCAAAGTATAAGAAGAGGTGTTGCAATAAGTTACAACAGCTTCATGAGTATGTTGAATGTGTTTGAGGAAATATGAGTCAATGTTCATGTCCTCTGAGAGAAAAGTTGCTTGATCTTAAGTCGTAAACTAGACTTATGCAATTTTTTATGGGTCCTAATGATTTTTATGATGGAATTTGCAACTCGATCCTTTCAATGTATCTGATACCTTCAATAAACAAGGTGTTTTATTTGATTCAATAGATCAAAAAGCAAAGACAAGTTTCTTTAGCTTTAGGTCCAGATTCTAATGCTTCTGCTTCTGCTGCTCATGGTAGGTCCTTTATAGATTCAATTGTAAATGATAGAAAGAAGGTAAAGAATAGAGCAATGTGTAGGCATTGCAAGGGTGAAGACCATTCAATAGAGAATTATTTCCAATTAATTGTGCATCCTGTGTAGTTTAAAGGCAAGAGAGCTTCAAGAGACAAAGATAGCAGGTGTGAATACAGTAATGTCTATTTCTAATAATGTTATACCAATAGGTTCTACTAATAATTCAACAATGGTTTATACTATGCTTAGAAATGTTCAAAGTATAAGTAGTAGGAAGGTTGTGAATACACCATTTGATCACAAAGAAGGAGTTGGGGATAAAGTATGTAACATTGCCTAAATTGTCAATTTTAGGTAATTCAATGCCCAAAAAATCAAAACATGCATATCAGTACTTGAAGTTTGAATTGATTTTTAAATA
Organism: Lumnitzera littorea; assembly: GCA_024138015.1. Taxonomy (NCBI): domain Eukaryota; kingdom Viridiplantae; phylum Streptophyta; class Magnoliopsida; order Myrtales; family Combretaceae; genus Lumnitzera; species Lumnitzera littorea. Next base: position 113,804,255 of record JAMXBB010000002.1, on the reverse strand, counting down.
AGTGCTACTTTCTAACAGACATTATTTATAAGTGACATGTATAACGGTTGTAAACTTTATATTGCTAGGTAAATGCGTATGTATAGGTTGCAAGAAGTAAAAAGAAAAAGGAAATACCACAATAGATGTGGACTTTGACTTGCAACTAAGACATTATAGAACAAAACAATTCCCACCCCCGCCCCCGCCCCCCCTTTTCCATCATCTCTTACCCCTATTCCCTAAATCCCCCATATACCTTTCAAAACACTAACCTTAAAAATCCCTACTTCACCAAATCGTAATGTAAGAGAAATAAGAGAATTGTTAGCCAGTCAATGCATAGTTGTCGTAGTAGTGAGTAGCTTTCTTCACCAATTTTATCCTCTAGCACCACAAACAAAGCACTAACTCGTTTTGCAAATGTGGCTTGCCTACATTGTTGTTGACATCATGGATGCATGATAACCCCAACAGGCGATTTTTCAGATGCCTAATGTATAGTAAGGGTGGATGCAAATATTTTAGATAATTTGACTCTACATTTGTCCCCCGGGCAAGGGAGGTGATCTATCATCTTCTTGAAAGGAGCTTACTTCAAACGAATAAGTTAGATTATGTGTTAGGATAGTTTCACTAGGAAGTGTACATCGCTTGATCTAAAAAATTGAACCTGTTGATCTGTTTTGTTATAATTGTAGTTGCTGCCTTATATGCCTTCAAGTAGTAGTGAAGCTAGTTGATGATTTTCACTTTGTAATCTCTTTTTAATTTGTTTTGCTGTTTTTTTTTCCCCCTTTGAGGTACTAGTGAATGAAGCAGATGGTAATGTATTTCCCTTGTTTGACATTAAGTAATGGATTTGAAGATTCCAATTTCTCTATCTCCTTTTTTCTTTAAGTATGCTTTCTGGAAACATGCACCTAGTGATCGATGATGTGAACAAGCTAAAAATGTCTTACTTTGGCAATCCTATTTGTTTCCTAACCACATGCTGATGTCAGTGAACCCACTGCATCAAAAGAAATACAATAACTCAATGGATAAAAGGTAAAAGTTGAGGGTTTCTATTCACAATTTGTCATGGGAAATTGATAAGCCCTAAATTAATTATATTTTATATAGTGATTTTTTATATTGTTTCCTTGAATTTCGAGTTTATTTTTAGAAAATGATACTTAATTGATTAAAATTTTGGTTTTTAGGTTTTGAAACAATCTACATAGGGAAACAAGAAGATATAAATAAGTTTCACTTAATTTGAAGTTAAAACGAGAAAGTTATAAAGTTTTGTAGATCCAAATGACCAAACGATACGATTTTATCGTTGCTAGGAAAATTTGATGCAACCATAAAATGTTGGATGTGAGTTACACGACCAAAGGATATGATCATGTCCCTGGTCATGTCATTCCTTATAGATAAAAAAAAAAAAAGTCAAAGAAAGAAGTGTTGGAAGGAGAGAGAAGGTGTCGGCCAATTGGCTTTGTAGAAGGTGAGAAAAATCAGTGAGGAAGTTAATATGTGTAATGAAGGAGAGTGAATGGGTAGATGAGTGCAATAAATTCATTAAGTTTAGAGGGACTTTTTCTTTTTTTGGTAGATTACTGCTATTCATACTAAGTAGACAAATCGGTATCACCCTTACAACAAAAAGGAATTTCCATTTACTAAGTCAGATGAAATTTAACATTTGTTAACTATAGGCACTGATGTGGATAGATTTTCAATTTTCTAGGACTAAATTGTACATTTTCCATATTCAATCACTAAATTGCTTAAACTTTAAAGTTTAAGCACTTCATATCCTTTCTCCCAAAGAAGTTGTATGTAGAGAATTTGAAGAGGGTATAATAGGCATTACTCTAAACTTGGAATCAAACCAAAACTGTGAAACCCTAAAAATATACTTACCTAATTGAGATGTGATACTATTTGATCATTATTTATTGAGAGACTCGAAAGAGATCTTCGTTCGAAGAGCAAGAACTAAGCTTAAATTATCAGTAATGAGTACTAGATATGTATCATGAAATGCTTAAAGTGATGAAAGGAAAGGGACATCAAGGAGCTATTGTTATGGTGAATAATGTTCATTATGTAGCCACAATTAATACTAAATTCCTTTGATTAAATGCTCTTAGTAATAATGCGGTATCTTGGATAGTAGACATGGGAGCCATAAATAATATGATCCCTTTTCCTTCTATCTTACAACATCTATAAACTCCTACCACATATTAATGTGAAGTTGCCTAGGGGAAAAACTATTTTCGTTAGTGAAGTTATTCTTTGATGGTTTAGGAATTATTCACCAAAGATCGGTTACATATATACTCCAACAAAATGGCTAAGTAGAAAGGAAACATATTCATTTGTTGGATACATCAAGAGCTTTGAGAATTCATGTTCATTTGCTTAAGGAGTTTTAGGAAGAATGTGCTCTTATAGCAACATATTTGATTAACAAGATACCAACGGCAAGTTGAGAGCAGAAATCTCCTTATAAGAAGTTGCTTTGACATCTTCATACTTATGGTAATTTGAGAGTCATGGTTTGCTTGTGTTTTGTTATTTCTAAGGACATTGTTTTCTTTAAAGAAGTTTTTCCTTTTAAAAATTAGTCTTTCCAGCCTTTTACTTCTGATATTTCATCTCCACCTTATCCCTTGTTGTTTGATACACTTTCTTCTTCTCATCCTCTATGAAATTTTGATAGTAGTCCCACTATTTAGTCTTCTACTGATCAGTCCCATGGTGTATCCACTGATCAATCATTTATAGATTAGTCACTTTATTCTTCCTCTAATCAGTCTTTTACTGATCAACTACTTAGTATAGATTCTTCTTCTAGTGATCAGCCATACTACAATTATGAAGGCTTGATAGATAAAGGTGTACTCCTTAATGGTTACAAGATTTTGTGCAATTTTCACAACATAAAAATGCTCTAGCTATTGTCAATTCTTAAACTATTTGTATTAGACCTATTTCCTCACATCCCTATCATTTATTTAATTTGCCTACCTTTGTTACTTACTCTATTGATTCTATAGCTTCTTTGGCTAAAGTGTTAACTATTCAAAAACCTAATAATTATTTTGAAGCATTTAGATGTAAAGAATCGTAGCTTGTAATGGAAAATGAACTTAATGTATTAGAGAGTGATGAAACTTAGGAATTGATAGATTTACTAACAGGAAAGAAAGCTATAAGATCGACATGGGTCTATAAAAGTAAATATTGACTAGATAGTATGATTGAGAGATATAAAGCAAAACTCGTAGTGAACGGTTTTACACAAGTCAAGGGGGAGGATTATCATGACACTTTTTTATTTCAATTGCTAAATTAAATTCCGTTCAAATCTTGTTCACTAAAGCAACAGCATCTTCTTAGCCTCCATAGCAAAAAGATGTGAATAATACTTTTTTACATGGTCACTTAGATGAGAAAATTTATATGGTTTCTCTTGAAGTGTATACTAGAGCCTTGCCAAATCAACTTGTTGAACTTAGATTTTATTTAGTGATTGTGATGAGGATAAAACCTTTAAATCATTTGAATTAATTCTTAATTAATGTTAGATGAGTTAATTTAATCTCATGTAATCTACAAATCCATAAAGAAACATTAACTCATCACTTAAGGAAGGATATATGGTTTGCCTTATATGTTTTTTATTATCTTGCAGATGGATCATTGATACAGGTATTGAGCCTAATTTTTTTCCAGTTTTTATTAGTTTTCTCTAAACAAATCAATACTAAACCTTACCCATTTAATATTGATTCTGGATTGAGATTTAAAGAAAACTAGCTTTTTAAAAAAGTTTTATAAGCTTTTGAAGTTGCTACCTCACCAGGGTCGAGAAATGGTTTAGATCAAAACTAAATGAATAAATTTGGTTTTGATCTAAACAATAGTTTGAGTTGGGAAAATCGATTTTATAGAAAAAAAGCTTTGAAAAACCAGAGAGACAAGTGTGAGGATTAGGTTTTTTAAACCCTTACGAGTACCATGAATTTTCTTAATTTAGATTTAGTTTCTTGAAATCACCTTTCAAAATTACCCTATAAAATGAAATTAAATCACTAGTTAACGAATTAGACTCAATTGAATAATTTAAACTAAAACGGAAAAAATAAGTTCTTTCGTTTTTTACATTGTTTTATAAGTGCTTACATATTCGATATTCAAGATCAGACGTACATAATTCTTTTGCGAAAATTTTAATTTGTTGAATTCATTTCTTTTTTAAAGTCAATTTTACATTTTCAGCCATTTCATTTTGCTTAGGGAAGAATTCTAAGAAAAAATTGATGTTGTTTATTTTTGGAGAATTCTAAAATGTCCTAATTTTAAAAGAATTGATTCATTTTTATTTTGGAAATGGAAAAAGATGTTTCTAAGTGATAAAATAAATTTATTATTTATTTATTTTTATTTTCTATTTTATTATTTTATAGTTGTTTATTATTATTTTTTCCTTTTATTTTGACTACAATGTAAAAATAAATAAAAAACTAAGCTCTTTCTTTCCTTTTTTTTTTTGCATCTCTCTTCTTTTTCTTTTTTCATATGATAGAGTACCAAAAAAAAAAAAAAAAAAAAAACAACAACAACACAAATGCTAAAATAAAAGGGTACTAGATTAGAGGATCACATGTGAATTAGAACTGGGTCTTTGAGTCAGACTTAGAGCTTAGGTCGCGCATAGGTTTGGAACTTAAAAATCAGGTCATAGGTGGACTTCAATAGCAGTAGCGGCAAGGGCATGCTTTGCTAGTTCATTGACGGTGTTTCAAGAGGGGCATCATGTTTTCATAAGTTTCAAATTGGAGACAAGGGGGGTAAGACAAACACCGTGGTCTAAAGTAGTCGTTCTATGGTGGTTTGATGTTAGGCCAACGGTGGTAGTGGTGTGCAATTCACATAGCAACAGCTAAAGTGCAATCAAGGGTTTATCTAGGGGTTTTAAGGGATGGAGAATTCTATAGGTTGAGTGGTTTAGGCTGAGGATGTAGTGGTTGTTGGTGGAGTTCACATGGTGGCTATGGTAGCTAGGGTTGCAGTTAATGTTGGATTGCTAGGTATTGTGGTAGTCATGTGTGGGAATGGTGTTTGGGTTTAGAGATTGTTGTCAATTGTAGACTGGGTTTGCTACTATGCTGTTCATGCATGGATAGGGATAGAGTTTGGCTTTGGTTGGGGATTTATTCGTGTGTGAAAGTGGTCTGGCCGCAAAGAGCAAGTACGCTATTGCAAGTTACAACAATGTTTGCATGTACAGTAGTGGTCAAGAGGGAGTGGTTTGGTGTTGATGAAGTATGTTTAGACGTAGGTTGATGTTGGTCGGTGGTGATTAGGTGAATTACTAGGTTCGGCCAAAGATAGGAGAAATGTAGAGAGAGAGAGAGAGAGAGAGAGACATACAAGAGAGAGAGTTTGATAGTGGTAAGCAAGTGCTTCCGCATGTGTATGTTGATGTAGTAAAGGTTGCTGCATGTTGGTTTTGGCTTGTTAAGTTACAATCGTATAGCGAAGGTTACCACATGAGAGAGAGCGAGTGTACAGGGATGGTTCCTCCTTTTTTTAGTATACATGTATGCTGTTGTTGTCTTTTGAAATGGAAAGAAAATTAGATTTAATGCCCATCCTAATTTTTCATTTTTTTCTAAATTTTTATTGCTGATTCAATGCACTTAAATGATTGTTTTTGGACGTGAAATCAATACCAATTTGAAGTACTCCAAGTTTACTTCATAATTTCACTAAATTAATGGTGAAATCAGGAAGAAAAAGGGGAGAAAATGTGCTCTCCAAGTGGTTTCCACACGAGAAAAGGATGGAAAGAATGAGAAAAGGAAAAAAAGGAAAAGTGTTGGCCAATCACTGGTCGATACGTGTCCACATAAGAAAAACGTCTTGATGCTTCCTACAAAATTCGAGCCCAGGTCTCCTTTGTGCTTATGCATGTACATTACCATCAAGTTATTGGTTTATACCTTGTTCATATGTGTAATTAAATTATACAAATGGAATAAGTTGGCCTTAGTTAGATTTAAATCTAAGCTTTGACCTGAAGTCCTCCTTATTATTTTTATTATCTAAAACTTAAAAAGTAATAAAACTATTAAAATTTTTTATTCTATTTCAAATCTCCTTTTTTTTTTCTTATATTTTCTCTAAATTTCCTATTTTATTTTTATTTTTTGTAAATTTTCTATTTTTGTTATTTTTCTTCTTTTTTTTTTGTATTTTTTGATAAATTAAGAACCCTTATCTTTTTTAAAAAATTTTAAATTAAAGGGAGAAAAAAATGGAGTGTCTATAACTACCCCTCTTTGTGATTAAGTTTGACTAAAATTTTGCTATAAAGACAAAAGAAACACTATTTTTGCCTTAAGGGGTAAAATTGCCTTAAGAATCATTACAACTAACTAGCTATCATAAGCTTAGTCCATTGGGGAATTAGTGAATGGTGAGAGGTGAAAGAGATAAAAGGCATTCTAAGAGCTAGCCGAGAGAAAAAAGAAACTGAAAAAGGGTAACGTTCCTATAGGCTGGCAAGAACCCTAAAAGAATTTGAAAACCCAATCATACCCCTATGAGTTGACTAACCTAGGTGAATGAGTAAAACACTTCTTAAGCTAACTAAAACCCTAAATTAGAATCTAGTCGTGCTCTTATGAGTTGACTAACCTAGGCAAGAGCGTCTTTAGTGGACTAGCAACCCTAAAATTAGAACATATTTTGAAAACCTAGTCGTGCTCCTTTGAGCTCACTAACTTAGGCAAGAGCATCTTTAGAGGACTAGTAACCATAAATTGGAATTGATTTAGAAACATGGAAGTGCTCATCTAAGTTGACTATTCTAGCTGAACAGGCAAAGCACTCCTTTAGCAACTAAGACCTTAAACTAAAACCTAGTCATTCTCCTTTAACTAACCTAAGCAAGAGCGTCTCTAATGGATTAGCAAACCTAAATTTTGGAATCAATTCGAGAAAACTTGGAAGTGCTCCTTTATGTTAACTATCTTAGGAGCGAAGCGCTCTTTAAGTTGGGTAAGATCCTAAATGAGAAATTGGAACCTGGTCATACTCCTTTGAGCTGACTAACCTAAGCGAGATGGGTAAAGTGCTCCTTAAGCTGCCTAAGACCTTAAAGAAAATGGGATGGGTAAGCATTCCTTGAGCTGGCTAAGAACCCTAAAGAAAATGAGATGAGCAAGTGCTCCTTAAGCTAGCTCTCCTTGAGCTAGCTAAGACCCTTAACAAAAAACCTAGTTATGCTCCTTTGAGCTGACTAACCTAAGGGGATGGGCAAAGTACTCCTTGAGTTGGCTAAGACCCTAAATTGAAATCGATAAAAAGAAGTACCTTATGGGCTTACTAAGATCACTAAGGAGAGATTGGAAACAAGAAGTACCTTATGGGCTCATTAATAGAAATTGGTGAAGAAAAGCGCCCTATAAGCTTGTTGAAAAGAGATGGACAAAAGGAGTAGCACCCTACAGTCTTGCTAGAAAAAATTGGTGAAGAGAAGTACCCTATGAGCTGACTAAGACCTTAAAGAAAGATAGTGAATTGGGATAATGCTCTACAAGCTAATTGAACCTAAAGTAGAGTATGAATCGAGATAACGCTTTAAAAGCTAGTTAGAACCCCAAGAAGATGAAAGATAAGATAGTGCCTTGAAAGCTGGCTTGAACCCTAAAAACGATGGAAGACGAGATAGTGCTTTAAGAGCTAGCTTGAACCCTTAAATGAAAGATGGGATAGTGCTCTAAAAGCTGGCTTGAACCCTTAAAAATGAAAGACGAGATAATGCTTTAAGAATTGGCTTGAACCCTAAAAATAATGAAAAACAAGATAGTACTCTAAGAGCTAGCTTGAATCCATAAAAATGAAAAATAAGATAGTGCTCTAAGAGCTGGCTTGAACCCTTAAAAATGAAAGACCAGATAGCGTTCTAAGAGTTGGCTCCAACCCTAAGAAAATAAAAGATAGGATAATGCCCTAAGAGCTGGCTGAACCTTAAAATGGATGAAACACAGGACAACTCTCTAAAAGCTCGCTTAAGCCCTAACGAGGAAAAAGTGAAGACGTAAAGTAAGGAAAGTAACCAATTTTAAAGAAAACTTCCTGACTTAAAAATATTTATAGAGAATTTGGTGAAAAACTATTTATGACCACAAGGGCATTAGGGACTAAGTCCCTTAATGACTTAAATTAATATGATCAGCTTAAAGCGTGTGACCACATTAAAAGTTTGGCTAACCACCAAATTGCCTCATTATGGGATAGCTCTTGATAGGGTTTAATTCTGAAAATTCTTCAAATAGGTATAATAGGGTTAACGAGAGATAATTGTATTTGGGATTTGAAAATGAATGCCTAATTTCATTTTAATATACACATCATATTCAAAATTGATCTCCTTTAAAGAATGAGTCCAAAATATCCTTACCATTAGGTCGCTCAACTCTCACAGTATTTAGGAGTTAATGTGTGGGATATATTTTGCTCTTTTCATCTTCAACTTTTTTTAAAAAAATGAGTTACCAATTCCTTAAAGAGGAGTCCATTATTTATTTGCCCCGAGGGTGGAGAATGATTTTGCCCCCCAATTTCTTGAAACATGTCCCAATTTTTATACTTTTCTTTTAATCTGAGTTCGAATCTGAGATCACATTTGACTTCATGTTTTGATTTAGTTTTGGCTTTTTCTCAATGAACCAACAGTTTTGGCTATCTTGATGGGTTTTGGATTAGTTACCTAAACGAACTTACGATTAACGCAATGGGCCATGGTTTGGGTAAGCTACCTGAATAGGCTAAGTGGCCAAGGGTTTGTATTTAAAATGGCTTCCTAAATGGGCTAAGGGTTAGTGTTTAAATTGAATGGGTCAAGGGACTAATGTTTGGGATGGCTTCCTTAATAGGCCAAAAGGCTTCATTTGAATTGGATACGTTTAGGTTAACTGTTTGAGTGGGCCGAAAGCTTTGTTTAAGTTGGGCCTATAAGAATTTATAACCATTAGCAAATTCCCTTTTTTTTTTTCATCTTTTATTTTTCACTTTTTTTTCTTTTTTTTTTTTAATTTGTGAGAGAGAAAGATAAAGTTTTATGAGAAATCTAAAAAATGGTGATTTTTTGGGTTTTATTTACAAGCCAATGGATTTTATTTACGTTTCCCTGAGTGAGGGGGAATAATGGTTTGATAAATGCCTATTTAAGGACTATTTGCAAAGAAGGGAATACTAAATAATAAATATTAAAGAGAAATTTTATCATTTTAAAATATCAGAGTATAAAAATCAAAGGAAGGGAACTTAACATTTATTATGGAACCTAATATTTATTCTAGGCCTCCTAGCTATGAACTAAAAAAGCCCTTGTAAACACCCCTTTTTGTATAACCCTAACCCTTCTTTTTTAAAAAAAAATTTTTAGAATAAGGTGAAGGTTCATAATTTAGGAAAAAAAATAAGAAATTTAGAAAAATATAAAAAATAAAAAATTTAAGATAAATCAAAAATGAGAAATTTGGAAAAACAAAAAAAATGGAAATTTTAGGAGATCACAAAAGATAAGAAAATTTAGAAAATACAAAAAAAAAAAAAACTTGAAAATTTGAAAAAGTGACAAAAAAAAAAGAAAAATTGAAAAAATAGAATAGATTTTTTTTTTATTTAATTTAGATCAAATTTAAAAAAAAGGCATTGGGCTTAAGTTTAGATCCAAATCTAACGTAGATTAACATTATCCATATGTGCAATTTAATTGTACATAAAAAATGTATTTTGCACCACCCCCACTTAGCCCTACCCCTTGAGGGTGGGCGACCACAACTATTAGTGGGTCATGACCTATACTATAGATCTAGCCAAATCCAACCATCCTAAGGCTAAGGGTTAGTTGATAGCCACCTAGGGGTTGGTTTCATAGGACTCTTCTTGGTAGTTGTTAGCCATCCCTTAATCTTGGGGTAATCGTATTTGAAAATATTTTTTTTGTTAATTTATATTAGTTTTTTTAAATTAAAAATAATTATATATATGTATATAAATATATATTACTAAATAATAAATGTTTATTATTTTTTCATATTTTTATATTTATTTTTCTGTTTTTTTTTTTACTTCTTATTATTTTTATGAATTTTAGTTATATTATTAGTTTGCTTAATTAAATTAATAATTTACAAGAATTAGATTTTGGAACATATTCATATTAACGAATGAACTTTTTTATAAATTTTTGAAAACATTAAGGATTGAAATGAATTAAATAAAAAGTTAATGATTAATACATATATAGAGATAAATGTTACAGATTTTTTCGTACTTTTCCCATATAATGTATATATGTAATATAATATATATAATATGTATAAATATATAAGTAAATTATAAAAAAAATTCCAATTTAGGGCCAAGGGAGAGGTTAAATTACCTAGACCTACATGAACTGACGAGTCCTTAGCCAATTCAAGCCTACCACAAACGGGCCAGTTCCAAGCATTAGTGATTTTTCTCAAAAGTTGATTTGATAGATAAGTAAGGGAATTTTTACGATATTATCACTCAAAAGTGATTATATAATAAAGGCTCATTAATAATAAAAATAAGCTTTCAATAGCTCCCATAGAAACTTATACACAATTTTATATTTACTGTTGATAGCTTAATTTTTACTCTTAATGGGTCTTACTTATTATAAAATGAGGTAATTTATTGAAGTTAAAATAACTATATTATATGGTCACTTGCTTTTATTTTTATTTTTCTGCCAACTTCATTATAATTTTGATACGAAGGATTCAAACCCAATATATCATTAAAAAATTAATATTTATACTACTAAATGTATCCACAGCTATATTTGCATATATAAAATGTTTCTTTATTTGTGCTCATAAGGCTTAAATTGATTAAGCTATGAATTTTTTTCTTTGTTAATAAAAGGAACTCGAGATTTATATATCAACTTCGCCATTTATTCGAGTCGATGTCTAAACTTCGACAAATGTATTTCTTTCCAATGGATGAAAGCTTTAAATTCGTTCATGATCCTAACAGAATAATGTTGGAGAGCGATTTTTTATATTGAACAAAGCGAGTGGCTGTTTACTATTTAAAATTTTCTGAGGAAAAAATACGAAATATCTACATCCTGAAACTGACGGGACCTTACTCCTATGGTGTATATTTCCTCACCACCTCCGCTGCCGTCTCAATGCGAAACTCCATCGCAAAACGCCACCAGGTCCAACCCCACTTCCTATAATTGGCAACATCCACCTTCTAGGCAACCTCCCTCACCGCTCTCTCCAAGCAATAGCCCAAAAGCATGGCCCTATCATGTCTCTCCAACTGGGCTCAGTACCCGGTATCATCGTCTCATCCTCGGAAGCCGCTGAATTGTTCCTCAAGACTTATGATCATTTCTTCGCAAGCAGGCCAAAGCTCCAAGGTTCAGAAATTTTATCTTATGGTAATAAGGGCATGGTTTTTTCAGCCTATGGATCTTATTGGCGCAACATAAGGAAGTTGTGCACGTTACATCTTCTTAGCCGTTCGAAGATTGAGTCCTTCCTGCCGACGAGGAGAGAGCAATTAAGGAGTCTGGGGGCGGAGATTCGGGTTTCGGCGGCGGCAAAAGAGGTGGTGGATGTGAGTGAGAAGGTGGAGTTGCTTGCTGGAGACTTGGCATGTAGAATGGTATTGGATTGCAGTACGAAAGAGAGAGGTGATTTCAAAGGGATTATTCATGCAGTGATGAAGCTAGCTGGGTCTTTTAATTTAGCCGACTACGTGCCGTTGCTTCGGCCTCTTGACCTTCAGGTACGTCTGCTCTAGCGTTCATACCTTTAGATAAAAAATCATGTGGATCTAGTCCCACCATGTGGCTTGTTAGGAAAATTACCACTTATTGTTCGAATCACTATACATCTTATACGTAAGAAATTGACAAAAAGAATGGATGCAATATAAATAAATTAATTTTTTTAGAAAAATTACAACGAGTATCTGTATCACTTCTAAAAATAATTTACATTATAACTATTGATTAATAAATAGCATGGCTTGCTTTGGTTAGCTAATACTTGCTAGGTTATTGAAATTTATTATTATTATTTTTCTTTGAAAACTTATTGTATATAGTGTCTATATAGTTATATTATTAAAATTATCTTAAAAGATGTGTGAACAACATTCAATTAATAACAACTTAAGAACAATACAATCATGAAAGGAAAAAGAAGAAGAAGAAGAGGAAGAAGAAAATAATGAAGATAGAGATATAGTATTTAAAAATAGAGAAATGAAAAAAAAAAAAAGCAAACAAAATTAAAAGTAGTTTTTAACAAAGTTGGTGAAGAAATGAAATTGCTAGGAATTGAACCATTATCCTCAATGGATTAAAAAAAAAAATTAACCACTAGGCTGTTATTTCTAACATGTTGTTTGTTGCTTCTAAAACTATAAATATAAAACATTTTTTTCTTTTTCTTCAAATAAATGTAATAATTAATTTTTCTCAAAACTTGGAGGTTTCTCGATCAGTATTTATTCACATGTTATTGGCATGCCATGTATTATACATTTAAGTGGCGAGGCATATAAAAACTCTATCAATACATTTAAATGCTGTGCATCCATTTTAGGCAACGTGGTGTGTAAAAAGGCATAACTAGTTTAATAATAATATGATCCATGGTAACCTATGAGTTTTTGGAAGTATATAAGCACAACTATGTTGCAATTTTCTTTTTTTTTTTTTATTAGTGAAACTTTGCGGTTATTCAATGTTATTATAATTGTTTCGAAAGATTGCAAATGATACTAGTAGGTGGTGCACTGGTGGGGTTGATGGTAATGGACGGTAACAAGTGGTGATCGAACAAATAAAGCTGAGAGCGAACCAAATTGCCTTGTAAACTAATTGAGGATCTGTATTTGCTCAAAGCTAAGATTTTACCATCCCGAGTTATTTAAGCAGTTTAAAGCCTATCTAGTACGATGAGTTTACAAGATTAATTGAACTTAAGTATATATTTAGCTTTCTCCAATTTGAGTAATACTCAAGCTTTAAATGAATTCAATAATAGGTAGATTTTCCTTTTTCAAGGATTTGAGCTTTAACGACTGGTAAAAAAAAAAAAAAAATTCAAGCTACAACAAGTCAATCAAGCTATGCTCAAAATTGTTAATAAGTAGCATTTCAACCCAAGCTATTATAGTTTAGCTTTAAATTTTCCAGTTCAAGTTGGAATTCAACACTTTTTTTAGTGAGTTTGATTCATTTCCACCCTTATTAATAATAGCAAAAACTGCTAGTATAAAACGAGGGAAATGATTTTCTATTTTTAGAATATGAATCATTTACCATTTATTATTGGCATTTTCTATAATAAAAAATTCAAAAAAGCATTTTAAATCGAACAATACCACTGAATCAGGGAGATCTTTGTGTATGCCATTATCACTTTTTACTTCGCCTTATTGTGTGAAAACATTATTAAAGAAACTCCATGATTTAAAATTACACTCACATCGCTAAATGAATGAAAACATAATTAAAGAAACCCAATGATTTTAAAATTACACTGACATCACTAAATGAATGAAAAATAAAAAGGACGGTTTCGAAATTAGGAAAAATGATAAAAATATGGTCCACGACCCTTTTACAAACTCACCATATATTTTTCATTTTGACAAATACATTATTTGTACACTTTCGCCATGTATTAATGCTACATTGGGGATTTACGTCATTTCATGGTTGGTCTATCATAATTAATTTGATATGATTATATTACATAATAAATTTAATTGAATAATATTATAAAAAAATAGAAAAAAAGATAAGAAAACGCTTAAATATATATATATATATAAAGAAATGTTAGAACCCTTTGCCAACCTTCCCTAAAAATAATATTATAAAAAATAGAAAAAAAAAAGAAAATGCTTAAATATATATATATATATAAAGAAATGTTAAAACCCTTTGCCAACCTTCCCTAAAAATAAAAGTCATAATTGTCTATCAGTATTTTCCATCATTATTTATTACAATTATTGAAGGTTAGCCATCTATGTTATCCTTATCACTTATTATTAAAAGTTACCAATATCCACAATATCGTGAGATTATACTAGAATGGTATTTTTTTTTTCAATTATTAAGCTTTAATTATAACCACCGTTGAAAAAAGTGTGAAAGGAAAGAACGGTTTTCAGGAAATCAAAAATATATTGTATTGAATTGAGGGCTAAAAATCATGAGAAGACCAATAATAACATAAAACTATATTGCAAGAACAAAATGAATGAGGTCTTTTGAAGTCCGGAATGAAATAGATCGTTAATAATAGGAAAGTTATGGATGTTTTGTGTGTATGTGCAATATTGTTGTCATGCATAAATTAACAGCACTGTTGATGTGCCATTCAACTTAATTTGATTAACTTTTTGCTTTTTATTAAACAGGGATTTACATGATCGATGAAATCAATCTATCTAACCACAGATAAGATGTTAGAGGAAATCTTGGATGAACATGAACAAAATATCAATATAGGGAGCGAGAGAGATTTTGTGGACGTATTACTTTCCATGCTGAAGAAGCCAATGAATTCCAGCAATGAACTAGAATACACAATAGATCGAACCAACATCAAAGCAATACTATTGGAGATCATAGTTGCATCTTATGAAACTTCATCAACGGTTATTGAATGGGCATTCTCTGAAATTATGAAGAATCCATGAGTCTTAACTCGTCTTCAAGACGAATTACAAAATCTTATTGGCAAAGATAAAACAGTTGAGGAAGCAGATTTGCCCAAATTGAGTTATTTAGATATGGTGGTGAAGGAGAACTTCAGACTACATCCTCCAGGACGATCACTTATTCCTCGAGAATCCACAGAGGACGTTATAATTAATGGATACCACATAGCTAAGAAATCTAGAGTTGCTATAAATGTTTGGGCTGTTGGAAGAAACCCTAATATATGGTCTAATAATGTTGAAGAATTCTTTCCTGAAAGACTCATAAATAGCAACGTAGATGTTTAAGTGACAGGATTTTATGCTTCTTCCATTTGTTTCGGGGGGAAGAAAATGTCCTGGAATGCAAGTAGGACTCATAAATATTAAACTCGTTTTAGCTCAACTTCTGCACTGCTTCAAGTGGGAACTTCCAAATGGCATAACGGCAAGAGATTTGGACATGACAGAGGAAGTCGGCCTGCCTATAACACGAGCTAAACCTTTACTTCTTGTGCCATCATATCGTCTGTGTTTGATTAAATTTTTGTTGGAAGTACAAGGCTTGGATTATAAGTTAGATCGTGTATGTTCTAGGTAGACAGTTGCGGTTTTGATTTTATATGGGATACAGATAAAAATTTTATATGAATACGGTTTTTTTTTCAAAAAATATTACGGAAAATGATTCGTTTAAAAAAAAAATTACGAATATAATATACTGAAGACATATCAACTGAATATACTTTTAGTGTGTTATGATTCTTACACTGAAGGTGTATGTAGTAAGTGCGCCTTCAGTGTAATTGATTATAACTGAAGTTGCATATGTAATTTATTATAACTGAAAGCGTATATAATAAATACACTTTCAATATACTACCTATATAAAATCTAATTCGTGCGGTCAAAGTTCATTCTTACTTATACCAATTTCTAAAATTTTCTATTATTTTCTAACACAAGTATACATCATTCACAGGTAACAATCTATAACTTATGTAAATTTTATTTATTTAATATTTTTTTGTTATCTTAGTAATAATCGACATTATTCAATATTTTGTTGTACAAAAAAAATTTTTAGTTAATGACGTAAATTTTATAATTATAAATATACCGTAACTTGTGTAAATTATTAATATTTGATAAAAATATATTTTATGTTGTCTAAATTTAGGAATTTTTTGTGTTACGATACATAAGTTATATGAATATAAATTTTGTAATTATAGATATACGGTAAATTGTGTAAATTATTAATAATTGATAAAAATATATTTTATGTTATATAAAATTAGGAATTTTTTCTGTTACAATACATAAGCTATACAAATATAGATTTCATAATTATAGACGTACCGTAAATTGTGTAAATTATTAATAATTGATGACAATATATTTTATGTTATATAAAATTAGAAATTTTTTGTGTTACAGTATATAAGTTATACGAATATAGATTTTATAATTATAGATATACCATAAATTGTGTAAATTATTAATAATTGATAAAAATATATTTTATGTTGTCTAAATTTAGGAATTTTTTGTGTTATGATACATAAGTTATTTGAATATAGATTTCGTAATTATAAATATACGGTAAATTGTATAAATTATTAATAATTGATGAAAATATATTTTATGTTATATAAAATTAGGAATTTTTTGTGTTATGTTACATAAGTTATACGAATATAGATTTCATAATTATAGATATACCATAAATTGTGTAAATTATTAATAATTGATGAAAATATATTTTATGTTGTCTAAATGTAGGAATTTTTTGTGTTATGATACATAAGTTATTTGAATATAGATTTCGTAATTATAAATATACGGTAAATTGTGTAAATTATTAATAATTGATGAAAATATATTTTATGTTATATAAAATTAGGAATTTTTTTTGTTATGGTACATAAGTTATACGAATATAGATTTCATAATTATAGATATACCATAAATTGTGTAAATTATTACTAATTGATGAAAATATATTTTATGTTATCTAAATTTAGGAATTTTTTGTATTACGGTACATAAGTTATACGAATATAAATTTCGTAATTATAGATGTACGATAAATTGTATAAATTATTAATAATTGATGAAAATATATTTTATGTTATATAAAATTAGGAATTTTTTTTATATCATGATATATATATTTGGCTTTTTTTATGTTAGGTTGAATTAAAAAATCAATGTTAGGTACTTATGTTAACGACACAGCTTAACAAGATGACTAAATGAATTTTGTAAAGTTGTCACTCAGTGTGTAGGTGACGTTTTTTATTTCATCTAAATATTCGATTCATTGTGGCATTACTAGTGTGCAAAAGGTAGATTACGTGAAAGTAAATATTTATGCGAACGAAAATATAGTGATGGGTAGTTGGTATACTAAACTTATTTGTATGTGATCACAGGATAGATGAAGCCGAGACTGATTAATCCACGTGTACTTGCAAAGCAGACCAATCACCGTTCACACGCTGTCTGGGAGGGCAAGGTGAGTAATATCATTATCATTTACAACATATTCTCTTATTAACAATGTGTTATTCACTAACTCAACTGAATGTTTGTTTAAGAGGCAACATATGCACTAGGAGTATGGTATAGTGAGATGTCAATATGCAAGGATGAACAGGATATCCCTATTCATCCTAGGATAGAACCATATATACGGGAGGCTGAGTTCTGGGGAGTTGTACAGCTCCCATTTATTATGTTGGATTGGTATCTAATTACGATACTTATTGAGAAATGGAGGCCCAAAACACACATGTTCCACCTACCTACTGGAGAGGCGACCATTACACTACAGGATGTTGAGATCCAGGTTAGACTTCTAGTTTAGGGGTTCGCATTGGCGGGGCTAATAGAGACGAATGATGAGAAGAGATGGGTTAATGTATGGAGAGGTTACAAGGCGTGAAGCCTGCTTAGATGAGGGGTGCTCGCTTATCTCTGACGTAGTTATGAGAGCACTTCCGAATACTTCCCCGTGAGGCGAATGACGAGACGGTCCGACAACACACACGTGCATACATACTCAGGTTAATGGAAGGATTTATATTTGCGAATAAATTCTTCAGCCTAATCTACTTGATGTTCCTGCTATTGCTGGAGGACTTTTCAACAGGTGGGCAGTTTAGTTTAGGCAATACGTACTTGGCATGGTTATATCAACAACTATGCTCTACCTCTTCATCTGATGTGCATAAGCTAGGAGGAGTCACGATTCTACTACAGGTCTGGGCTTGGGATAGATTCCCACATATAGCCCCCTTTAGTAGATATTGATTTATTATCGGTGGGGATAGGCTATTGGTAGCCAAATGGAGGGTAGTACGAGATACGACTTAGCATCTGATGCATGTCGTAGATGTGTATCGCACAGCTTTTGACATACAGATGATGCAGTAGGTATGATATGATAAGTTATCCTCTTTACTATATTTGTCTTAACCATAAGTGATAACCATCATTGTTTGACTAGTTATTTAATTTTTTTTTTCTTTGTCTTCTACCCTTTAGGTTGTTTGGGAGCCTTATACAGAGGAATTGCTGCAATTGTTGCCTCAATATTGTATTGCCAGGTGATACATTTGGATTGCTCGAACACGACTCATATGTTTTCACATCATTGAGTGGTACTTTCCAGATTGTGTCGTTCGATAGTTTGGAGGATATCAGTACGTTTTACAGGAGGTCGACACCTCAGAGTAACTCCACCAGCTGGACCTCTAGGGTAAGACAAATGTTGACTAGATCAACATACACTCTTCCTACATCCAGGCTTGGGGACAGAGATATGGATTCTTAGTACATATCCAAGGTCTTTGAGGGTCCGATGAAAGCTACTGGCCGTGGTATAAACAAATAACCCGGCGTTATATTGCACACCATAGAGCTGTCATTGGTCGATTAGTACGTACATCTAAAATAGTCCATTATTTTATTTTTCACTCGTTTATACTTACTATCATATATACCAATATCTGTTTTCTTAACTTATTTCAAGTGGACTCGCTCAGGAGTGTCAGACTAACACCTGACTATCCTACAACGCTGGGTATTGCAAATGGGGCACTTGACTTTGTTGAGCAACACAATGGCCTTATCCTCTACTTACAGCAATGGAGCGTACATGAGCTACCCTATATGGACCACGGTAGAGATCAGGTACCACTTACTGACGAAGAGATGCTAGCTCCTCATGCACCACCTAAGAGTAGAGTTAAAGTTTGAGGAAGCAGGGCTCGAGCGATATGTTATTGGGTAGACCTCGGTGATGATATCTCACCACATGCCCGTCATTCTATAGACCTAGGGCATATCAATGAGGGATATAGCACACACCCTGGGTCAGGTGTTGTCTCCACTTCGAGAGCCGAATCTAGCTTTAAGCCTAGATCTAGCACATATAGGACTCCCGAGTTCTAGCAACATCTTGACCTTACTACTCCACGGGTTCTTCAAAAGCAACGTTCTACCCCTACACTGTCATTCATGAGTGAGGGTGTTACTCAGCTGCATCTGAGCCATCCAGCCAACCCAATTTCTCCAAAGGAACTTAAGCTCAACGATCTACCAACTGAACCTACTTAGACATATGATAGACAGGCGCGTTCACTTCTTTCCTGTACCATGAGGACCTTTACATGGTGTAGGCATCAGTAGATATGTTTAGTCTATTGTTTTTGTTTTCTTGTTTATTTTTCCATTGTACTAATATTGTCATTGACTGATTACAAAGTTTGTATATATACTAATTATTTGAAATATATTTCACTTTTCATCATATTTTACAATCAATGTATTGTTTATTTATCCTAATTTTACAATTTACAATTACTTTTTCTTCTATTCAACTCGTATGGTCATTAGATGATCATCTTATGCGCCCACTTGCCATATTTATTGATGTGTTCCACCAATTATGATTTTATGTAAGGTCTTCCCCACTTCCTTACTTACCTTCAGTAGAATATTGTAGTAGAAATTGAAGTGAAGGCGCATCAAGTACATGTGCCTTCAGTATAAATATTTACACTAAAGACGCATATACTTGATGGGCCTTCAGTATCACAATTTGAACTGAAGGGAAAATAATTACAAATTGTAAAATTATGATAAATAAACAATGCATTGAATTGCAATATATGATGAAAAGTGAATTATATTTCGAATAATCAGTATATACACAAAATTTATAATCAATCAATGACAACATCAGTACAATGGAAAAATAAATAAAAAAACAAAAACAATAGACTAAACATATCTACTGATGCCTATACTGTATAAAGGTCCTCACGGCATGGGAAAGAAGTGAACGCTCCCTCGCAAGTATACGTGGATCAATCGATTTCAACTCCATCTATCCTGCGACTACATACAAATATGTTTAGTAGAAAAAAAAAATAAAAAATTATCATTCATTATACTTATGTATATATTACAATGTAATGCTTAGATAAAAAGGAAATATGTACCAGCTCTATTAATATCCGGATACCTCCTTCGATTGTGTCATTCCCGCTCACAAGCGCTGCATCTAGTTTTGTCGGACTGCTCACGAATGTCCATCTCCATGTGATATTGCTTACGCCTAGGTTTACCTTTTTTTTTTTTTTTTTTATAGTAAGTCATATTCGAGTGAAGATAAGAGAAGCTAACTTGTGGCCAGTTTAGCTCATCACCAATCGGGTAAAAATGAGCTCAGTAACAATCTATCTGGTTTGCCCACTTATAACATGGCCCAATTGCCGATTTGCTATCTACCCTCATACTTGCTGCAGCAACACATGCATGGGAGCAAGGGATTCTATATATTTGCCACTTCTGACAAATGCAAGCGCAACTCCTAAAGTCAACTGTATGTATCCTTCCTCCTCCCTTCAATCCTGTTGTCATCATTCGACTACCAATTAAAACCTCGAAAATACTATTCTACAAGCTAAATGAAAAGACTCTATGTATACTTGCCCGCCCCCTCCAAGTTTCATACATCTTTACAGCATAATCAGTGTAGGTCTTACCAGAATCGATTGCTTCCTTAGCGTCCTTATGCCTTTCCTCCCAATAGGCGACACGGTTGTAAAATATCTTCTTTACTAATATAGTAACGAGTAATTTACGCACTGATTTCAAAACGGAGTTATAACTCTCGACAATATTTGATGTTATATATCCAAAACAGTAACATCCATCATATGCGAGAGTCCACTTGTCCAAATCAACATTGTCGAACCACACGGGAGTGTCTTCCTTAGCCTGGGCTAACTTCTGCATAAAACATTCAAATTTCCTCTATTATGCTTGAACACCTGCAAACCATACAAATTTCTTACATAACTGGTTTTTGTGAACTATGTTGAAGTTACTAGGAATGTGCCGCAAACAATATCTCCAAATTGCAAATGGTGGCTACTAGCCTATTGATCGTTTTTGTCAACAGTATTTGAAGGCTTCAACACATGTCCTAAATATCCAAAAAACTCACTTGAACTGGGATTGACCTTGCTTTAGTGAACTACTCTAGCCTCAATCCACTTGTATCCCCAGGTTACTCAACTTCATTGCATTTAATAATCTCGGCAACTCATTATACGACTTCTCTCAATTATCATATATCATCTCAACAACCCTTCGCTTAGCCTCAAAAACCCTTTTATTGCTTACTATGTACCCATACATAGTTTGCATATTAGCTGCAAGATCAGGTATCTTAACATTAGGATTGTTTCGTATACTATTGATGAATAGTGTAGCCATTATGTTGTTGTCGAGTTAAGAATGATCCTGGTTCATCATTGGGTTCACACAAGTATGCAGACTCTCTAGAATTGTTATTTTAAAAAGACCCTGTACTTTCTTCAAACAAGCCCATAGCCTCCACTTACAACCCTATTCTTTCTTTTTACAGTAGACAACGTATACATTCAGTTTCAAAATATCTACATGAAAATCACAGTGATTCCTTAAGTGGAATGACTTAACTACATTTATGAGATCTTTCTTTATGTTGAAACGCATATCGACACTTAAGTCATCAAAGTTGATGATGTTATTGCACATTTCATTAACATCTCTCTTGAATGTTACATAGCCACTAACATCATACTAGTTGTTGTAAAATGGAACATGATCTCTGATAAGTTTGTTAACAGGTTCATTTATTTGCAGAAAGTTTTCAAACTGCCTACTTGACAATACTTCACCAATTCGATGGTATGGCTTACTCGAGCCATTGCCGCGAAGTGTCCGGATCGATATACTGGTCTCACCAACATATGGTCTCACTTGGGCCTTTCCCAAATCCTTAACATGGTCATCTTCAAGGCCAACATCATCTTCATCACCATCCCCATCATCCTCATCACCATCTACATCTACCACATTCTCCCCATCATCAACATTTATATCCATGTGTATTCTCTCTATATACAGATCAAAAGACTCTTCATGTTTGATAATGGGACTCAATGCTTTGTCAAGATGCTCTTCTGTGATATTCACGTACTCGTACTCAAATAAATCCATGTACGGTTCATTTGATTAATCTACATTTGTTTACTTCGCACCAGTAATTGTTGAATGCACATTGAGATCCGGAAGGGTTAAATTATCTGGCTCATGTATTTCATGCTCATTTTGAGCACTTGATTCCCCAATATGCCTTATGTATACTTCTTGAATATTTCGTTCCTTAAAAAACTCTGCCATCTCAATGAAATTCTCAACATCCTCATCATCTCTAATGGCTATTAACTTATAGATAACTCCAGCATCATAGAAAAAGAGATGTCTGTGCATAAGTTCAACACCACTTGGGTCAACTCCAACACATCTACAAATTCTCCAACTAAAATGAAAGAAGTTTAAATCCTTTCTAATTTTCAACTTCTTAACGGGTTCTCAATCATATTTCGGCCCCCAACTACTCATCATTATATTTCCGTTCATATATACAATAACTTTTACATAATCTGCCATTTCTACCCTAGTAATGCCACAATGAACTAATATTTAAATGACATTATAAACTTCATATACATTCCGAGCGACAATTTTACGAAATGCACTTAATCATCTCGGTAAGCTACGTCGTCAACATAACTACCTAGCTTTAACTTTCTAATTCGATTTAACACAATAAAAAAACACAATATATATATATATATATATACATAACAATTTCCACTTACATTACAACATTATTCATACCCACATTCATATAACTTATCTACCGCAATACAAAACAATCTTAAATTTATACAACATACAATAAATTTTTATGAAATATTAATAATTTATACAACTTACGGTACATCTACGATTACAAAATTTACGTAATAACATAATAAATTTTTTTCTAAAAATAATAATTGCATAATGATGATCATTAATAAAATAAAATAAATAAATAACATACCTATAAGTTATAGATTGTTATCTATTTCAGACGTTCACTTGTGTAAAAAAATAATCTGGTACTTCAACTATGAGTTTCCTTAAGTTTTCTCTATATTTTAAAAATTTCAAAAACTAATATAAGTAAGAATGAGCTGTGGTTGCGCGGATTGGGGTATTTATACCTGGCTTGCTAAAGGCACATGCAATGTGTAAAAAACATCGGTAACTAAAAATACATTTAGTTGATACGGTTTATAATTTTTTTTAAACAATTCCTTTTCCGTAACATTTTTCAGAAAAAAAACCTCTATTCGTATAAAACCTTACAAGGACTTCTGAATACGAGTATTAACATTTTCAATCCGAATATTGTTATTCGAGTCTTTTAATTACCGAATGATATTAATTTTATATCCAATTAATTTGGAACAGAGATGCAGCCATACTAATATCGTGCCCCTTCGATACTTAAATGAAAGAAAAAGAAAAAAAACCAAAGAATGCAAACATTAACTCTTATTGAAAAAAGAAAAGGAAAAAATTAAAGAATCTTAACGATGGGGTCAACAGCTCAACCATTAACTCTTATTGCATTGGAAAATATTTCACATATTCGAAACCCTTTTAATTCAATATTTTGATAGTCAGTTAAACTGTACAACACTTTCTTGGTTTCCCTCTATCTCTCCTAAATGGGTTAAATGAATCAATTCAGACTGACTCACTTTAATACACGAGTTAAACAAATCAACTTTATTTTGTTTACTTTTTAAATAAGCTAAAAAAACTTTGATCCTAATCCATTTAAAAAACAGGTTAAATAGATTAACTCATAGGTGAAATAAATATATCAAACGGGTCATCTCAAATTGATCTATTTTGGCCTACAAATTAAACGGATCGAATTTATTTGATTTACTTTTTAAACAGGTAAAAAAATCTTGTCCTAAATCTATTTAAAAAAAAAGGTTAAACAAATTTACGTATAAGTCAAAACTTATTTACAAATCTCTATCTCTCTTTATTGGACTAGTTCCATACATTGACGATTATGCTTCCATAAATGGGAAAAGAAAAATTATTAGAGCCTAAGGGCTCAATAATTAGAGGAAACGCCTTTCAATTACCCACACATCAATGAATTAAAGATTGACCATGTTATACTATGAACAAACTAAATTAATTAAATGCATATCTGCAATTCCCAAGCTCGTCAAGTACCTCCCTCCCATTAGCCATCAGCTAAGGATCCAACCTTGTAACCATCAGGACTAGAGTAAAAACATGAGAACTGACCCCAGCTCGTCAACTATGTGCCAGGAGACACGTATAATACTATTTAGGTATTACCGAAAAATACATAGATGTTACTGAAAAAAAAAAAGGTTAATTTTTTTTGTTGAGAATCAAGCCACTTATGTTTGGCAGCATCCTTGTGAGGATAAAACTGAAAAAAAAAAAACTTAAAAAATATAAAGAAAAGTTAAAATCTGGGTTATCTAAATGTCTAATAATAACAAAAATGGGTTAATAGTATCTAACAAGTGTGTTAAGTTAATAATGTGAGACTCAAAATTTTACCTAATCGCTTTGAGCTGATAATTTAAGGTATCGATAAAATTAACTTAATTGACCTAGAAATTTATAAGTAGATACAAGACATTAGTCAATGGAACCTCGTGACTCAAATCTCAAAAATATAATGAAATAACTAAAAGAATATAATTTTACTATATTACGTCATATTTATCGTAATCACATAAAAGAGACTCCGATCGTTAATAAATTCTTACAAATAATTTATATATGTAATATAATCATTACGTGACATAAAATAATATATAGAATATATATATACACTAAGTATAATTTTTATGTAAAACTATGTACCGTACTTATCTATAATGCTTAATTAGTAACATTCTAAGCCAAAAAGAGTTAAAGAAAAGCATAAAAAAATTAATAAAATTAGAGGGGCCACTGGCTCAAGCTAGTAATTACCTAGACTAGCGCGGAGCAATTTTTAGATAAGTGCCTTAGGATGTATATCAAGTTATCATGCAAATTAAGCTTGGTATTTAGGGAAAATATTGTTGAGGAGAGAGAAACTTAGTTATTTGAAGCATCTAAAAATTCCACAAAATGCTATCCAACAATCATATATGCAAAGAGGGTTTTGTGAAACACCCTAATTGGTGTAGTGTTTTATTTAAATCATAACTCCTTAAGTTAGTATCATTAGAAATTGAAATTAAGGTTTTAATTTGATTTTTTTTAAGATTTCTATTTTACATATATATTAGGTATATTAAATTTAATATTTTACATATAGGATATAACAACTTTTATTAATACCTTACATTACGACTTTTTTTTTATAAGAGTTATTATCCTATGCTATATATATATATATATATATATATATTCTTATTACAAGTAATTCTTTATTTTCTTTCCCTAAATATAAATACTATCCTAAATTTTAGAAGGTGTTAAAACAACCTATCCTAAAACCCTACTCTAAACCCCATCTTTTTCCCAAGCTGCAATTTATTTCATTATCCTTCTCTCTCTCGTCTTTGACCCGTATGCTCTTTGTCTCTCGTCTGTCTCGCCCTATCCCTCTCTCATCACTATCTTACCCTTGTCATCTCTCTCTCTCTCAACATTTCACATTTTTTAGACCATCCCCTATCTTCTATCTTTCTCGTCTCCCTAACCTCTGCCCTATTTCTACCTCTCTCGTCTGTCTTCTCTCTCCCTTGTCCCATCACCTAGCACCCTCTCCCTCAATTCTCGCATCTCTATCTCTATCCCAATCCCCTTCTCTCCCAAATTTCTAACCCAAACGTACAGACTCCCCTCCCAATTCATTTCGATGCCACAAATATCAAGCTCAGCCTGAATTCAAATTTCTTTGTTTTCACTCTTAGTTGAATTGGTTTGTTTCCGTTTCTGCAAGTTCCAAGCTCATTCTGGTAATTAACTTTAGTCAATTAATTGAGTATGTCATTTGATGAACTATAATTTTATATTATTGTTTATGATAAGTTCTTGTTCATTGTGTTCAGAGTTTCTATCTCAGTTACGTTCGCGAGTCCGATTTAATTTCTTATTAGATACCATGTATATAGTGTATATCTTATTATTATTTTATTTATTATCTCCGTTATTAATGTTGAATTAAGTATAGTTAGTATTCAATTACTACAAACAAATTAAGTGATTATCATGTTATATGGAATTATTTTACATAAAGATTACTGCTATGTACATTTTATCGTATTTTGGATTATTAGTTATAAATATATATTTTGGGGCAAATTTTTTATTTTCTATTACATTCAAGTTGGGTCATTAATTTCTATTTATTTATAGGTTATATTAATGATCGTATTTTTTTTATACAAAAGTCCTAAATGTTGATTTAGTATACTATGAATCTATTCTATTATTAGTACGTTTATTATTACTATCGATGTTTTCGTAATTTAATTATTTTATCAAATTAGTATCATATATATATATATATATATATATATATGACATATCATATTATACGTAGTATGTCCATTTTATTTGTTGATAATTACTATGTCATTCCTTATGAATTATTGCGAATCATATTATTTTTTTCAATTAAGTATGCATTACTTATTTACCATATCGATTCAATAATCTATATTATCCAATACTCTAATCATGTAACCATTTTATACTTTCTTTTGTATATGTAGAAAAGTATATATATATATATATATATATATTATGTACTTTATGATATACTATAAGTAAGTGATTTTATTTAGTCATATTAACTTTTTGGCTTAATCGTATTATGTTATTATTATTTAACTCCACAATTTCTTTTAGGACCTTAATCGAATAAATCATAAGCTCATAAATAACTTCTAAGTAAGAGTTAGTCTTAGAATGCTTAAAGGTTAACATGCTACTTGTTTTCTTGTAGATTCGTAGAGTTTGGTTTCCCTTGTTGATATTTGAATTTTGTTCGAGTTTGAGATCAAAGTATTGTATTTAATTTTGGAGTGATTCCAAGTACGCAGCGTTGGTTGTTGTTTGTGTTTGATAGGATTTAGTAATCAAACCGGATTAAATCTATATTCAGCCTAATTACTCTAATTTACTAATTTTGCTTGATTTACTCGCTCTAAGGACCTATAGTGATAGATTCCTAAAGGGACAACTGCTGATCATGTATAAGGATTCTCTAATGGACTTGTACATGAGACAATGCAGTTAGAATATTAGGTTCTAGACTCTAGTTTCTGAGTAGAAAGGACTTAAAGGAAAACGTATAATTATATCCACTTATATATATGGGTAAAGACCAAGTATGGCTAGGTTATGAATACCCCTTTGTTGATTTATTGGCTTAATGTAAGATAATTAAATTGTTGTTCATATTATTCTATTATATTTGCATTTTTACATGTAAATGATCTACCTTGGCATGCATATGCATTTGTACACTCATACTAGGCTTCAGTTCATTCTTTTCTTTTTCAGGTACTGGATTTGAGAACTACTTTATTTTTAAGGAGCCATATGTCGATGACGTCCAAGAGGAGCATGGAATCGAGTACCTTTACTCTTATGATGATTAAGATAGAGTGATATCTATTTTTATTAGTGGTTTATGAGTTGTTGAGGTTTTTTGTGTTTCGAGGAGATGGACTCCTTCTAATATCTGAAGATTTTAGTTGTTTGATTTATCTTATGTTTTTCGTTGTAAATTGAGACACTTCCAAACTCTGTTGAATATTCCAATTTTTATGAGTTACAAGTAAATGTAGCTTCCCACTCCTTATGGACTTTTATGTATTATGTGGTATGATTTTTTATGTTTTTTATTGGGGACTTAGAAGCCTTACATATTTGGACTAGCTAGGTTATGTGGTGAGTTGTAGCGCCCATTTAGGGTCTCGAGGCATTGCAAATTGAGTGTTGATTAGAAAATTAAAGAGCTAAATTTAGGAAAACTTAAGAAAATCAGCACGCGGTATTGAAGTTTAGAGATTCGCTATTATGGAGAGGAGCTAAGAGTCAATTAGCCACACCACCATAAAGAATGGACGGCAACCAGCTCTAGCGACAAAGGAAGGGCCGTTAGTTGTAGCTGAAGCTACCAGTTTCAATGAGGGTTCAAATTCCATCCAATTTTTCATAAATTTGTAAAAATATTAAAAACACCCAAAAAATTCCCCAAAAATTTATTTCTACATATTTTCATGTGTAAAATCTAGAAAAAGTATGATTTTATACAATTTGGTACTTATGCTATATGTCCTTATGAATCGATAAAATCGAGCTATTTTCGATACCAAAATAATTTTATCCAATATCATCATTTGAACCTTAAAATTTTTCTATAAGTTTCCTTATACTTATTTTAAAGAAAAGATTTTTCACAAAATTGTTCTTTATATTTTTTTATAGAATTCTTTATCTTTAAAATGTGCTTAAAATGGTGTTTTTGGCCAAAAATCGATATACTTTCTTAAAGAACCTTATTTAGAAACTAAGTTCAATTACTTAATGGTGTACTCATGGCGTGATGGATCTGTTGGATTAAGTGGTATGGTGAAAAGTTATGATAAGTCTTGATTTGGTCTTAAAATGAGTAGTTTAGTAGCTTGATTATTTGTTGGATTTGATAAAATAATGAAATGGGATATGTTATATGAGGGTTTTGGGAAGTAAGGAAGTCGAATGTTGATGAATGGAGTATTAGTTAGTGTTATTCTTAGTTGGAGTTAAAGGAAAAATGGATAAATTCTTAAGTTGTAGTAAGTTGGATAAAAACAAAGGCTAAATTAGAGGATTTTGAGTACATACTTCATTAAAGATTTAACTAAAGGCAGAATTAAAAGTAAGTTGTAACGGGAAATGTAAGTGAAAGGGAATTCAGAAGCATAATCAAGGGATAATTTCTTTAAGATTATGAGGTTAGCTAAAATCAAAGAGAAATACAGAGGATTTAATAACCTAGGATAGTTCATAAAAACTAATGTTGAGAAATCTTAATTGGTAAGTGAATGTAACTAATAAAACTTATGTTAAAACAACAAAAGTCATGTAAAATGGACTAACCACTAATGACTTAATGCTTGAAATGCATCAATACTAATCTATCTTGCATGTATAGGGGTAATTGAAGACCAACAATTCGACGGTTATGAATAGTAAACCAGCAAAGTACATGTAAGTTAGGATCCATACGTTGCAGCATGTCAAAGTACTTAAAGACCTGGAAGTGTTTTTGGTTGTGCTTGTAATTTAGTTGAATGTACATATGCCTCATGTGTAACTATTACTTAAATTGTGGTATAGAGTACTGTTTTGTGTATTTATACTTGATTTGCTTTACCTTGTAAATTGGTTAGTCACCCCTAAATGAACTTAATCAAAGACTAACCCTTAACTAACTAAACATGCATAACAACCCACTAAGGGAACGATTAGGTGTACAAGACAAAATACCGACACCTTCAATAAAAATAGCTAAAATGGCCATTTCCCAACCCTTTATCGAACTAAGTGACAAGAGAAAAAGTCAAAGAACCGTGGTTTGAGAGGAGTCTCGAGAGAAGAGTGTTCTCTATTGCATAAGTTTAGGTTTGGTTTGATTTAAGTCGTGTTGAAACTCCTTAATTTAGGTTAAAGCGAATGTAATTTTTTTAACCTTACAATAGACCAGATAACATTGTATGATGTTGCATTTGCTTATTTGCATAATGTTGCACTAAAGTAAGATGATTGAAAACCAAGTTTGTGCTTAATGTACTCTTTTGTCTTTGTCTCACTTACTGAGCTAATTATGCTCAAATCCCTATAAAATCTTTTGCAGATATAGATTAAAGATTGAAGGAACAACACAACAACCATTCTCAAATTAGTAAATGTTAGGCTGATAAAGTGTGAGAACACGAAGACCTACAAGACCTTGACTTTTGTTAGGCTTCTTTTGTTTTTCTTATGGAAACTATCTAAGATAACTATTTTCTAACTTTGTTATACATAAACATCAAAACCTGTGGTTTTTGTAAACATTTCAAGAATATTGGAACTTTTGATGTAAACCTATTTATTGAAAATGTTACTATTTTGTAAATTTGTAAACTACTAATGTTCTTGAGCAAATATCTTGTAGAGTTTTATTAAAAGTTTCACTAATATCGAGTACAAAATTAGAAGCTTCAAAGTGATTCAATTGAGTATACCTAATATAAACCAAGTCTTTGGTAGCAGTTATAAGGGCAACGTTTATCTTAGGATAATTCACACAGTAGGACTGTTGTAACTTCTCTACTTCAGAGCATAACATATAGGATATAGATAAGATATTATATGCTCAGTTAAGAATATGAATAAAGTCATGTTAAAAGAATTAGAGGATAGATCACAAGGCAAATTTTTGATGAGCAAGACCTATTTTCACTCATTAAATATATTTCGATAATATATCCATTGTGTTTCACTAAGTAAGATAAATATCTATGAGAATTAAGGAGGATAATTTTATTAGTTTTTTTCAAAATAAGTATAGACATCTAGGAAACATCATGATAGATTATTAGGAAATTATTGCATTTGACCTTATCAGCTTATTACAACAATATTTTTGAGTTATTTAGAATGTCTAATGAAGGATATGGACAACCTCGTGGAAGAGAATATATTAGATGTAAGATAAAGCTAGGATAGAGATTAATGAATGAATAAGTGTTAAGGATAAGGATGAATTTCCTAGAATGCAACATATTTTTAAATTAAATTTGATTTTAAATTTCATAAGGATTTTGCGTAGATTAAAAACAAAGCTAGGAGAAATTTTGTGGTCACATACATGGAAATGATTAGCTAATAATTACCATAAGTTTCAAGTTCAAAATTTAAATTAACAATCCTTGAAGATTTACTCCTTAATTAACAACCCTTGAAGATTTACTCCTTAATTTTAGGAACAAGTATATCAGGTTTTTTAAAGATCATGATGCTCAATGAGTTGTGACAAAGGAAATATTTCTAAAGTCATACAAGAGCATATCAACAACAACATTTTATTCATCAACAGCTCAACATTCAAATTTAAGGCAATAGCTAAAAGACAGACATTTCACATTTTAAGGGATATGAAGGGATCAAACGCTTAACTTAAAGATCATATCCAATCATCCAAGATAAGTTTGCACCAATAAGAAAGACCTTATTCGAAATAGGATGAATACTCAGCATTTCAAAATTCATAAAATAGACATCTGCTCTATAATTTTCTACTATCTCTATTCTCTTAACATGATCAAAAGATAAATCAAAGGATAATATTACACTTACGACTTTCACTTTTACATTAAAATTTTATGCTTACACTTAGAGGAACTTGATATTTTCTCTTCAAAGCTATTTTATCTCTTATCATTTGAGAGTTAGGAGACTTGTTAATTGAGAATTCATTTGTATACTATGTAGATCTATGTTAAGCAAAAGATAACTTAAGGAGATAGAGCAAAGGGCTTAGACTGTGATCTCTTTATTTGATTTGATTATTTGAAGTGGATGGTAAAATGACACCAATATAAACTACTAGGTTACCAATAGTAAAGTTGAAAAAGTGCAATAGACATAAGGCCGATGCACTATAATTCTTGCACCTAACCTTCTTTCACTTTATCCTTTTAATTTTGCACATTTACTTATTATTTTATATTGTTTTCACACGTAATTCATTTAAGTAATCAAAAGGGAAAGTCTTTAATATTTTGTTTGTGAAAAAGTTTTAATCTTTAAAGTAACCAATTCATCATCTTATGGATACTTCTAGGACCTAAACTTTGTTTTGACTTTTTCAAATCCATGACTTACAAATCAGGTATTCTATACTGATGCATGATTATAAGAAATGTACCAAGTTATTGTAAGCAATAAAATATGGTTTCTAAGACCAAGTTCCAATCCCTTAGGAAAACTTTTACATGATTGGTAATTGAGTTATATCTAATCAACATTATCCAAAGAATTTCCTTTTTGTTCTTTAAAAATAAAAAGGAGAGAACTTTCCTTTTTGCTTCTTACCAAAATTTTTTTCTTGTGTTTATTAAAAAAAAAACGACAAATACCGATAAAATACATATTAGTATAATTTTAGAGGAGGCTTGATTGAAGAGTTTATATCATTAAGATGTTTAAGCAAATAATGTCTTATACTAAAAAAGTTAAGGCTAATTGGTTGTCACTTTGATGCCGTAGGAATTTTTAAATTGCCTATTAATCATATGAACATGTCACTACTATGACACAAGGTTCATATAATATCAAAAAAATGATATTGAGCCTTGTTCCTTTGAAATTGAGCTAAAATATGGAAATATATAAGATATTGCATCTGAAAAAAAAAAATAGAGTATTTTTATAAGTCTTTTACTCAATTCTTAAGAAAGAAGCTTGTGAGATCATATGTAATATGTCAAGAAAATGTTTTCCAAAAAGAAGGGCCTTTTGGGCATTTCTAAAAGTTTCTAAAACCTTACCTTAATATACCTTATTTACTAGACCCTAGCATTTGCCACATATAGTCTAAACCTCTCCTCCTTTGACAAAAAATTAAGAATTTCTCCTTAAACCCCACCTCAAGAAAAAAGTTCAAGGTGATTAAGATAAGAACATTGAACCTTGAGCTTTAAAAAAATTGTTTCAAGCCTTCTATCTCTCTAAATTCTCTTATTCCTTATAGATTTCAGCTAGTCTCTAGGTGTTTCCAGTGGAGATTATTGTATCTTATCAAGTAGCAACTTATTTAAAGACATAAGGTAAGTTTTATGAAAGCTCTTCTAGATTAAGCTTGAATTCCTTTTAGGTCAAGTGATTTAGAGATGTTATCTTGAGATTTTATTGAGGATTTAATCTAAAATCAAGTGTTATTCAAGTTATAGGAGGTGCATTGCTTCATTTCCAGAGTACACCAAGTGTTTGAATCATTTTAAGTAAGTACTCTAAGTAATTGTTCTTAGTTTTGATTTGTTGGATTGGAAATTTGTTCTCCGAAGTTGAAATGTAGAGTTTTTGTTGAATTATAGGGTGGTGAATCCTTAATTTATAATGCCTTGAGTTGGGATTAGAAGTGTATGAGATGTAGACAAGGATTTGGGTGTGTGGTTTGTGGATTCAAATGGAGTTTGTTCTGCAAAAATGCATAATAGAAGCAAGGCATCTGGATGCCTTGCATGCTAACATTTGAACGCCAAGTTGTTGTAAGTATAAGAAGCTTAACATCCAGGCCAAAACCCTTATGTTTTCCTAAGCTCATTTCCGACTTTTCTTAGCCAACCCACTCCTTGTCTAATCTTTCCACATCCATAAGTTTCAATCTTTAACCCGAAGGTTTAAGTTTAAGAAGTATCTTTAAGTGATTTCCTTACTTGGTCTAGGAGTTGTAATTTGACCATAAGAGGATCTTGTTTTAAGTTTTAATCAAAAGATAAGAAACTAAGCTAATTACTTTGTCTTTAGGTTAGGTTTTAGACTCTTGCACCCTAGCATTCTTTTCCTAAATTGTTTGCATATTAAGGACTTAGGTACATGGTGCTTGGTTGATTATTTATGCTTCTTAGGACTTAGTATATAACCAAACTAACTTATATTCAACCTAATTAATCTTAATTCCTGGTTATACTTAACTTGCTCACTCTAGGGGCTTATAGTGATAGATCCTTAGAGGAGCAACTGGTGATCATATGCGAGGATTCCTTAGTAGACTTTCATATGAGACGATGTAGTTAGAATTCTAGATTTTATAATCTTTAAACTCTGAACGCAAGTATAAAAAATTTAAAGGAAAACATATATTTATATCCACTTAAGTAAGTAGACAAAGATCATGATGTGGCATAGTCATAAGTACTCCTTTGATGTCTGCATGCCTAAATTAAAGATAACTAATCTATTGTTTGCTTATTCTTGATATAAATTACATTATATGCTTCCGTATGTTTTGGCTTAGCATCCATGTGCGTTTATATACCCGTACTAAGCTTAATCTTATTCTTTATTCTTTCAAGGCATAAGGACAGATGAGTACCTTATTTATGCAGAGTCATTTGTGGATAACATACAAGACAAGGAGGGTGTCGAATGTTTATATCTCTATGATGACTAAAGTTGTAGTGATCCATGTTGTAGTGATATTATGCCATGTTTAGGAGGAACGTTTTTTATTCAGGAGATAGACTCCTTCTTACTATGTTTTGTGGATTTATGTTGATCTAACGGGATAAGCTACTCCTTGTTCTACCTTATGACACTTATGGTTATAAGTCGGTAAACTCAATGGACTATTGTACTAGTTCAAATCTCTGGTTTATGATGATTTAAGTAGATGTTGTACCTACTCCTTTGTAGATTCTTTTATGTATTTGTAGAATGGTTATGAAGGTAATTTAATGGACATAGAAGGCTTAGCATAATTCCAATTAGTAGGGTTATGTGGCAAGTTATAATACTCGTTTAGGGTCTTGAGGCATTACATTATACCACCTCTACCTATATCTCAATCATTAAGCCTGTTTAGGCTAATCATGTTTGAACTCATAATAATTCCACATAAATTGAGAAGAAAATTGATTTAAGCAATAAATTGTCAGCATTTGCTATAGAATTTCATCACAAAAATCTAAAATATTTGGAAGGAAAACATGACAAATGTGAACATATAAACAAAAAGGTCACTAGAATTGTTAAAATTTAAGACTAAAGTATTCAAGTCAATAAATGCAGCCTTTGCATCTATTCACAGGAGCTAAAAGTTCTTGAGCCAGGAAAAGTTAGTGGGAAACAGGAAGAGCTGCAATGTCATAAATGATGCCATTCATAGTTTGATCCTTCAAAGGAAATCTTAAAGATTCCATGATGAATCGTTATAAGAAGGGGGAATGATATAAATCAAGAAAAAACAGATATGGAATAATAATTTTCTTATGTAGATTTTATTTTACTTCATATTATTTGTAAGCCCCGCAACTGGACAATCCAAAATGGGTACGTAAAATTTAAGACAATTGTAAAAGTTATTCAATTAAGCTTGAATTTTTTGGCAAAGCTAAAAAAATTAATAAAAGTGGTCCTACAATTTTGGATTTAAGATAATGAAATAATAAAGTAATTAAATATTATATTTATTACTAGTTATTTATTGAAAATGCACGAAATGAATTCCAATAATTAACAAATCATTAAGGATAAATTTTATGGATACTAAAAATTATAAAATGACATGAATAATATTTAAGAGTATTTATTTATATTAAATGTAATTTTACGCACATATATATATATATATACCTAAAATTACCTAAAATACATAAATTATATTAAAATAAATATAGAAACTTAATTTTAAAAAAAAAAAGAAAAAAGAAAATTAAGTGGTAGCATGGGGGATCAAGATTTGTGGCATGGCAACTTTGCAAGGAAAATTAGTGAACTTTACAAGACATTAGGACACATAAAGTAAGGGATTAAAGAGGAAATTAACATAAAATTCCAACAAACAACCACATGTCTATAAATTCAATCCATCACCTCCTTAGTTTATTTTGGTCATTTTAGAGTCTAGGAAAAATATTAAGTGTATGGAAAGGGTTAGAGAGAATTTAGAAGAAGAGAAAATGAAGATAGAAAAAAAAGTGTAATTAACATTAAATTAGAGATTAGTCACTAGACCAAAGGTTAACCAACAGACCAAAACCTGACATAAAGCCACCACCACCACCACTTGACAACAACCACCCTTCCTAGTATTGTTGACATAGTGGGTAGTGCTGCTGGTGGCCAGAGCTTAGATCGCTAATGAGTTGCCAAATTCCATCCAATTTTAGATAATTAATAAAAAATATCATATTATATCCAAAAATTATGATTTGGTTTTTCTAAGTAGTTTTGTGTGAGAATTTGAAAATCAAACCAATTTTTCCAAATTTTGAGCGTAATTATATGTTTCCTAAGAAATTAGACACAAGCACTAATTTTCACTTGCATTTTCATAAAGGCAAACGATGTAGTTTCAACTTTAGTCTTTTAATTATAAGATCTTCACATAATATATTTTCATGCTATGTAAATATTTCGTTGAAATTATAAAGTTAGATTTTAAAGAAATTTTGGTTTCCATGGAAACAGTATGCTGGTGGCCTATTTCTTAAAGTCTCTTTAGAAGTGTAATATAATCTAAGTTATAATCTAGAATGTTGAATGTTTAGTGATAATAAACTAAAAGGAAAATGATTTTCTTTGAATAAATAGAATAGTTCACAGTTGGTCTAATGGATAAGAAGTAGGAAAAAGAATGTTTCATTTATATGCACTTATATGATACAATGTTTAAATTTTATTATCATTTTTGGAAAATAATTTTCGAGGTGATAAACAAAATTAGGCTTCTACCTCCCTCTCTTTTTTTTCTTTTCTTCTTTTTTTTTCTTTATTCTTTCTTCTTTCTTCTTTCTGTTTTTTTTTTATTTTTTTTTACAACTAAATAATAAATTATAAAGAAAAGAAAAGGAAAAAAAAATACAACGATAAGGGTTTGGTGTGGTTGGTTCCAAAGGGGATCGTGGTTGTTGTTGGTGACGCAAGTGGTGGCTAGGTTTTCGCGGTAAGGGTTTGGTTAAGCTCCTAAGAAGCATAGTAGACATTAGGGGTGGTGTCAACAAAAAGCTTAGAGCTTTAGTAATGTAGTTGTGATTGTGGTTTTACTCCAAAACTACCATGCGAGAGGAATGAGTTAGAGAGAGAGAAAGACGCACAATGGAGAGGCCAGAGAGAGAGTGTATCGAATGGGCTTTGTAAGGGGTGTTTGGAAGATTGCTTGATGCCCAAAACAATTGCCCAACCCCCTTTTTATAGTGTTCAAGCTTCATATATGGAAGGAAAACATTGAAAATGTATTAAATTGAAATTCAAAGTTAATAGATATTGATTTCTTCTCTTAACTTGATTTGGCTTGGTTTTAGACAAAATGATTAGTCAAACAAGATTTATGATACTTGTTTTTGCCTAACACAATGATTAAAAGTTTCAGATTTCAATGTAGTAGTTTGAATCATAGAAGTCACACTTAGATAAAAATGAAGTTTTTTTCAATTTCAAACTCCAATTTGACCCAATTAATGAATGTATGAAGCCACATTTTAGGGTTCATGTGCAATACTCCAAGCATGCTTCGCAAAGATAAATGCATCAAAAATCGCCTTGAAGTGAGTTGTCCAAGAGGATGTTGTGAGAAAATTGGGGAATACATGGGAAAAGGAAAGAAAGGGAGAGAAAGAGCTGTTGATGTAGCGCCACGTCAACTACATATCTGAATGGGCGTACACTACATGTCAATTGTCGACACGTAGCCTAATGACCCTTTACCATATGTACTCCACTAAAAGAAATAATAAAATAAAATAATAATAAAAGAAAGAGAAAAAAGCACAATGCACCTACTAAGAGATTCGAACCCAAGACCTCTAACCCATATGCTATTCTAAGTCTAAGTGTAATACCATTAGGTTGTTAACATGTGTTTTGTCCATATATGCAATCAAATTGCATATATAGTTTAGGTTCACTTGGGCTACACCTAGGCTAATTGTAAATCTAAGTCCAGGCTCAAAATCCCTCTTTATTATTTTTATTATTTAAGGCTTAAAAAAGTACTAAACCTATTGAAATTTCTCGTTCTTATTTTAAACTATCTATTTCTCTTTTTTTTTCTTCTAAATTTTCTACTTTTTTGTGTTTTTCTAAATTTTCTATTTTTTCGTATTTTTTTTCTAAATTAGGACCTTTTTTCTATTCTAAAACTACAAGAAGGAAAAATGGGGTATCTATGCTACAAAGACAAAAGGAGATATCATTTTTACCTTAGGAATGAAATTGCCCTAAGTAGCACTATAAGTAACTGGCTATCCTAGGGATGATCCATAGGGGATTAGTGAAAGGTGAAAGGTAAAGGACACTTTGATAGGCAATTCATGTATTTTAAAGGATAACTAAAGTTTCTAAGTTTGATTTAATGAAAGATAATAAGGGTTCCTCAAGGGTGACTTACACATGAGCAAAAGATAAACAAAGCTCCTAAGTTTGACTTAACATAGGATAACTAGGGTTCTTGAAATTTCAAGAGAGGACAATTGAATATCATGATTCCTAGTCTAAGGATAACTTCGATTCCTTATGATTCCTATAAAATAATCTAAGCTCCTAAACAATAGGATTACTTGGTTTTCAAGAATGAAGACAGCCTAAGTTTCTAATTTAAGGATAGTTAAGACTCTTAAATAACCAAAGTTTCTTAACAAAAATGACTAAGGTTTCTTATTGAATAGCTAAGTTCCTAAAAGAAAAGATTACTTAGTTTCAAGATCAAGGATCGCCAAAGTTCCTAATTAAGGATAGCTAAGACTCCAATTGTATAGCTATGTTCCTAAAAGAAAGGATTACTTAGTTTCAAGACTAAGGATAGCTGAAGTTCTTGATTGAGCTAGATAACCAAAGTTTCTTTGACAAGAATAACTAAGGTTCTTATTGAACAGCTAAGTTCCTAAGAGGAAGGATTACTTAGTTTCAAGAGTGACGATATTCGAAGCTCTCAACTGAACATAGCTAAGACTCCTATTGAATACCTAAGTTCCTAAAAGGAAGGATTACTTAGATTCCAAACTAAGGATTGCCAAAGTTCCTAATTGATAATAGCTTAAACTCCTATTGAATGGCTAAGTTCCTAAATAATAGGATTACTTAGTTATTTTCAAGACATAGGATAATAAAGTTCCTAAGTTCACCAAAACAAAGACCCCGAAAGATCTTATTGAAGGATAGTTGTTATCATATTTTACAAAATTTCAAATTCTTGAAAACTTCTTTTGTTTTTTTTTTTTTTTGAAAACCTTAAAAAGCATATATTTATTCTATGACAACTTGGAAAATTCTTCTTCTTCTTTTTTTCTTTTTTTTTTTTAAGAGTTGCTAACAAGTATGGATTCCTTATAAGTCTTTTTAGATGCCAAACAGATGATGGGCCCACTCTTTTCTTTTCTTTTCTTACCTTAGGGATAATTGCATGATTGTCCAACAAATCCTTCTTTCTTAAAAACGTCTCTTAAAGCATTCAAGGCAATGCTACCATTGGGTCTCGTGATTTCCAAAATGTACAGGAAAATGTTATCTCATAATTAATTGGTTTAGTCGAAGAAGACTTCCTTGCACTCTTGGCTTAAATTTCACTATCAACTACAATTCCAAAAATTATAATTCGTCTTATAAGTGATACGCTCTAATCAATCTGTTAAG
Source organism: Lumnitzera littorea (assembly GCA_024138015.1). Classification (NCBI taxonomy): domain Eukaryota; kingdom Viridiplantae; phylum Streptophyta; class Magnoliopsida; order Myrtales; family Combretaceae; genus Lumnitzera; species Lumnitzera littorea. Next base: position 113,764,697 of record JAMXBB010000002.1, on the reverse strand, counting down.
TTTTTTTCAAACTATAAAGGTTTGGTCATCAATTTAAACAAATGGATAGTATATATGTCTTTTTAAAAGAATTCATGTATTCAACCCGAGTTTATAAGTTAATAACTCTTTAAGAAAAACTAAAATTATACTTGCCCTAGTTTCAAAATTAACATTACCAAAGATAAGTTATTTCCTTCACTCAAAAGAGCCTTTAAGGAGGGGTAGAGTTGTAAGTAGGCTACAAGCCATGTGTCAGCTACAATTTTAGGGATCATCAGTTTTGAGGGGAACTTTGGTATTTGTCCCGTCTTTTCAAGTTTAATCATCTCGATCATGTTTTGGGGTCCTTATTTTTCAAGAATAAACTTTTTGAGTTACATGCTCTTAACCCTTTTAGGTTTTAGGTCTTTATGTTTTGGACTTGGTCACCTTGTTTGATAGATTTCTCATGTTGGCTCTTTTCCTTTTCCTCATTTCTTCTTATTTCTTTTTTTTTTTTTTTTGACTCAAGACAAAGGTGATCATTCCTTCTTTTGGCTTGCAACTTAAAGTGTATGTGTATAGTGTTTAGGATATGGGCGCTTCTTCATTTCAAAACAAATAAGTAAAAATTACTTTTGAATTGATACGAATAAAGCAAGTACAAATTAGTTTTTAACCTTTTCTCCTACTTGACGCCCTAAACCTCCTATTTGCCCCATTGTAGAGTGGTTTTTTACGAGGCTTAATTTTGAAAATACTCCATTTAAAGGCTTACTGAGGTTAAGAAGGGATTTTGTGTTTAAGATATTGAAAAATGAATGCTTATCTTCATTTTGATTCGCGTATCAAATTCAAGCCGAACCTCTTTTAAGAAATGAGCTTAATATCCTCGCAATGATATCACTCAACTCTCAAGGTTGGTGTTTAGAATAAAGTTTGCATCTTTTCATTCTAAAACTTTTAATTAATGAGATAATAGCTTATTCATACACTTAAATAACTTAAAAACTTTACCCCAAATGTTAGCTTATTCAAATATGAAAATCTTAACATGCTCTAAAGTACAAAGAAAAGCTAACTCTCATGAAGAATCGTTAGGGCCCTTAAGTACTTTAATTTACATGGAGTCTAGTTGCACTAGCCTTATGTCAATCAGATCTTTAATCTTATTTTTCATCCTCTAACAAGTATCCATAGAGTAACCCTTTTACCCCATGTCATAATCACATTACGCCTCCAGATTTCCATTACAAGGCCTATATCCTGGTTCAAGAGCCTCACGGTCTAGGATATTTGCTTCTCTTAACTGATGAAAGGCTTAAGAGAAAGTGATAAGAATTGGAGTGAAATAACTTCCCTAGGCCTTTGGCTACCACTTAGGTTGATGGGAATCAAGCTACGGGACCCTTGACTCGCAGTCGAGCCCGAGGACTAGATGGGCTAGTACGTCGAATCCTTATGCTCCAACCAACTCCTGTCGAGGCCAAGTACTTCTTTACCGTGCCATGTCATATGAAAGTCCATTATTCTATGGTTTGACGAGTAAATGAGTACTCTCCAGTACTGAAACATCCAACCACTCAACATGATCCATGTCGAGAAGTCAAGAGAGAGATTCTGGATTAATTAAGCCATCCTTACTTAGACAAACCCATCTGTCTGTACCTTTTTGTTCGCATCTCCTAACAACTTCGCTAATACCACATCGCCACGTGTACAGTATTACATGTAGAATCTGTAGCTCCAATGATTATTTTCCTTATATATTCATTTTTGCCCCTTTCATAACATATACATTACCCCCTTAGGAAATGTTCTTTTTGTCTTTTCCTTTTTGGGCAAGTTGCCCTAGTTTACAGGTATAAATACCCTTATACTTATAGTTATAAGAGATCAGATTACCTCCAATACAATTGAGTACTTTTCTTCCTTGTATAAACACTATTGTTGACTCTCAACATCACTCTTATCCTTTCTCTTAAGCAAGGTTAGGTGGCAAGTAACCTCATTGGACTAATTTGTGCATCATATCGAATTGTGCCATGAGTCCTCGAAAGTTCCATTGGTGCGTTATATCCTCTGGAGCTATTCGTAGGTTTTGCTTATTGTCTTCGCTCCTCATTTTTCACCATTTTCGTACATTTCCCCATTAACTTCGAGCTTTCTACAAGCTTGGACCCATCCAGCGACCGGCCTTATTTGTTTTTGGTCATGGTTCGCAACATAGGTTATTAGACTTGGACATGGACTTTATGGTATACCCTTCAGGACTTATTACATTAGCAGTGTTCTTTTGTAATGATTCTAGAAGCCCTCTCTTCTATTTTAGACCCTCTAATCTTCTAGCTCGTAAGGCTTCCTCAATTCTATCCCCTATTACCACAACATCTACAAAGCTAGAAGTTGTATTCCTTAAAAGATGGCCACAATATGGCTCATCTAGTGTGTTAATGAATGCAAATGTCAAGTCTTTCTTTAGCAAAGAGGGAATGATTCTAACTACCATGCCCCTCTACCTTTAGGCATATTCTTTAAAGGATTTATCATTTTTCTTGCTCAATGTGCGTAAGTCCCAAATCGAGAGAGCTATCTTGGTGTTAAATTCGTATTATTCGTAGAAAGCTTAAGCCAACTTTTCTTAAGTATTTATTTAGTTGAGATCAAGCTGGGCATACTAGGTTAATGTAGGCCTTATCAAATAGTCTTGAAAAGTTTGTGTCATAAGTTGATCATTTTAAACATATTTGCTCGTCTTGCAAATGTATAATCTAATGTGTAGGTTTGGGCATCCAATTCTATTGTACTTCTCAAACTTTGGTACTTTGAATTTTTCTAAGTAGGCCATAACATCAAATGCAAAAAGGTCAATGATCCCAACCTGCTCGAATCCATCATAGCTTTTGATCACCTTCATTTTCTCAACAATCTATTGGGTCAACTTCATTTACTATTCTTTTAAACTATCTTGGTTAGCTCTAGAGTTAACCAACTTTTTATTGATTGGGAATGAATATGTCTTGAGCTCAAAAGTTGGGTTGACTTTTGGATAGGCCCCTTTTAATTCAAAAGACTTAAAAGTTGGATTAACCTTTAAATAGTTCTCTGCTACTTCTAAGGGTGGAGCCTCAACATTCTTTCCATAATGGGCCCTAAAGTGCTTCCGTTTGATGAAGATGTGGCTCTAGGTAAATCAGTACTATTAGCAAGGAAACTTAGCTGATCTATGATTTTTCTCATAGTTTGCTCCAAAGAACGAAACCTTAGCTCAATAGGATTGATGATTTCAAGGTTGACATTATTGTTGTTGTCGTTTCTCTAGTTAGCCATTGCTTCAAAGAATTCCTAATAAGAATCCATCCCTATTAGCAACTTTAAAAAAAAAGTCTTTTTTTTTCTCTTTTTTTTTTAATTTTGAAAACTTTTAATTTGAAATAAAATAGATCAACTATAACCAAGAAAAGAAAACTATGGTGAGGTACTCAATATTTACAAATTATTTTACAACTGAAGAAGAATACTTTAACTTGTGGGTATGAACGACCAAAAACCATAGTACCATGATGTTAAGACATTCCTACAACAAGGCACATACCCTGAAGAAGCCGAGAAAAAGGATAGAAAGATGATCAGGAGATTACCCACTCAATTCTTGATAAGCAAGTCCACTTTATATCAGCGATCTTTTGACAGTACACTCTTAAGATGTGTAGACGACAAGGAGGCTAAGAAGTTAATGAAAGAAGTACATAAGGGAGTATATAGCCCTCATATGAATGGTTACATGCTGGCAAAAAAAATTATAAGGCTAGGGTATTATTGGTCAATAATGGAAAGTGATTGCATCAAACACGTTAGGCATTGTCACTTATGCCAAGTTTATGTAAATATGATAAACACCTTGCCTCTAGAACTACATGCTGTCTCAGCATAGTGGCCTTTCTTAATGTGAGGCATAGATATCATTGGCCTGATCACTCCAAAAACATCCAATGGGCATCGCTTCATACTAGTCACTATCAACTACTTCAACAAATGGGTTGAGGCTTCGTGTTACTCGAGCGTTACTAAAGGGGTCGTAGTTAAGTTCATCAAGAGAAACATCTTGGCTCGATACGGAACTCCGAAAACAATCATCATTGACAATGGCACCAATCTCAACAACAAGCTTAAGTCAGAATTGTATCGACAGTTCCAGATCATTCACAAGAACTCTACTCCTTATCGACCCTACATGAATGAAGCTATTGAAGCAGCCAACAAAAATCTCAAAAGAATCATTGGAAAAATGGTTATTACATATAAGGACTGGCATGAGATGTTACCATTCGCACTCATGGCCTATCGAACTTCCATCAGAACATCGATCGGGGTAACACTGTACTCTTTTGTATACGGCATTGAAACAGTATTACTAGTAGAGGTTAAGATCCCATCGCTTAGGGTACTATCAAAAACTCAGTTGGACGAAACCGATTGGGTAAAGAAACACATCGAACAGTTGAATCTGATTGACAAGAGGAGATTGATAGCCTTATGTCATAATTAGTGTTATCAACAAAGGATAGCTCGAGCCTTTAACAAAAGGGTACAACCCCAGAACTTCAAAGAAGGAGATATGGTTTTGAGAAAAGCTCTTCCTAACGTACAAGACTCTAGAGGGAAGTTTTCTTCCAATTACAAAGGCTCTTATGTCGTAAAGTGAGTATTATTGGAAGGGGCTTTAATTTTGTCCCAAATGGATCGTCCAGATTTGAGAGACCCTGTAAATGCTGATGTTATAAAATTGTACCATCCATGAGAAGTCAATGGAAATTTTTACTTAAAACACGAAAATGCCAGTTATTTTGAATGTCATTGTGGTCTAATTTTTCTTATCTACAAGAAAAGTTGGTATCCTTAGCTATTGTCGACGTTGGAATAATCACCCTCTCCATTGAAAGGTCCAATTCCCTTTACTCAAACCTATATACTGAAAACATGAGAGAAGTTGAGTGAAATCTAAGACATTGGTAATTGACAAAACTCTTTAAAGTGCTTTATTACGAATTAATCCCCTCTAAACAAGGAGTTTTATTGTCTATTTTTCAAGGAAATGTGGAATTCAAGTAAGTAATCACCTCATGACAGATGTTTGTTAGTCGAGAATAAGGCTTTCAATTCATAAAAGTTCCAAAGAGACAAAAACAATAAGTGGTTTTCTGTATCGGGTTAATTTCCATGATTTCTCTGTAAAAGCCAGCAAAGTCTCAAACGTTATGCATTAAAAACATCTGGATTGATAACAAGGGACTAAAACATGAGGTAGTTATTTCTGATGAGGCTTTTCAAAAAGGTTTGATAGTTTAAACGCTATTGACAAAGACCAGGTAATTATTTTTGCATTTAGACTAGTTTTTTACTCCCAAAAGTCTTTTTAAACCAACCCATAAGGTATTAACTTTCTGCATTTAGTGTTTAACCGGCCTTTGAAGACACGATCTTAACTTAATCTTTTTTCCAAGTTTTCTCCCTTCATTACATTCTTCTTAGCAAGCCCGTCGGATCATTCTCCTTTATAGTATTTTTCCAAAGTGAGCCCATAGGGTATTTCCCCTCGATTCACTAAGTTCTGAAGGGCACTTCTCCTCATCATTTCCTTTTAGCATAACATTAACACCAGTTTAGGGTTGCTAGTCCCTAAGAGACACTCTTGCCTAAGATAGTAAGCCTAGTAAGGCATGACCAAGTTTTAGATCAATCCCAGTTTAGAGTTGCTAATCTCCGAGAGACGTTCCCGCTTAAGTTAGTGAGGCATGATCAGGTTTTAGATTGATCTTAACTTAGGGTTACTAGTCCCCAAAAGATACTCCCGCTTAGGTTAATGAGTCTAGTGAGATACAACCAAGTTTTAAATCAATCCTAACTTAGGGTTGCTAGTCCCTAAGAAACACTCTCACCTAGGTTAATGACCTTAGTAAGACATGACTAGGTTTTTTATCGATCTTAGTTTATGATTGCTAGTCCCCGAAAAATGCTTCCACCTAGGTTAGTAAACCTAGTAAGGTACAACCAGGTTTTAGATCGATCCCAATTTAAGGTTGCTAATCCCCGAGAGACCCTCCTGCCTAGGTTAGTGAGCCTGGTAAAGCACAACCAGGTTTTATATTGATCCTAATTTAGGGTTGCTAGTCCCTAAAAGACACTTCCACTTAGGTTAGTAAGCCTAGTGAAGTATGTCCAAGTTCTAGATCAATTCCATCGTAAGATTGCTTGTCCCTTAGAGACGCTCCCACTTAGGTTAGTGAACCTAGTAAGGTACAACTAGGTTCTAGATCAATTCCAGCGTAAGATTGCTTATCCCTTAAAGACACTCCCACCTATGTTAGTCAGCTTAGAGAGGCACAACTAGGTTTCATTTCTTCACCAAATCCCGAGTAGATCAAGTTTAAGATAGCTAAAGTCATCCTAAGGGCAAAAATAGTGTCTCTTTGTCTTTGTGGCAGAGTTTTGTTTAAACTTTGCCACAAAGAGAGGTAACTGTAGACACTCAATTTTTGCCTAACCTACCCCTCACTCCTCCTACCCCTTTATTTTTATTATTTTATCAATAGGTTCAAGATTAGGAAAAACACAAAAAATAGGAAATTAAAAAAAAAACCCAAAAAATTAAGAAATTTAGAACAAATAAAAATTTTAAATACAAAAAATAAGAAAAACCATAAAAATCAAGAAATTTGGATAAGAAACAAAAAAATTGAGAAATTTAGAAAATAAGAAAATTAAGAAAAAAATTTAGAAAATTGAAAAATTACCCAAAAAAAATGAAAATTTGAAAAAATAAAAGATGTTAGAAAATAATGATTTTATTAAGATAGATTTTTTATTTTTAAATTAGGTTTAGAAGTTGGGCCGTTGAACCTGAGCTTAGATTTATATCTAGCCTAGGATGACCTAGTCCCAATTGCACATATGGACAAAGTACAAACCAACGGCCTAACGAATAAACATTAGACATTGGCATTGGATATTGAGTGTAAGGTCTTGGGTTTGAATCATGGAGGAGGCATATAAGTTTTTTTTTTTATTTTTCATCCCATTAGGGACTACCACGTGACAGTATTGGATTGGACAACCTTACTGACGTAACATTCAAGTGGCGTGCCACGTCAGCTGCCATGTGTCACGTGATAACATATGGCATATCGAAGTTGGTCTAGCTGGCCGACGTAGTGCCACGTCAGTACTTTCTCTCTGTTTTCTCTTATTTTCTCCAGATTTTCCTCCACTTTCCTAATAAAGAAGAGTCCACTCCCTCCACTTTAGCCTTAATTTTTACACAAATTTCACATACTCTTACACAATCTCTTGCTTTGATTTTGTTTACCATGTAGCCTACTCTAAATTAAACACAATAATACATCTAAATTCAATCAAAAGAGCATTCAAATCAAGCTCCAAAATTAAAAAAAAAAAAAAAAAAAACTGATTTTTTGGACATTTTCAATAAATCTGAATTCGAGCTTTCAATGTTTCTAAGTTGAATTCGAGTATAAATTAGGTGTTGGGGGAGCTTAAGAAACATATACAACCTCTCATGAGCAGCTAATTCACTCACAACCATTCTCTCTCTTACTTTCTCTCTCTACCGAACCCTCTCTCTCGAGCTTACTACCATGACCGACTAACCTAGCTGGCTCCACCACCTCGCAAGCTCCCTACCCTAACTCATCTCAACCATAACTTTATCCCCTAACGATGCCACCAAGCTCGCCACCACCCTAACCCTAACCATCGAATCCCTTCTCCTTAAACCACTACCCCTAGCCACTTTTACTCCAAACTAATCATATGGCCAAACTCTTAGCCACCCTAAACCCTCAACTCGACCACTCATTTGCGCCCAACCATTAACCACAATCACCACCCGAACACTGCCGCAACCACCACTTTGCACTACCTTCCAAACCGCCTTCAATCACCATGACATCGAGCCTAACCCCCCTCCCCCCAAATCCAAAACACAAAAAAAAAAAAAAAACACCTCTCACATTCATTTAGGTGCTTGAATCGATTCGAATCAAACCTTGTGGCTATTGTTGAGCTTGAAGAGGAAACAACTCAACTTAGATCTGAAGCCCAACATGTCCAACCCATACACCATTGCACTCGAAGCTTTGTATTTTTTTTATTTATTTATTTCCTTTTTTTTTCTCTTAGTTGTTGTTATTATTTGATTTTTTTTCTTTAGAATTGTAATAATATATATATATATATAAAAGAGAGGAAAGAACAAGAAAAAGAAAAAGAAAAAAAAAGAATAGTTTATTAGTTTATTTATTTTAGTAAATAAAATACATATATATATGATGAATAAAAAATAAATAAATAAGTAAAATAAGATATATAATTGTTTTGTCACTTAGAAAAACATTTTTCCAAAATAAAAAAATAAATTAATCTACATTCAAAACTATGGCATTTTAGAATTTTTTCAAAAATAAAGGAAAAATCTAATTTAGGACCCTTTATAGAAATTTTTCTCAAATAAACCAAATTGAATTAAAAATGTAAATCCAGCATATTTTTAGAATTAAAATATGACCAACCCACTAAAGTTTTTCATCAAAAAAACTACGTATGTCTGATCCCTAATAGTAGGTACATAAGTAACTACGAGGCTGACGATAAAAATGAAAAAACCTTATTTCCCTTTTTCTTTAGTTTAGGTTGTTTTGTTGATCTAAGTAGAGTGACTAATAATTAAGTTCTGTTTTTCAAAATTAAAAGGTATTTTTTAAGTTTAATTTTAATTTTAGAAAGTCAATGGTACACGTAAGGGTTTAAAATTCTTAACCCCCAGATCTAAATTCTCTAGTTTCAAAAACCATTTTGTAAAATTAGTTTTAATTGTTAGACTAGTGGCTAAGTTATAAGCCCTAAAAATAAGCCAAGTGACCGTAGGATTGAACTTAGTATACAAAATTTAAGGTAATCGGTTAAAGGATCCGATCACAGCTAAATTATAAACTAAAGCTAGAAATATTAGTAAAAATAACATTGTAAGTTTGAATTTAAGAAGATAATTAATAAAATAAGAGGATATAAAATTTTCAATTTTAAGTATATTACTTGTTATTTATCAAAAGTGCGTAAAATGTATTTCGATAACTAATAAATTGGTAAAGATAGATTATATGTATACTAAAAATCATAGAATAACCTAAATAATATTTAGAAGTGTTTACTTATACTCCACATGTATTTACGTATAAATAAAAATACACAAAATTACCTAAAGTACCTAAAATTAGCTAGAAACTAATTAAATAATGAAAGAAAATTATAAAATAATTAAGGAAAAATCAGGAAAAAAAAAATCAGAGGAATAGGGAATGATCCAAATTTGGTCGTGGTAGGTCAGGAATTAAAGAACAAATTTTGGCCAATTAGAATTAAACACTTAAAAGGCAAAAATGGAAGAAGATAAGCCCTTATCTTGTCTAATTAATGCATAACAATTTCCTTAAAGCCCTATAAATAGCAAGAAAATTTACAAAGCTCATTTGGTCAATTAGAAGCTTAGGAAAATTAGGGAGAGTCAAAAATAAGAGAGAAAATTAGGGTTTAGAAAATTTTTTTTTCAAATCTATGCAGTAAGAGCTTTTGAATCGAACCCACACATCACCACCATCTGAAACCGAACCACCACCACTACCCCACTCCAAACCCACCGCCTGGACTGGCTGACACACCTGAACCAGTGTTAAAAGTAAAAAAGCTTTCGAACTAGGTAAGTCTCACACTTTCTCCAATTTTGCAAAATTCCTTAAAATTGTTTATTGTGTCTAGAAAATTATGAATTTTAATATTCTGATGTTTTATTGTATGTAGATTTAGGAAAAAATAGTAATTAAGTTTAATCATATTTGTAAATATAGGGCTCTTAAAAAATTAGACAAAACCAAACATGATTAAAATTAAAAATAAATAGGCTTAGAAGTGTAATTTGGAGCTCTTTTTTTTTTTTTGTAGAATTCTTAAGTGATATAAAACAATGCTACGGAACCATTTTTCTAAAAATTAATTTTTGAAAATTTTAAGTAAATTTTTAGTCCTAAAATGATGAAGAAAATGGGTAATTTTGACTTAATTAAGTGATTAAATGATTAATTACTCATTTAGAAGATAATTAGATGTTTAAAGATGTTAATATCTGATATGGAAACATAATCCTAACATTTAGAGCGTTAATTGTAATTAATATGGGGATTATGTAGTAATTGTGGGAAATTTAGTAATATATGAATTTGAAATTTTAATAAATAGGAAATAATAGGTTAATTTGGATAATATAATAATAAAATCAGTACATAATAAATCTGGTACAAAAATTAACTTTAGGTAATTTGATAAAAAATATAAGATTTCTTCACATTAAGAGTAAATCCAACAACTTAATTAGGATTAGAGTGTATCGAATAAGTTAGAATACTAAATTAAGACCTAGTATGATTTTTAGAATATTTGAGCTTAATGTGATTAATTTCACATTAGGATTTGAGCGTATTTACGATTCCTCGTAATAAAAAACAATTTAGAACCAAAACTGGAATCTAATTCAGAAACTGAACCCCGAGTTAAGGTAGAGTAAATCATTAATAAATAATAGGTATACATGAAGAAATGAGTTAAATTATAACTTAAAATATGTATTATCAAAGTATAAGTACTAAAAAGACGTATTTGTATTATAGGAAACCCGAAGATAAATCAACTTGCAATTAAGTGATTGGGCAACCAAAAATTCCAAGTAAATTAGGTTTATTACTTCACCGTATTTGGAATACTATTTTAGGGTACTCGGAGACTTAGGATTGTATATGATTGTGATTGTAAGTAGTTTTATGCATATACTTGTGTATCTGACGTCATGTTAAAATTTGTGTTGTGATTGATTGTTTATTATGATTGGATTAGTGTGAAATTGTCTGAACACCCTAAATTGAACTTAATCTTAATCAACTCTAATACCCTAAATTATCATGCATTGCAACTCTTTAGGGAATCATTAGGATTCTCCAACAAAACACCGACACCTTCGAAAAAGATAGCATTAGATAGCAAATTGGTCTTTTCCTCATCCTTAGCCGAACTAAGCGACAGGAGAGAAGGTCGCGGTAAGGATGAGGGCATTAGTTCGAAGAATAGTCTTAAGAGGAGCAGTGTCTCCATTACATAAACCTGGGTTTGGTTGTGAGCTATTGTATAACATGAAAACTCCTGAACTCGGATTAGAGCGGGTGAAATTACTCTGATTTTGCAACAGACCGGACTACGTTTTGTGATGGTACTTACTTGTTGCATTGCATGAAAAATAATTGCTTGATAATCTTGTTTGTATTTGTATACATTCATGAGTCTCCGATTCAACTTATTGAGTTGTATTTGCTCATACCTATACAGATCCTTTTGCAGGTCCTGATCTCTGAATACTCCTAGTAATATGTCGCCCTACAACTATCAAGAAGTTAGTTCTTTTGAAGCTTGGGGGTATAAGGATCAATTCTCCTAGTAATTAATGTATATCTAAAGTCTCATTAGTAGCTTAAGACTGAAAGGTTGATATTTGATATATAAATTAGCTGACTATTATGATATAATGTAAAATCACCCGGGAATTCTACTATAATGTATATGTAATTATATATACATGTTGACTTAAAACTTTAATATTTACTGTAACTTTAGTTAAATTTTTAATTGAACTGTTTACTTTAAATCGAGGAGTCGTCAACACCTTGTGTAGATCATATCTATAATAGGCACTGTGAGGCCAGTTACTATCATAGGATGGTTTACACAGTAAAACTATTACGACTCTACGACTTTGAGGCATAACATAAGTTATAACCAATCCATCCAATTAGTTATAATTTAACTGTTTTTCTTGACTCCAGTCAAGTAGTGACTCTAAAGTTGTTTTCAAAGCAAATGATTTTCTTTAAACCCTAGTTGAGGATCGATATTAAACGTATAGGGTTTAGTACTGATTGGTTTAAAGAAGGCCTATTTTATAAAAAAAGAATCAGGAGCGTGAAGAACCAAGAGCATGAAAAACCAAGCTCGACACCTATCTTTCACAACAGCATATTTTTCCATGGATATGATATCTTCCTCCATGTAATCAATAATCTCAATCTCATCATATTTAGTTCTCATCCTTTTAAGGGATGAACTTAAACTAGGAGCATAGAGAAAATGATCCATTTTTCATAAGTGAATATAAGAAATTGCACAACGAGCTTTAATTTTCTATGCAAAGATCTAGAGCTTAGTTTTTTAGACAATAAGAAATGTGAGTATTCTATGAGTGAAATATGAAAATAGAGAGCTTATTTATAGTATATCAACATGCTTCCTTTCTTTTTATCTCTGACTATCCTTTTCCTATATCCTTAACTCTCTAACCGTTTCCTTCCATCTCTCATTATCCTCTTCCCATATCCTTTTTCTTTCTATCTCTTTTTATCCATCTCTCACTTCCTCCCTTTGTTCCCTTCCACTGCAATCTATGTCAAGCAGTGTTGTCTCTGTCCCTTCCTATTTCTCTCTTTCTCTTCCTTTGTCTTTTACCCACTTCATTTTGTCGAAACATAATTTTAGTTGGCAATAAATTTTCTCCCAACAATGAGTAGTGCGAAGAAATTATTATAAAGGAACATAAAAATCAACCAATTCATATTTGTGAAAAATGACTAAAAAATACATGATTTTTATAAATGGCTACTTCAAAAAATTACATTACAGAATTTATATTGTACATGAAATTGGCTTTCGCTACAACTATGTATATAAAATAGCATGCAATATATGAGATATAATAAAGTTTTACATATTCCATTTGTAACGACTTTGTAGTTAATTAAGTAGGAAAATGGTTTTTTACACCTATTTTAAGTTGCTCTGCATTAGTAGGTGCCTATGCATCTAGTACCTAAAATCAGACCACTGTAGTTCATAAGTTTTGGTTTTCTTAAAGAAGGAAAAAAAAAAAAAAAAGAAAACCTTTAGTGTATTGGTCATTTTTTACTTTCAAAAAAATTGCCCACTTTACATGATTAGCTATTATAATTTTTTAGAAGAAAAAGTCCTAAAATACATACTAATTTTTTTTTATGCTCGACTTTACAAAAACCTTACGTAGATGACTATCACCTAACTTTGAAAATATTCCGATTAGAGGGGTTTTCTTTTTTCTAAAAATAATACAATTTTTCCAAGTGACAAAAGCCTTTTAAAAAAAAAAAAAATTGAATGGGTTAATCACTCTCACTTTGGGAACCACTTCATTCAGGTATGGAGCCTTAACTTTCTTTGAGGGAATTGAAGTCGTTGAAGTAATAGTCTTCTTTGGTGGACGTCCCCATTAACACCTGTTCTCTATTGACCACTTTCTATGTATCTTTATTAGAGGCTATACCTTCCACATTAATGATGCTCAACAAGGCATAGGGTCATCAAGATTGAGACTAATGGTGCCAAATGCCTGTTTCACTACCACTGTTGAAGCCAAGAGGCAAGGACATGTTAAGCTATGTGGAAGAGGATTGCATACATCTTTCTACCGAACTTCCATCACTCAAGAATGTCAAATTCGCCAATGCCAATATTATCACCAAACTCACAATTAATGTTAGGATGGCATTGGAGCTTTGTCTGTTGTCCTCCAAACCTATGACACTTCAATTTCTAATCTAACGATTATTCCCTTATAAAGGAGTAGCTATATATTGTTGGGGAAAGCAAGGGAGTAACACAACCTAACCACTATAGGTGTAGAAGAAATGTTGGAATAACTCATTCATTTCATCCATCGCTCGTTGAAGCTCATTAGCTATAGTTACAGCTTACACATGCATATAAAAAAGGTTATCAATTATCTAATAGTACATATTAAGATAATCTTGAAGAATATCTATTATACATTGGGGGTCTAAAATGGTGGCGATAAGATAGAGAGAGAGAATTTCCCTATAGTATTTTAGTGGCTTTGTTGCCATTTCAACCACGGAAATTTGTAAAATTGGTTCTTGGCACACATCAAGTAGAATCACACTTATATTAATGGCCTCCACTATAAAATAGTGCATGTTGAGCTTGTACATTCGGAAAAAAGTGCTAGTAGCATCATGAAAAAACTTTGAGTACTTATAACAACTTATCACATACATCCTAATGTCTTTTATGGATTTCAGCTTTCGAAATGTAGTGCAAACAAAACTTTTACACAAAAGATCTTTATAATTTATCATACTTTATAACATTTCATGCATCGAATTCTAGTGATGTTTAATATCTTTTTTAAATTTTTTGTAACTTTTATTGTTTTTATGCAATAGTCCATTCATGTTTTATGTAGAGAGGGTCTCTCAATAATAGTTTTAATCGCATATCTTATCGGGCGACTATATTCTAAAGTGTCCAATCGTTTTTTAACACACAAATTTAAAATATGGCATACACATCTAATGTGGAAAAATGTTCCTCCTAAAGCAGGCTGGCATAGATTTTTAAGTTCCTTTATCGATGTGGTGTTTGCATTGGTATTATCAAAATCAATTAAAAATATTTTTCCTGGCAACTAATACTCCTCGAGAATGATAGATATAGTCCTATATATTACCCATGCTATGTGTCATTCATTGAACACCCTAAGGACCAATAATCTTTTATTTAGTTGCTACTTATTATCTATCAAGTGACAAGTTACTCCAATGTAGGAATTTTCTTACCATCAATCAATCCATATATATGCACATGTCAATACTTACGTATCTAAGGAACTGAACATTGCGGCCAACTCTCGCTTACCTTTGTGATATAATTGTTGTGGCTTTACACATTGTTTTAGTATTGAAGGAATGGGCGTTTAGGTTTAACGCCTCCTATTTATACCAAAGTTGAGACTTGCACTTACCAACACTAAGGAAGAGGTGCATGTTTGCAATGTGTTGTGCTAGGATTACTTTCTAATTTTCCACATCATATTGAAATAATGCGGATGATTGGAAATTGCCACTACATGCAATTTGCTATTGGGATTTCTTGATACCATACTCCATAGGATGCTTCCTTTGCAAGTATCTTGTCAACGTACCATACTCGTTGCCTTGTTTCCACGCATAACTTGAAGTATAATAGTTATATTATACACGGGAATACCCCTTCCCATTTTTAGTTTTAGAGAAATGTTTCAAGAAAATATCAAATTTTGTAGGTTTAGGAGACTTACCTAGATTGCTATGTCAAACCTCCTAGATGTCGTCTCCTACAAAATCTACTGCTTCTTCGTTCTCCATGGCATCACCCTTGGGAGGAACTTCAGGAATGCCATATATATCATCCAACTGTTCACTTATGAAGTCGTACTATATATTGTAATCCTCCACATCTACAAACTACTGACTTTAAGCAGCTTTCACCTTTCCTTTACCTCCTTTAAAGTTGGAGAAAGATCTACAAAAAAAGAGATTCGTTTTTTTCACAATTATATGTGCAAAAATTTATAGTTGAAATGAATATTAGAATGAAATTTGCAAAAAATACTACATAGAATATTTACTAACTAGAACAAAATAAAATATCACTATTGTAGCAATAAAGTAAAAACTTGAACATGAGGTCAAGGTGGTTTTTAAATACTAAGAGCAGAGTGTAGAGAGCAAAGAGTTAGGAAATTGGTGAAGAGCAAAAAGGATTACATGAAACTCTTAACATGTACATGGAACATTTCAAATTTGAATGTTTGTGCATTTATTGTGCTCTAAAAATTTTCAGAATGACTAAAAACACAGAAAGTTCAAATTGATCACTCATCTCCTCATAGGCATGAATTTGCCAAGTCTTTGGCTCTCTGCATTCTACTAGAAATTATTATGCAATGTATGTGCTAGTGAAGACTACGAAGTAAATGTGTAAGCATTTATGTGAATTATTGAGGTAGGGCGTCAATTTTTATTAAAGTATATCAACATGTAATGTTTGGAAATTTGAATTCACTTCGCTATTGACAAATCACATTTGATTGTTGCAATGTGCAACAACTTTTGACCATATATGTTATATATATATATATATATATATATATATATATATATTAAAGTATGCAAGTGAATATGTAATAGTATGTGGAACTATGTGCATGTATGGACTGTAGTGTTGTCTTATGACTTGTGAAGCCTCCAAAGTGAAGGTCACAATTGCAGTCATGCCAGCAGTAACTTATATATATATATATATATATATATATATAAGTTTGTTGCTGCTATGTTATTGCAACTCTATTATTATTATTATCTTTTTTTTTTTTGTTAGTTGCTACTACATTACAATAGCCTTTATTGTTTATCTTTTTTAATTCAGTTGTTGCTATGTTGGCTATTGTAACAGCTTTTTTTTTCAAATGATTTTAGATCTGGGTTAGATCAGTGGGTCCAACCAACTAAACTGTGGTGACTTGCTAGGCCCAGTGAGCTAATTCCAATTCAGTTTCTAAGTTGAACCTAGCCCTTCCCTAGTTCTAACTCCCATGTACCACCATCCCATTATTCCCATTTACCATATACTAATAATTAGTAGCATTTGATTGTAGAAGATGATGAGAGTAAACTTGGATTGGGTAAAATCTAACCTGGAACCAGTCTAGTCTATTGGTTTTTAGTTCCCTAAAGGAAAGAACTACACTAGCTTAGGATAAGCCAATTTTACATCAAGTCCTACAACCAATAAGTTACAGTATTAAGTCTTCAACCCATGATTCATGATGCAAGTTCATTTTTTTTAGAAAAACTTAAAATAATTAAACCACAATATATATATATATATATATATATATATAGTCTTTAACCCATTTATCGAAGCAATTGTCAAAAGTAAGCATTTATTTATATACAACTACATCTAACATGAATTGTAGCATTAGTAATGTAAAATAAAAATTTGAAGGCCAAAAGGAAAATCAAAAGACAAAAACAGTCCTACATTAGTAAGGGATGAGAGATTTTCCTTTTAGTAAAAATCTATATATATCAAACTAAACATACTTTAAAAGTATATTTATTTCTTATGTTGTTAATATTAGTTTAGTTAGTCGACAACCCTACATACCAATTACATGCAAACCCGGATTCGACTTCATCTCCTTTCCAATACGTCAACAAGGAGTGGAGGGGGTAAGTGTTATATGCTTGATTTCACCCATAAGCCTTCCCTAAACACTCCATCGACCCGCATAGCTTCTCGGTCCATGTTGCTTGATCTCCTTTGACACATAATTTAATTTCCTACCAAAAAGAAGACCCTTAGGAAGCTACCTAACATCAAACTACCTTAGTGAATATGGGATGTTTGATGACATGTTAGAAGAGATGCTCTTTATAGAAGAAGCTATGCCATCACCTACTAGTTGTTAGGTTAAGGACAAAAGTAAAAGCTACAACTAAAGATAACTATCCACATAGATTGATCCAAAGGGTCAACCATACCCCATATAACCTTATCAGTAGCGTTGTGGAAGAAGGATTGCACTGCAGAACTCTCTTTCATAGACTGACGAGGGCACATACTCTAAACTCTCTCTCTCTATATATATATATATGTGTGTGTGTGTGTGTGTGTGTGTGTAAAACCCAAACTTGGAAATATATAAAAAGAAAGGGTTATATAATAGTAGTAGTAGTGATAATAATAATGTTAGAAATATAAAATAAGAGAAGAAATATAATAATATAGTAAAGGCTTGAAGGCACGGTATGACTTATAATTGACTAAGGATAGTAGAGGCAATATTATTAAGGAAAAGATTTAGACTTTTTGCTATCTCTTATCCTAAATAAAAGATAATTCAACCTCATATCTTTCTTTTACCAAAACATTACGTTACTTTTCTTTAGAAATAGAAAACTTTTAGTTCTTAACCCAACCCCAAAACCTTAATAAAGATTCACATTATTGATCGAGAAATTTAGCAGGAATTAATCTTTCTTTTGTATTCAAGTAAGTCTCCCTTTTATTTTCGTTTTATTTTGTCAATTTATGTCTTTTAGGCTTTTCTTTGAGTTTTAGGAGAAGGTCGTATATTTGTCGATATGGTGGTAGTAGATAATTATTATGTGATTGGTTTGAAAACTAGAGTTGTGTATACGTACATGTGACGTGTCAAGTGTTGATTATGGAAAATTTAATGCACTACAGTGGCTTTGATTTTTATGTGTGTGTGAAGTTTGTGCACAAAGGTGTAATAGACATATGTGTATGTACAGTATGCAACGTAAGAGCGAGCAGGGGACAAGGGAGTAAGAATGTGATGGCTCAGTGTGTGTGTATGTATGTATATTTAATGTATGTGTATGAGTTTGTGTGTATCACGGCAAGTAGTGTGTGTGTGCGCACGCACGTAAGTGTAACACCATCTACTGTATATGTATGAATGCATTGGTGTAACACCATGCAATGTGTGTGTATGTCATGTAGGGTGCACATGTATTAGAGGGCATACATTGTATGTATGTGTGTCAAGTTCCATACGTACGTGGAAATTGTGTGTAAGCGCATCTTGTAGTGTGTGTGTGTGTCAGAGGGTATACGTTGTATGGATGAGGGTGTGTACTGATTCCGTAAGGTGAAATGTATGTGTGTTTGTGTATGTGCAGTTGTCTGATAGTGAGAAGGAGCAAGGGATGAGTGAGGTGAAGTAACGCATATATGTATGTGGTATGGGGGAGGGGATGAGAGACAAGAGAGAGAGAAAAGAAATGAGTGAGAAGGAGAGGAAAGTAAAGAGCAAGAGCGTGGAGAAACCAAGAAAGAAAAGAAAAGAATAAATAAATATTATATAATCATATATATATATTATATAAAATATATTTTGAATGTTATGTATATATATATTAAATATATATAATATAAAATAATGCATATAATATGTGATGTTCGTGTATGTATATAAGGGTTAGTTTGTGTATATCGTGGGATATTGAAAAGTATGTGGAAGGATATGAAAAGATATGTGAAGTGCGGTTTAGAAGCATAAAGTATGTGGTTAGGGGTTGAGTTAAAGGGAAAGAAGTATTGAGTTATAGAATTTAATAAATTCTAAACTAGCATTTATCTTTTCAATAGGTACGAAGAGATGCATAATGTCAGATCTCATTGAGATAAGAGCTCTAAGTACAAGATACATGTTTAATGAATGTGTGTTATGCTAGCATATATAAACCGGACTAAATCGAAACTTAGACTTAATTGTTTTACTAACTGTAATTGGCTTCAACCACCCACTAGTTGAGTCTAATGGTGTTAGTGAGGCACTTGATGATCTTTGTGCGACACTGTCTCAGATAGAGTCTCACACTAAAAAGACTCAAGTAAATCTATGATGGTTTTTGGCACTTGGATGATTAGGGAGAACCTAACACCAATACCTAAGTGGTATTTATATATTGCGTGTTAGGGGCGTGAGTAACCCTAAATCTTAAGATGTTGAGATTATACTATCTGTGAACTTAAATGACAAGATTTAAAATTATTTGTTTGTTGCATTTATGATGATATCGATGTGTGTACTTGACTTTTTACATGTATATTCATGTACATATGTATGGTGTCCTATACTAAGCGTTCACTCACCCTTCAAGGAATTATTGTTTTTCAACTGTAGGTTTAAGTTATGAAGTTTATGGTGGTTATTCTGTAAATGATGTGAGTTATGATTATTTGTACTATGATGAGGAGGAT
The DNA here is from genome assembly GCA_024138015.1 of Lumnitzera littorea. Classification (NCBI taxonomy): domain Eukaryota; kingdom Viridiplantae; phylum Streptophyta; class Magnoliopsida; order Myrtales; family Combretaceae; genus Lumnitzera; species Lumnitzera littorea. The sequence goes on along the minus strand of JAMXBB010000002.1, from coordinate 113,744,960 downwards.
AATTTCCGTTATTATGGTGATGAAGTAAGGACGGCGTAGTTCAGCTATTAAGAGTGAACTATTGAGGACTATATGTTATTGTTTTATATTATATACATTTGGAGACCGTTGATTATCTGAGTCGCTTCTGACTCTTGTAGTTGATGTTAGTAGGCTATCACTCGTTAGAGTTATGAGACTCTAGGTTATTTATCATAAAATTATATTGTATTCAAATTCACTCACTCGTGACAATTGAGTTTATTTACTATTGTAGTATGTAGAAATTGAGTGGTTGATATTTCACTCTTATTCAGATTTAAGGTTATTAAATTATGAGTCGATAGATTTTATGTAACTATTTTATGGATCTTAAACAAAATGCAAGTTCTTAGATGCTTGACGTATCGATAGAAGTTAAGGATACATGATTGGTTATAGTCTTTCAAGTTTTGAGGCATTACAAAATATATATGCACACATGCACGAACACACATATGTTCCCTTGAGAGTTAAAATTGAAGGTTCTCCCCTTCTCATAAGCCTTTCACTAACTTAAGCATCAAAGTACATGTGTTAGAGCCACCATCGACACACTCCTAACTCATGTTTTCTCTTTTACAAGCCTAAGAACTAATCCAACTAGATGGATAAACCTATGAGGACTTTCAAACATCAACAATATGCATTAGAGATTCGAAGTTCAATGAAGTTGCCTAAAGTTGATAGATTATGTAAATAAGGAGTTAAATGATGAAATTGTGGACTTAGATGCAAGAATTGGTTTAATTGTTTATTGGAGATAAAGATTTATATTAAATTTTATGTAATTATGATGACTTGATGATCGATGGATTAGAGTTAACATGACCTATTAAAATTGAGCTTATGGCGAATTGGTTATAGGTTAGATGAACTGTGAAGTTTGAAATTTTCTTGGATATTTTTAGAAATAGTTTGAATATAGTTGAATGTAAGATGGACATGGTTAAAGGTGTTTTTGAAGTAAGAATTTTCAGCCTATTCATGTTAAATCTAGAAAATTAGATTCTTTTTTTTTTTTAATTGATCTTCATATTAGATTGAGTATAAGACGATTTGCATTGGTTCTTAATGTTTTAGGAACTCTAGAAATTTTCTACAAAACATTTCATTATAGCTGTATAAGGTTAAATATAAATTTAACATATTCTTAGTGTTCTTGATGGTGTTCAATTGCATTCAAGGTTCTTACAAATTATTTATAGTTGATCTTATATAGTAGATCAATTACAAGTTATAGCTTATTTTTCTAAAAAAGTTTGAATGAGGTTGAATATGTTCATAGTCACTTGATGATATTCAAAGTGTTATTGAGAAAGATCTATATTTGATCTTGTTTAAGTAGTTTACAAAGGTGAAAGCATCTTATAAGAAGGATATTTTTATAAAAAATTTAGATTCAAATTTGAGTCTAATCCTTGTGTCCATTTCAATCATCAAATCGCCAAGAATACTAAAATCAAGATCTTGCAAGATTAAATCTTGAACAAGAAGTGATTTGATTTTCAAAAGATACTACTCTTGTAAAAGTTATGTTTTGGGGAACAATATGAAAATATAACATATAAATAATATTAATCGTTTTTGTGATGATGATTATGATGATAATAACAGTAATGCGAATTGAAAGCCAAAGGGATAAAATCAATTCAAACCAGCTTGAATCTAATCTTTTGAATAGAGATTGATTTAATGAACCGGTCACTAATGAATTAATCATGACCCTTGCTTAAAATTAAAAATCATTTTACTAATTAATTAATTATTTTTATTAGACTAGATTGGTTAATTAATCGGTTTAGGCCAACATAAGCTTTTATACTAGACTTTATGTATGATTCTCAATTTACTTGGATAAACTACTCAGTATCCTTTAATAGAATTACCTAATAAAATACGAAGTGTAGGATCTAATAGAGAATTACGTAATAATCTGTCAGAATTTTAAGTGAAATAAATATTTGTGATTATTTCTTATTGTATATTGATACAACATTTGAATTTTGGAGAAAGCTTTTATCTTCTTGGTACATGATTGCACAAAACATCAAGCACATCGTTGCCACGTTTTATGTGTGCTTGTAAATTTTAGTGAACCGAATTGAAGGTAAACATTGCTAATTAAATGCATTAGTTGTTTATGCATGGTCGTGTCAAGTCAATGGATGGCAACCTTGAACCGACTTTATGTCTACAGGCATGCTCCTGTGATGATGCAGTAGTTTAGGTCTTAGGCGATGTGTAATCAATTAGACTAGAACCGTAGCTATTAACAAATCAATGAGTAAAAGAAGAAGTCATAATGGGAGTTATATGATATTATGAGACCTAATGGATAATATATTATCGATGGACTATATTTGTCAATGGCCAATATAGCAGTAATCTTGTATGAGACTAGTATGATTTGCAATTTGCTGTTTTGATGTGGTTCTCAATTGCCTGCTACAGTGGGATTCGGACCCCCTCAAGCCCAGTTATGTTTGTTCGGAGTCTAAAGTCTCTCCAGATAAAATCATCTTGTTTGCTATGCTAAATAAATAACTTTAATAAACCCCAATTGCTGTATTAGAATTAGGTAAGCATGTGGTGTGCCATAAAGTGTGTTTTCATGGCTATTATTATTATGCAGTGGGTGTTGCGGCTCACTCCTTTGAGATTAATAATTTTAGGTATGGATTTGTATGGCAATGATATGTATAATGATGTTTACGATCCTTATGTTGTAACTAGGTTGACGTTAGTTGGAGTGATGCCAACATAGTTGTTTTTGGAGCAATAAACTTAGATGATAGACTTTTATATTTCGTAGGACTTAATCTATTTGGACTTTATGGATTTTTTTAGTAAAATATTTCTTTTTTCAACTGAAATCGGTGAATTTTTTTCAAATATTATAACTGGAAAAAAAGATTATTAAATGGTTTAACAAGTTTCGTAGCCTGAATGTACTTTATTTAAGTAGGACACTTGGCAAAATCCCATTCCCTTTAGGTTTTGAGGCGTAATACTTGAGTTTTTTTTTTTTTTTTTTTTACGATTTATTAAGGCGCTATAACTCAAAATATATATACAAATAATTCCAGTTTTCCATGACAATAAATAAGTGGGTAACTTCAGCTCTTGATCGGTTGGTTCATCGGAGGAAAATCGCTTCCATATATATACTATGTTTCCTATAACAACCACAAACTCCATTCCCTAATTCAGTTGCCTATTTTGTTGAACCATTGATATATAACTCTGTGCCAACATCCATGATAGATTAACCAAATTACTTTTAGAATAAAGAATGATGGATACAACTTCCAATTTACGAAGTGAGAAAAAAAAAAAGAAAGATAGATTTTAGAATTCATATACTTGTAAACATAAAGCAGCATGGCAGCATGGCACAAGAAAGTTGCATATTATGTCCTAATGAATTTAACTTCATTCTCTAACTCAATTGCTTATTTGATAAACGAATTGAACGTCCTATTATGATACCATCGTTCTAGATTAAATGATTCTTAATATATATAAAGATAAATAAAATATACAATTTATGAAGTAAGAAAATTAAAAAATTTTAAAATCTAAATGCTTGCAAACATATAACAACATGGTACAAAAAAAATAGCGTTAATTCTTAAATAGTTTAACTTCATTCACTAGATAAATTCCCTATTTGTTAAATGAATAGTACAACCTATCATACTACCATCAAGCTACCACCTACATTGAATAGATCTAATGACTAAACTATGCAAAAATTAATAGAGTGTGCAATTTATGAAATAAGAAAAAAAAAAAAAGATTAGATTTTAGAATTCATCTCATAAAAACGGAACAATATAGCCCAAAATGGCATCTTCAGTTTAACTCCATTCTCTCACTCAATTGCATGAATGGTATATATCCTATAACACTACTATTGTGCTACCACCATATCACGTGATCCTAACATATTGAAAGATAAATAAAACGTGCAATTTTCAGAAAATATGCAATTTATGAAGTGGGAAAAAGATTAGATTTTAGAACCCAAATGCTCCCACAAATGGAACACCTTGAAATTCCCCGGTATGTGGGTAAAGTTCGCAGCTCTTTCCATTGGTTCTTTTTCAACTTGACTTGATCGGTTTCACACTTGGATACATTGACTTTGTACACACAGCACAAAATAAATAAATAAAAACACCATCTTCGTCTTTCCTTCAATTGAACAAACAAAACTATCCTTCAAGTTTCCTCAACTAAAACCTCAAAATCCGATAGCTTCCTCAACTAAACAAACAAAACTCAGTCCTCTCTTCTTCATACCGCTCTCTCTTCCTCTTTAACATCTTCAAGTTTCCATTCAGACAGAGAGAGGGAGAGTGAGAATGGATAATGGTCAGAACCGGGAAAATCCACCTCAGCTTACAGGTGTAGTCATAATCACTCTTCCACCACCAGACAATCCATCCTTAGGCAAAACCATCACTGCCTTCACTCTTTCAAGTTCACCATTACCATCACCATCATCAACACCAATTCACCAACCCCACCAAAACCCTAGTCCCCAGTCCCTTCCTCCTACTCCTCCTACTCCTCCTCCTCCTCCTCCCCCTCGTCCTCGAAATACCCATGTCCCATTGTCTTTCCAGACCCTCTTTCCAAATAGCAAAAGATCATTTCTGGGCTTTCTGGGTATCTCCCTTTTTGCTTTGGTTTTATTCGGTTCATTTTATTCAAACACTATTGGAGGGTTTCGATATAGTAATAATAATGATGGTGAGGAGGAGAACAGGACAAAGTCTTTTGTTTTTCCTTTATTTCCTAAGTCTAGGATTCATGTTATGTCTAGAGATGATCCAGAGATTAAGCTGGGGAGATTTGTTGGTTTTGGGGATGAAAAGATTGCAGCTTTTATAGATGATGGTATGAGAAAAGACCAAAGGGTCATTAATTCGGTTGGTTCCAAAGATGAAATTGATGCTTCCACCGTTTTGCCTGTTAGAGGCAATGTTTATCCTGATGGGTAAGTGAGGAAATCTTCCTCTTTTTGTGATAGATTGTCATTTGCCTGTCCTTTTCAGTTCATGAAAGTTTGATAAATATTAAAATTTTATCAATAAAATTGTATCCAATTTTGCAGCAAATTAAGCTAGCTAGCTGGTTGGATCAATATAGTAGCTTTTCATTTATCAAATTTTGTTTTCTTTGAAGGTTGAATTAAATTGACATAGGACCTGTTTTGATCCATTTATTCTCCACACAGGTCTAATGACATGGCTTAGCAGATTCCTATATTGACAGTCTTATCGCATTAAGTTGTAATTTGGAAATTAGGGTGGTTTTTTATTTGTTCAGTTACTTTCCCTGGGCTTCTGAGGACCTAATTGAGTATTCTCGGTTAAGATGAATTTGAACATTGGCCAAAAGATTTAGCATAGATACCCCCCTATATTATCTGAATCTCGAGCAGAGTTATTAGAAGATGCATCTTCTATTATACTAGTATGAGCACGGTATTACTTCTATATATAATTGAAGGGTAGCATTTGCATTTCAGGGTGCTTGTGTTTCAAACTTTGGTTTCGATATTACCATGTTAGCAATTTCGCAGCTTTCATGCTAGGAGCTTACTATTTGCGTGATGAAGTTATGAGATACCTATTAATCCTTGTATTTTTTGGGGAAGTCCTCCACATATCTCCAAGCTGAAAAAAGATTGTTAATCAGCGACAGCTGCTAGAGAAGATGGATTGAAATACGAGCTACTTAGGAGACAAGTGCAATCATATTTAGATCATTCTAGTGATGAAAACAACCTTCAGAGGAACTGAAACACTTTGAGTATAAGATAACCACTTGAGGCTGAGTTGAGCAGAAGAGTAAGATGTTCATAATGGCATTAGCATTTAGTGGAAAAAATAGAAGAAATAATAGCATTGGCAACTACTGTTGCCAAGCTTGTGTTTGCTGGCCCTTCGAGTTGATCCATCTTCCAAATACATCCATAGCACATTGAATAGACAAGATGTACATTCCATTAGAGAGGGGCCAAGAAAGAGTATATACAAGTTACTTAAAGAAGTGACATAAGCCTAGCAGTTTGTATTGTTCATATTTACAATATTTTCAAAGAAAGAAATTTTCATATCTAGATTCAACTTTCTTTAAGAAATGCAGCCACCTTCATGGAGTTGTTGCTCATAGAATAAAGCAAGTACATGATGGAAGAGTGCTTTTGGAGTTTGATATTATCATATAATTTCACTTAAAGTTAAAAGGAAGTTTTATAAAAAAAGTTATAACACTACTGCTGTCATTTATTGGATAGCATATAGGGCATAGCATACAGCCAAGATAACATATATGTAAATAGATTTTACTAGGTGAGAAATTTTTTATGGATGTATATGCATGGACATTGAAACACTTAAGCAACCACGTCTAAGACTGGAAAAACTTGTCTAAAGTAGTTTGTACATGTAAAAGTCATATCTACAGATGTTATGGTCGCAAGATTTGCCAATGTGTAGGTGAGTTAGATTAGAACACTGACATGGAGGTGAAAGTGAAGGGTATGTTTGACAGGATTCTGGAAATGATTTTGGTGCCCTTAAGTTCTATCCCTTGAAAACTTTCTTATTTATGTGAGTAACTATATTTTAAGCATATGAAGTTTGCGATTGCATAACTTGAAGTTGCATTATCTAAAGTCATTGCAACTCCAGTTTATTTTGATAGATTCATGTTATTAGTTAGTTAAATATATGTCTTGAATATCCAGATCCCATAAAAAGGTTGTCCATGGGAAGCCTTTCTCTGCGCTTCATGGTCTCAACCAAATGCCATATGACTCTTACTTTTTTATCAATTCTTTTCATGTTTCTTGTAATTGTTTGGGATAGAGTATGAAGCTTTTTCAAATCATCTCATTTCAATCTATCCAAAAAAAAAAGGTCTCATTTCTGATGTTCGCTCAGGTTGTATTTCACTTACATTTTTGTTGGCAACCCTCCTAGACGCTATCATCTTGACGTGGATACTGGGAGTGACTTAACATGGATTCAGTGTGATGCTCCGTGTACAAGCTGTGGCAAGGTACTCTAAGTCATGGGCAAGTAAATTCCATCATTATACAATCCCTGTATGTGAAAACCAATTCTATATTACAAATCCCTTTGCTCAACTCTGTGTTTTCTTTTTTTTTTGGATAAAAAAGTTAAAAATAAAATAAAAAATAAAAAAAAAGGTGCTTGGCAAAGGAAATATCGTCAAACTCAAGAAAAAGATATCAATGAGAAAAGATTAGATGGATAGCTCATGTTAAAATCAATGAAAGCATAAATTTTGAACAGGAAATCTATTTGATATACACTTTCCACAGGGTGCCAACCCTTTATACGAGCCAAAAAGAAGCAAAATTGTGCCTCCAAAGGATTCGTTGTGCAAGGAAGTACAAAAAACTCAGAGTCAATATTGTGAGACATGCCCACAGTGTGATTATGAGATCGAATATGCTGATCATAGCTCCTCAATGGGAGTGCTTGCTAGAGACGAGCTTCATTTGAAGACTGCAAATGGATCACTGGCTAAGCTGAATGTTGTCTTCGGGTATGTACATGAGTAAGCAACACTATGCTTGTATATGTTTCATCAATATTATGCTGATGATTACTGCCTTCACTTGTAAGGTGTGCATATGATCAACAAGGATTGCTCTTGAATACTTTGGCAAAAACCGATGGAATACTAGGTCTAAGCAGGTCCAGAGTCAGTGTGCCATCTCAGTTGGCAAGCCTTGGGGTGATAAAAAATGTAATAGGCCATTGTCTTGCGAATGATGCTGCTGGAGGAGGATATCTATTCTTGGGTGATGATTTTGTACCTATCTGGGGTATGGCATGGATCCCCATGCTTGATAGCCCTTCCATGTGAGAAACTACCTCTTGTTTCTAATGTTGTTATTGATGTTTTTCACAAGCATAATTCTATAATTAATTCAGGGGACAAATTAGATCAAGCTTGTGTTACTAATGCTTTAGATTTTTTCTTTTTTTTAATTGTATTGCTTTGACATTGACTTATAATGCTTTCCCCACAGAGACTTCTATCAAACAGATATTGTAAAAGTGAAGTATGGGAAAAACATACTCAGTTCTGGAGAGAACAGTGGAGTCGGGAGGGTAGTTTTCGATAGCGGAAGTTCTTATACATACTTTACCAGGCAATTGTACATGGACTTGGTTGATTCTGTAAGTCTTTTCACTTCGTACCCATTCTTGAATTCTTTCTAAAAGAAAGTCCAATGTAACTAGATTTGGGTATGATATATGTCAATGCAGCTTGAAGAAGTTGCTAGCAAGGGACTCATTCTTGATCCAACAGATACCACATTACCTCTGTGCTGGCGAGCCAGGTTCCCTATAAGGTATTGTAAGAAGAACATATCTAATTACGTGGTTCAATTATTTGCACCCTTTGAATAGAATCTGTCTTCATTCAAGAATTTTGAGAACTTCTAGACTTTGGCAAAGTTCTCTAAGCTGAATTTGAAGCCTGCAATTTCCCTACTACCTTGCACTTTACTACCAGATAACTTAAGGTCTAAGCTTTTCCTCAAGATTTTAAAAATATCCCTCTAAGAATGCAGATCAATTGCGGAAGTTAAGCATGCCTTCAAGACACTGACCCTTCAATTTGGGAGTAAATGGTGGATTCTTGCTACAAAATTCACTATTCCTCCAGAAAGTTATTTGATCATCAGTGTGAGGATTACACTATCTTATACACAACATGTTTAAATTAACAATCTTTCAAGTTTGGGTGGGATCATCCATTTTTCATGTTGACGGCTGCAGGATAGAGGCAATATATGCTTGGGTATCCTAGATGGAAGCAATGTGCTTGATGGATCCACCAGTATACTTGGAGGTACAAATCTTTTGTTGCTTATCCGCTTAATCATCTATACAAAAAACCGAAACTAATCCTACTAGTCTTTGCTATAGAATATCCTCTTCTTCAACTTACTTTCATGCACTTTTTATTTAAAAAGAAATACATACATACATATATATATATATGTATGTATATATATGTATTACTTTGGCACAGTTTCTTATCTCTCCAAATGATGCTTAACACTCTATAGAGAAGAAGAAGAAGAAATGGGAAAAGAAAGAAAAAATGTGCATGAACTCTCACCTGCATGACTAGACTTATCAAGTTTACCTCCAGTACTACATCTTCTTTATTTATTTATTTTTACATGCTAAATTATTACCCGGCCTTGCAGATATATCGCTGCGCGGACAATTGGTGGTATATGACAATGTGAACCGGAAAATTGGTTGGATAAAATCCGACTGTATCAGACCACAAATGCATAAGAGTCTCTTCTCCGAGTTGACTTTAATCTAACCATTGTTATCAACATAGGCCAACATATATATGAGCTTCTCGTGTGCATTGTTACACTACCTCGCATTGTAAATATACATTGTACATATATAGTATAATACTATAAACATGTCTCTCGACCAAACCTGCATATCTAGGCCTAGAATAAATTCCATATGCACTGGTGAGTATTTTGGGTCAGCATTTCTATGTATGAACCAGTTTTGCAGAGTTTTATTAGACTGCGAGTTGCGTGTATTCTTCCTAGACGATTGAGTTTATGCATATTTTATTCATAATAAATAAGTACTTTATCGTACAATTTTGTTTCTGTCATTTATACTCCATTCAATATTCATTGACATCAATATATCTTCGTATTTTATTTAGTCATCGATTTGAAAGTTACTCGAGTTCTAGTTTGAGTAGGCTTAAGCTCCAGTTCCTTAAGTACTTATCTAGGTGAGTTTAAGCTTCTAGCTATTTAGCTTGACGAGCTTGTAATCTTATTACGTTCAAGTCCAGCTTAAGTGTGTCTCGGGAGAAATCGTGCTCGGTCGTTAGGAGTTTCCCTTGAGGGACAGTGTTATGTAATGTAAGTCTGGACAACAAATTGAAGACAGATTCGTTTCGTAGATCCTGGTCCTTGATTAACACTAACCTGATTAATCCTGTTTTTACCTTTTGAGGTTGCGCTGAACTTCACTTTAAGATATTACTTCATCCCAAATGTATTTACCTATCATAAAAATATATGAATAAAAAAAGGGAAATAACTTTTTTTTTTCTCTTTTTTTCCTTAGAGAATGTCCCCATTTTCAATCTACATTTTACATCTTGCTTATCCGCCACTAGCCTTAATCTATATATTAGTAGTATGATAAAGTTAAGCCAGTAGGAAAAACCTTTAATAGGTAATTGAGATACAAAATATTAGCTAATATTGCGTATTGGTAGCCTCTAATTCTGAATGAATGCGTTAAGACGAAGCTACGTTACAACAGTGGACAGTGACTAACGTAACAGCCTATACATCAGTTTCAATGTTTATGGAGTGCACGCTTTTCCAACTAACAAAATAAGAAATAGAGGGGTCAAAATGACAAGGAACAACTGAAAAACTTCTAGCTGGACATCATAACTTGGTCACTTGACTGCAATGCTTGCTTCGCGTAAAACCTTACATCGACATCTGGGTCCTCACAAAGTTCAACCAAACAAGGACGAATTGTTTTCTCCACCACCTGCATTGTGAAAACCATCAAACTTTAAGAACACGTCCAAGAATAGACAAATAGTAATGCGCTAAACTATTCTCATAATTAAAACAGAGTCATCTACATCACTTCAAATGGAGATGTTATGATAGCTGATGAATAAAAATCACTTACAGACTGATCGACTATAGGAATGAGAGACTGCAAGACCTTTGCGACATTAAACCTGATATTAGGCACCCTGCAAAATACAGCTACTTTGAGTAACATTATCGGAAGGGGAAATACCAATCGAAATCAGACAGGAACCGGAGAATCAGGAGTCCTTTACCTATCTTTTGACGAATTTATAACCACGGGAAGAAGTTTTGAGCATGTAACTTCTAAACCCATAACAGGGGCTAACAGAGAAATTGCATTGAGAATGGTCATCCGGTATAGATAATGTGGGTTGTCTATCATGTCCAAAACCTGTCCCCCAAAATAAAAAAAAAAAAAAAAATCAGGATGTAAGGACTAAAGCACCAGGAAATGTAGCATAGCGAAAAAGTGACCCCAGCACCTGAGGTTAAACTATTAATCACATTCCGATTGCTTAGTAATTGCAAATGCAATGACTCTCCTATCATAGAAAGACAAGACTAATAATAGTTCTAATATGCTAAAAGACCTAAAATAGGAAAATAAGTTCGTCTAAGAAATTAAGACTGCAGTGAGATCAAATGTCAATTATGGTTTGAAATCCTAAAACAAGAAACCAATCATCCATCTAGACTCACAAACCATAAGAGAAAGAAAGGTTTTATTTACAAGTGACTTTTCATGAACTAATATAAATGAATAGATGAATCAAAGTGATTTCAAAGACCAGTAACTCTTAAGTGCAGTAGGACTGACTCAATTTCTCTTCTTATTCTATTGTTATTAAAAGCCACTAATTAACTAGGAGTACAAGAAGTACCTGTGGAACAATGTGCTCCATTGCCCAATCAGGACCAAATTCTTCTGCAAGACGTTTCACGTTATTGGCAGCAGCATCTCGGATTGAGAAAACCTGAAAATAAAACCAACAAAGTTAGCAAGTCCAATATCAGAGTATGCAGGCTATACATCTAATACATTTACCATTTCAGAATTAAAGCTGAAGAGCAAAACATCCAATTTCATATAACAAAGGGGAAGAAAGAGGAATTATAAGGAGAGACAGTTGGAATAATGACTCCAGAAGAAATGCAACAAAAAAATATATCAAAAATCCGTCACCAAAATGCAATTTGTCAAATGTGTTGGAACCCAAAAATGTATAGTCCAATACACAAACAATGACTAACTGGACTGCAAATTTTACATAATATAAGAAATTTCACCAACCTTGTCTTTTAACCATTGCATGCAAAGAGCACCAAGTTTGTCATCAAAAAATCTCACACCCAATTGACTTGCCAGCAATGGTATATACTCTATAATAGCAAGTCTAACCCTCCAGTGTCTATCCTCTGCGAGTTCAACAATTGCTGGTAGCAAGGACTGAGAGAGAAGGTCAATACCAATTACCTGCACCCAAAAATATCTTTAACCAACCAAGTAAAGATATCATAAAAACCCACAAAACTAAAATATCTTAAAGCAACTACAGGCATGATACAATGAGATTCCAGAGGTAGTCTAATAAGGATGTTCTGCTCCTATAGCTCACCAGAACTGCACATTGATACATGTCACTACATATTTCCATCAAAAGGGTATATCTCATGAGAATTGTATAATGAAATGAAGGAAAAGAAAAAAATCGACAACGGAAAAAGGGGTGAGCAAACGAAAATTGTTAACCCATATGTTGCTGAACAACAATATATATGCACTTCACTTGTCATTTTTCTATATGCTAAAAATATAAAATGGAAAGAGAAAACATGACTTAAATGGAAAACAGGATACATGGTATTAGCTTTTCAAACCTGATTAACTTGATCGAGCTTGCTGATGATATTCAACCGAACATCAGGAAACTCGTCTTTCAAAAGAGAAAGGAAAATGGGAAGCAGTTGCTCTATGGTGGCATCCTGCACCAGCAGAAGGGTTTTTGGGTAAGGGCACCAGCAGAAAGTTAAACAGTGAGAAGCATAATATTAAGCCTAATCGAGCATATAGATAGCAAACTTTTCACAGAGAAGACCATAAACATGGATATTATCAATAAATTGCCAATCAATAGTATATAGGTCAGTATTTTCCCTTCCTCATTAATAATTATAGCACAAATATAGCATTTCTTTTCGTGATCCACCTTTACTAAGGACTTGTGAGGATAGAGGAGAAGAAAAATAATGTGCATTCATAACTCAAGCTACAGAGAACACAAAAAACAGCTAAGGCATCAATACTCTTATGAAAGTGTACTACAAATATTAGGGACTGATGAGATAATTTTGCTGTCACTTTGTTCAATTTTATCCAGAAGACCATTTCATTACTACGTCTGCACACGTTAAAGGTGTCATAAATATCTTAGAGAAATCTTTTATAATAGGAAATAAAATTTTATCTCATTATTTATTTTCCGATTTTGTGTATTTCCTGTTGCCTATTATTTAAGGAAAGTAGGAATTCAGCTACTATAGTTAATAATAATACAAGCTATTTCTGAAGTAGTTTCGGATGGGGATGTGGTGGGGGTTGTGGGTGGGTTTCTTTCTTAATATCCCCTAAAAAACCCTTAATTGCACATACACCATGGGCAATTCACATCCCTTGACTAGATCCTAAACCCGGACCCATAACAACTTGCTATTAAAGCCAGCTATTCATGGGGGTTTATTGGATTTGAAAGACCTGGCCACATTCACTAAACAGTATGTTGAAGACCAAATTTAGTCAAAGGCAAGGAAGGGTGGTTGTTCAAGTCAGAAGAAAGGAAGTGCCATGATCCGCATATAACAGCCAACTACTCCAGCCATGGAAGCAGCTCAACAATGGCGCAACCAAATCAATGCAACCTGACTTGACACTAAGCTACCATCATTCTTAAATGAGGGCTTGTGCAACCACAGACAACCTGCTACCACCCCAAACACGCACAGACAGAGAGATCTCTTCAAATTAAGTCACCTCCATCAAATCTAAAGCATGCATGGCATCCATGACCTGAGTTGCATTGCCTCATGGAGTCCTAGCTCACAACAACTGAGGCAAGCAGCTTGTTTACGACCCTGCTCGGAGCTCTTTCTCAATCTGTTTGCAATCCTAGCTGCAACCTTCTTCCATGCATACAACCAACGCATTCTGGTGAATTATACAAGCGATTCTTTAATACAGATCTAAAACACAATTCTAGGTTTTAGACCCCACCAGTGTCTCTTGAACCACTTGTTCACTGGTGACTTGGCAACTAGTTGGGAAGAATCAGTACCCAGCTTGACTTACCCAAACAAGTAGTTTAACCATCGAGCCAACCACCTTGTAAGCAATATATGAAATTAGAGATTCCCAATTCCAAAGAACCGGATACAAGAGGATGTGAGAAAATTTATCAAGAGATCACTTGATCTTAAGGATAAACTCAATGTTTAAGAGGGAATAATGTTAGGCTCAGGAATATCTTAGAAATATCTTTCATAATAGGAATTAAACGTTATCTTCATATTTATTAAATGAATTTAAGCAACTATAGTTATCTATTATATATGGAAAGTAGGGATTTAAAAGTTCATATAAATATGCTACTATTAATGATAATATTACAAGCAAGAAATCGTTCATAAATTAGACAAAAGTAGTTTAGGAAATAGCCAGTAGTGTAAGTGATAGGAGAGTTCTATCTAACAAGACCTAAAAACTCTTAATTCCACAAACCCTAAGCAATTCATGCCTCTTGACCAAATCAGAAATCCAGGCCCTTAACAGAAGACACATTTCGCAAAAAATGGAAAGAACATAAGCATTGGGTTGAAATTTTCTCATCCACAGCTCAAATTATGGAGACCTGCACTTGTAGCTACTGCATATTGCATTTGGAGACAAAGGAGCTCAGTTCGTCTTGGCAACTCAAGCTCCCCACCTTTGCCTTTAGCTAAGCCAAATCCTTGCTCATATTAAGCTTGGTTGTACATCTACTAATGTTGAGTTTACACAAGCTCCCTTGGAGTTTTGTATACCCTTGTATCTAAAGGAGCTCAGCTGCCCCACTTCATCTTTCAACAGTTTTGTACACATCTTCCCTCATATTAATAAGAGGTACAAATTATTTGCTTAAAAAATATAAAAGAATGAAAAAAAGAAAGAACAGAGGAAAAGAAATTTTACCATGATATCAAAATCACATCTATTCATTCATAAAAATAACAGTGCAAATGAAGCCCAGCAAATATGAACCCATGAAGTGATAATCAACATAAGAAATATCAAGGTTTTCTATACCATACCCAGGACTCAACAACACAGTGAAGCACATAGTAACCAGGAGACTAAACAATATCTTGTAAAATAATCTAAGCTTCACAAGCCCTCCCGCCCCAGGAAAGAAAAAAACCTCACTCATCCCTCCATCATCACTATCCCTAAATTTTCATAAGTTTACAAAACCATGAACAGATATTATTCACCAGGTCAACAGTACGCTCCAGCTTTTGACAGGATAAAAATTAAAATGACTGGTTAGTGCTTAGGTTTCTAGATTTCACCATGTTCAAAGTCCCAAATGGCTACCCCCTTGTAAACCAAAAACAGAATATTTTCAGCCACACTCTACAAGCAGACCCTTTATTCAGTCATGAAATCAATTACTTTCACTTTACATTATTTTCCATCTCCAGGCAAGGTGTTTAGGTTAGACGTAGAGGAGTGACTGATCAGAAGCAAACAAACAAAAGATCAAACAATGTTCTAGGGACTAAAGAGTACAGTAGCTTGGAGTTACAATGACCAAACCAAAACAACAATGCATATATCTCCCATTGCTAGCAGCACATGCATTTCAAAAACAGCTGAAAAATTATAAAATGTTGACTCAGATTCCTAAAACAATAGGATACCATGTGTCAAGAACATCATTACCTTCCCAAGAACTGGAGCCATTCCCATAATCACTGAGGCTAGGGCAGAACGGACATGCTGTGATGAATCTGTCGATAATTCCTGCAACCCATAATGACATCTTCGCACTTTTGAAAAGGCATATGACCAAAGCAAACTTAAGTCAATTATCAACACAAGCCACAAAATAAGTAATGCAAAAATACCTTTACACAAGGAAGAATGTGCTGAATTGCTAAATCTGGACTCAAAATCTTGCAGAATTTGGTTACTTTTCCAGCAGCAGCTATGCGTACTTCAGCCTCATTATCACGGAGCAAACGAACATATGCAGGAACCAAGTCCGACCTATGGTAGCCACATATTTGAGAAGGCTCTTAATTGAGCATCAAAATTATAATATCAAGAAACCAAAACAGGCAACATGTAAGAAAAGGTGACAATATTGTAATTACCTAGTAGGCTCAGGACCAACAGCTTCACATAACTCATAGAGTTGGTTTGCAACCATATACCGAACACGCCATGATTTATCCTGTCAAGGGGTCATGTTAGGTAGGATCTACAACATAAACCAACAATCACATTTAAGATCACTAGGTGAAGGGTGAAGGGTGAAAGGTGTCATAGAGCATAATGGAAAGTCAACAAAGTCACCAAGCCAACTTTTTCTAAGATATTAATCACAAGTCTTGCACAAAATTATTAATAAATTAAATAAATAAGAGAGAGAGAGAGAGAGAGAGAGAGAGAGAGAGAGAGAGAGATAAGAAGATAAGCGGAGATAGACAACATGTGCCCAAATAAAAAATTTTTTAAAATAAAAAGGTAATACCTGTGAGAAGTTAACTATGACAGGAAGAATATGTGCCACACACTCTTGAGGCTCCAACAATTTCCCAAGAGCAGCACAACCCTCAACAGCCAACAAACGCACAGAATCTTGATCTGAAATATTAAAGTTTCAGCTTCAAATCCTATTTGGTGCAATGAAGTCTTGTTTCATAACATTAAAGATAAGAAATCTTTATTTACTTTTTTCTTTTTGGTGTTGTTTAAGCTAATCTAATTATGACTCCTTAAAATGCCACCAAGACAAGAAACATATTGAAGACCTGGATATCCTCATCCAATTTCAATCATCAAATGCTGAAATCCCAATGTATAACCTAGGAGAAGGTAGTAGACAGTAGTAGAATTCATAAAAACATCACATATTCCAACCAAAAGCATGTCTGCTAAAAGTTCCAGGTGTCTTTAGAATGTAACTGCAGCAAAATTTTGACTTCAAAGGAAAACTTAGAAGTTCTACAAAATCAAACATTCCATGAATCATGTTAAACAAAGTATTACTATTGGCTAGTGAGCAATCTCAGCGCAATTAAGGATCACTAATGAGGAGATGACTTGAATAAATGGCCAACAAACAAATATATATTACTCTGTAGGTGCATAATTTTTCTCCACAAGATGGTAAAGAATCATTGCACATACATATCTGTTACAACAACATAATAGCAAAAAATAGCAAACTGTGAAAAGAGATGGATATAAAGACTGAAATATACATACCATCCTGTGTTAGATCATCGAATATAGATATTATTTCAGTTTTCAGATGGGCTGCTTCAACAGTTGCAGCAAACTTTCCTAGGTTTGTAGCAGCAGATCTCCTGACCATGGGCATGTCATCTTGACACAATTGGCCATATGTCGATCGGAGATCAGTTTTTAATGCTTCAGGAGCACTTGGGTAAGCAATATGAAACAAGCCACAAGATGAAACACGGGCTGTAAACCACTCGCCAAGAGCAAGCCTCTGATTGTTTGGTAAACATAAAAATGGAAAAAAGAAAAGGATTAGATAGTATAAATCGCATAAGACATCCAATATTCAGAAAGAAACATGATCATAACATGAAATACCAATTCCATTGCCATTATTATTACCAAATCAATAATATCCCCGAGAAGTAGTTTCGCAAGGAAAACATTTGACATATCTTATATGTGATGAATAGCCATGATCCTCGGGTTGAAGACTGATTTTTTTTTTTTTTTTTTTTTTGAGAGTCAAAACCATTACCAACAAAGCTGCTTAATTGCATTTATGTTCGCATTCCAGCTAGCTGCAACAAAAAGGAGCAATAAAGCAGGAGTTTTCCATTAAACAATAACCACTAACCTTCACCATGGGAATAAAATACTCAACCACATCCTGCTCCCTCATCTGAGCACCAATTCTACAAAGGGACTCCACCGCTTTGTCCCTCACACAAGTCTCCTCGACTACACATAGTGTTTCAAGTGGTGGTAGCAAAACGTGAGCATGCTCTACCCCACCAACATACGGGATAAAAACCCCCAACTCTTCCGCCAATGCAAGAAGCAATTCATCATCGTCATCGTTATTCTCGCTCAAAAATGGAATCAACTCCCTCCGGGTCCTTTCCTCACCCAATGCACGAGCAATCGTAGAGAGGCGACGGATCGAATTTAACCGAAGCTGAATATCCTCATTCTTCAGCTCATCAATAAGAACAGCAATTGGGTAAAG
Source organism: Lumnitzera littorea (assembly GCA_024138015.1). Taxonomy (NCBI): domain Eukaryota; kingdom Viridiplantae; phylum Streptophyta; class Magnoliopsida; order Myrtales; family Combretaceae; genus Lumnitzera; species Lumnitzera littorea. The sequence continues at coordinate 113,726,756 of JAMXBB010000002.1, read as the reverse complement.
AGGTTCATCAATCATAGCCATTTTCTTTAAACCCCTGAAAACAAGATCTCCTCTAACCTGCCGGTGAAATCAAAACCTAGCTTTCAAATCTAGACAAACAACACGTACAAACTCTCACTCAGTTCCAGATGAACTTTGAAATTTAACACACGATAACCATCATAATCTGAATCTTCTACATAATTTAAATATAGAATAAATACTCTGCAGTACACCCAAATTCTTCTGGAGATTCTAAATGTTATATAAGTAAATTGCCAGAAACAGAACCGAAATCAAAACCAAAAGGGAAGCTTAAAATTTAAGACACTTACACACCATAACCGTAATAACATGAATCTACCACAAATTTTTCATACAAATTCTTCAAAACGAGAAAAGTTACAACACGAAATCTGCTGAAATTCTAAATCTTGATGTAATTCAATCACCAAATGGAAAGGAGAAAGAAAACCGACGCCTTCCACTGTCTATCAACATAGAGATATCTCTATCACACGGAACATTAAATTCAAGTTCGATCAATCTTTCCCCGGGATCAACGGGAAAACCGGACCAAAAAGAGCAGGAAAGAACGATATTTTGCTACTTTAGCTACAAATTACGAACTAATTACGTTAGTAAATACCAAATAACACAAAGCAATCGAAACATCGGAAAAACTGAGAAATGGACAGATCTAAGATAAAACACTGACATTGCCACAAAGCATATTTAAAAAAAAAAAAAAAATGTACCTTCTGGGTATGAGTGGAGATGAGGGCGAAAAAACGGAAAGATAGTTATGGACCCTAATCAAATAGAGAAAGAGAAAGATCTGTGAAACTTGGATTGAGTCGTTATGCCGATCAAGGTTTTTCAGTTTTCTAGGGGAAAGGAATGGAATGAATTATGAAAAAATCTTTTTTTTTTTTTTTTTTCCCTTATGTGCCCCGTTCTCGCGATAGAATACGAAAGCTGAGAAAATTAAAAAAGGGAAGAAGATTTTAAGGGTTTGGACCTGTCCGGTCTTATATAGTTTTAGCATAACTAGCACCGTATTGCTTGTCTAAAACAAAACTACAGAGTACAATTGAGGTATTTTTATTATAAGCACGGAAAAAGGAAAAGAAATGCTATACTTTTTGAAAATAGTCCCCCAAACAGGATTATTAAAATATAATCCAACATTACCACACTTAAAACCGAGTATCAAAAACACAATTTTATAAAACGCTAAAATTATAAAATGCTAAAATCGGTTGTTCAAAAATCGATTTTTGTTGTTTAGAGTGAAGTCGGCTCTTCAACAATCAATTCTACTCCTTAAAATCAACTTTTAAATGGCTAGTATTACTTCATCATTGAAATCGTTTTCTTGAATTGCCAATTTCGTCGAGTAATAACCGTCTCTGCCTTCTTCCTCCCTTCATCCTCCCCATCCCCATTTTTACTCTCTCTCTAAGAGATAAACCCTACTCGAACCCTCTCAAAAAAAACAAAAAAATTCCCCACCCCTTTTTCATCAAATTAAAAGTGAAATCATGATATATTCAAGCTATTTACGATGTTAGTAGTCTAATTTTGTGAATTCACGATGATATCATGTGAGTCTCGATCTCTTTCACTCTCTACAACTGTATGCTTGAAAACGTTTTACATTTTCTAGATTCTTTGGATTTTTTTGCTGTTAAGGATGATAATTATAACTTGTAATATGTTTATGTGACAGTGCATTGTGTTTTGATACATTTACTATGCTATTGGTGTAATTTTTATGCCATTGTATATTCTAAACGACTTGAGGCAAATATTTAAATTTTTTAGGTTTCATAATGACTAAAATGCTTATTATCACTTCTTATGTTTATGTGTGAATAATGATTGGTTAAATAGCATAAGTACTCGATCAAAAAATATACCAAAAAAAAAAAAGGTTAAAATAATCTTTATCGACTAATTTCTTAAATAGGTAAAAGTAGTATTTTAGTTCCATTTGAGTATCTTTAATCTCATGTGAATGCATGTTAGGATTATGTAAATGTAATTGATGAAACCATATTCTAGCATTAGAGCTTAGTGCTAATGTTTCAAGATTTTATGGTAGAAAAAATATCCCAACATAAATTGTGTTTAATGCAAGTGTTTTGAGTTCGTATTCGCTTCTAGTTATCAAAATCACGATCTTACTGTTACTTTGAATATTTAGAGTCGATAAAATAATATAAAATCGATAAAATTATAAACTTGTAAAATTATACATCAATATTTATAATTCTATCAAAAATCTATACTTAAAAGATTTTACATCAACTTTAATTAACTATGAAATACATCATAAATTTATAAACTTATAAAAATATATAGTTGACTCACGATTTTAACAACTATGTATTTGCTTTATTCCTTACATGTGAATGCTCGCAAAATCTAAAACAAAAAAAATGGTTCAGTAAAGGAAAGATAATAGCAAATAAAGTAAATTATGTGCTTAAACAAACAAAGGTTGAATTCAAAACTATCATCAATTCAATGTATTGCTTGCTAGGTAAGTACTATCTTGTTGATGTTACATGGGTGATAAGAAGTTAGTTGTACTTCTTAAATGTGAACAAGTGAGAAGATGGCCGAGGTGAGAGTAGTTTTCTATACCTGTGGGCATATTATGGAAGGAGACAATAATGATTGGGGGTCTTGTACAATGCAATTATGAGCAGTTGGTGGGTATCACATAAATTGTTTTTAGCTTGATATGATGACTCACCATGATGCGAACCGTAATTAAGAATAGATAAAGTCAGTTACTGAATGGATTCAAGCTTACCGAAAGCTAAAAAGGAACTAATGGGGAATGTACGAAAGGATAAATGTAAATAAAAAATAAGAAAAAACCCACGAACAACTCCAATGAATATGACGTATCAATGGAACTTCTGAAGACTCATGGCACAACTCAATATAACGCATTAATTGATTCGGTGAAATTACTCGCCACCCAACCTTGCTTAGGGGTTAAAATAAAAATGGAATGAATGTAAACAAAGTAGTATTTACAAGAGAAAAATACCAAGTGTGTTAATGTTCAATCTCCTTACAACTATAAATATAAGAAATATTTATACTTAATAAGTTAAGACAATTTTCCTAAAAAGGAAAAGACAAAAAGGGTATTACCCTAAATAAGTAATATACAAGAATAGAAAATGATAAAAATGAATATTAAAAAAAATAATGATTAGTGTGGTAGATTCTACACGTGGTCCTATACACGTAGTAATGATACATTGGTAAGACCATTGAAGGATGAGAACAAAAGAGTATAATCAGACTGCTGGTCTGCACAGGGGTGACTAAGGATCAATTCGGAGCCTCTCTCTCAGTACCTTGGTAAAGGTGAAGCCGAGTAATTAGTCAGCTCGGACGTAAGTGAGTACTCGAGAATGGCCTAACTGTTATCTCACCAATCTATAATCCAACATACTTCAAAGAGATGAGCAGTCATTTAGCTCGCCATATAAAATGACTTGGCAAAGAAATACTCTGCTTCAGTAAGGGCTGACTAGAGTAAGAGGATCCGTCTTGCTAACCCTTTCGGTCTTTGAGCTCGGCTACGGGTCAAGGACCTAGTAACTTGATTCCTATCCTATTAGGTTAAGTAGATCTAAAGATGCCCCTTTGTAAGAGATAGTAGGGGCCTTTTTTTTTATGTTATGCTTGTGAATGATTATTATGATGTTATGCGGATGTTGGCCATCCCTTAAGGACGTGGTGGGAATTAATAGTTTTGACCTTTATACAGTTATACATTGAAATTCATGAAGTCGATATACTTACTACACTTAAGTATGATTTAGAATAGGATACTAATATCAACAATCAAGTTGAAACTTAGGTATACAAATCCTTATACATTCCAACAACTCAAGAAACAAGAAGTGGTAGTAATATCCTAAAGCTTAATATCATGGTCATGAGTAAAGCCTATAGGGAGATAGATATTAAGAATAAACTAACTTGTAGAGATATTTTTGAAGATTCTAATGATAATGGTTTTAATGATGACGGTAAGAAAAGCAAATGTTCGCTTCAAACTTTAGACAAGCTGCATAGGTCGAGTAGGACGAATGATTAACGGCATGGGTTCTCAATAGATGTGGATGCGGTTAGGGGTATGAAACCCATGCCATTCTATAGAACAAGTATTGCTAGAAGATATGTATCATCTTTAGATTGTATACATGATGGCGATTGCAACTTTAATAATGAACTTATCATAGGCATGTGCTTTGAAAATAAAAAGCATTTGATATAAGCAGTGAAAATGCACCATTAACTGAACCACCATAATTATGTTGTGGTTCAAGCAAAAAAGAAAATCTAGTTAGTAAAATGTGCTAGTAAAGATAAGGATTGGAGGTGAAAACTTCATGTGTTCTAGAATAAGCATACCAAGTGTTTCCAAATTGTAGACATCTAATTTTTACTTCCTTTTTATTTTATTTTATTAAAATAAGTTAAATGGTCTTAAATTAGAAAAAATATAAAAAATTAAAAATTAAACAAAACCGTAAAAATAAGAGATTTAGGAAAAAAAATACAAAAAATAAGATATTAAAAAAACCCCAAAAATAAGAGATTTAAGGAAAAAATACAAAAAATTAAAAATTAAAGAAAACAAAAAAAGGAGATTTAGGAAAAAATACAAAAAAAATAGAAAATTAAAGAAAACCCAAAAAATAAGATATTTAGAAAAAAATACAAAAAATGGAAAAATTTAGAAAATTTGAAAAATAAAAAAAAATTTAAAAAATAGAAGACTTAAAGAATTTAGAAAATAATAATTTTTAAATAGTTTAAATAGAATAGAATTTTTTTTTAATTTAAATAAGGTAAAGAATCATTAGACTTGGGCTTAAATTTGAATTTAGCCTAAGCTAACCTTATTTATATATACGATTTAATTACACATATAAATAAAGTATAGACTAACGGTCTAACGGATAAATACTTAGACTTGAATTGGATTTAGCTTGTGAGTCAAGGGTTTGAATTTTAGTAAAGGTATGGAAAGCCTTTTGTTTTTTTTTTTTTTTTCCAGAATACACACTGCCACATCATATACAGCACATGAGGCCATGTGTCATATCGTCACATGGCATGACGCATGTCACCACATAGCATGATGCGTATCACCACGTAGCATAACACATGTCATCATGTCAATGCTACATGTCTTCCAAAGACACATGGCAATTCCTCGTTGGTTTGTACTACTAATGTGACGCCACATCAACACTTTTCTTTCTCTTTCTCTCCATTTCCCGCTTTTTCCCCAGAGTTTTCTCACACTTTCTTTTTTAGTCGATCAACTTCAACATTAATTTTAGGCGATTCATTGTTGCAATTTCACCAAATCAATGGTGAAATTGCAAAATAGGCATATCTAACTGTGAATTGAATCTAAAATTAAGGTTGGGTTCATTCATTTACTCATTCAAATTGGGATTTGAAAAATGGAAAAAAGAGGAAATCTTAAGGAGTCATTACTTTCATTTTTCTGATTCTCGACCCTAAGCCTAACATCTCTCTCTCTCATCCATTCAAAAAGACAACACACATATACAGATTGAACGCGCATTCTCTCTCTTTCTCTCGCTTACAAACACACACAACTCAGGATCTCTCTCTCGATTGACTCTCTCTCTCTCTTGCTAGCTCTATCCCCTTACCATCGCCTTACTCACTCCCCTCTCGTACGACCCTCATCCTTTCGCACATCATACACACAAACACAACCTCTCGCCCACTGTCAAAATAATACACACAACCATTGACTTATACACACTCTCAGCTCTCTCTCTCTCCAAACACATCCCTTACACACCACACGCAGCATGAAAAACCCTCGTCATCATCCATCCTTACGTTATAGTACAACTCAAACACACCACCGAACATACATAGCCACTCAATCCTTACCCTCTCTCCACCAAACCCCTCAACTACTGTCCACCACACTCGGTACGAGCTTCAACACACACACAAGCAATCAACTATGTTCTCTATGACCCAACCAACGAACAACGGCACAACAACAAGCCACAGCCATCACATGTGTTAACTACCGCTCAAACAAATTCCAACCACTACTGGCCAGACTTCAAACACCCTCAAACAGCCACCAAACTCGGTAGCATTAATCCAAATCCCCAATCCCCAATAAAATAGCCATAAAAGTAACTTTTCCCATTCAATTTGGGGCTTGAAATTGCCCCAAGCGTGTCCGTAAGTAACTGCTACAAGCGATCAACCCAAACTCGCCATCCGACCTGCTCCAACATGAGATCTAACCAAATTGACCTAAGTCCAACCTACATACCCAGCTACAATCGAAGCTTGATCCAGCTTTGTTCTTTATTTTGTAGTTCGATTATTGTAATTTATTTATTTCTTTATTATATATATAATAGTGTAATATGTAATCATAAATTTTAAAAAAATCCAAAAAAAGAAAAAAAAAAGAAAGAAAGAAAAAAGAAAAAGTATTTAATTTTATTTATTTTCACATTTTTATATAAAAAATCAAATCAAATAAAAATAAAAAGTAAATAAATAATAATAAAAAATATAAAAATCAACTTTCCAAAAATAAACAAAAATAAATAGACTATTTCCAAATCAAGGGGCTTTATAATTTTCCATAAATAAACCTCGATTTATGACCCTTTAGGAAATTTCCTTTAATAAATTAAACCGGGTAAAAACGTCAATTCGAGTTTTTTTTTTTTAAAATTTAAAATCAATCACCTACTAAAGATTTCAAAAACGAACTATTAAAATTTAATCCCAAATAACGAGTACGTAGGCACTTGTATATAAGTACAGGATAACTTAAAATATGGAAAGTTTTATTTTTTTTCCATCTTTGTAAATATTTGTGTAAATTAATTAAATTAGTCACATGTAATATGATTAGTTGTTTATTTGAAAAAGAGTATCATTGAAAAGTAAAATTAAATTTAGAAAATTAAAAAGCGGTACTTATTTAGGGTTTAATAGATTAGCCCCCAAATCTAAATAATTGGTTTTCAAAAATTGTTTTGGACATCGATTTTATTGATAGACCATTAACTAAGTTATAACAAATCCACTCAATTAGTTATAACTTAATTATTTTTCTTAATTTCGATCGGGTGGCGACTCCAAACAATTTTCAAATTAAAAAGACCGGTTTTTTTTAAACCCAAGTTGAGAGTCAATATTAAACAAATAGGGTTTAAGACCGGTCAGTTTAAAGAAAACTTATTTATAAGAACCGAGAGGAATAAACCAGGCTCGACACAAATCACTAAGTTTGAAGGTCCACATGTGTGTACTATTATTAGCTACAATCACCCTCTATTGGACTCAACTACTATGTCTCGATATGTCATTTTGGAGGTATAGGAATCACTGAATGTAAAGATGAAACAACTCTAAGCAACTATTTGCAATCAATTTCAATACATTATGTACCTAATGCGAGTTCAGGAAGCTAAATGAAAGCCATTATACAAGTATATGGCAATGGGACAAACCATATGTTGTGCTCCCTCATCTACTTAATGCTATACAAGAGGCTAACCCATATACAATGGTAAAGAGGAAATATCCAAAGAGTGACACTTGGGGTACATGTTCTTCAATAGAATCTTTCAAGCTTTTAGACCATCTATTAAAGCATTCATCTATTGTAGGTATAATAGTAAACCCAATTTTGCTTATGCTACTCAAACCTTTTAATTCTTTATGAGCAAATTGTCAAATTAATCATTTTCTTATTTTCAAGCTGACAATCACCATTGATGGCATGTTTCTATATGGGAAATATAAGCATAAGATACTTATGGCAATTGAATTTGATGGTGCAAATCACATTTTGCTATTAACATTTGCACTAGTGGATGAAGAATGCAAGGATAGTTGAAGTTAGTTCTTGAAGTGTGTGTTCATTCATATTATAAAGGATCATATAGACATCTATTTAATCTCCAAACATCGTATTGGCATAAAGTTTGCAATAAAAGGCCATAATATAGTATGGCCAAGGGGTTAGCCATAGCTTTAGTGTATTCGCCATGTTGTATGTAATTTTAACTTACAAGAATACAAGAAATATTAAAGAAGGCAGCATATCAAATGCACCCCCATAAGTTTTGGAAATACTATGAAGAGGCTTGTATGTTGAGTCTACATACCATATTATACTTCAATAATCTTAATACGAGAATGTAGACCTTAGCTCGTAATGGGGGTGCTTGTTTTGGTCATGACATTATTGAAAGATGCTAGGAACCTCCTTGTTGCTACATTGGTCAAGAAGACATTATATAATTGCAACGATTACTTTAACCAACAAATGATAAAGATATCAATAGCATTGGTAGTAGTAAAGTATCGATAAAATATGTTGAAAGGAAGTTCAATAAGTTGCATAGAGCTTTCAATGGCCATTGAGTAATAATTTTTAATTACAATGAGCAAATATTTGAGATGATAACCATACCATGCCCTATTATGTGTAATACCTCTTACATGCTTAGGGAAAAAACTCTAATCATCGAGACGTCTTTTGATATAGCAGCTCGGAATACATCGAAACTCCAAAGTTAAGTGTACCCAAGTTAGAGCAATTCCAAGATGAGTGACCTCTTAAGAAGCTGTTGCACTAGGAGACAAAACTGTACAACATTCTATGCCAAAGCAGACAATACCTTAGTGAGAGGAGTTTTAGTTAAGTCGTTACAATGTGGTATTAAAGGAGTCCACCAACCTAAAGGGCAAAGCCCTACCTAGTGGTGATTCTAGACATGTGTAACAAAACTGACAAGGACGTCAATTTTGTATGGAGATTGACTGTAATACCCCTTATATGCATAGAGAAGGAACTCTAATTATCGAAGCATTTTTTGATGTAACGACTTGGAATACGTCAAAACTCCGAAATTAAATATACTCAGGTTAGAGTAATCCTAAGATAAGTAACCTCTTAGGAAGCTACTATACTAAGGGATAAAATTGTACAGTGTTCTACGCCGAAGCAAACAATATTTCAGTAGTAGGAGTTCTGGTCAAGTCATTACACTATACATAGGCAAAAGATGGAAAATAGCCACACAATTGCATTTAAGATGCACTGATGCACTTAGCAAAAGTGGAAAACCTATAAAGTTCTGTGTTTACATGTGATGGAGTGATGGGAAAAATGTACATGGATTGTTTTGCCTACATTGGTCACCGGTATACATGGCAAATTTAAGTAGTAAGTATACATACCTTCTTTTATGCCCTTTACTAATAAAGCTAATTGGCTCTCACTCGGCATCCTTATGTGGCACCAAATATCTCGTCAAATGAGAAATCATGGGAGGAAAAAAAAAAAAGATTTTAGAACGAAATGGATATTCATAATGGGTCTCTTAAATATACATGTGGCATGTGCGATTGGGAAAGGCATAATAGGTTAAGATGTTTATAATGAAATCGACAACGAACAATGAGTAAACCCTTTCTAGGACCTAGTACCAAGCGTAATGACTCCTTACAACCTGAGCTATCCTAAGGAGAACACCATCGAGGAGGCTACAAATGAGCCTAATTGAACGCTAGAGACGATTGGTTACCTCAACATAACTTACTCCAACACTAATTGTCTTATGCATCTCCTACATTGACTATGCTCGAGTATTAGACACCTGTAAGATAAAGCTTCGATGCTCGCACTCAAACTCCTCTTACTCCATTTAAAAGGTGACCTCAAGATTACAATAGTGACATAGGCAAGGGGCTTACACAGGTCAAGCCAACTCCATACTTATGCAAGTAACCCTCCACACAAACTACTAAGTATAGGTTAAGATAAGGCAAATTATATAGGTAGATCCAAATTAGGTAGTGCAGCCTCAGTCTGATACTATGATAGATATTTAGAAGATGCATGCCTATAGGTGCTAGTGGTGGAGACAACAATAGATGCTCATCATTTGCAATTGATGAACATCTTGTACAAATTTGTAAATAGACATTAAGTATATGAATTATGAACTAATGAAACTTTTGCATTTCTTATTTTAGTGGTGCTCTATAACTTACCTATCTTATCATTTGTTAGTTATAATAGTGAAAATCTATTATGTCTAGGGAGTATGATTAAGTATATGAAGGAATTACAATTGATCATTATGATTAAGAAGTTTGGATATTATTGTTTTTGTTGTTTTAAATGTATCGAGAAGTTTGGATACTAGAAAACAAGGAGAATGTGGTTGAGAAATGTAATGTCCTATTCTCAGGATGCCACAAACCATCACATGTCATTATTAGCTATTAACATAATAAGACTTTAATTAAAGTCTATAATATTAGAAAATATAAAATTTATCTTCAAATAATTTCACAAAAATCCTCTAATTAAATTGAAAAATAGCTAATATGAAACCTCTTCAATTCAGGAACAAATTCAAAAAATAAATAAGAAAAAATATTTTAATCAACGTCTCGTAGAATGGGTTAATACCCAGTAAAGGAGTGCCACAAACATAAGCATATGCATCCATCATACTGCTTATGTGTAAATAATGTAAGCATCAAATCATGATCAATTAATATCTTAATTTTAAATCCATACATAACAAAAAAAATACTCATGATCTCAATCATAGGCTCTTTAAATGAAAACACCATTAATAGTCTCAACTATCGAACGATGCGGGTTCGCCTCTTAAGGACTCAACACCTTCTTAACATTGCACTTTTTGCTGGCATGGGTATACCATCTCATGATCTAAACACTTTCATTAAACTCATTATCACTATTGACATAAGTTTACCATCATATGTTTCTAACACCTTCCTAAACTCTCAACTTTTATCTATATTGGTTCACCATTATACGGTTTAAATACCTTCCTAAACTGATATGGGTTCACGATCTCATGATCCTGTATCCCCAAATCTACCTTAGGTCATTTTTAGATGCGGCTCCACTAAGGATAATGTCACCCAAGGATCATAGGTGTATCCCCCAAGAAACCCTTACTAGGTCGAGTCACACATAAACCATAAGCAAGTTATTAATGGCCAAATAATTATTATGTTCCTTTCATTTCTAATCTTAACAAGCACATCTAACACATAAGGTAAACACATGCCTAATTATGTACAATGATAGTCAACTAAGTTGGTAATTGACTTAACAACTACTCCTAATCATAACACAAAATATAACTCATCTTTTCTTGTCATGCTTCTATTATCCTATCCTTTTTTATTTTTGCACATATAAATTAGGGTCTACTTTAGAAGTCCATAATTAACCTTTCATGTCTTTGAATAGTTTAGAATTACTATTTTATTGATTTAATATTAATTAAGAAAAAAGAATTTAATTAATTAAAAGAAAAGAATAAAATAGAGAAGGAAATATACGTCGTACAATTTGTAGTACACGATGTATTCGCCTTGGCCACACTGTGTACTTCACTTATGCCATTCTCTCTTTTCAATGCCATCTTAACATTTCGACCAATTCTCCTTTTACACAAAAATGAAAACCCTTAATTTTCAATTATGAAAACCATTACGATGGATGTCCAAATGTGTCTTTCAACCATTCCAACAATAAACTAAAAGAATCGATTAAAATTACATACCTTGATCGCTCTGGTTGATAACTCCTTGTAGTACTGTCTCTTCTCAATTGTCCGTTCTCTCCTATGAGTTAGCAATTGTGCAGCCTTGATGTATATACAAAAATTAATTATAGCAATATAATAAATTTAGATAAAACTATTATTGAAATAAATCTACTTACATATATTCCTTGCAAAAGAGAATAAATATTACTAAAGTACGTTAATTGTTTTGAGTAAAAGTAATTCAATATACAAATAATTATTCAAATAATTTTGAATAATAATATAGAAGATGTGAAAATGTTCTTATTCGAGAATACGGATGAGAATCTATGGAAAAGTTCTACTAAAATGTCTAGTTATGGTTTTCTATTTGGAAATAAAAGTTAATTCTTTTGAGTGAGAGAAAAAAAAAAAAAAAACATGGGAAGTTAATTTGGAGAAATAAAAAGAGAAAATGCTGGACAAAAGGACAAAACGAAGGAGAAGATTGAAAATCAAATAGGTGGAGTTGAACAACATAGGAGAGAAAAAGTTAAAGTTGAAAAGAATTGGGGAGATAGTAAAAAAAAAAGGTGGAAAAAGAATGTGACAAAATTAACAAATTTACCCATAATGTATAATATTTATAATTTTAAAACCTTATTTCAATATTGGTATTTCTATTCAATAATATCATATTAAGACTAAATAGATAATTTTTGAGATGATAAATAAATAACGGTTACATAAAGCTCTTAGAACCTTAATAATACAGATAACATAAATTAGCGATAACAACCTCTTAAACCCCATTCTCATTGAAACAATTAGTCACTTACCTACCCAATGAACTCTCTCTCTAGTATTTCTTCTTCAATATTAAATTTGCAACGACTTTTGATTAGCAAGTATTCTAATTCAGTAATTCTTACCAACAATCATAAAAAGATAACCTTACCTATAATTTACTTGTTCTCTAGGAAGATTAAGGAATTTCCTAACTGCCCTATTAATACTCATCGACTATTGGGATCCATCCGGAATGCAAAACAAATTTCGAATGATTACTGAAAAAAACAAATATTTTATTATTAACAAAATTTTCAGTCTTTAAATCTTTTACTTTTTTAAACCTCTTTCTTTTACTCTACTTTTTTTAATTTCGAATGACTAGTGAAAAAATATTATTCTATTACTGACAAAATTTTCCACCATTTTCAATCTTTAACTCTTCTACTTTTTTAAACCTCTTTATTTCACTCTACTTTCTTTCCGTTTATTTTCCCTATGTTAAAATTAATTATTGGAGACAAATATCGGTAAGAAAAATGGCATGACAATACCATTATTTAATCAAATTAGTAACTCCTTAAACATCTATTTAACAATGCAGTGTAGAAGAAGAAATGTACAAGGGAAAAATTAATTCGCACCATCAAATTAGACTCTTAGCTTACTTCACCCTCTCTTCTTGTTTGTATCTTCATTTCCTACTTATGGAATTTATTCGCCTCTCATTTTGCAAGTAATGAGCATTTGTTATGACATCCTTTTAAAGATTATAAAGGCAAAAATTTAATAAGTAAAAGTTGACATTTAATAACCTCAAACTTCAGTTAGGACTCGAACTAAGTTGGATTAAAACAAGAGTAGATCGCACTTGACTTATTTCTTGTTGTGGTAGTTAAGATGCAAACTGAAGATAGTCATCCTCTTTATGTTCATAGAAGAAGTCGTGATAAAATAGTGAAAGTTAAGATATACCAGCCTATTGAAATCCCCTTGGGTAAGCTTGTGACACTACCAGAATAGATGAACAAAGAAAGTCCTAATGAACAGCAGCACATTGTAAATAATCTTAATTCACTGATGCTGACACCATTTATCAGTGGCACAAAACCTTCAAGTTATACATTGTATAAAAACACTTAAAAAGTATCCTAGAATTGAAGGGTCCTTTACTTTGGAATGTTGGAAAATCCTTTCAGATTGCTCCTTTTGTTTCTCTACAGAGGATTTCATGACAATCCACATCAAGGATTTGGCAAATAGCATCTATTCTACTCCAAACTGGGCGCCACTTCGGTTGGATTTGACTCGAAAACATCTGAGTTAGCATCTGGTGCTTCCAGGAGCTCTCGAGATTGGACTGACTCTTTATAGGCAGGAGTTTCCTTAAAATCTGTAGCTCCTTCATTGTATGTTACCACAGCAATTCCACATGCAATCAGCTGTAAGAAGACGGGCAAATTTCAGATCTGTAATTGATTCAGAATTTAATTGGAAAAATTAAAGAAATGATCACATCCACCACTTTTAGCAAAAGTGTTGTATCAAGACCTGCTACTAGATGATAATTAGTGTCAAGCACAATCTACTAATGTATATTGCAAAAGTTGCTTGAAGGCTACAGAGGAACTGGAAGAGGAATGGCTCATAGATGAGATAGAGCTAGACTTAGGATGCTGTATCTACACCTCAAATTGATGTCATATCATTAAATTCCACCCCTAGTTCACTAATCATATAAATACAATTACACTCAATTTCTGCCCCTTTCCAGTTGCTATTATCCGATGCTTCACTGCATTCTGCTACCATTTATGTTGCCAACAACCACTCTTCTATGTTCCATCGCATTCATGGCAATTCCCATCTTAGTCAGCTTGCTTTTCCTAGAACAGGCCTCATCGCAGTTAAAATGAGAAAGTATCCATGGCTAGTTTTCCAACTGGATGACAATTGACTCCATGGCCCTTTATGCCTGGCCCTTGTATATACTCTCTGTTTAGTCTTCCTGCCTAAACAGATTATGGCAGTCATCTACAGTTCTTTGCATTCCATGATTAGCATAAAAGGGACTGGAACTATTTATAATACAAAGCTTCACCACACCTATTTTATAGACAGCAAATGAAAACCAACCTAATAAGAATCATCTGTCCTAAAAACCGTTCTGAAATTGGCTTTGTCCACTAGTTCCCTTGACTACGCTTCTGTTGTAATAACTGCTAGTTTAATTACCATGCAGTACAAACAACTCTGTTAACGCAATCAGTCCATCCACCCACTCCAAATATCACATATGATCTTACATTCAGGAAACCTGTTGCCTTCTGTGATTAACATGACAAAAATGACAATACCATTTGAAGTGACTTCCAAAATAAAGCTGCCAACATTTGGTAGACAGTAAATTCTACCCTATCCAAATTGTGTTCGGCACTCTGCCTGCAATACAATGACAAGGTCATTTTCTCCAGACTTTTGTTTCCCAGACAAGCCAGCACGCAAATCAGACCAAGATTCGATCTTTCTACCATGAGACCAATACCAAATGACTTCATCTTTTTAGCTCAGCTCAGTCCTAAATCCGAGTGGTGCAGCTGAAATAGGCCCCTGGATGAGTGAGCAATCTCATTTTATTATTTCCCTAGACTTTTAGTCACATATAATCTTGTCCTCCTGCGGCTGTCAATCTCAAGTGGTATTCCCTTAAACAACTTCCAGACACGTGTTTCATATTGCACCAAACTATGATGAGATCAATTGTTTTCTAATATCCCAAGAGTATCAAATGGTTGAAAACTTAAAATGGAGAAGGGGAAAAAGCATTAAAACAGCTTGAGAAATCACTTTAAGGGAGCCATTCAACTCATAAATGATTTAGATAGATAAATATATCAGCAAAACAAGCAAATATAAGGTAAAAACAAAATACTTTTCCCCTATTTAGCACTGGTCACATACTTAGTAGGGCCTAACTGACTAACTAACATACAAGTGCAAGCATATAATTCAAAAACTTAATTTAACATTGACTGCTTTCAAAGTCCTCAAGTATACCTATTTCAAAGTTACACAGGAGTTTAATTAACTCATAAGAGAAACAGGGAAGCAACCGGGAGGCATGAAGTTAAGCTCGCACAAAAATCAATAGGACTTTGAACTTCATGAATCCTATTCTCCGAAACTGATCAAACCAGACCATAGATTAATCTATTTACTTCAAGAACTTGGAATTAATTCTCTAAACCAAACCAGCGATTGAAAGCAACATAATTCACATTCATTCAGTACCATCTTCTTTGATTGCTCGAGTTTATAGATGAAAGTTAATTCTTTCCACTAGCTATGTCCAATATAATCTAGAATCATCTTTTTACATCATTCATTACTCTATATCATGGGCTAAATCATTTAGATCATGAAGAACAGGGAAAATACTAAATTATAGATATAAGGCCAGGTTAATGTCTTTTTTCAAGCTGAAGCAAGCATGTAAACAATATGAATTTAGTGGAGCATGTGAGCTCAAGCTCAGCTCGAAAGCCTGAGGTGAGCTCAAGCCCCTGAGCTATGATTTTTCTAGCTCAACCTTAGACCCAAAGCTTCACTCAACAACTTCAGACTCAAAGTGTTCAGCTTTGCTGGTTGGAATAATCCTATCTGGGCCAACATATTCTGAAAAGATTTTTATTTGGATAAGCTACTCGAGTAGCTACACCTCAATCACTGCTCAACTATACAAAATTGAACTCGAGTAAATATCGAATCGGCTTACTTGCACCCCAATCTAACTAAATTGTAACAATAGCTTCAGAATGGAAGAGAAGAAATAAATACCGCAAAAACTATGCCAATAGCCCACAAGTACTGCACGACGAACCCAAGAGCATCCCACTGTGGACCTTCCCAGAAATCCGGCTTGTCACCAGGCAACTCCGGCAACTCTACATCTGAAGACACATCATTACTACTACTCTCTAACACACTACTTTCTGGACCAACTCTTTCTATTATTTCACCATCTTCTCCTCCTTGGTCGTCCTCCTCTTCGTCTTCTTGTTCTTTAATCGCTGTCTTGCTTCTCCGGTTCTTGCTGCCGAACCGGCCGGTTCGGGACGTGAACTTCTTGGCTTGCACCAGCTGGAGGGATGGTCTTGCTGTTTTGGTGGAGAAAGTGAATGGCAATGTGGCGGGAAGGTGGCGGATTGGGAGGTTCGGAGAGAGAGAAGAGGAAGGGGAGGTGGAGTTGGAGAGGGTGGTTCTGCTGAGGGAGGCGCCACCGTTTGCGGTGGGTACACGGAGAGCCATGGATAGGCTCAGAGGAAGAGAGGGAGAAGGAGAAGTAAATGAAGATGGCTTATGGGAAGAATTTGAGTGGATAAGAAAGAGAATGAATTATTTATTTTTTTTATCAGGGATTTCAAGTTTCATTGGCCAATGAGATTTCCTATTTTCGTCCTTTATCAGTGGTTAATGTATATTATTAAAAGGGGAAAAATTTTAATAACTATCTTTACGAGTGGTTTTTATTTTTAAATTTATAAGATGGTTTTTAATTGATTGTTTTTTTTAAAATAAAAAGATTATATAGGTATCAAAGTAAATATGTTATTCATACCAAACACAACTTCTATTTTTTAATTTGCATTCCATTTCATCAAGAAAAAAACTAACTAATAACCCTACTAACTTATTAAGTTTTTTTGTTTTTACTCATCTATTTTATAAACTACATTCATCATTTAAAACATAACAAAAGAAAACACTATACACTTTATTATGCACATGCATTATAAGTGCATGATCCTGATAATTGTAGTTAAAAGTAAAAATAGAAGACTAAATTTTTCCATGCTTTCTATTCGAGTTGTAAATGTATTTTTATTTGTGTCCTCAAAAATTTACAAAAGTTTTTTAAAAAGTTACC
Source organism: Lumnitzera littorea (assembly GCA_024138015.1). Classification (NCBI taxonomy): domain Eukaryota; kingdom Viridiplantae; phylum Streptophyta; class Magnoliopsida; order Myrtales; family Combretaceae; genus Lumnitzera; species Lumnitzera littorea. The sequence goes on along the minus strand of JAMXBB010000002.1, from coordinate 113,709,407 downwards.
CATTAGTTTACTATTAACATTTTCTGTTAATTGTGGCACGTGAGATTTTCTTATTGATACATAGGAAAAGTATAAATTCATAACTTAATCTTTTATCTTTTTTTTGTTTAACTCCTAAAAATTTCAAAACTTCTATTTAATTTCTCAACGTTTACAAAACATTTTAAATAAGTCCTTTATTATTATCTTTTTTGGCCAATAAGTTCTTTATTAGTTTATCATTAACTTTTCAATTAATTACAATACATAATACTTTCTAATAAGTCTACATAACATTATTAAATACTTAATGTAATAAAATATTTAAAAAATAAACAATATAGTGAAGAAAATAATAAAAATTTTGAAAAATTAAAAAAATAAAATAAAATAATAAAAATATATAACTTATATAATATAATAAATGTATATACAAGTATATTTATTATAATTTTAACTAAAAAAAAGTAGATAAAAAAAAATTCTAGAAAAAAAATATATCGATCTAACCATGTTCTAACCTTAGGATAGTTGGCCAGAACAACTAAAAGTAAGTGGAATGTTGCAACCCACATGCTAAAGTGAGTCGAATCAACCTACTACTAATCGTAGATGGCCGTCTAACCTCTTGGGTAGTTAGATACAAACATTTAGACGTATGTACTAAGTTGACCCAACTTAGAACTAGCCCTGAACTATAGGTTCACAAACTGGAAGGGAGGTAAACTAAAACTGGCTCTAAAGGGACCTAATTTTGGGTCGATTCAATCAAAGCAATAGGTATGTTTGCTCCTATTGGATAAACTATTTCATAAAAAATGATAGCGATAAAAATAATTTGCAAAATATAGTTGCTAAATTGCATTTTCAAAATGAGATTTAGTTTTTTATCATAAAAGGCCACATAGCATAAAGAAAAGGTGAAATAACAAAGAAATCATAAGTTGATAATGTGATTTGGAAATCACATGTCAGATATGCAATTTTTAACCTACAATTTATGTACCCCTTCAAATGATGTCTTTTTTGGAGAAAAGTGATAATGTGGATGATGTCTATTAGGAGAAAAGTGACACCATGGATGCATGTAGGAAATCATGTGATTGTAAATCACATTTTCCAATTGTGATTTCAAAATCGCATACTCACCTTATGAGTTTTTTATTATTTTACTCGCACTTCATTTGACGTGACCATTTGTGAGTAAAAAGCGAAATCGCATTTTCAAAATACAATTTAGTAACTATATTTCATAAATTATTTTCATTCAAACTATTTTTTAGCAAATAATTTGCCTAAAAGGGACAAATACACCTATTACTTGATTCAGCCGGCCCTTGAATAGTTTTTTTTTTTTTTGGGAACTTTTCTTTTTTTAATGTTTTATGCACTTTTCGTATACCTTTTTTAGTTCCATTGAAAAATTTATGCTGTTATTCGTGAACCAAAAATTCTATTTTCCATTCATTTTTTTTTCGATACTAAAATAATTCGTTTGGTCCGCATGATGTTATAGTACGATATTAAATAAAAATGGCCAAACCGATATAAATTGCAAAACATTAAAATATCTTATTTGGATTTAAGAATACATTGTTAAAATGAAAAAAATAAATTACAACGTAACTATAATTGTACATTTCAAAATATGATTTCTCAGATCGAAGTATAGTTACTAAACATAAATATAAATTACAGTGTTATAATGATACAATAAAGCTATTTCCTACACGAGGAAATTAGAAATAGTAGGGAAAAAAATTGTTGTATTTAAGGTCGCGTCGAAGGTGTTTATGCATTCACTAATCAAAATCAAACTATAGTAGTTTAGTATGATTTTTTAGAAAACCTTTAGTGTGTTGATCAATTTTAAATTAGGTAAAAAACACTAAGTTTATATAATTATCCATTTATAGTATTAAGAAAAAAACCTTTTTTTTCCAGTGTTAATTTGAGCCTAAGAGTAAATCCTAATTTCCAAAAATCCATACTATTTCGCTTTTTTTTTTTTTTTGTGATTACAAAATGATTTTTCTAAGTGACAAAACATTTTTAAATGGCACAAAAAAAAAAAATGGTTAATCAGTGTCACCTTGCTTTGGTGTATGCTTAGAAGTGGAACCCATGCCCAAACCTAAGCTTTCATTCGATTTATTCCAGTCACTGAAGTATTCATCCTCTTCTATTGACATACTATATGGCTTTTATTATTTGCAAGCTACCTTGTACTAATTTTCGGTGCATACACTTGCTTCCTAGCGACGGAAAGGAAGGCTTGTCGCTGGTTGAGCATGAAGCTTACTGTATAAAATGCTTGTTCAATTGCTACCATTGAAACGAGAGCGACAAGTACTTAATGAGCAATGCGAGATAGGATAGGGTAGCTCCTCATGTGTGTCTTTCTCTACTCTAAAATATTGAAATGTCTTATAATGACACTTTTGAGGAACTCAAAGTTTGTAGTCATGTAGTGTTGAAGCTTGGTTAGTGGGCCTCTAGACCGCTGTTTTAATTTTTGGGCTAATAATTGTTCTCCCGCAAATGGATAATGGTGTCCGATAGGGGTAGTTAAAGAGAAATTGATGTCTGGCCACCATACGTACATTGTGATGTGTGACGAGCTCTTCCAGGTTTATTATGGCTCTTGAAACCTCCTCCCGTACTTATGCACTGTACATGTCTTAGGAACCTATTAGTGAATCAATATACTCATAATAAGTTTTCAAATATATTTGTAGTACTTTGGTTTTACAACAAAGGTCTAAATTGTAGTTATAAGATAAATATGAGGAATTTTCCTATAATAAGCTAACCACTTACACTCCATATCAAATGCATAGTCGTGGAGGTTCGAATTCGTGTATGCTTCTAATAAAGTGCTAAAAATGTTGACGGATGACATCACGAATAGATGGACACCAAGCTTGTACACTTAAGAAAAAGTTTTAATCGTATCATGAAAAATCTTAAGAACCTTGAGCAACTAGATACATATATCTCAATCACTGGTGAATTTTAACTTCCGGTAGGTTACATAAGCTAAAGTCACAACAAAGTTTATTGTAAGGAATGGTGCTCTACAATAACTTATAAGTTGAATTCCAACAATAAACCACATCCATCTTAAATTTTCTAGATCTCTTCCCATGTTCGATGTAGTAATTCCTCCATTACTTGTATACAAACAACCTTTCGACTATCAGTTTCATTGTGGCCTTTATCGAGGAAACCTTTTGCTGTAAAGCTACAGTACTATCCTTGCTACATAAATTTAGAACATGACATGCACATGTAATATGAAAAAATATTCCACCTACAATTGATTGACAAAGATTTTTAAGATCCACTATTAAGGTGGTATTTGCACTTGCATTATCAAATTCGATTGAGAATATTTCCTTAGCTAACCCATACTCATGTAGAATAATACTTATAATTTTATATATATTTTGTGTTGTGTGGCACTCGTTAAATACCCTTAACGCTAACAATCTTTTGCGCAATTTTCAATTATCATTGATCTAATGACGAGCTATGCCCATATACAAATTGTCATGAAATAGATTAGTTCATATATTAGCACATATAGACATGTACATATCTAAGGAATCAAACTTACCTGTGAGTTTCTACTTACCTTTATGGTAAAGCTCTTACGTGGCTCGGCTCAACATGCTATGTAATAGGGATCAAGGACCAATTATGCACTCTCGAGCTTGAAAGCTTTCTCAAGTGGTTCACCAAGCTATTCGAGGTAAGTTAAGTATCGAGGAGCAGTGCTTACCCCAGTCTAATCTGCTGAGCTAGTTTGCTCTTTACACCATTCAGGATGTTGTTGAGGTGACCAGCTGATGTGCCAAACCTCCCTCCCCCCGCTATACACCAGTCTAAGCACTACATCTAAATATAGCTATCTACATATTGTCAATGTTAAGCTGAGAATTGTTAAGAACCAACCATTAGAGGTCGATCCAAATGTGAGTCATCCCTTCGAGCCAACCATTGTCCAGCCCAACAATCTAAGTGCTGAATTGCCGACGCTGACCAAACCTTATCAGAAACCCACCCTTGCTTGGCCTACAGTGTTAATAGGACCACAAATTAAGTGAAACGTGCACATGTTGTCCTTTTTGACATCTGTATTGTCCTTTCTGATAGAGGATGTTCATTTTGCATGATTTCATGCTTCTCCTATAAATTATTCTCTTTTTGTTTAGCAAGTTAGGATCCATTACTGTAATTTTCTGTAATTTAAGACTTATCATAATTGGGTATTATAAATACTCGTATAATATAATAGCTCCAAGAAATCATATATAGAAAAAGAATACACTGAACTTTTGTTCCCTCTTGAGCTAAGTGTTCTTTTTTGCTTATTCTTGAGCTACTCTTATATAGCCCATTGAGCGTGGACTAGTGGTGAGTGACTTTCGACCATACTTGTACATCATATCAAGTGTATCCCAAGCTTGTGTGATCCATCGTTAGTATCTGGGAACCCCTACTTAACCTTCGACTACCATTTACTTTTCGAGCCATCTTGTGGCCCGGACCCACTTCCTTTGGTTACATGTGATATTGGATTCGTGTGTTCATTCACGGAATTCGTATCATTTTGGTACAGAGCTTGGTTACGTTCGAATATGGATTTTGCTATTGTTTTCTTTGAGTAGTTTGTTATTGTAAGATAACAATTCTATTGTTAACCTGAGAGTTTAGTAGTTGAAAAGGTGTTTTGTGCTCTGTTTTCCCCTATTTTGATACGTAAAACAGAGTGTGGTTGATGGTTCATTTGTTGTGTAATTGTCATGGTGATTGGAGTGTTAGTCATTGATCTCCAAATGGTATTATTAGACGTTAATTTTGTGAAGTAACCAATAATATCAAACTTAAGTGTTCGAGGAACTTTGGGAAACTAAGAAAGTGGTACTCGACATGGCTAAAGGTAAGAAGGAAGCTTCACGTCTCAGTTAGTAGATGACCGCTTAGATAGGCTTATCGACTTGGTAGCTAGTTTGGTGACTTTATCTAAAAAGATAGGCAATGAACTAGAAATAACCCTATTAAAGAATGCGAATAGCAAGGACGGGGAAATGGTTAGTTTGGCCAAGTTAATGCTCCAACTTGACCACTTCAAGCTGAAGGAGTTGGTAGAGACGCTAAACAAAGACTAGCGCTTGAAGAGATTGAGGAGGAAGCGGAAGGAGATGACGACATAGAAGAGTACTATGAAGTTGAAGAAAGAAATGTGCGAGCCTCTAGAGTCGAAGGCTTAAGGATGCATATCTCGAGTTTTTTCTAGAAGTGGTGATGCTGAGGACTACCTAGATTAGGTAGATGGGATTGAAAAGCAATTTGAATGTTACGACGTACTTGATAATGAAAAGGTTAGACTTACTGTGTTGGAGTTCACTGGTTATGCGGCCTTATGGTGGAAGAACTTGCAAACCACTTGAAGAAGGGAAGGAAAATGAGAGATTAGGAGTTGGGATGAAATAAAGAAGGTTATGTGAAGAAGGTTATGTGAAGAAGGTTTGTGTCGAGCTATTATTTGTAGAATGCCTTTAAAAGACTATAAGAGCTCAGACAAGGAAGATCAAGTATAGACACTTACGTTAAGGAATTCTAAATGTTAATGATCTAATGTTAAGTCATAGAGCCAGAAGATCGAACTATATCTTGGTTCATCGGTGGATTGAAGTATGAGATTAGGGATGTTTTAGAAACCTTGGATATTGGAACGTTTGAAGACGTGATCAGAGCTACCTAGAGAATAGAAAGACGTCGAATAGGAAGGTTTCAATCGCCAGTTAGCTGACTAGGTAGTAGTCGAGCTATTCCAAATAGACCTGTGTAAATGAAACCATACAAGGTTGTTGAAACTAACCTGCTCTGGCTACCCAAGCCGAAGAGAAGGAACCCACAAGGAAGTTTGAGAAGGGCCAAAGTTTAGGGAGGAAGACGAATGAGATCAAGTGTTTTAAATGCCAAGGATTTGGATACATGGCCACTTAGTATCCAAATAGGTGAACAATGGTGATCTGAGGTGAGGTGTCGACTGTTGAAGTCAACAGTACTACTGAAGAAGTAGAAGAGTTGAAAGAGGACGGACAGATTGACTATCTAAGGAGGAAGTTATTTATCGCAAGGAAGGCCACTTTATGCCGACCACTCTAGTGTTGAGAAGAATAATGAGCGTCAGTCCCATACCCGAAGATGAATGAAGGGAAAATCTTTTCTACATTGGATGCAAGGTAAATGAATCACTGTACACATTAATCGTTGACAGTAGGAGTTACACCAATGTAGCCTCTGCATTTATAGTCTAGCAGTTGAAAATGCCGACTAAACCCCATCCAAAGCCTTATAAGCTTCATTAACTTAGTGATAAGGGAGCCTTATAGGTGAAAAAGCAAGTGTTTATGCCGATCCACATTGGCAAGTACCGAGATGAAGTGCTGTGTGATGTATTGCCCAAGAGTGAGTCCTACATTTTACTCAAGCAACTATGGATGTTTGATCGAGCTATTATATACAACGAAAAGAGGAATACATGTTCTATGGAGTACAAAGGTAAAAGAATGAAATTGAGTCCTATGACTGTCGAGTAAGTAAAGGTTATGCAGTGCTAACTTAGTTGAACTTTGAAAAAAGAGCCTTTAGTGATGACCTAAGTTGAACTGAAAAAGGAGATGGAGCTGGAAGGTCCAACCTGCCTACTTATTCAAAGAATTCTAGAGATGAGGCCCAAGGAGGAGTTACCTACTGAGGTGAAAACTTTACTAGAGGAATTTGCCGATCTTTTTCCAAAGGAACTGCCGAAAGGTTTACCCCCAATCAAAAGTATTAAGCATGCAATCGACTTGCAGCCAAGAGCCGCACTGCTGAACAAGCCTGCCTATAGACTGCATCTTGAACAGGTTGCCGAGCTGCAGAAGCAAGTAGGTAAACTAATGGAGAAGGGGTATGTGCGTAAGTCCCTTAGTCCTTATGCCATACTGGCCTTGTTAGTACCGAAAAAAGATGGTTCTTAGAGGATGTATGTAGATAGCCGAGTGATCAATTGAATGACCATCAACACAGATATCCCATACCCAGGCTTGATGACATGCTAGATGAGTTAAGTGGAGCAAAAGTGTTCTTTAAGATCAATCTCAAATCTAGATACCATTAGATTCGAATGCGTGAAGGTGATGAGTGGAAGATCGCATTTAAGACATGATATGGTTTATATGAATGGCTTGTAATGCCATTTGGACTATCCAACGCGTCGAGCACAATTATGCGCTTAATGAATCATGTGCTTTGAGAATTCATAGGGAGGTTTGTCATGGTTTATTTTAATGACATGTTAGTGTACAGGCCCGACCTAAAGATTCACAAAGAGCATCTCTAAAGAGTCTTTGCAAAACTCTAAGCTGAACAGCTCTATGCCAATCTGAAGAGGTGCGACTTTTGCCCATCCGAGGTGATCTTCTTGGGGTTTGTTATGAGTGAAGGTAGCTTCCAAGTCAATGGTGAGAAGATAAGAGCGATCATAAAATGGCCCGTGTCAACCTGTTCTGTCGATGTAAGAAGTTTCCATGGCCTAGCTTCATTCTATCATAGATTCATAAAGGATTTTAGTATGATCGCGGCCTCACTTATCGAATTGTCAAAGAAGATTATTAAATTTAGATGGGGAGAGGGAGAGAGAGAGAGAGAGGAGGAGTTTTGAGGAAGTAAAAGAGAGGCTAACTACAGCCTTCGTCTTAGCTCTGTTAAGCTTTGATAAGGTGTTTGAAGTAGAGTGTAATACATCTGAACTAGGCATAAGAGCTATACTAATGCAAGAAGGCCAACCTATTACTTACTTCAGTAAGAAACTTCGAAGAGCTACACTCAACTATTCAGTCTATAACAAGGAGTTCTACTCCTTAGTGCAAGCCTTAATGACATGGCAACAATATCTGTTACCTAAGGAATTTGTGATCTATACTGATTATGAATCCTTAAGATATCTAAAGAGCTAATTGAAGTTGTCTCAAAGACAAGCCAAATGGGTTGAGTTCATGAAAGGTTTTTCTTATGTCGTAAAATATAAGAATGGAAGGAACAATGTAATAGCCAATGCCCTATCAAGAAGACATGCCTTCTTAACCGAACTGCAAGCAAAGCTACTTGATTTTTCAACCGTAAAGAATTTGTATGCTAAGGACCCACACTTTGGTCCTATCTATACCCAAACGACTATCGCAGGGAAGATGGATACCTATTCAGGAAGAGGAGGCTTTGTATCTTAACTTATTACATGAGAGAATTGTTAGTGTACAAGGTACATGGAGGAGGATTGACAGGACATTTTAGCCAGCACTAAACTCATGAGTACTGTCTGTGAGATTCTTTTAGCCGAAAATGATAAGAGACGTGTAGTCCACGCTGGAAAGGTATGTGACTTACAGGAAGGCAAAGAGCCAAGCTAAGTAAAGACATTATTTACCCTTACCTGTGCTAACAAAACCATGGTCCGAGCTAAGTATAGACTTCATGTTAGGATTGCCGAAGATGCCTTGAAGGAAGGACTTCATCATGGTGGTTATAGATCGATTTAGCAAGATGGCACATTTCGTATCCTATTCCAAAACTAACGATACTTCGGTTATCTCTTTTCTTTTTTTACAAGAGGTGATCAAGCTTCACGGCGTGCCTAGAACTATTGTTTCGGACTAAGACCTTAAGTTCATGAGCCACTTTTGGAGGACGATATGGAAGCGGATGAGAACCAGACTATTGTACAACACATCTTGCTATCCATAAATTGATGGACAAACTGAAGTTATTAATAGAACTGTAGGAACTTTGCTATGGGTTGTTGTCAAATGAAACATGGCTAACTGGGATCTGTGCTTGCCAGTCATTGAGTTCACCTACAATAAGACCGCTCACAGTGTAACTAGCATGTCTCCATTCAAGGTCACCTATAGGTTTAACCTAAAGCTCCCAATAGACCAAGCACCTCAGCCGATGCCTGATGATGACCGGCTAACCGTTGAAAGAGTTAAGGCCATCCGAGCCATGCACTAGAAGGTTGTAGAATAATTGAGCCGAGCTAATACTAAGCTCAAGAAGCAAAGTTGAGGACAGAGGAAGAGAGAGTTTCAACTAGGTGATTTGGTCTGGATACATCTCAATAAGGAATGATTCCTAAACTTGAGGAAGAGCAAATTATCTCCCAAAGTCGACAAACATTTCAAAGTGCTTGAAAAGATCAATCTAATTTCTATAAGATTGAATTACTTGAGGGATATGGAGTCTCAAACTCCTTCACCATTATTGATCTCCAACCTTACATTCCCAAGTATGAGCCATTCGGAGCTGAACCAAATTTGATCCTAAATCTCAAATAACCTAGAAGGAATGATAAGGATCAAGGACCAATCACGCACTCCTAAGCCTGAGGGCTTTCTTAGGTGGTTCACTAAGATGTCCGAAGTGAGTTAAGTGCCAAGGAGCAGTGCTTACCGCAATTTGATTTGCTGAGCTACTTTGCTCTCCACACCATCCAAGATGCTGCCAAGGTGACCAGCCGACGTGCCGAACAAACCCCCCCCCTATTATATACCAGTTAAAACGCCACATTTGAATATAGCCATCTCTAGAGCGTCGAGGCCGAGCTGAGAATTGTCAAGAACCAACCATCTAAAGCCAATCCGAATGTGAGTCATCCCCTCGAGCCAACCCTTTTCCAGCCCAGCAATCTGAGTGTTGAACTGCCGACGCTAACTAGACTTGATAAAAAACCTAGCCACGTTCGACTTGTAATGTTATTAGGATCATTGATTGAGTGAAACGGTGTACGTTATCCTTTTTGACATCTGCACTGTCCTTTCTGACAGAGGATGTTCCTTTTACATGATTTCATGCTTCCCTTATAAATTATTCTCCTTTCGTTTAGCAAGTAGGGATTCATTTTTGTAATTTAAGACTTACCCTAATTGAGTACTATAAATACTCGTATAATGTAATAGCTGCAAGAAATCACATATAGAAAAAGAATACACTGAACTTTTGTTCTCTGTTGAGCTAAGTGTTCCTTTTCGCTTACTCTTGAACTGCTCTTATCTAGCCTATTGAGCGTAGACTAGTGGTGAGTGACCTCTAGCCATACTTATGCATCATATCAAGTATGTCCCGAGCTCGTGTAAGGCGTTGGTGTGTAATATCTATCATCGAAGCATGGGAACCCTTGCCTAACCTTCGACTACCATTTACTTTTCAAGCCATCTTGCGGCCTGAACCCACCCCCTTTGATTACACGTGATATTAGATCTATGTGTTCATCCACGGAATCCATATCACTATGGCTTACATGGCGTACGATGGAATTAAAAGTATCCTACTCATACTTGCTTTGCCATGGGAATGCACTTGCGTTAAAGGATAGGTGCATGCCTACAAGGTACTACGTAAGATTGTACTTATGCTTCTCCTTATTGTACTGCATTAAAGTTAGTCTGAATGAACTAACCCCATGCAATTTCTTATTGCATTTTGTCTATCCCAATCTCTCTAAGATGTTTTGATTTCAAATGTTTGTTTAGAGTACCGTAACCCTAACTAGATTTCGACATGTAGTGCACATTGCAATAATTATAGAAAGCTTGCAAGTTCCTTTGCTCATTCGTATCTTTATGAAAATGTTTAGTGAATATTTCAGATTTACTAAGTCTAAAGGGCTTACCTGAACCTAAAGGTCTTTAACTGCCTAATTGTTTACCCATCAATTGCTCCTCCATCTCTAAAATTATTTGAATGTCATCCTCCTCCTTCCTGAAGATGGCTATGATATAACTTTTGCACAGAGGTTGAAATCTAAGTGGTAGTAGAGGTATAAGGTTAACATATGGCATCACATCATGTAGTCTCTCTCAGGTATAGTCGTGTTCCCATTACAACGGTGCGTCCTTGATGTGTTGCGGTAAAGATGACATAGCCGTGGCTTTCCCTTTGATTTCTCACTTAATGTAGAAATTTGCTTTCTTTTTGAAAGTGGAACGTCAAAGAAAAATGATCCATGGTGATATTTTAATCTATCTTACTGAAAAGGGAAAAAATTTAAGTGCAAATATAATTAGGTCGATGTCACAGTTGATGTTGATTATGTGCCCTAAGCTATATAGATTTTATGACATTTAAGTATTTATTTTATGATAAGAGTTATTTTATTTATTACGTTATTATCGGCCTTTCAACATGATAAAATGATTTCTTGAATATTTGTTTTTCCTTATATCATTGAAGTGCGCGGCTTTAATAGTAAAATTATAAGGTAATGAGAACATTATTCTAAATTATCCTTAGTCGCTTGTTATGTGGAACAATAATGAATTAAGACTAATATGTTGGCTGAATGATAATAATGTTTTACTGATTAGGAATATGAGATATCAATTTAGCACATAGATACATGTAAGAGTACATTATATTAGATTGACCCACTGTAAGAGTATTACATGAATCAATTTGATAAGTAATACTCCTGTAGTGTTATTTTAGTCCTTTGATGTAATGATACAATGGATTCCTACATAGTAATTTCCATGTCTTAACTTGGGTCTTTATCATTTTTAACCAGATGATTATAAGTCTGTGATTGGGCATTGAATAAATTGTATGGAGGAATATGAGTGTTCATGAAGGAATTTGTCTGTCTCATTAATTTGAGAGAGATATCTTTTAGGTCCCTTGAAAAATAAGATTAAGAAAATACATGACTGTACTCAAATAAATTAATAAAGAGTTATCAGTTTTGTTTGTTTAAGTCAGTCAAACTTTGGATTTAAGAAAGAAGCAATTAAACAATATAAGAGTATCATGGTCCATACTTTAAGTTTAATCACAAGATATTAGATGACAAAGGGATGAAATAACTACCTTTTAATAGGTAGAATTAGATCATCAACTTCACTTAATTTGGGTAAACATAATGTCTTGCTAAAGGCTACTTATATCTTGTAATTTAAAAGGAGTTTTAAGCCTATTGCCAATATTAGGTGAGCCTACAGGGTCACACACAAAAAATGAACTAAATGGGCTACGGGAATTATTGAAATATTTATTATTCTTAAATAGTTTAAGAATGATAAATAATAACATTTATTATTATTAAGAAAAAAATAAATAATAAGATATTGTTAATGTCTTTAATATCTCTTAATATCTTTAAGAAATATTATCGCTCCTCTATATATAGATAGAGGTGGCTCTCTATCAGGATTACGCTAATGCTTGTCATCAATATTAGACTAGTAGAGAAAGTTTGCAAACCAAAATAGAGAAAGAAAAAAAAAACACGAAAGATAATGAGTCTATTCCTTTGCAATACGAATATAGATTTGCTCGAGAGTGTTAGCACACTCTAGCCTGTTTCAACAAGTTCATTCGTGTGTGGATATTAGTAGGGTGTTTGCTTCTTATAGCGCCTATAGATCCATAAATTTATGAAATTTGAAAGGACTAAGATAAAGGTAAATTCACAGTCCCTTCTTGATTTAATCGATACACATGGAACTTTGGCATTTAGGGTTAATAAGATCTTAAAAAAAAAAAAACATTGAGTAAATCTATGTTTCACAACCCTAAAACCTAATAGTTTTTACCTCAATTTTGCCACTTTTTACAATTATATACCTAAAGTTTTAACTTGTCTAATTATGCACCTAATTGAAGATTTAATTGTCATGGTTTATACCTTAATTAGCTCTAATCCATACCCTTAGTTCGATCGGTACAATTAGCCAACGAGATGGTTGCTCACAACCTTAGGGGGCTCCTACACCCTCTTGCAGGTGGCTAGCGGTCACCCTTTTGCACAATAATGAGTAACAACCCACTTAAAAAATGTAGGTCATGAGACCTACTAACAGCCATAGATAACTATCTACGACCTTATAGGGGTTGCACCAACTCCCTAAGACCATAAGCAGTCTTTTATTTATTGATTATGTCAACTGGACTAACAGTATGTATTAGAGTTAATTGAGGTATAGATCATCGCAATTAAATCTTTAATTGGGTTTATAATTAGATAAGTTGAAGTCTTACATGTATAATTGTAAAAAGTAACAAAGATGAGGTGTAAACTCTAACATTACTCCAATATAATTCTATTTAAGGCAGCAAAATTTAAACCTTCAAATATTGAAGGGTAGTATGAAACTATAAGTGCGTAAATAAAGTTTACTTTAAGAATTATAATTTTAGAAATGAAAATACTAGAACAAGCAAAATATATAGGGAAGTTTGAGTACAAGAGCAAATATTGAAAGCGATATGAGTATGTAAATGAAATTTAAAGAATTTCTTAAGTATTGAAAGAGTGTATATGCGTAAATTTATATACTAGTTAAGCAAAATGAAATAATGTTTTTGAACTTTGAAATTTAAACTTAAGAACTCTTTAATTTCATCTACGTCTCTACTCCAGATTGAAAAAATTGCAGCACAAAATGCGTTGCACCACAATTTCTCTCTACTACATTTCGTAGTGGACTATCTTTTGAAATTTATTAGAATGGGTGTCCACTTTCATTTGCAATAATATTCATGAATCATGCCAAAGCTAAAGTGTTAAACCACTTTCAGTTTTCAATCTTAGTTTCACATAAACAAAGAGCTTTTACTGTTGACTATATGCAAATGCTAATACCAATTATTTAAATCCATCGACATTCATCATTTCATCATCTCATTACTTTTAGTACTTACCCATGGCCCATCATGCCTTCTCTCATTGTCTACACACATACATTATATATATATATATATATATATATGTACTAATTGGTGTTGTGTTTGTGTTTCAAAAATGGTTTTCATGGGCCATTATGAGGGGAGGAAAAGGATGTCTAAATATTCCCTCTATTATCTTTTTTTTTTTTTTTTTTTTTTTACAGTTTCACAAGGTTGAACCACCTGGGCCTGACAAGCCAATTCATAATTCGATATTGGTACATTCGTATGTCTATTCTAGTAGAATGAAACCATGCGTTTGAACTTTGAAATTTAAACTTTCAAAATTTTCAGCTTCATTCATGTCTTCACTTCAAATTGAAAAATATTGTAGCTCGAAATGCATTGCACCACAATTTTTCTCTGCTTCATTTTGTAGTGGATTGTCGTTTGGAATTTTTCAAAATGAGCGTCTACTGTCATTTGCAATAATATTCATTAATCATGCCAAAACCAAAGTATCATACCACTTTCAATTTTTAGTTTTAATTTCACATGAAAATATAGCTCACACTCTTGGATATATGCAAATGCCAACACCAATTATTCAAATCCATCATCATATCATTCCATTACTTTTACTATTCATCCAGGTCCCATCATGATTTCTTTCATTGTTTGTACACTTGCATTATGTGTATGAATTAGTTGGTGTTGTGTTTGTGTTACAAAAATGGTTTTCATATGCCATTATGGGGGGAGGCAAAGGCTGCCGAAATATTCCCCTCATTATCTTTTTTTTTTTTTTTCCATTTTTGGAGTTGGTATAGGCCTAATGATTTGGGAGCCCCTAACTTAGCGATTTCATAAGGTTGAACTACCATGCCCATAGGGATCGGCAATTCAACAACTCGACGAGTTGGTTTTTGGTTTGAAACTGATCCAAGCATAGATCTATTCAAGTAAAATGAAACCATGTGTTTGAACTTTGAAATTTAACTTTGAGAATTCTTCAATTTCATTCACATCCTTGCTCTGAACCAAAAAAATTACAACACAAAATGTATTGCATCACAATTTTTCTCTATTCCATTTCATAGTGGACTATCTTTTGGAATTTTTTGAAATGTGCATCTGCTTTCATTTGCAATAATATTCATGAATTATGCAAAAGCTAGACTATTGGATCGCTTCCAATTTCCAGTTTCAGTTTCACATAAAGAAAGAGATCTTACTCCTGGTTCTATGCAAATGCCAACACCAATTATTAAAATATATCAATATTCATCTTTTCATCATCACATCATCCCATTACTTTTATTATTTACCCATGTCCCATCATGCTTTATCTCATTGTTTGTATACATGCATTATGTATATATATTAGTTGGTGTTATGTTCGTATCTCTAAAGTTGTTTTCATGGGCCATTATGAGGGCAGGCAAAGGCTACCCAAATATTCCCCCCATTATCTTTTTTTTGGGATTTGTGCTAGCCAAATGCCAATTCATCGCCAATTTGGCCTAATAGCTCAAGGGCCCCGCTAACTCGATAATTTCACAAGATTAAACCGATTGGGCCTATAAGGGCTGATGAGTTGGTTCATTGTTCAGAATTGGTCCATGCACAAATTTATTCGAGTAGAATGAAACTATGCGTTTGATCTTTGAAATTTAACATTAAAAATTCTTCAATTTCGTTCATGTCTCTATTCTAAACTAAAAAAATTGTAGCATGAAATGTGTTGCACCACAATTTTTCCCTATTCCATTTCATAGTAGACTGTTTTATGGAATTTTTTAACAAGGCCATCTACTTTCATTTGCAATAATATTCATAAATCATGCTAAAGTTAGAGTGCTAGATCACTTTCAATTTTCAATTTTAGTTTCACATGAAGAAAGAGATCTTGCTCTTGATTATATGTAAATGCCAACACTAATTATTCAAATCCATCAACATTCATCATCACATCATCCCATTACTTTCACTATTCATCCATGTCCCTTTTATGCTTTCTCTCATTGTTTGTACACATACATTATGTATATATATTAGTTGGTGTTATGTCTCAAAAGTTGTTTTTTTGCGCCATTATAGAAGGAGGTAAAGGCTATCTAAATATTCTCCCCATTATCTTTTTTTTTTTTTTTGAGGTTGGTGCGGACCTGAACTATTGGGCTGAATCGCTGATTCAATTGGTGATTCGCCCTGATAGTTTGGGGGGCTTGCCATTCTAGCAGTTTCACAAGATTAAATTGTCTAGGCTTTTAGGCCTCGACAATTTGGTTTATAGTTCGAAATTGGCCCATACACAAGTCTATTTAAGCATAATGGAATCATGCGTTTGAATTTTGAAATTTAAACTTCAGAATTCTTCAGCTTTGTTCACGTTTCTACTCCAGATTAAAAAAATTGCAGTGCGAAATGTGCTGCACCACAATTTTTCTCTACTCCATTTTGTATTGGATTATTTTCTGAAATTTTTAAGAACGGGCATCCACTTTCATTTGTAATAATATTCATGAATCATGCAAAAGCTAAAGTGCCAAACCACCTTCAATTTTCAGTTTCAGTTTCACGTAAAGAAAGAGCTCTTGCTCCTGGCTATATGTAAATGCTAACACCAATTATTCAAATCCATCATCATTCATCATTTCATCATCATATCATCACATTACTTTTACTATTCACCCCTGTCCTATCATTCTTTCTCTCATTGTCTGTATATGTGCATTATATATATATATTAGTTAGTATTGTGTTTATATCTCAAAAGTGGTTTTCATAAGGCCTTATAAGGATGCAAAGATTGTCAAAATATTCCCCCCATTATCTTTTTGTTCTTTTTATTTTTGGCATTTACATTAGCCCAAACTGTTAGGTCGAATTGCTTTGGTCCTTAAGGCCCAATAAGTTGGTTCATTTTTTGAAATTGGCCTATGCATAAGTCTATTCGAACAGAATGGAACCATGCATTTGAACTTTGAAATTTAAACTTGAGAATTCTTTAGCTTCATTCACTTCTCCACTCCAAACTAAGAAAATCACAGAGCGAAATGCATTATACTATAATTTTTCTCTACTCCATTTCGTAATAGGATTTTTTCTACAAATTTTCAGAATAGGTGTCTCCTTTCATTTGCAATAATATTCATGAATCATGCCAAAACTAGAGTGCTAGATAATTTTCAATTTTTAGTTTCAATTTCATGTAAAGAAATAGCTCTTATTCCTAGTTATATGCAAATGCCAACACCAATTATTCAAATTTGTCATCATTCATCGTTTCATCATCATATCATCCATTACTTTTGCTATTCACCATGTTACTATTCACCTATGTTCCATTATACTTTCTCTCATTGTTTGTACACATGCATTATGTATATGTATTAGTTGGTGTTGTGTTTGTGTCTTAAAAATTATTCTCATGTGCCATAATAAGGGAGGCGAAAACTGTTGAAAATACTCTTCTTACTATCTTTTTTTTTTTTTTTTTTTTGAGGTTGGCATGAGTTTGAACTGTCAAATCTACTCAACGATTCAAGAGCTTACCGACTTGGTAGTTTAACGATTGATTTGGAACCGGTCTATGCATAGGTCTACCTAAAACCAAGGATATTTAAGAAAAAATGAGTGAAACTTGATTAGATATTGTTCTTATTTCCCTTTCTTCTTCTTCTTTTTTCTTTTTTTTTTTTTAATCTGGGTAGTGGTAGCTATCTACCCTTATGGCCAGTAGTGATTCGATTTGACCCAATTTAATGTGTAGGTTGCAACCCATTACTTTCTTTTGGCCATTATGGTTATCTTGTGGCTTTTAGGTTGCCAGAACAATTCTTTTCAAGATTTTTTTTTCTAATTTTCAAAATTTTTGTTTTTTTGAAATTATAATAAATATACATGTATATACATTTATTGTATTATATTTGTACATATCATTGTTATTTGATTTTGCATTTTTTGTATTTTTTCATTTTTCTATTTTTATTATTTTGATATTTTTTATTAATTTATTACAATAATTATTTAATAAAAATATGTTGACTAATAAGAAGTTCCGAGTCTCATAGTTAATTAAAAAGTTAAAGGCAAATTAATAGATGACTTGTTTGAAAACTTTTGTAAACATTAAAAACTCCTGTAAATATTGAAAACTTCAATAGAAATTTAGAAACATTTAAACGTCTAATAGAAAAAGCACAAAAGGTTAAGTTCTAATTTATACCTTTCTCGTTTATCAATCAAAATGTAATATAGAATCAAACGTAAGTACCAATAAATATTTTCCACGGCCCATGAGATGGAAAGAATTAAAACCGATAACAACTTTTAACAAAACCTTAATACGAACTTGAAAATTTCAATACAAGATTCAAAAAAAAAAATTACATATAAAAATACTAAATTCTAAATTAAACCCTAAATGTAGAGCAAATGCTAGAACGGTAAATTAAACTCAAATTTTGTTAAATCATAAAAATGTTATGTCAAACAATTATAGATATTCCTAATCAATAACAATTAGCTAAATTAAGCCAATTAAAGCAATTAAATTAACAAATTATGAATTTGCCCCTACGAGTATACATTGTACCATGCATATATAATTTTCCTTTTACATACCATTATTTATAAGATATACTACATTATATCAATTGGCATAAAATTGAACCAATTAAAACACTAGATTAATAAAATAATTTTGAATATTTCAAAACCACATGAATTTCATATCAAACAATCAAAGATGTTGGGAAATAATAATAACTAACTAAATTAAGATAGTTAACGAATAAAAATTATAAAAATAAGAAATTATCCCTACAAATATGTCTTTCACTAAACATGTGTATATGCACATGTAAAATTTTCTTTTATGTATGATATATCATATAATACAAATTGATTTAAACAAAACCAATTAAACAATTTGATTAATAAGAATATATCCTTACAAGACTAAATGCACCATACATACATATACATACAATATAATTTTATTCATGAACGTTAAAATGTACAAAACACCATATAATGCTAAATTGAATTACCTAAACTAATTAAAATACTATATCAACAAAATTATAATTGTGCCTCACACATAAATTGTACTATATATAAACATAAAAGTAATCTTATTCATATACAATAAAAATTTCAGATTAAAACCCTAAATAATGATTTTAAAACGCTAAATTATAAGACCCCAAATGTAAAATCCTAAAATGTGCTAAAACCCCAAATTGACTTAGAACCTCAAGATTTCTTTAGACGATACCATTCGATATTAGAGAATTAAATTGAGCAATGGATTAAATAGAGCTTAAGCCTTCTTTAGACATTCTCAGTGATCAACCAACCAAAGTGTTGAACTAATTAAATATCATGAATACAACAATCAACTTCCCGATCATGAACAAGCATGAAAATCCTAAAACTTAATAACGATCCCAACATATTAAAACCCTAAACCTTACAACATAGTGAAATTCCTAAACTTATTGAAACCTTAAAACGAAGATTCAAAAACCCTAATACTAAAGTGAGCACTTAAAACCCTAGATTGAAAACCCTAAACCTAATGGAGCCCAAAACAAACTCGAAAAACCTATAACCTATCTTAAAACAAGCTTGATAAATTGAAAGATTAAAAGTTAAGTTAAAGTTTTATCACTTAAGTTAATTGATGAAGTCTTGATAATTCAAAATAAGGAAGCTAAGAAGCCATACATAATGGCTAGGGGCCAACCAACATCCCCATTCCCTTTCCCTCTCATTTGCTTTTTAAAATTTAATAAGCCATTGATAGAAGATCATCTAATTAGGAGAACAAATAAAAGACCTAACAAGACCCTAAGATAGACAAGACAAGGCTTTACTACAATCTCTAGACAAGTCATACTAATTAAGGTAAGTTGTCATAAGTCACTATTTCCATCAAACCAAAATAAGAAAAAGGGAGGCAAGATAAATCATCCCCTCCCCGTTTAACTCGCTGGTTTGGTGCTCCCAATGAGTGCATTATATCACTTGATTTCTTCCATGAAAGCTCACACTAATGACCCCCCCAATAGACCTTATTAACCAGCTACTTCCTACTCCCCTTTGCGTTCTTTTCAACACTCAAAGGACTAGCACAAAGAGACACAAAACAAGCTCTACAGTCTGGCCATCTAGCTCCTCTCCATATCCAATTGTGCTTCTTCCATTTTACCTACTACACAACACTTGAACTTCAAAAGCAAACACACTTCAACTGCCCCTATTAACCATCGAACAAAGCCCCATCCATACGTCCCATATTTCACCCTTATTCCCACCATGGGATCCCCCCAAATCTTCTTACACAAATATCACATAAGCTTAGTCTACCTCAAGTTTGTTAAACTCGCGATTCTATGTAGAATTGTTAAAGGGTTTATAAAATCGAAACGTAAAATCGAAACATAGAAACGTAAGTTTTTACAACTTATGTAAAATAGCTTTAAAAAATTATGGATATAGTTATAGTAATTATTCAAAACTTGAAATATATAATAAAAATAAAAAAAATTAAAAATTAAATTTTTTTTCTATAAAAATTCTTAATATACAATCTAACATATATAGAAGAAAGACAAATAGAGCCGAAAGTAAACTTTTTCCCATTTCTTTTAAAGGTTATAACTTAAAGAGAACCAAATATTTCAACTCATTTTAAGTTACTGACGGTATAAAATAAAGCATATAGTTTTATTTGTAAACTTTGTTATTAAAGTTGAAACTTGGATGAAAGTTATGAACATAAAATAAGAGATTGGGAGAGAAAGAAAGAGATAAAAAATTGAAATAAGATAGTTGTATTTTTTTTCCTTCAATTTTTTAGTTCATTCAACTTAAATACGTAGAATCGATAAACTTGGTCAAAAACGTAGATTTCTATTGAGTTTATATGTAAACTCGGTTAAAAACATAAGTTTCTATGTGTAAAAAGATTCTACACTCGAGTTAACTTGAAAGAACCACCTAAAATCGGAAACTCGTAAAATCGCATGGGTAAAATCGTGATTTTGACAACTATGGTCTACCTTAAAGAGCACTAAGCTACCTTTATCCTACAAGCTTCATAGCTTAACAAAGGTTCAAAGGGCGAAGGAAATAGCAAGTGTTAAGGACCAGGACGTGGACAAGAAGATTACTTTAGTGGGGAGTCATACATCTTCACTAAGTAAAGTCCTCTTCACTTCTATGTAACCTTAGGACATCCACGTATGGTTTTCTTCCTTACCTTTTATGTAATGTTTCCTAGCATCTTAGGAGTCCTTTAAGCCAAATAAGTAGTGGTTTTATTGAAGTTATCTTATAAAGTTGTAAGTCCTAGTAGCTATGTTCATGTTATCTAGTAAGGAGTAATTATATGCTTGAAAACAATGTAGGAAAGACTTGTAACTAGTAAGAAGTATTAAAACAAAACCAAGACTATCCCCTTTAAGAGCTGGATGTAAGGTACATGAAAGACTTGAGGATGTTTTCTCAATTGATGATAAGATATTCATGCATCAAAGTATTCCTAAGTAATAGTATAACCGAGGTAAGAAACCTTGATGAAGGAAAAACATAACAAAGCTCTAAATAAGCCCCCTCACCACCTTGGACACCTTACAGACTGAGTTATTTGCATGTGTCATGTGAAATAAATAAACTAATAGGGAGCAAACAAAAACCAAACAAGTGTTAAGTTAAGCAATAAGTTAGGTTAAGGCCCTAAGTTAGTAAATAGATTAAGAAAACAAGGAAATGAATTTGAGAACCCCAAGCTTCAACCCACTAGATCTGGAACAGTAGGTAAAACACCCTTAAAAATGTGGCAAGTTAACTAAAAGGCCTAGACAATGCTAGTAAGATGGAGATAGAAGGCCTAAGATGCTTAATTGAGCTAAAAGACAAAAATCAAACCCAAAATGACCCCAAATCCAAGAAGAACATGTTTAAAATATTTAAAAAGAGCCCACTAAAGAATCTCCTAAGCCCACTAAAACACTTAGTAAGCCCATTTCAAAAAAACCGAGCCCATATATGGTGTAAGGACCTACTTAAAAGCTTATAGAATAAAAGATGGGACTAAAGTCGAGAACGAACATAAATTTTTAAGAAAATGACCATGTATGAATAATAAGGCCCAAATAATAATCTAATGCCCAAGAATTAATCAAACCTACAAAACAAAAACCCGATAACATAAAATGAAACTAAGAAGAAGCAAATGACTAAAAAATTCACCATTGTTCTGACCAGTACATAAAAATATGGGTTCCACCTCCCAAAACTAACTACATCATAAGAAAGTATGTTTGAAACAGATGGGAAACAACTACAAGATCATAAAAATCGATCTTAAAATGAAAAAGTTATGCATCATTGAAAAACTAAGCATGATCGAGAATTATAGCTAATTTAGGCAATTAGATAGGTCGATTATCCAAGTACTTATTCGTATACTTCTTTACTAATATCAAGTAGTACTAACCTTAACACAGACTTGCCCTTGGATTATTATGACTATAGGATGACCTGATCAAGTGAGTACTCTCTATAAATCTATACTTATTTTGTGCTTGTAACTAGTATACCTAAATTGTATATTAAGAAATTAATGCTTGGGGTTTAAGATATGCATGTGGTTGATTATTGGTTGTTTGTTGTGCAAATATTGTTAAATATAATGTCACGCCTTAAACCAAAAAGTTGTAACAGCTATACCGTGTAAAATAACTTACTCTAGAATCTAATCATATTAGCCGCTAATGTGGGTATAGCTTACATAAGGTGTTCACCACTCTATTACTTGGAAGAGTCACATTTAGTACTCGATAGAAATCAACATGCAGTGTAACTTTTTAAAATAGTTATTGAAAATAATTTTTATAACTTAAGGAAAAATCAAGTTTTACAAATTGTATGAAAGATAAAACCTTGAATTTACTAAAAATTTCAAGAACTACATTGTTACAAAAAGATATAATATCTATGAAAATTTTATTAAAAATCACAAGCTTGCAGAGCATGGAATAAATCCCATTAGTTGAAAACTAGGGGTCACTTGAAGAGACCTTATTAGTTTTTCTATAGGTTAATAAAGTCAGTAAATCAAATACAAGTCTAGTTGAGTAGTCTTGAATCTCACTCCTTAACCTCTTTCTCTAATCTTTTGGAACTTAAGATAGTACTGATGAATCTGCTAAGGGAATATGAAAAACAACTATATGGGAATGAGCAACAACTTGCTCAGTAAGTAGGACAGAGATAATAGTATATATCCGACACAAAGTAATAAAGGTTTTCAAGCAAGTTTAATTAAATGCAATGCATGATTAAGTAAATGCCTTTACATGATGTTGACTGGTCGTTATGAAATCAGAGAAATTGCATCCGCTCTAATTCAAGTTTTGAGGAGTTTCATACTATACACGTTGTGGATCAATCACCATACTGAGGATTGTGTAATCGAAAAACACGCTCTACCTAAGACTAGATTTAACCTACTATCCTAACCTTACCACAATCTCCTCTTCTATCACTTGGTTTAACTAAGAGTGATAAAAGGATTATTTTTGCTATCCTCATCAAAGGGTTTAAGTTTAACCTGAACCTACTAGTTGTTTTCCCCTAGTAGATTGCAATGTATATCTGGTTAGTAGTTAAGTTGAGTTTGTGTTAGATTGATTTTGGGGAAATCAAGTAATTTAACACAATCCAAAATAAGTAATATCATAAAACAATCAACACATCAATCTAGCACTCAAATAGTACAATAGTAATCAAGCATATATGTTATATACACACATGCAATTAACTTACAGCCACTAACAAGACACATACTGAGGTCTCTAAGTATTCTTAAATAATACTTTAAAGTGCGGTGAAATGCGAATCCTACTTTCCTAGATATTGATGCTCATTTTGCTCGTGCATTACTCTCATCTTTTTATGTTATCCCTATAGATTAATGTAACATCTTTAGTTTCTATAATATATATATATATATATATATATATATATATACATATAGTATATGAGTTCAGTTTGACAATTAAACACGTTCCTTAATTGTGTTAGGTGAGTTTTTAAAGGTGTTTATTAGATATTAGTTAAGTAAAATACATTCTGACCAAGGTTTTGACTTAGTAAAGATTGTACCCAGTAGTTTTTGATCAGGTTTTGACTTCCTTAAATTCTTAGAAGGTATACTCAAGCAACTTTCTAATCTACTCTCCGACTTCAAGTAATCTAATATTCAGTACCAATTGTCTTCATACTTCTAGTTGTTCTTACATTTTGCATCTTCCATCGAACTACTTTCTAATTGAGTTTCTGATTTAAGATCTAACTCAGCCTTATGGTATGTACTATTATCTAAGTGGCTTCTAACTCTAATAAAAGTATAGAATTCATTTACAAATCACTAGTCAATCTACTATCAGACTCCTTGAGTAATCGAGAATATTAAATACCAAACTACATCATGACAAAGTTTTTAACTCTTAGTCCAAAATTAAATTCTCATTTAAGAAGTTTCTAACTTACAGTTTGTCTTAGGAAATAAGGTAAAGTCTAAATATAAGTCATTTCTTAGTACAGATTCAATTTTCCTAATATACTCAACATATTCACACTATATTACATTTTGACTTACTTTCTAACATGGTTTCTGACCCTGCTACTATTAATACGTATAATTACTTCACATATACTCCACTTACCCTACATTTCTAAAAGCCTAAACCCTATATAAGTAGTAAGTATCAACTAATACTTTAATTATCCACTTCCTTTCTTCATCATACTATCCATTAGTTTGTAAGTATACTAAATACTTAAAAAATCTAATCTTAAATCACCAAATAGCAACTTTTAATGAAAAATCATCCTTCCTAAATTCATATTAAACCATTTTTAGCTACTATTTGTGGGGAAATTTAGGGTATACTGTAGTTTTAGAAAACTTCATTAATCTCCTTTAACAAAATACCTTGTCCAGCATACTATTTACATGAAAACGGAATTTTCTCAAAAATTCGACAACTTAATTTTAAAAATCCAACCATATAAGATCTAAATATAATATCTTAGGAGTATGTCAATAAAATTTCAAGTCGAAACTACATGAATTAGTCTTTCAAAAACACGATCGAAAAGTGTTGCGTAGGGAGATTTTCTTCAAAACCTTATATCTATACTCAAAATTTTAAATGTTTGATTGAAGATTTCAATTTCTTTTGCAAAAATACATGAGGAACCAAATTTCAAAATTTTTTGTGAACATTTACTATTTTTCCCTAATTTTTGAGAAAATTGGACATAATTTACAACTCACTAGAACTCGATGCTTTAGCTACCGTAGGGAAGAGAAGGCTTGTCTACCAACCTAGACGATGGCTCTTCCTTCAAGTGGCAATTCTACCTCGCCTCCTGGTGCTCGTTTTCTCTAGGAACTTGAATATCACCTAATTCATGCACTATTTCTCCAAGTTTTTATTTCCATACTTTCTTTCTCCATTTCCCACTTCCTAATTTTTTCTAAACTCATAATTGACTAACCTTTATTCCAGCTAGTAGGAGATGATTTTTACACTTCATTTGAGAGGCTTTTGATTTTTTTCCACCTCCGTATCACAAGTGTAAAGGCATATTTAGGTGTCAACAATATAGATTTCTTATCTTTACGCACTCCTAATTCATTGCCATGCCATTACAACAAAATTCCACATGTCTTAAAGAGTTTTTAAATAATTTTCTTATATTTTTCTTTATTTATTTGGTGATATTTATGTGATTTCGGGTATTTATACTAATTATGGGTATAGATATTTATATAATAATTACACTTGATGCACATACATTACTTTTATATATTATTTTATATCCAATGTTAATTATATTACTCCTATAATTTATCTTTAAGTATTCGTTAATTTCAAGACTTAATTCATGTGTTACTGATAATATAATAATGTACTAATTTGTTACTATTTTAGTCATATTTTATTATGTTTTTAAATTCTGAGCCTACGGAAACTTCTCACTAATATCATGAAGTCCTTCATAAGCATTTAGCTTAATTGAATTACTTTCCTAAATGTCCTGAATTGGTTACTGAACTTTGTTGCACCAATATGAGTCTCATATATAATAAATGAATAATTAGTTATAAAATTGACTACTAGATGATTAGATGGTTTGTTGTTATTTTTTAATTACCTAATAATTTGACTTAATCATATACGGGTTAAACTAAATGGTTTATGTATAGACACAACGTTGCATCCTTATGCCAATTGTTACCTTATGTAGAAGGTAGGAAGGGACTTCCATGAGTAGAAGCTCCTAAAGGGATTATTTTTAAGCATACAATACATGTCATATTTATGGAGTCCTTATCTTACTTATGAGCTTACTAAGCGTCAAGAGATGTTAATCATATGTTTAAGAGTTGTGTCTTAAGACTTTCGCTTAACTTGTGTGATGAGATTACAAAAGACACCATACTACTAGACTTGAGATTTCATTATTACTGGTTTTGAAAAAGGAAAAAGTTGCTAAGTATGGAAATTTTTCAATGTGTGTATAAGTACACTAGTTTGGCTTAAAAAAAAAAAAACCCAAGTGTTAGAACTCGGTTAATTGTTTGTATCAATCAATAATCTCTAGCCTTAACTACAGAGAGTGTAATTTTGAGTTACATGCAGTTTTTAGGCCATTACATATATTTGTTGGCATATTATTTGATTCTTGAATTCATATGATTGTTTAATCAATTGTTTGACAACCTACTTGCCAGTATAGCATGGGGGATATCTCAATAAGCTAATATAATTTACTCCCCAACAGTTCTTCTATTGCAAGTTGATTGATAACTGGGACTTAGATAGGAGCCAAGTATAGAGTACAATCATTGAATGGTATAATGAAACATTAGAATAGTAGAAGGGTTATATAGTTTATTTAAAACATTCTATGAAACAAATAATCTCTTAATTAAGTTTAACATTTTTAGTAAGTTTTAGAAATTTTAAGAATTATCTATTTTATTTCATTATTTGGTAGAGAATACCAATTCTTTGCGGTTCTGATGAACTGTGAACTAATCGGGTATTCATAGCTATTTATTAAATAAATTAGTTATATGTATTATAATTAAATGTGAATAACAAATAATTAGTTAAAGTCTTACAACCTCTAATTTATAAAGTAATTTTAATATTATGGGTGTACATATGTTACGAAAATTTTAAGGCAATCCTATTAGGCACTTTTTAGGATCATTATATAGAAAATGCTATGTGTTACAGTTAACGAAAAAGTTAATCGTAAACTAACGAATGACTTATTTAAAAGCCTTTGTAAGCATTAAGAACTCAAATACAAAAACGTTTAGAACTCAAATAGAAAAAAGCAAAATATTGAGTTCTTAATTTGTACTTTTCCTTTAATTATATGTAAGGCTTCGATCTAATTTCTTAAAGATTTTGCATTTTAATTTAATGGAAATCATTTTTTCTTTTTTCTTTTGACTTTTCTCAATGTTTTTTGTTTATAATAGTGTATTATTATCCTAATAATCTAAAAAAAATGTGGTTATTAACCACATTTAGTGGCAAGTGATAATAGAAGGTGAAAATGAAAGTGATGACTAATGCTAGTGTCTCAAAAAATGTATATTGAAATGAGAAGAATGATTTATCTTCATAAAGAGAGGAATTATTTCCCCATTATCCTTTATATTTTTTATGATTGCAAATAAAATAACTAAAATAATATTCTAAAGCTAGGGAGTATATTATAATAGCTTTGTCGATGAATTCTTTTTATATAAGTACGTGAAACCCAGCTATTTTGACAAGAACTCCAGGTATTCCATAGAGGAAAAAAATTAGTCTCTTCCTCCTCTCTTCTTATGGACTCTACTAACTTTCTTATTATATTATTATTATGAAAATTTTCCTATGAATTCAACGTAAAAATTCTAACCACAAATAGATATCCATGCAAAAAGGTTACAATTGATATCATATATGATTCTTTATTTAAGAAAATCAAAGAGAAAAAAACCATGAATGTGAGATGAAGTTGACAAGAAAAATTTTTATATTTAGGAAGAATTCCACATTATAACACATTTTCTGGTATTAAGGTTTTTTCAAAAGATAGGGTTTAAACCACCTAAAGAACTTTGAAATTATGATTCAAATAAGATAAAAGGGTTCCTTGTCTTCCCTTTTCTCTAAAAACACAGAAGTTTCAATCAAAATAAAAGGAAAAAAAAATAAAAACTTAAGTGTAGTCGTGGTTATTAGCCGCCATGCCTCCTCTGTGCACCCTCTTCCCTGCTGTCTTCTTTATTTCTTCATTTTCACTCTTATACATCCAATAAAAGCCTTTTGTCCACCTTAGTCAACATCTTCATCTCCTTCCTTAAATATAGAGCACATCAAAATTGTAGGTTCATTATTAGAGATCTTTAATGCTAGTGTTATAACTCACTAGCCAACGAAAGGAGCTAGAAGAACCACACTACGGCAAAGGAGATGGTGTTACGATTGGCAAGAGTGAGCAAAGTTGCAAGGAAATGTGATTGATGCTAGACTGAGCATTCTATGTCTTTTTTTTTTTCTTCTTTTCTATTATTAGTCCCTTTATCTCTTACTTTTATCTCATGTAGGTATTTTCTTTGGTCAAAGTACCAATCCTTAAATTTCATAGTAGAACTTTGTTTTTTTAAGTGTCATTATTATCCATCTCTAGATTAAGAGATATGATCTTATGGGTTTAGGTTAATGGTACCTATCTCTTTAATTTAACATTTCTTGTTCTTTGGAGGGAGGGGGAGAAAGAGAGAGAATGTAGAATTTAAATTACAGTGTCATTAATTTCAAAATTTTGATGTAAAGTTTACAGAGCATGAGGTCCTATAATTTTAGCCATTATGATCGATCACCTAATTTAAGAAAATTTAAACCACATAATTAAACAAGTAGGTCTTAAGAGATTAATATAGGGATTTTGCTTGAGTAACCTAATTGAGTTGGGATTTTTTTGAAAGAATTATAAGAGTCAGTTAAAGAAGCCCCATTAGAGTGGATTATGAAAATATAATAAAATCATATAGTTAAAATAGTTAATTTTAATATATTATTCTATATAAATATAAGAATTATGTGAAATAGGTGTTAATAATTAAGGAACTTTTAGAGATAAATTATGTGAACAATAAAATTATGAAATAACATGAAATAATATGTAAAGACCATATATATACATCGGGTATAATTACTATATATAAATATATAGTCGTAATTACCAAAAATATCCAAATATATGCAACTACACAAAAAATTAATAAGAAAAAAAATAAACAAATATAAAAAAATGTCGGGCAATAGGAAAAATCATGGAATAGGGCGTAATTACCTTAAGGACAGTTGTTGTTATGGTACATTAGGGACAAGATGCCTTAGATTAAGTAAAAAAGAGGTATGTTAAGTTTTCTTGAAGAGAGACAAATTCATAATACTCACCCATCCATTCTAGAAAAGTTGAAAAACCTCCATAAAAGCTAGGACATGCAAATGGAAGCATGGAAAAGTTTTGGAGAGTTTGAAAGGTGGAGTGAGAAAAATTAAGAAAAGTTTATAAAAAATCAATGCAAAACCAAGTAGTCATTTAACAATGTGAACGTGTTTTGGAAGTATGCTAACACCACCACATGAAGGGATACCACATCCTAAGGTGGCTAGACAAACCCCATTAGTCAATAATGACTCGAGTATGATATTCTAGTGACGATTCAATTTTCTTAATTTTAATTAAATTTTACTAAAAATAGCAATTGACTTTTAAAAATTATAAAACTTGGTTTTTTGAATTATTTTTGCATGTTGATTTTAAATATCAAATCATATTTTTGAAATTTTAAGAGCATATATATGGTCCTTAAGAAAAACATCTCGTTGACTAATTTTCTACGCGTTTTCAAAAGTTTGAATGATATAGTTTCGACTTGAAATTTTTTTTATAAACTCCTTAAAGACTATATTATCATGTTATATAATTATTTTCTTCAAATTTATTGAAATTGGATTTTGTGTAAATTTTGATGATCACTTGTGTAAGGTGTTGGTGCTAGTTTTTTCTAAAGAAGCTTACTTTAATTTTGTGTAACCATGTCATATTTTGGTTTTCTCGAGCATAAACAACTAACACAAGAGAATTTAAGTCTTAAGTTAGTGATATTATACGAAAATCCGAGTCCAAGGCTGAAACAATATGGTTTCAACACATTCTTTAGCTTAAATTAAGAAATATGAGTACATGAAGACTTGCTAAGAGATGAAATGTAGATTTTATGGAGCTTAGAATCTTACCATGTTAAAATAAAGAAGCTTAGTATGATTTTCTAACTAGAAGCAAAGTGAATTAGTGGATAAATTAAGGGAGTTAAAGAGTTCGAGCAAGGTTAAAAGGTAAGTTAGAAGGTAGTCTGATATAGTACACTTAATCTTAATCTGAGTTAGATTGTTAGTCGAATTTTTAAGTTAGAACCTAAGTTAGAAGGTTCTTAATTAAAATCTTACAATAGGTATCTAGTTAGAATATAGATTAGAGACTTTCCTGAACAAAAACTTATATTAAATAGGAAGTCAGAACCTAGGTTAGAGACTTTCCTAAACTAAAACTTATACTAAATATGAGTTTAAAACCTTATAAGAATCTATATTACATAATTAATATTTAATAAATTGCTTAAGAACCTTACTTGACTTAAATAAAAGGAACACCTAATTCTTAAAATGAACTCTTATTTCATATTTTAGATGGAAATTAAAGATGTTATATTAAATATCTAGAACTAATTGAAGAAGACTGAAGCGATGCAACAAAACACGAAGGTAAGTGGGGTTAATGCTTCATGGCATTTTGAAGTATTATCTCAGGATATTTAGAAGCTTTAGTATGTTCTTGATTTGTGGTTGTAATTTAGTTGTTTATGCATATTCCGAGCATGTGCTTAATTAATTGCCCTACTGTTATAAGAGCTGAGCTCCATGTTATATTTGTTTTATGTATATAGTTTCCATGTTGTGTTTGTTTTATGTATATAGTTTTATTTAAACTATTTAAAATTGGTTTATCACCCTAAAAACAAACTAATTTTAACTTAACCTAACTTCTAACTTAACATGCATTGCAACCTATTATGGGAAACTATTAAAATTATTGGGCCAAATACGAACCCTTCGATAAGGATAGCTAAATTGACCATTTTTCCACCTTTAGTCAAACTAAAAGATAAAGACGAGGTTATAGTAAGGTTAGGGACTATAATTCAAAGATAGTATCAAGTGAAGGGTGTTTTCCATTACATAAGCTTCAGTTTGGTTTCAATTCGTAAGTGTATAACGTCAAACTCCTTAATTTAAATTAAAGTAAGCATAGTTTTTCTAATTTTATGATGGATCGGATAACGTTGTGCGATGATACTTACTTGTTTACACATCATATCTAACTAACTTGATTGAAAACTCTTATCAATTTATGTTAAATAGATACCTTCATCTTCGTCCCATTAACTAAGTAAGTTATCACTCATTTCCCTATAAATTCTTTTGCACTTCCATAGCTACAAATTGAGTCTCACCCACTTCTCCAATTAGCAGTTGATGGAATTGGAGAGTAAGGGTAATAGAAGATACTCTTGATCTTTTATTTTCTTTTTATCAACTCACGTAACTTTTTAGGGAAAACTAATTGGGTCTCCTTAAACAACCTAGTAGTTTTCAACTCTTAGTTTGTAATATAAGTAACTTAAATTTATAATTCAAAAGTCTCTTTGAAATGGTAACTTTTTCATGTAAATGAAATCTTGTAGGAAAATGTAACAAGCAATAACTAATGTTTGAATAGTTATTGGATTTTTATCTAAACTTGTATGCATAAATAGCATATAACAATAACCTACATCCCTTAAGTAGAGCTTCTAATTAAAGAAGTCGAAAGAAAGGAGGAATAAGGGCAAAAATAGCTAATCACATTGAGAAGTGGTTGATCACATAACAAATTTGGCTAACCAAATCCGTAATTCAATCAATTAAATTAGGTGGTTAGGAAAAGTGGTTGATTAGATTTAGGAATTGTTTGACTACTTCGCAATAATTGGGGATCTAGTCAATTAATTTTGTTTTGAGATTTTAGACTTTTTCTTAGTGTAATTAAGATATTAATTGATTATTTGATGAATAACTACATGATTTTCATGAATGTTATATTATCAGCAAGTTGACAAGATGAATGTAGGTGTGTGGGTTGTTGTTGTTAGCTATTTATGCATACAAGTTTAGATAAAAAATGCAATAACTATTCAAACATTAGTTGTTGCTTGTTATTTATGCATACACAAAGACTTTAATTAATTGTATAAGCAAATCATCGATTGGGTTAGACTGCGGCATAATTTATTCATTTCGAGACTTTAGCTAATATGTATTCTTCTATGGATCGCATGTTCATTTGGGAGTTGATGGTTAGTTAAATTCTATTTGTGGTATTTAGTTAGTTTCTTGACTTGTATTCTCTTATGTCATGTTTACTCTTGGTGAACGATTGTTCCAATCCTCCTTTTTTTTTTTGTAGAATAGTTTTTATAGTGTTGACTTTCATTTTAATATGTAGCAACTATTCTAGTCTCTATAATTAAAAATATTGAATATGGATTCATGACTATACCCCATGAATAGAATTATATAATTATCCATGAGTTCTTTTTATGACTATCCTACAAGGTGCAAATTAAATGATGCCAAACTAGTAGCACCGCATGTGCACCATTGCTACCATACCATATCCATCACTTTGACGATGATGTAAATAATGATATTATAAATATCAACAAATACAAATAATTCTAGGTTAGAATTTTGATATTGTGTAATAGACATATAATTAAATATTGTAACATTATGTCAATAAATATTGGTGAAATATATTATATTATAATAATAAATATGAACCATATTATATTAAATTATTATCTAAGATACTAAATCACAACTATAGATGATAAAAATTTATATTAAATTATATTGCTTGTTTCATAATTACATATTATCATTTAGTAGTAATATTTGAATATATTATGTTATATTATTATTATATACTAAAGACTAATGTTATAATTATTTATGAAAAATATATTCTTAAACTACTAAATAAAATAATATTATACTTAAAAATTTAATATTATAAATAAAATGTAAATATTAATAAGTATTAATATAATATAAAGTAATAAAGTACTTATTAATTTTTTAATATATAAAATATGGCATATGATATTTGTATAAAGATTAAATCGTTATAAATTTAATACTTATTTTATAATAATCCCATAATCAAAATACTTTATAATAATCATAATAACCAATGAACATAATACCACTATAACTATTTGTTATATTAACTATAAATATTATTGTAGAAACTACAATACTATACATAAATAATGCCACATAATAACTTAATCATATAATCTTTAGTAATATATAGTATAAAGTGTATAAAATATTATATTTATGTAAGATTTAGCTATTATCTATTAACGTATTATTAATGTTAAGTGATAAAATATAATCATACAATTATGATTATATTGATATAACTACACCATCATATAAAAGGCTAATCTTATGCACTTTTAGCTATTCAACTCTTATGTCACATTTGTTACAAAAGAATGATTTAAAATAGAATTGAATGGAATAAGGACATGAATGATAAATCCTTTTCTATATTTGAAGATAGTCATGGAATGGAATGAAATGATATTACATGCTCAAATATAATTATTTATTAAAAATACTTTTAATTATTGCATGTTATAATTTATTTTAAGTATAAAAAAGTAATTTTAATTAATAAAAATTAATGAAATAGGAATAGAATTGCGATATGGTCTTCTCAAATACATGATCATGATTCCCCCTTTGGCTAGAATCATTAATTCTATGGAATCTTGATTCCGACTTTAAAATTTCCAAACTTGGGAAATGGGAATGAAACTTGAAATTATAATTCTATTTCGATCCATTACCAAACATGATATTATTCTTTAATATCATATAGTTGAAAAAAGTAATAACAATATTATTCAGTCAATTGAACAAAATAATAAATATTTAAGGTTTACCATAGGCTTATTCCATTTTTTGCAATAGCTACTCTATTGCAATTTTAGTGAATAAATATGTATTACTGTAGTAGGAGTATGCCATAGAGTTGTTGTACTCTTAGATTCAGATCATAACAGACCCACTAGTATCTTCATGTTATGCTTGTTCACTAAAACGAAGTACGGTTAGAAAGAGGCAACAATTCCTTTAATGTTATTTTATTCGATAATTGGGGCATTTTTGAAATAAAAGCTACATGTTGTGAGGAATTGTAATTTTCTTTTTCTTGTTCCAAAGAGAACAAATAGGAGTTTCTTATCTTTTCCACTTGATAAGGTTTAGATATTACCTATGATATAGAGAACAAAAATATGAAATAGTTATATCATAGGAGTAAAGGCAAAATAAGAATCTTATTCCAGCGAACCAAATGCAATGATGTTTTTCCTTTTGTCTTTCCGAGATACACACTCTTACGTATACATATTTTAACAGTATTCACCAGCGTAAATTAGAATGGAAGCTCTCGATACTCATCCATGTAAGTTACCAACCTATAGACGTGAAAGTTGCATGCAATTCTAAAGGTTTCTATATAATTATTTATGATAAACAAATATAAAAGGAAGATACAAGCTAGGAATTTTAATAATTAATATCTTAGATTTCACATATGATTATTTCTATATAATTGGTGAGGATATGACATTCAGTAGTATAATTTATAAGTTTGCTAAAATAATATTAAGCGAAAGAAATATGTTTAATGGTATTGGCACTAGTTTGAAGTTGGAATCCTCCTTCTCCTAAACGGTAAAAAAAAGAAAAAGAAAAAGAAAAATCTTCGTCTCATTTATTAGTTTGTGTTTTTTTCCACTATCCAGAAAACGTATCTAAAATTGGAAAACATCTACATTCACATGGGCTCATACTTTTTTTGGACCAAACACATGGGCTCTATTTTGATTTTGTCGAGGTGCTTCTAGGCCCTACCAACAACGTGTAGGATAAATTGCCTGAGGCCCAAGAATTAAGGTGTGGGTCCATTTCCCATTAAACACCGCTATTTCATTTCGGCGATCCATATTTCCAGTGGGCCGATTAGGCCCACCACTACTATATCAATCTCTTGAAGAGAAAGCCGCCTCCTTTCGATAAGATTTAATGTGTGTTTTTTTTTAATTAATTAATTTAATGTGGTATCGAAAATTATTACCATTATGCTCTTACTTATCATATACTCGATGTAAAATATGACACCAATAGTACCCAGTTCCTATTTGCTGATGCCTATCATTAAAATGTTGGACATATCATATATCTGGAGATGATCCACGTAGATTTTGTGAAAATTTATGAAACTAGTCCTTACAAAGTAGAATTCGGCATCTCAAGTTTTGATACTCTTGTCTCATCATGTTTTCTTTTATAGTATATAGTTAAATTTGTATTAGTCTAGTGGTATCAATAATTGATTATTAGTGTTGATTATTAGTGGGATGAATAAAATTCAATTATGATCTCGCTTATAGTTACAATATGATAGAGTTGAAAAAAAAAATCTGTATTAGCCAATTCTATACATAATTTTTTCATAACACTATTTTAACTATGTTATACATATTTAAGCTTAGTGGTGCAAACTACTTGAATTCGACTTGAATATTAATTAACTTGGCTTGGGCTTGGTGATAGTTGAGTCTAGCTTCAACTTGAGTTACTTAATAGTAAATTAAGCCAAATTTGAACTTTAGAATATTAAATTTGTTAAGATTGTTAGTCTAATCAAATTTAGTATAATTTTTTATTTTCAAATAAAATTAAATTTGAGGTTATGTAGTGAAAATTTATAAAAATTTGAGTTTAGTTTAAGTAATCGAGTCGAATTCGAACTTACAAAATATATCTTCGAATTAGAATTGAATTTACTAAATATATCTTCAAGTAGAGCTAAAACTCAAAATTTAGAATTTAATCAAACTCAAGCCAATACTAAGTTTCAAGCTTTTCAGTTGACAACCTCTAGCTTGAACTAGATACTGTATTGGTAAAACTTAACTTGATTATACCCGATTTAAGCTTAATTCAAATTGATATCAACACACTCAATGTTACAAATTCTTATTTAATTTTTTTTACTTTTTCTTTAAAAAATATTTCTTTTTATTTATAGGTGCAGATTTGCTGGGTATCAAATGACACTATGCAACAAGAGTGTCGGTCCATTTAGTATTTTAAGAACACGATTTTTTTTTTTAATTAACATCCGAAAACCATGATAATATTCAATGCTTATGAAATAACTTAATTTTTACTTGGAAACAGGCCATACACCAAAGAAGACCCATGAAACCGGCCCACATCCTTTCGAGACAACTCAACAAACTGAGCCATCTCCTTTCGACGAGCCTCACGCTCCTCCAACTTTCGCTTTGAATCACTGAGCTCTGCTTTAGCTCGCAACCATTCCTCCTCTTTCTTCTCTACAAGTTTCTCTTTCTCCTCCACATCTCGACGAATCGACTCTACACGTATCTTCTCCTGCATCAGATAAAAACAACCTAAAAACTTTTCGCATCGTAACTAATCTATGTTTGTAACGGACCATTTATTTCAAATAATACATTTAGTATTCTATTATTAAAGCCCTCCACTTAAATAAGTAGCCCAATTTGTGTTTTTATCAACAACAATTAGACATGCCAATATAACCTCAATAATGTCGATTTCACGGCCTAATATGACAAACAAATGATTATAAATCTTTTAGATATTATTGCAAATAACCTTTATAAACTTTAATTTAAATGTGAATTTACTCCTAAACTTTCAAGTTTCCAAATTGCTCCCCAAATTTTGATAAAACACGTAATGCTTCATTAAATTTGTAAGAAAATACATTGATACTTAGAGATTACAAATTACAAGTCATTGTACTTGTTTATAGTTATAAGTAGTTTCTAGATGTGGTTCCTATCCTTGAATACTATAGTTCTTGGTTAGTAGTTGAATTACAAGATCGTTGTGTAATAATACTACATGATTGTTTTGCTCTTGATTGTCTATCAACCATTTGGTTACCCTTGACTGGCCTAACAAAACTTACATTATGCATTGCAACCCATTAAGGATACATTTAGGGTTATGTCAACAAAATACTAATCTTTAAGAGAGGCAAATGGTCACCTTTTCCCTACTTTAAGCTCAAACTAATTAGCAAGAAAGAAGCAGAGTTTCCATTACACATATTTGGCTTTGATTGGCATTTGCTTGCATATCAATAAGTGAATTGCTCAATGTACATCAAAATAATGTTGTTGAACAATGTTGTGTAGAAGGTATTTGTTTTTGTCGTATTATACTTAATAATTGTTTGAAAATCTTACTCATTTTTGTGTATATGCTATAACACTTATCCCAAACCCCTTACTAAGCCATGATTTACTCACTTCTTATAAACTCTTTTTGCAGGCTACTACTCTTAAATTCCTAGCAATGTAAAGACAATGATAGATGACTTTTTAAAGTGAAGAAATGTAACAATGGACTAAGGTAAACTTGTATTATGTTTTGTTTATTTTTTTGTGTCAACTTTATGATTACTCTTAAGAATGCATGTTATAGTTATGGTTATGTAAAATTATGTAAATATTTTTATCTGTCTTATAAGAATAAACTTTAATTTTTATAAATGAATGCACTTATATTTTCATTGATTGATAAACTTCAAATTGGTTTCATTATAGTCTTATGAGGACAACATGTCTATGTTAGTAGCTTCGAAGTTAGATTCTATTGTCAAGTAATATATACAACAAACTATTATAACAAAACTTCGTTTGGAACATGACACTCCATGTATACATCTCTTGCTTCAAATTTACTTTTCACGTATTTCTTTGCCAATGTTACTCCAAAACCAAAGTCACTTGTTTAGTTTAAGAGCATAAACTCTACAAAGTGGTTGAAGAAGGTGGATAGTTGTTTTTTTTATTTATTTATTTCTTTATTAGAGTGCAAACCGCTTATTCACTTCATCACATGTAACAAACACATAATGGAATTTTCATTCTTAGGAAATGAGATATGCTCGTAATGGCTATTACTTTGTTTACTTAAGTAAGAAGGACATATAAGAATAGGCATGTAATAGACTTATAAGCAAAATACTCTTATCTTCAAAGGTAATGCCACTTGCTACCTTTCTTCAATAGCCACCAAATTTGATTGCAACCTTTCATCAACAACCAAAAGATCTAATTCAATACCACTCACCTACATACTATTGGCCACTATCTGCTTACAACACAACTGCAACTTTGACTTGATACTAACATAATACACACAACACAATTGGTACTTACTACTAACTAATAGATGCATAGCATGGTATAGATACAATACACATAACATAAATACACAAGAGAGAGAGGACAACCTTAAAGAGGTTGCCGTCGTAGTTGCTCATCAGAGAAGCAGCATCGCCTCATTAGGAGCAAAACCTTCATTTTGATGCAGATTGGAGCAAGAGGGAGAGAGAGAGAGAGAGAGAGAGAGAGAGATAAGATACATCAAGAAGAGCAGATTGATGAGAGAGAGAGAGGGGACAAATTGGGAGTGACTTGTGATGATGGAACGGTAATGGCCTACGATAATGGACGGGTTTGGTGGTGATATCAATGTTCTTTGAACAGGAAAGAGTAGTGGATAGTATTTTGTTCTTGGAATCTCAATTCCTAACTCCAAACAAGAAATCACAATTTTTTTTTTTTTTAAGAATTAGTCCTCAATAATTACAATTCTTAAAAGTGAACAAAGTAATTGGGGAAAGTAAGAAATAAGGGAGGAATGGCAAGTAAATAGCCCATAAATTTCTATCCTCAATTATACAACTTGGTCTTAGCATTGGGCTTTTGGATCCATATATCGATGATTTGTTTTATTAGTATGACACTTTATTTATTTATTTATTTATGCTTTATTTTTCCTTGAGATATATTCAAAATTCAATATCTTTAAAAAGGAATTCACAGTTTAGGAAATACCTCCTGCAATCTCGTTTCAAACTCAGTTATCTGAGAGGAAGATTTGAGAAAATCTCTTAGCCTAAGAAGGTGAGCATAGAACCAATCTACATCAAAACCAGCATCTTTCATGTCACCACAGAACTCGACCATGCGATTGATCTCTTCCAATTGAATGGAATCAGCCGTTAGGGTTTGGAGAAGATGGATTCGAGCACACAGTTTTTCCACCAGAGAAGATTTGGCATCATTGCTCTTGAACGTGCATTCCTTCGTAATGTCTCCATGAGACACCTTGATGTCTTCGAGGATTGGGACCAATCTTGTTTCTACATTAATGTGGTCCATTGTGCTTAATAATGAAGCTGTCAAGATAGGTACACGTACTATAATTGCCAAATTAGGTACAAAAGGTATACAATAATTTGCCAAATATGCACAAAAAGAGGTATTATGATTTGCCAAATACGTACAAATATGAAAGACGTGCTATAATTTGCCTTGAAGAAGATTGAAACTAAAGATTTATTTTTTGTTATGTCTTGATAATCTATAAATTATCACGCTTGCGAGTTTATAGTTATTTATTTATCATATAAAACGATCTTACTCTTTATTTGATATATAGATTTTTAAGGAACCTTATCATTTGCATGTAAATTTTTGCCAAGGAATGAAAGGAGACGGCCTGGTCTAATATATTAGAAGGGGACGTGCCATTTGAATTTGGTATTCTAACATCTTATCCTCTCTTTAGAAGCTAGTCGATAGTGATGTTCAGTCGAGTCGTGTTGAACGTGAGGGGGTTTTGGTTTGTATTTCCTTCAGATGGTTAGCTTTGAATGGATTTTTCTATTGGAAAAAAAAAAAAAGAAATAAAGGGAAATATATGTATTAAAAGAGAGAGAGAGAGAGAGAGAGATGCGACCATTCTTATATAGTATTTGGTAACGATCAGGGATCACTAATCTCGTTTCCGAAATTTGTTTGGCTTGATAATTCTAGAATTCAAAATAAATCTGTATGTAAACATATTTACCACTTATACCCTTTTCTTAAGATGTATAAAAGAAACATATTATTGGTATTATAAATATATAATTTTGTAACTACATGTAAGGATAGAGTTAATTCTTCGTATCTATGTCTGTTTTATTTTATTTCCTATATACTATATAGTATAATAGTATCATAGCATTCTACATCTATGCATGATTATAATATTATTTATCAAGTAATTTATATGACTAGATATGCATGTAAACAGTAAAAGACAAAATTTTATATAATTTTGGAGTTTAGACGATACCAGTCGACCATTTGTCAATGACACTCCTAAGTCCATAGCAATTTAAAACTAGAAAATATCGACCAACGCTGACAACCAAGAAAATAAGGTGGATCTTACATGATTGACTAGGGATAGAACATTATATTTTTAAAATTTAGGGCATTGAAATTATATCTATAGTTTTCATAGGATGTCGATGTAATTAGTTGGTGTGATTTGCACTAGTATTTGCGGTGGATAGATGTTAAAGCGCCAAAGTGGTTTGTCGCAATAATGGACCAACGTGACTGTGAACTAAAAGCAACCTAAAAATGCTTTGTTACTATAAGAAAAATGATTTCCTTTCTAACATTAAAATCACTTTCATATTCTCCTATATATTCATTAGAAAGGTCTACTAACTACCACCAATATGAGTATAATTTGCTATTCTAATGGCACTATTTTTAACATCCACCCCACCCTGTCGTAATTACACATTTGTCCCCTTTTACTTTATATTTGGAGAGAGTGGTCTTT
The DNA here is from genome assembly GCA_024138015.1 of Lumnitzera littorea. NCBI lineage: Eukaryota > Viridiplantae > Streptophyta > Magnoliopsida > Myrtales > Combretaceae > Lumnitzera > Lumnitzera littorea. The sequence goes on along the minus strand of JAMXBB010000002.1, from coordinate 113,668,677 downwards.
CTGAGTTTAATGGAAAACCTTTTTTTTTTTTTTCCCAAATCCATTTTATTCATTTTCTGTCAATTTTTTTAGATAAAGAAAAAACTCTTAAACAAATTTTTACTACTAAGATCGTTATAGTTTAATGATATGAATTTCAATTTTCTAATTAAATATATCAAGTTGAATGCCCTCTTTTCAAATTACAATATAATTAGAAAAAATTAATAAATAATTAAAACCTCTATCACTATGACCACACGGGTCTTTCTTATTTATCATTCCTCCTCTTAAACGAACCCCTACTACTTTCTATACCAACAATTTGTCAGAGACAGATCGAAATCCGACAATCTTAAGCACGACTTACCTTAGTGTTCGGAATCTTTAATCCATTTGGCTGTGTTAATCAAGCGAGGTGCATGTTTCATCCAATTAGGCTTGAGTTTGACATGAACTACTAACAAGAAAAAAACATGCAACTACATTATTATTATAGATTGACAAGGAAACCCTAGCGATTATAAGGTTTTAAACTCTCTAGAACCTACGTTTTGGTAACAACCAAACACATAGGACAATGACAACATAAGTATATGTGTATAATAGTACTAACCAATGTGATTAAAATACTTGGAAAATGGCTAGCTAGCTACTTACCTTGTTGATCCGTCAAGATTTAATATAGACCCCTAACCTTCCTTCCTGTGATGGGTGTGAAAAAAACCGTGTGTTGCAATTCATAAAAAAATGGAAGGAGTTGGTAAATGACGGAGACCACTTGTGATAATACAAAGTGAATAAATAGCTAACAAAAGTAGAGTTTTTGTAGACTGACCCTTAAAAATTGTTAAAGTCTTTCTTGTTAATTGGAAAGATGGTCGGTTGTATGGAAAATGAGATAGGTAAAACCTATTACATGTACTTTTCTATACTATCTTTTATTGATTTATGAATATGTAAGAACTTATAGAGTTTAAATATAGAAAAATTAGATTGTATGTGCTTTCAGAGTTTCTATTTGTCAAAAGAAAATAGATTTATCTAGTTCTATATACGAATTGTACTATTTAAAATTGTATGTGAGTCTCATTTCACTATTTATAAAAATTAAAATAAAATAAAAAAACGAATAAAAGATGTACCTATTTCTATAAATAACCCGTCTTACTATCTGAAACTATATGTGAATCATATTTTTCTACTTATATAAAAATCAATTAAAAAATGCAGCTAATTTATATACAGCTTGTCCTGCTCTTTTTTCCTAGATGGGTGCTATAGGTCATGGTCTTCTATTAGTAACCCATACAAAGTGAATAAAGGCTTAAAGGAAAGAACTAGTTGAGATAAAGTAAGATGGATTCACATGTCTCCAGCAAATCTAGTTAATTCCGAGGATAAAGATTTTCCATGGGCGGCTTTTATTAACTTTAAGTGGCTTTTAGTCATGGGGTTTGCGTGTAATTAGGTCCATTACCATGGACATGAACATATATAGATATATTTGATTCCCAGAATTAATTTAAAATTCCTGCTCTGAATTATTGCTCACATACAACTTGCATACAAGTACAAAACTCCGCCAACTTGTTTTTATTTAATTTTTCTTTTGAAAAAAAGCGGGCCAGTGTGAACAAAAATGTATAAAAATTTACATTAAGGGAGGTTTGACCTTAGCATTTTTCATTATTTAGTATCTTCAATATGTGCATTTCTTTTAGTCTCAATTTGTAAAAGAAAAATATTATCGAGTTTATATAGGTTTTTGTGTACTAGATAAGATGCTAGATATAAATACGTGTTTTATTTTATCATGCACTTTTATGCCTATATAATGTATAGTTAATATCGGAAAACGTGAAATATTTTTTCATCTTTTAAGAAGTGCTACAGAGTAAAGGGCACCTCCTCTTGAGATCTGTGGCATGAGTGGAAAATAAGGGACACATGTGGCAATAACATAGTTCACGTTTGGAAATAAAGAAACGATAAATTGAAGTAAGTGCTGATAATGATAGGATCATAAAATATGTTCAAGGAAATATATATTAATATCTCCATTACATCAAAAATTAACAAAAATATATATATTTATATATATATATATATATATAAACTGTCGCCTTCAAAATCACTATCAATTTTCCAAATTTTTGTAATAATTTTGATGATAACAGTATGTCAAAAGGTCAAATGCAATAATTCCAGTATGTTGATAAGTGTTTCAATGGTGCAAGGCATTTGTTGATGTAGATGAGACTGATGGTTGCATCACATGTGATATGTTTTCCTTTGCCAAGAGGTTAATGTATCAGGAGACGTCTCATCAATGTACAGATGTATTATGTTACATGTTTAATCTAACATGCTGTTCTTCTCCGTGAATCTTGCTACTACAACTTCAACATGTAGCTCCAGCCGAGTTTCTTGATTTTGTTTTGTCAAAACATTTGCACTAAAATACATCTAGTCTAGGACATGTTAGGGTTTTTTTTCAAGTTTTCTTTTATTCTTTTATGAGAATTAGACTACTATGATAAATTTCCTCTCTTGCAAGATATCTATATCTAGAGATTATCTTGAGTTTCTTAATTCTCTTTACATCACTTGAGTTTTTATTAGCCACCCAATGATTGTGGCTTACCGATTGTTGGAACCATATACCATGTTAGTTTTCTTTAATAACCCGTGGTTATTTTCTCCATTGTGAATAATATTAGTTCTCAAATTAATGAGAAAATTAATTTGGATTTGATACTAGTGCATCATATATCTAATATTATTTTCATTTATATTTATCTATTTCATTGTTTTTAGCCAAATATGCCAAAAAAAAAAATCAACTTTATATCCAATTGATTTGAATCTCTTTAGTCTTAGTGATCGTACTTTAAGGACTATAGGCACATTAAGTTTTGGTTCCAAATTTTTAAAATCTGTAACTATAAGATTGGGGTATAGGATGCATAGGACTTCGTAACTTATCTAACCTATACTTACTTACACCTAATTCTAGCAACCATCTTCAAAGCAATGCTCTCACATCCGAGTGCGCTAGGTCTTATATGGCTTTTGCTTAGTCTTTTCTGTACTTGATACACATTAATTACAAATGTATTAGACAGTCCTAAAACACTAACGAAATATATGTAATAACTTACGTTTTCAAGAAATACAAAGTAGCAACGTCGTTGTCTACCGATGATCAACCCCTGCCAAAGTAAATAACCCCTACCCACTGCCTATCCATCCAAACTTCAATTTTGCCTTTTACCCCCTTTTTTTGCCTATTTATGCTTTGAAATTCTAAGTCTCATGACCATTTAAGATACAAGCATAACAAATATCTTTTTATGTATATACATGCTTACGAAAACTAAAATCATAAATTATAAATATTCTCAAAAGATATAACCTTATAAAAGGATGCACTCAAAGGTATGTCTTATCACTCAAATATATGTTGGATCAATGTTGCTTTTTTAAGAAACTCATATAATATTTCCCCATCATTATAGTATTTTAGGATAATCACAAAGCATACTTCCTAAACTATTGATAGGTGTGAGTAAACCTCATAAGCTTTTAAACCTTACGTCACCTCTTCATAACTTTTACAAATATAAAAATAATCCCCAACCCATGGCAAAAAAAAAAAAAAAAAGCAATTCTTAAAATCATTATAGACCATTTAAATAGAAATAATATTAGAACTTTAGTAATGATTTTATATTCGTACACATTGTTAAAAGTTATGAAATGTGAAATAATGAAATTTTGAAGAATCTATTTATATCTCATTAATAATTTGAGAAAGTGTTCATAATTTGCCCCATTAAATCTAATTCGAAAGTTGCACATCACAACCATGATTATCCTATTCGATAAATACTACAACAGCCAACTCAGTAGTGTATATCAGGTTGAATTGGCCTTGAACCGTTGGTTTACGAGTCGATGATATGGTGAATCGTGACTGGCTCGTAAGCTGACGGTTCCAAATCAGTTCACTAAGCTCGATGATTTAAGGACTGGTTCAAGACTCTTGAATAGTTTTTTTTTTTAATTTTAAATATTTAATTTTTTATTAATTCCTTTTTTTAATACATTAATAATTTTTAATAATGTGATATTCTTTCTCTTTTTTTTAAGTTTACTAATAATTAATTATTTCTAATTTTTTTATTAATTTTCGACTTTATTTTTTTCCCTTAAATTTTATTTTTTTCTCATATTCAAATCCTTAATATTTAATAAGTTTTATAAAAATGACTTGTATTAACAGAAATTAAATTTTTTTATTTATTGTTAACATATAATTAATTTATAATTAGTCATCTATTATTAGTTTGATAATATTATTTTAAAAAAAATTGTTTTTCACCATTGTAAATAAAATGATTTTGATATATAGTGACTTATTAGATATTATCAAACTATTTTTTTCGACTTAGTGATCTCTTTGTTATCTTTCTCTTTCTTTGTTTTTTTCTTAAGAAAGTGAATCGGTCGGACTGATCTACTGATTCAATGGCTGATTTACCTAACGGTTCGTAATCTGCCAGGCCAAACGATTCTACCTTCTTAAACTGTCTAAGCCCTTAAAGTTTAGCAATTTATCCCACCCACTTTCAAGCAAAGTTAGATCAATTCGTGATTTAGAACCAGTTTTTACCCAAGTTTAAGCCAACTCTTAGCGGCAAAGAATTGATGGCTAGATATTTTTAAAAAGTTTTTAAAAGGCAATCGAGTGCTACAATCATCCACGTTGAATCAAATAATTCGCTTGTGGCCAAAACAAAGAATCGAATAATTCGCTTCTTGCCAAAGAAAAAATTAAAAATCAAATCAATTGCTTGATTATTCTTGCTCCTTTTATCGTTGTATAATTGCTTAAGTCATTGAGTATTCCAAGAAACTTTTTATATTAACTTTCATTTATTTAAAGTGCATTGGTTAAAAAAGGAAAAAAAAAAAAAAAGAAGAAAAAAACCTCGACATAACCCAATATGTTTGTAAAAGTTGATTATGTACTTCAGAATTATATGATTGAATGAAAAAAAATATAAAAGTTTCTTTTTCTATTAATAAGAGTCCATTGGGTACACGTTAATATTTTTCATTTTTAGAGCTGTGATCTTTACAGAGATGGAATTGGACATAAGATTTTATTACTTCATTTGCTCTATAGAGTAATTCTATACGGAATTCCTAATACTAAATAACGTATTGACGTTTATTACTTTGAATATTTTTGTAACTTGCAATAGTTTATTTTCACAAGAAAAGAAGGAAAATTTTACACGGAATTCCCAAAGAATTTTTTTCTTTTTTAAATAAATTCAACATAAACGTATCAAGTTGAAGTAGGCCTCATCAGTTTGATATATACATGACGATTGACATGTATTGTATAGAATCTGGTCCATCCATTTTTTTTCGACTTCGTGGAAAATTTAGCAAATTTTGGTCACATTAAATATCTCCATAATTCAACAGATGTTAGCTTATGACTAATTGAAATGGAAAAAAAATATCGAGATGGCAATCCGATCAGACCAAAAATCTCAAACATTACGTTTGAATTTAGGGACCTAGTCATTTTTTAGTATTTATTTTGTTTTGTTGGTATACATTTTATCATTTATGTTTAATTTATATACATTTATTTTATGTATTCATTTTACCTATAATATATTAAAGTGACTGCGAAAATCAAAATGAGAACATGTATTGCAAGAGTGAAATAAAACTTTGGATAGTAATTGAAAATACATCTAAATCATACAGATGCGAGCATTGCGGATTAGTGATGTGAAAGGAACTTCAAAACATTAATTTCTTGAACGCAAATGGGCTGAATTTGTGCTTGAAACCAAAGAAATCAGAATTGAGAATGCGATGCTCAGAGTCAGAGGTTGGACAACATAGTAATTTCCCACGCAAGTGCATATCAAGCTTTATAATATCACGATTGCTTACAATATTTCAAAATTTTATATACGTAAAATGTTTTAAATCAAGTCTCATATGTTAAATAGATTTACTAATTATATGCTATGGACCTTAATCTAAGTGCTTAAATTCCTTAAAATATTTAGGATCTTAATTTCTAGTCAAAAGAGGTGTACGGCTGAACCTTAAATTGAAATTAGTCAGATAATGCAATTTAGAAATTAAGGGATTTTCGAATACACTTGTTGCAGGTTTCTTGATTGAGATTCGAATGAAGTAGGAATTCCCCTATTTTTCCGTGTCCTACAAATGACAAAAATTGAATCGCCGTATCCTATGAAAATCCTAGGCCGTTTAGATCCATCAATATGAGATTTGAACGTAGTCACACTAAGAATTCGAGAGCATTTGTCGGTGAGAAGTGATTCGAATAAAGTGGTTGGGAGATATAAATAAAGTTAATATATACTTAAAGCTATATAATTTTATAATGATTTGGGAAAAAAAATATTAGAGAAAATTAATATTTGTAAGTAAGTTTAAATAAGAGATAAATATTNATATGAGTAAGTTAAGAAACTTTTAGAGGTTGAAAATTTCTAAACCACTCTAAGGATAATGAGGGAAATGTCATTTTTCAGAGTTTTGAAGCATTTGAGAGAGTTGGTAGAAAATTCAAAAGAAATTCGTGCTAAAAATGTAGCCCACAAATAAGCCACATAATTTTTTTTATATTTTCCTAGTATTACAATGTATCATAACTCTTGCAAGAATTATGATTATTGAGAAACGCGATTTGAATCATTAATTGTCTTGCACATTGATCTAAACCATTTATTATGAATCATTACACCTCAAATGTTTGAAACAATACATTTATTTGGAGATAAGTCCTTGACTTTCCGATGAAAAGAACGGAGAGAATTATAGTGAAGAGCATAATATTTAAAGGTAAATTCAAATAAAAGATCAATATTTTAAAAAGTTTAAATAAAATATTAATATTTAATAAATTATTAAATTATTTGAATTATTTTATAAAATATTAATATTTTATTTAAACTTTTTAAAATATTGATCTTTTATTTGAATTTACCTTTAAATATTATGCTCTTCACTATAATTCTCTCCGTTCTTTTCATCGGAAAGTCAAGGACTTATCTCCAAATAAATGTATTGTTTCAAACATTTGAGGTGTAATGATTCATAATAAATGGTTTAGATCAATGTGCAAGACAATTAATGATTCAAATCGCGTTTCTCAATAATCATAATTCTTGCAAGAGTTATGATACATTGTAATACTAGGAAAATATAAAAAAAATTATGTGGCTTATTTGTGGGCTACATTTTTAGCACGAATTTCTTTTGAATTTTCTACCAACTCTCTCAAATGCTTCAAAACTCTGAAAAATGACATTTCCCTCATTATCCTTAGAGTGGTTTAGAAATTTTCAACCTCTAAAAGTTTCTTAACTTACTCATATAGTGGGAAAATTCCGTAAAATAGTAATTCCCTTAGCAATTTTTGTACGAGAAGTAAGGACAACGATTTACTGTACATGTAAGCTATTTTTCCACGTTATATCTATGCTATATTTCCTAACAACATTGAATGAGCTATAATGCCCAATAAATACAAGCTCTTAAAAAAAAAAAAAAAGTAATTTGATGCACTCGGCACACGAAACTTGAATAATCTTGCGCACTAACAAACAAGCAATAATTATATCTGGTCTAAGCCCTCGTATCCATCACAACAACAGAAATTGATTCGTTTTGATTTTACTCTATTCGATTGGTCTTGGTTAGATGGTCCCCGACCTCCCTATCCCATATATCAAAGGGACACTAGACCAACGATACCAAAGTAATCATCTCATTTTAAGTCTTTCACCCATCGCTGGCCACTAGTAGCTCAATCCGATTCGATTATCGATCCACGGTTGGTCCCAAGATACCAGTCCACAATGCACGTATTTCATAAGATAAGGATTTTGTGGTAAGCACATGTAGAATCACCATCCATACGGTCATTAAGTAATTGTCAAGTTTAGGGGTGTAAAATGAATCCACTATACACAAAGTCTAGCATGATCAAGTCAAGTTTAGTCTATTCGAGTCAAGCTCGAGTGACGCAGGAGTTTAGGTTGAATTTAAATGTTAGGTGAGATGGACTCTAATTTATGTGTTGATTTTGTTGGAGGAAAATAACTTTTAGATAAATTGAGTCTACATAGACTTAATTGTATCAAATTCAAGCTTGTTAAGTAGTAACCGGAGTCAATCTCAAGGCCAAAGTTCTAAACTCAATCGAGTTCAAAGTTAACATTGTTGTGTCTTGACTCGTATCGTTAATCGACCTAGCAAAGTTATCACTTCATAGCATTTGAAATTACATTATTACAAGTAGTGAACAAGGTAGAGGTCTCATTTGACCAATGGTCCTCGAAATTCTTTATTATGTGCGACAAATAAATATCTATGAAATAATATTGATTCACATGTATTAAGGACAAGGTTAATTAAATTTAGAGTTATTAGAATCGGAGAATAAGATTTCACTAATATCACATTTAGTATACGAGAATAGTCTGAAATGAAATGAAATACAACAAGGGTCGAAATAATAAGTCTTTTGCTATGTTTGGACATGCCCTATTAATTATTGAAAACGTTTGTAATTATTGTATGTCATAATTTATTTGAAGATTAAATAAGAAACTTTAGGTCAATGTAATTAATGAAGGTGGAATTAAATCATGATTTTACCCTCTTAAAGGTAGATATATAATTCCACTTCTTAAAGACGAAATCGAATTCTTTCTTAAAGGTAGAATCAATGATTTTATAGAACCACGATTCCACCTTCAAATTATACTTCCAAATATAGAGAAAGAAAATGAAACCAAGAATTGCAATTCCATTCCGAACAATTCTTGCAAATCAAACGTGACATAAGTCTTTTAGTCAATTTAGTTTGATCGATTGAGTTAGCGTGATAGTGGACTGATTGTTAATCTATTTTGAGTTTTCTTTTCTAATTTGGTTTATTTACACCCTAATTGATAAGTTTTAAGGGCTTTGATATTATATCCTAATTGCATAGTTTGATAATATTCACTTTTAATTGCTTTCAAACCCTATTTCTACCCTTTGAACGATTTACACTTTAATCTGTTCACAATACGTTTACTCGTTTATTAAATCAAGGTCTTACGTAATTAACTATTTTACAGTCGATCGGTTGAATTGATAGATTGATTAGGTTTAACCATGGGCATTCGTTATATCCATCTTTTAAATTAAATTATTAATATTTGCAGTGTCTACAGTCTCGTGCATCAATTACCGTGGAAAAATCCTGTTATATATGGGTTTAATTCATTATTCAATTCAAGGGAATAAAAGAGTTGGAGTAGGACTTAGTCCTTACTTGGTTAAACTCTTCCGTTTCAAGCAGCTTCTCCCCAAGATTCGTGCCAGAATGATTTTGCAAGAAAACAAGGGGTGACATATATTGGAGCAATAATAATTTACCATTAACGTTAAAGGTTAATTTATTGTTTTTTTGGCCTTGTTGAATATCCTAAAAGATAGGTTTGGCCGCTTGGGAATTTGAAAAACAACATGATCAGATATGATTTGTAACATAATTATAGAGATAAAATATGAAATTTATACGAGAACATGCAATATAAATGATACGATTATGATATAAATAAGTAAAATTCTAGTAAAAACTAATTTTGTAATTACTGTTCCATTTTATATAACTTGGTACAAATTTAAACACGAAATAAAATACGATCATGTGACTCGCTAACACAAATTACAACTATCACAGAATAAGAAAGATATTGAATATTATGATGGGTAGCTTCCAGATGTACAAATAGAACAAGATCTGTTACATCTGTACATGGAGAAATCGTGTTCACTATTTTGGTACATGTAGAAGCAGAAATGTAACGATATCTTCAAACTTATCCTCCAAATCCTCTTACAGCGACAGACAGACAATATCAATGCAGGTCTTATGAAGAACACGCTACAATGTGAAACCATGAAGATTGGTAATAACCATAAGTCGCGGCTTCAACCAAAGCAAGGGAGGAGGGTTGTGGATCCATCCTTCTACGTTGAAGTTGGACTGGATGGTGTATAGAAAGGGAATTACCAAGGGACGGTTTATCTTTTCAATTCATATATATTTTGAAAAATTATAACATTCTCGAAATTATAAATTATCTCATGGAAAAGCATCCATCTAAACCTCGATATGGGGCAGTGACCCCGCCAGCTCTTTAGAATCGGCGGATTAGCCGATTGCAAATGACGGTCCCGTGATTTGAAATTGTTGAATTAATATCAAAGACACCATCTAGATTGGTAAATGAACAATTCTTTGTAGAAATTATACGTTTCCTTTAGCAGAAAATATTTTTCAGAAATTTTCTCAATAATTTATATAATCAAAATTTTATAAATGTTACACATTACTTAGTAAGTGAAAGGCCTATCTTGATTGGTATCTTTTCTTTTCTTTCTTCTTTTTTTTATATTTTCTACTATCTTATATATATTTTATATGTAATACTTGTATATTTAATTTGTATTTGTTTGAAATGCAATATTTGCAAAACTATCTACTTTAATTTCAATGTTTTGGTTTCAAACTTAATATTTGGATTTCTCATTTTTCATTTTTAATATTTTATCATAAGTATGGTGAAAGCGGTAATACAAGAATCATATTTGGAAAGTGATAGTTTGTGCATTTTTAAGGTAAAATGTTTATCAAATGTATTGTATTAACTTATACAAAAGTTTATTTGGTTTTCACATAAAATTAAACTAGCAGTGGTGCACCCGTGCTATGTGTGTAAAAATTAAATTGAGTGACATTAAATAAAATACAAAAATAGTTTGGAAATCTATGAAAAAGAAAGAAGGAAAAAAAAAAAAAAGAATAGCAAATAATAAAACTTGGAGGTGACAATTAGCAAATCATATCTACGGTAAATGAACAATGTACCTTTATTTATACGAATAGCAAATAATATCTATAATATATGAATAATACACCATAAGTTGAAAATATGGATTTACATGAATAATAGAATATTCTTTATCATGGATGTACAACGAGTTTAACTTTGTACGTGATGTAAGTTGAAAATATGATACAAGAATAATGGAATGTGTTCTCTTTTATGGATGTATAGTGAGTTTAATTTGTATGTGGAAAAAATGGTTTAAGTAGTTATAGAAATTGGTTGTATGGAAATTGGTTTAAGAGGTAATGAAAATTGATTATAGGGAAATTTATGTTACATTATAGATTATCGATTTGTTAGCTGATTGATTATGGAATATTTATTTTGACATTTTGACTCATATATAGTAGTTATCTTCACATGTACAGTACTGCACCTTGTATAACTAACTCACAAATTCTTTCATATTCTTTCTCTTTCGCATCATCTTCAAGTCTAATCTACAAAGCTCTATTGGAATTTCTTCACAATTCCAAAGATTTTCATGGTATCAGAGTAAGTTATGCTTGCTTTCCTATTTCGTAAGTGAATTTTCTTCCTATATCTTCTTGTCAAACTCTCAAAGTTTTGATTGTTTTTTTTTTCATTGGAGATGGTGAATGAAAATTATAATGATCCATTACATTATCTGATTCAAATAGCCCAAGGACTATCATAACTAGTGTAATTTTCTATAGATTGAACTTTATTCCTTGGAACAAATCTATACAACGAGCTTTAAGTGTTAAAGCCAAATTACGTTTTATTGAAGGTGAAAATATGAAATCTGAACCCGATTCTGTTGATTTACAACATTAGGCTCGTTGTGATTTTATGATTAAATACTGGATTTTAAACTCTATGACTAAGGATCTCTTAAAGGCATTTATATATGCTCAATTGACTAGAGAATTGTGGAAAGATGTATGTGATAGGTTAGTTTAACCAATGCACCACTAATATAGGTTGCAACATGAAATCATCAACCGTAGATGGGGAAATCTCAATGTAACAATGTACTACAATAGGTTAAAAAAGTTGTAGGATGAAATAAATAGTCTTTGTGGAATTCCGCAATGTAAATGTGGTGCTTTGGAAAGATTTCAGGAGGCAGACAATGGAGACAAGCTTATTCAATTCCTTACTGGCTTGAATGAAACTTATGAAGGTGTTTGAAGTCAAATTTTAGCAATGGAACCTTTACTAATAGTAGGCAAGGCTTATTACTTGATATATTAAGTTGAAAAAAAGAAACAATTAATAAGAAATGTAGGTGAAGAAGTCAATGTTTTTGCTGTTAAGAATTCCGCTATGAATAAAAGTGTTGCATTGGATAAGAGAGACATAAAAGGAAGATTTAGTATGAAGCCAACCTGTACTCACTGTAAGAAGGTTGGACATTCAATTGACTCTTGTTTTGAGCTCAAGGGTTATCTAGATTGGCACAAGACTAGAGATAAAAAGCCAATATTCAAGTTTGTTAATGCAATTTGTAGAAGCTTAGAAATACCACAGGAAATCCAACAAGACAATCTCCTTTATAGTGGAGTGATTTTGAAAAATTCAAAATTTTCTATGGCTAATGAGACTTCTCTTATCAATAGGATATGTAATGAAGTGGCTAAAATGTTGAAGGAGTAGCAACAACAGTTGAATACCAATGTGCAATCGAGAACTCAGTTGAAAGTCCTCTTTACTGGTATTGAATCTTGTTTACTTAATGATAGTAGAGTGTCTAATTGGATCGTTGATTTAGGAAGATTAGAACATATTACTCCTTTTGCACAAATCCTCACCCAAACACAAAACCTTGATGAGCCTCTTAAAATCAAATGCTAAATGAGCATTATAAGCTTATGCATACCATTGGTAATGTTGTTCTTGATAGACATCTTGTTCTAATTAAAGTTCTTTTAGTATTGGATTTTCAATACAAGCTCTTATCCATTGCTAGGTTCTTGGAACATAACAGCTTATTCGTTAAATTTGATAGGCAGAGCTGTTAGTTTTAGGACCAGATATCTGAGAACATAATAACACAAGCTATGATATTTCATAGGCTATATGTAAAGATGTACAAGTAGGTTAAACGGGCCGACCAGACCTAACTCACTTTGACTTGCGAGTTAAACGGGCCGAACTCATTTGGCTTGCTTTTTAAACAGGCAAAAAAATCTAGGCCCTAAACTGTTCAAAAAGTGAGTTAAACGAGTCAACTTGCAGACTAAAAGCATAAATGAGTTAACCCAAATTGACTCACTTTGGCCAATAGATTAAACGAGCTAAGCTCATTTGATCCACTTTTAAATCGGCCAAAAAACCTTAGCCCAAACAGGTTTTAAAAGTAGATTAAACAGGCTAGCTCTTGGGTCAAAACTAATTTGCATACCTCTACTATATGTATTGAAAGCTAACCATTCTTTTGTTGCTGTTGGGAATAGTACTATTGTTGAGGATGTTTCTAGTTGTGCTGATGTTTTAAATTTGGAAATAAAGAAGAAATTAGGTGTTGGTAGTGTCAATAAGATTTGAATGTAATAATGCCTAGAACCTTTGTGTTTGCTTTTGGGAAGGAGATTTCTATTGAACTTCTACATAATAAACTTAGCCATGCTTCTTTTTTGAAGCTTTATCATGTATTGGGTAATAAAGATAAATTTCCCCTTGATTTTTTTTGTAACGCTTGTTAATTAGCTAAATTTCATAGACTACCTTTTAATACCAATGTCTCTAATTCATTACACCCTTTTTTACTTGCTTCATATCAATATTTAGGGACCTTACAATACTCCATCTTTTTCTAGCAGCAAGTATTTTTTAACCATTATTGATGATACGAGTTATTGCACTTGGACCTTTTTGATATCACACAAATACTATACCCTTTCAACCTTAATACACTTCATAGCTTTTGTTCAAAATCATTTTCACACTATACCTAAAACCATAAAGGCAAACAATGGGGGAGAGTTTAAGTCACATGATTGTCAAGCATTGTTTTGAAAAACTTGAAATTGTTCATAAATGAAGTGTTGCCTATACACCAAAACAAAATGAAGTTTTGGAAAGAAAATATAGGCATTTACTTGACATGGCTTGAGCTTTATGTATGCATACAAATTTGCCAAAGAAGCTTTGGTGAGATTGTATTTTGGTGGCTACTTAATAGGAATCAATTCCCCAGACCGATCGTGTGTATTTGAGCCAGAGGACTCCAATGACTCACGAAGAGAATACTAACTCAAAGCCCCATCTAGGATAAGGATTTCTACTTCGATCTCCATATTTCACTTTACTTTTGACTTAAGTACTGAGCTCTCACGTATGCCAACATGGTTCCCAAAGCTACCAAGTAGACATGCTGACCTGCTAAGCATACATGTCAACCTGTTGAGCAACCATACCAATTGCCGAACTCTTCCCAAGACTTAGATAGTATCCAAGCAGACTAGCCTCAAGCGATTGTCTAAGCCGAGCTCTCAAGCCGACTAGCATCTGACCCCAGTTAAAGGAGAATATTCTTTAGTGACTAATTAATTGAGCTCTGACTGGACCTAAATCAAGTCAGCTCTAGCTACAAACTCCTTTTTTTTTCTTCATTTCACCCTAATTGCACTATATTTTAGAATGTTATCTGTCACGCCCCGAAGCGGCAAAGTCGTAACAGCCCCGCTGTGTAAACCACCCTAAGATAGAAGTTGGCCTCACAACCGCTATCTTAGACTTGATTTACATAAGGCGTCCACAACTAATTCGCTTTGAAGTAGACAGTTTGTAATTTAAATAAATCATTTACCTATAAAAGTGAGGAATTATATATATATATGTTATCATTCAATTATTGCAGTTAAAGTTTACAACATTTCTCTATAGTATATTCCCTAGTTATTACATCATTCGGAAATGAAAAATAATTCTAAAATAAAAACTTAGACCTTAAAATATGTGTTTATTTTTCAATGTTTTTCCTCACTCCCTAGGATCCAGCAGTTGCTAGCTTTAGAGTAATTAGTTGTCGCTTCTTAGCCAGCACCTGCACGACGTCTATAGGGATGTGAGCAACCACAGCTCAATAAATTAGGACGGAGGACTTAAAACTATATCATACACACAACAAGGTTTTTAATCACTTATTAGGTGCAATGCATGTGCAAGCAAATGCCATCGCACGACGTTGTCCGGCTCGTCGTGAGATTAGAGAAATTGCGCCCGCTCTAATCCGGGTTGAGGAGTTGCCGTTAATGCAACAGCTCACGACCAAACTCAGATTTGTGTAATGGAGACCTTGCTCCTCCCGCGACTACCTTCGAACCACTGCCTTTACCCTCGCCACGACCTTCTCTCCTGTCACTTAGTTCAACTGAGGATGAAGAAGGGACCATTTTATAATCCTGCGCTATCCTTTCCGAAGGGGTCAGTATTTGGTTGGAGAGTCCTAAGTTCTCCTAACAGGTTGCCATGCATGTCCGATTATGATTACTGGTCGGATATTTAATTAAGTCCAGTTTAGGATGATTAATCCTTTCATACAATTCATACAATACGTGCCAGAGCAACAAACAGAATCATAGCATCACCCATAATCAAGCACATGCATACACTCAACTATCTAACAAGCACAACCAAGCATAATCTTAAGCCTCCAAAAATACAGCATCGTATTAATCCCAACTTACCTCGACTCCTCGCTCACTCACTCGAGGTCTGATCTGCTCAGGCCATCGCCGATCATCCCTATAACACGAACGTGGTTTCAGCTTTTCATATAAATATTATAAGTTCATTTTATCCTATAACGCTTATTGTTAAGTTTTGTTTAAGGTTTAATATGCCTAATTATCTAGGTATTAAGTCTTTTACAATTATTCTAGGTTTAAGGTTAGGTTCAGGTTCAGGTTCGGTTTTCGCATCGATTTCTAAATTAGGTTTTTAGTCTGATTTTTAAAGTAAATGTTTAGATTCCAACCCTAGAAATCTGTTTCAACCCATAATGTGAAATTAATCACATTACTTCCCGATCTCCTAAATACCCTCATTACCTCTAATTAGTATTTTATTCCATCTGGTACACTTAAATTTTTATTTGTGTACCGAATTTACTCATAATATGAGAAATTTTTACATTTTCCATATAATTCCATAAATTCAAGTTTCCTATTAGATTTATTGTACATTTTTTATTATTCTCAAAATATCAATTTTTATTATAATATTTTCTATTTATTATATTTCTAAAAATTACATATTATATATTATTACCTTTTATGTACATAATGCACTTCTAATATTTCTATCACTTTAATTACCATCCCTAAACATCAATTATCATTTCAAAATGTTTAAATTCATCCTAAATCAGATTTTACTCCTAATTTCCCTAATTTATAAAATTAACTTAAAGTTAACTATTTTTCCTATTAATCATTTACTACATAATTAACCTAATAATTACATCTAACACCCTAAATGCTACAAGTATCATACACCATCAGATTTCAACATCCTAAAACATATAATTATTCACTAAATCAGTAATTAATCATTTAATTACTTAATTAACCCTAAATTATCCATTTTATGCCTCATTTTAGGGCTTAAAAATTATCTAAAAATTTCGAAAATTAATTTTTGAAAAAGGGCTTCATAGCACTATTCTATATCATCTAAGTAATCTACACAAAAATTTTGGGCTCGAAACTACACTCCTAAGGTCATTTATTTCTAAATCGAAATGTACTCGATTTTGCACGATTTCTTAAGGACCATATATTACGGGGCATGTTTTCATCAAAATAATATTTTTCCTACAAACTACATACAAAAATATCCTAGAATAACAAAATTCATAATTTTCTAATAATATTTAATATTTTTATAAATTGCACAAAAATTGGGCTAGAAATCGGACTTACCGATTTGAGTGGCTCCGGCCACCGCGGGCCGCCGTGGCCTTGTCGGCCGGCCTGGGCGCTGCCACCACCGTGTGGTGGTGGTCGCCGTCCACTCCCAGCTCCTCGTATGGTGTTGGTTCCCTTTGAAAGCCCTAATTGCATAGTTTTTCTAATTTTTTTTTTCTAAACCGAATTTTTCTCTCAATTTTCGTCTCTCTCTATTTTTCTCACTTTCCAAACTGCCCAAATGAGCTCTGTGATTTTTCCTGCTATTTATAGGGCTTTGTGGGATTTATTGTGCATTAAATGGGACAAGACAATTGTCTTATCCCTTGATTTTTGGCTTTTATGTTGGCTTATTCTAATTGGCCGAATTTTTTCTTATTTTCCCCAGCTGCCACAACCCAATTCTAGATGATTCATGATTTTTCCTGATTTTTCTTGATTTTTCCTTAATTAATTATGAATTTTCTTTAAGCATTTAGTATTATTTTAGCACATTTCGCGTATTTTAAGAAATTACACGTATTTATACTTATATGTAAATTCATATACAGTACAAATAAATATTCTTAAATATTATTTAGGTCATTCTATTATTTTTAGTATACATATAATTTATCTCTAGTAATTTATTAGTTGTTAGATTACACTTTTTGCCTTTTCAGTAATTAGCAATTATTATGCTTAAAATTTAAAAATTTTATAGTCTCCTATTTTATTACTTATTTTCTTAAATTCACGTTTACGGAGTCATTTTTACTAATATCTATAGCTTTACCTTATAATTTAGGTTTGATCGGATTTTTCAACCGATCGAAACCTTGAGTAACTGGTTGCAGGGCTTACATCATCTACCATGTGACACGTACCTTCTAGCATAACATTTCGAAAGGATTGTTTACTTTTCCATTCAAAATATTTTTTATCTCTTTTACCCTTTTTTGTGTAATTCATGTATTCTAATTTTAGTTTACCTTTTTGTTTTTTCCATATATGGTTGTAACACAAGTGAGGTTAATATATAAACCCTCATTCATTTTGTACATAGTCTTCAATCACTTACATTATTAGATTATTATAAGTTTTCCTTTTGAGCAACCTTAGTGTTCTCATTTATCCTCTAACTCTGATTTATTCCCTTTAACAAAGAGTAGTAATGAGTGATCCTATAGTTTGGACCAGTGAGTTACATCCAGTGAGTTACATCCAGCAAGTTATAAGCTGAGTAGGTTCAATTAGTGTGTCATATTCAGTTGGTAGCTGCTCAGACTTTTCTAAACCCATTTTCTTCTCTTTGTTTCCACTTATTGTGGTGCTACTCTATTTGTATGACCTAAGAGACACATCAGCTTCGCTGCTATTATAGCATGATTCCGAAAGGAAGTGTGTGAAGTTACAATGGAGTTTTTGGTTCGTAACTACTGTTAGTGGTTGCTATGTTCATTCCGTAGTTGTTAAAATGTGTTCATCTGTAAGCTATGAAGTGGAGGTTTATGTGTTAGTAAGTGTAGTTCTAGTTGTTACTCTATTTTTCACTAAAAAAAAAAAAAAAGAGCAAGTTCATTTCTATTCTATTTAAGCAAGTGTTGAGTGTTAAAGTTGTTAAGAGTAAGTAAGGTTTTGGGAAGTAAGTAGAAGTATTTGTTGCGTATTGTATTGTTATTTTGCTAAGAAAATATTACACTATGTTGGATTTGAATGTTCAAGGTGTTATTAGTAATCAAAGTAATGGTGCTCAACCTGGTCATAGTCATAATGGTAGTAATACTCCTAAGTGAGTTGATGATAAATTTGACAAATTCATTAAACTTATTAAGAGTCTGGTCATCGCAATGTAAGTTAACAAACGATAACCCCAAAATGTGTCACACCATAACCTACTTGAAAATGTTCCAAAGAGAACTATGGCCAAGGTGGCCAAACTTATTGCCCAATTCTACCCCATCAAGCTAGAGGAGTAGCAAACCGAGTTACTAGACGATAATTGGAGTTAAAGGAGATTAAGGAAGATGATTAGGAAATAAATGCTGAAGAGTATGGAGAGGAAGAAGAAGAGGTTGATTATTATTGAGCGCAAAAGCGAGGATGACGAGCTCTTCAAGGACTTGACAATGTTAAAGTACAAATCCCACCCTTCAGTGAGAGTGGAGATAGAGATGTAGATGTAGACATAGATGAATATTTAGAGTGGGAATAGAAAGTGGAGAAAGTGTTCGACTGTTATGAGTATACTGGTATTGTTAAAGTGCGTCTTGTTGCACTTGAATTTTCTAGGTATGCTACTATGTAATAGAAGAATCTAACGCGGCTAGAGTAAAAGATGGAAGACGAGGTGTAAGAACTTGGGATGAGATGAAGAAATTGTTAAGGGGTAGATTTGTGCCCAAGATGTACTTGTTTGACACATTGTCAAATTGCAAGAACTTTGCTAAAGAGGCCAACCTATTGGTAATTATGTATGAGAATTCCAAATGCTGATGATCCAAGTTGACTTGGATGAACTAGAGGCTTGTAAGATATCGAGGTTCATTTCTAGACTTAAATATGAGATTTGCAACATAGTGGAAGTACATAGGTTCTATATGTTGGAAAAGGCAATTATGGTAGCCTAGAGGGTCAAAAAGCAGAAGAGAAGTGCTCCTAGCTAACTTAGGACAACATTTTCTTGAGCCCCTATTCCATGCCAACCTACTCATGTTGAGCTATGGAGACCCCTCCTGATCTGAGGAAAGATATGACTGACCTGAAGAAAGCTGAGCAGGCTAACTGAGGTTAATTAAAGTAAGGCTAACCTTAAGGACATATGAGAAACGACAGACCTTCGAATGAAAGATCAGTAAGGTAAAGTGCTTTAAATGCTTAGGCTTTAAACACATGGCTATTGAATGTTTGAACCATTGTGCCATGATGCTTCGAGGAGAAGTAGTGAATAGCACTGATGAGAGTGAGCTAAAAGAGGAGAAGAATATTGGAAAGTTTGAAGCTGAGGAAGAATAGGAGACTTACGTCTATGCTGACCATGAAGAGGTGATGACCTTAGTATTGAGGCAAGTGTTGAGCTCCTTATCGAGCTTTAAGGAGGACTAGAGAAAGAATCTATTCTATACAAAGTGTACCATCAAAGAACAATGATAAGGGTAAATTACTCTATACTTTCAAGATATATTTAGGCATAAATTAATCATAATTGTATTCATTTATTAAGTTTTTGGTACTTAATTATGTAATGTATTGATTTTAGATGAATCAAGGGCAAAAAATTAAAGTTTACACAAGAACAATGAGTTTTAAGGCAATCATGATCGTGAGAAGAAGAAAACCTTGAAGTAAAACCAAGATGCACTCCATCATAAGCGTGATAATGAAGGATTGGAATGGCCAGCAATAATCACACCCTTCATCATAGGTATAATTAAGGAAGTTTTGTTGATCCCCCTATCAATCATGCCCATAATTGTATAATAGAAGGATTATCACTCCCTTGGTTATGGTCGTGATTAGAGGTGATGAAGTAACGAAAAGTTTAGGTCTGTAGTCACGACTGTGATTAATGTAAAATCTTGTTTTCCGAGACTATTGCTCCCCGAGTCATAGGTGTAATAAGAGTGGACATGAATGTTCCTCTTTAACTTTTTCACCCGAACCAATATGTGGAACATGTTTTAACGTTAAGCGATATCTTGAAGTGATATATTTCGAGTCCTTCGACTAGCAAAGTATAAATATACCGCAACTTTTAGACAACATCAAGAAGGTGACATCAAAACCAACATCATCAAGAAACAAAACAAACCATCGGAATCTATTAAGTGTTTTATTCGTGTTTTTAGTGTAGTGAAAACATAACATAAGTTTATTTAATATTCTTCACTAAATTTGAGAGGATTGTGAAGAATCCAGTGTATGATATTGTTGTATTAGAATTCTTGAAGTTAATTAAAAGGGGTTTTATTCTTCTCTCTTCTTTTATGTTATGTTTTAATTCTTTTTTCCTGTTTCTCTATATTTTTTTTTTCTATCATATGTGAGTGATAAATTAAGGTTTATGAAGTCATTTTAACATGAATGCACCTTAAATTGTTGTTATTCCTAATAATTATGAATTTCTAATGATTAGAACTTCATACGAGTTGAGATAGTATAGTGCACGACACAATCTTGCAATAGATCTCAATAGAATACGTTAAGAAACAATTCTATTAAGTAGATCTTAGTCATTAAAACAAACTACTCTTGCTAATAGAGAAATTATTAGGAAGTTCGTTGCATGTTTAGGGAATTCAAAGATATTAGTAAACTTTAAATGCAATCTTGACTTATCCATTCTTTGAGAAGAGATTCTAAGGAACGCAAGTGAGATTAGAATTGAGTAATTATGAGAAAAATACTCATGAATAAAGAATTCCTGTAGATGAGTAATTATTGAGATAAATCATTTATAATTCATACGAATATGATGGAGTAAACTTATTGAGTAAATTGTTGTTTTCGTGTTACAATCTTGTTTTTTGTGTTTTCTTGGTATAATAGTAAAATTAGTATAGTTTAGTTGTAGAAATTAATTTAATTACTTTGTTGACCATTCGATTCACTAGTTAATAAAAAGAATAATAAGTACTAATGCTTCAATCTGTTTCTAGTGAAGATGACCTTATACTTATCTGTAGTAACAAACAATAGGTATACTTACCTATTTAACCAAGTAAAGGATAAAATATGGGAGTTAAATTGTAAGACTTAGTCGCTCTAGTCAAAGGCGATCAGATAACTATGCACCATCAAAGTGGATACAGGAAGTTATACTAATGTCGTTATACAGTCTTTTATGCAAATGTTGGGACTACCGACTTCTAAGTACCCTCAACCTTACAAGTTATATGGGTTCCATGATAAGGGTGCTCAGCATGTCATAGAGTAAGTAACTATGCCATTTAGTATTGGAAATGTGTATAGGGATGAAGTCATGTGTGACGTTGTCTCTATAGGAGCTTTACATCTATTACTTGGAAGACCTTGGTTGTTCAATTGATGTTTTACTTATGATGGGTACAAGAACACCTTTTCTTTTGTTAAGGACGAGAAGAAGATTGCGTTGCAACCCATGACACCAACCCAAGTGAATAAGACTCATAGTCAGCTTACCTAAGTTAATAAAAAGAAGGCCTTAATAATGAACTGAAGAGAGTTTCAAGCTGTAGAGAAAGCTGATGAGCCTATGTTTTTGTTGATTAAAAGATTATTGGAAATGCGGAATCTAGAAGATATTCCTAAGGAAATCTGAAGGCTAATTGATGAGTTTCCAGACTTGTTTCCTGAAGGGTTGCCCAAGGGACTGCCGCCAATCTAAGACATAGAACATTACATTGAGTTACAACCGACTATAACCTTACCAAACTGACTTGCCTACGAAATGAACCTTGAGTCGGTTGTCGAGCTAAAAAGACAAGTGGATGAACTAATAGAATGAGGTTATGTGAAGGAGAGCATAAGTCTTTATATTGTGCCAACTCTACTCATCCCAAAGAAGGATAATTCATGGTGCATGTACATTGATGGTTGAGTAATCAATTGTATTACTATCAAGTATAAACATCCAATATTGAGGCTTAATAACATGTTAGATGAGCTTTATGATGCCAAGATATTTTTGAAGATTGATTTGCGGAGTAGTTACCACTAAATTCGCTTGAGACCAGGTGATGAGTGAAAGAAAGCCTTCAAGATAAGGCATGGTCTCTACGAATAAAAACTTTAGTATCATTGCAAGCCCTTTGACCAAGTTGACAAAAAAGGATGATGGATTTGAATGGAATGATTAAGCTGAACAAAGTTTTAGGATGATTAAGGAGAAGCTCACCTTTGCCCATTTCCTATCATTATTAGATTTTGATAAGCCATTGGAATTGGAGTGTGATGTGTCAAGTATTAGAGTTGGTGCCATCTTAATGTAAGAAAGACAATCAGTTGCCTACCACAGTGAGAAGCTTAATGGTGCTGCATTGAATTATTATGTGTACGAGAGAGAGTTATACTCTCTTTTTTCGAGCTCTTACTGTCTAGAAACACTACTTACTACCACGAGAGTTTATAATATACACTAACCATGAGTCATTGAAACATCTTGGAAGTCAAAACAAACTTTCGAAGAGGTAAGCCAAGTGGCTAGAGTTTATTGAAGGGTTTTCATATATGATCCAACACAAGAAAGGAAGTGCCAATGTAGTTGCCGATGCTTTGTCACATCGACAAACGTTATTGACCATCTTCTAGACAAAGTTACTAGGATTTTCACTTATCACCAAGTAATATGCTCGTGACCCCCATTTTTGCCCCATTATAGAGCAGTGTAGAGAAGGAGTTACTATTGAAGCATATTACCTCAAAAATGCTATTTGTTCAATGATCGAAGGCTGTGTATACCAAATTGTTCCATACGTGAACTATTAGTTAGGGAAGGTCATAGTGGTGCATTAGTTGGTTATTTTAGAGAGACTAAAATGACTAATCTATTGAAAGAAAACTTTTATTGGCCTAGTTTGGCCAATGATGTCCATAATGTAATTGGTAGTTATAAAGTATATAAGAGAGCTAAGGGGAAAATAGAGCCCCATGAAGAGTATATGCTCTTACCTATACCAACCTTACCTTTAGCCAACCTTAGTATGGACTTTGTCTTAAGGTTGCCCTAAACATCTAGAGAAAAAAATTCAATCTTTGTAGTAGTGGATCACTTTAACAAAATGATACATTTCATTCCGTACCATTAAACTAATGATACTTTATATATTGTTGATTTGTTTTTGTAGAAAGTTATCTGATTATATAGAGTGTCGAAAACAATTGTTCTAGATCACAATACCAAATTCTTGAGCTATTTTTGGAAGACTCTCAGGAGAAGACTTTAGATTAAACTTATGTTCGACTTCAGTAGCCACCTCGAGACCGATGGATAAACTAAAGTGGTGAACAAGATACTAGGAAGGAACTTAGAAGAATGGGATCTGTGCCTACCAATTATGGAGTTCACCTACAACGTAACTGTTTATAGCACCACTAGGAAGACTCCATTCAAGGTCATATATGACATTAATCTTACTATTCCCTTAGATCTAATTAAAACCCCTGTAGTTGCTAAAGAAAGTCAATCTAAAGTCGACCAAGCCCAAAGATTACAAGAGCTACATCAGTTTGTGATAAGAAAGATTGCTAAGTTCAATTAGAGACAACAAGAGATTGGTAGCCAAGGTTCTCGACCTATTTCTTTCAACAAGGAGACTTGATATGGATTCACCTTAGTCGAGAACAATTTCTATACCCAAGATAGAGCAAACTATTTCCATGAGCGATGGTCCGTTCAAGATTTTGAAGAAGATCAACCGCAATACTTACCAAATCAAATTGCCCGAGAACTATGGTGTTTCTTTTACCTTCAATATGTTCGACCTGATTCCCTACCGACTAAAAGAAGAAAACCCTACTAATGCCCAGGATGAACAAGAGCTCAAGACCACTTTGGATTTGAGGATAAATCTTTCCAACCCCTAGTTAAATGATAGGAATCAATTCTTTAGATTGATCGTGTGCAGTTAAGCTAGAGGACTCCAAGGACTTATGTGGAGAATACTAGTTCAAAGCCCCATCTAGGATAATGATTCCTACTCCGACCTCCATGTTTCACTCTCTTGTCGACTTAAGTACCAAGCTCTCACTTGTGATAAGATGGTTCTCAAAGCTGCTAAGCAGACACGCTGACCTACTGAGTGTATAGGCTGACCTGCAAAGCAGCCATACCAATCGCTGAAATCTTTTTAAGACCCAAACAACATCCAAGCAAACTAACCTTAAGTGACAGTTCGAGCTAAGCACCTGAATCAACTAACATCCAACCTTAGTCATAGGCTAATATTCTTTAGTGACTGATTAACTGAGTCCAATTGTAAACCCCCCCCTTTTTTTTTTCCTTCATTTTGCCTGAGCTATACTATATTTCAGAATGCTAGCCACCATGCGATACGTATCTTCTGGCACAGCATCCCAAAAGGACTCTTTACTTTTTCATATAAAATATTCCTTATCTCCTTTACCTTTTTTGTGTAATTCATGTATTCCAATTTTAGTTTAACCTTTTGTCTTTTCCATGTATGGTTGTAACCCTAGCAAGGTTAGTATATAAACCCCTATTCATTTTGTATGCAATCATCAATCACTTACATTATCAGATTATTACAAGTTTTCCATTTAAGTAACTTTAATGTTCTCATTTATCCCCAAACTCTTATCTATTACCTTTAGCAAAGAGTAGTTGTGAGAGACCCTATAATTCGGATTGATGAGTCACATCTGGCGAGTTGTAGGCCAAGTAGGATCAATCAGTGCGTCATATCTAGTTGGTAGTTGCCCTAACTTTGCTAAAACCATTTTCTTCTCTTTGTTTCTACTCATTGTGGTGCTACTCTGTACATATGACCTCGAAGACGCATCACTACTTCTCTTATAAATCAAATTGAAATGCAAAAATTGAAGTGGAAATCTCCTTATGAGCTGTTATATAAAAAGAGTTCCATGTTATGAAGATCTTAGAGTTTTTGGATACTTATGTTATGTTGGACCTCATGCTCATTCGAGAGAAAAAATTGATAATAAAGTTAGAAGATGTGTTTTCTTGAGATCTCCTATGAGACAAAAGGCATATAAAGTTTATGACTTGGACACACATGAATTAATTGTGAGTAAAGACGTACTCTTCTTTGAGAATGTGTTTCCTTTTCAAATGATTGAAGATTCATCTACTTTCAGTGCCAAACATCATACTTCATTGTTTCCTCATTGCCAACCCGATTTGGTTGAGGATGAATATGAACATTATTCTGCTATCACACCTATAGTAGCTCATGAAGCAATAGGTGATAATGGGTCTGATAGTGAACAAATGGTATTTTCTTCTAATGGTGTTGCTTCAAATGGCAGTTATAATGTCATGCTTAGAAGATCAACATGCACAAGGCACATACCAGCTTAGCTTAATGGTCACATACAAGCCATGAATATCTCTTCTAGTTTTCCTTCTATTGTCCATAAATCCATTCCACACACTAACATAAAATACCCATTGTCTAAACAAGATTCTTTTGTTTCTTTGCCAAAGGAGTACCTTGTTTCTTTAGCTCATGTATTTTCAATCTACGAACCATAAAGCTATCATAAGGCTAAACAAGATCTAAGATGGGTAGAAGCAATGAACAAAGAATTATTCGTTCTTGAAGCTAATCATACTTGGGATCTTGTTCCTTTGCTATACTGTAAGAAAGTAATTGGTTCAAAATGGGTTTATAAAGTAAAATACAAATTTGATGGTTCTATAGAAATATTTAAGGCACATTTAGTTGCAAAAAGTTATAATCAAATAGAAGGTGTTGATTGTACTATTACTTTTTCACCTATGGCAAAATTAACAACTGTAAGGTTACTTCTTGCACTTACATCTTTGAATAATTGGTTTGTTCACCAACTTGATGTTAACATTGCATTTTTATATGGTTTCATTGAAGAAGAGATTTACATGATGCCACTGGAAGGGTATGAAGTTAAAAATCCAAGACATGTATGCAAACTTAGAACATCTATTAATGGCCTAGCTTAACTACTTATAGCAGATTCTCTTACTTCTTACTCTATGAATCTTCTTAAAATTGAAAATGCAAAAAAAAAAAAAAAAAAAAAATTCCACCAAAAACCTTTTCTATAGCGATGAAAAAGAAAATTTTCAATTTTACAATTCACTTTACTATTTGAAACAAGCTTTTGGCCAATGAAATGAAGAATTTACCAAATTTATTTGTTCTTTGGGTTTTATACAATTGAAGGTTGATTACTCGTTATTTGCTAAGTTTGAATAGGAAATGGAACACAACAAGTCTTGGCTGCTATCAAGCTAGTATTTGCAAAATGTCAACAATAAATTTCCTTTGATTTAAAAAAAAAAAAACCCAATAGGCATATGACAAACTTCCAAACCAAGAAAATAACACACTTCACGATCTTTGATAGTTAAAACTTTATCCTATGACTCCTTAATAAAAGCTATAGTAGAAAAATCATTTCCTACCAATAATATGTCATCAACATAAACTAAGGTAGTAGTAAAAATTACAATCCAACTTTATACAAAAGATTAGTAAGCTATATACATGACTATGATAAGGCTAGATATTTCCTTCTCCATACAATAGTTGAGCTAGTTTATGTCTTCTCCTCGCACTCCCCATCTATATATTACTCTACTTCTATTATGATACTTGAAAGGGACAATGGATTAAGGATTATTTTATTCCTTACAATCCTCTTATTCCTTAGTTGGTTTTTTCCATGTTGATTGGGGGTCTAGCAAAGTTAGTAGAAAGTCTTTCGGTTTTTGTATTTTCCTTAGCTCATCTTTAATATCTTGGAAAATGAAGAAGCAACCAACTGTGGCTACTTCTTCGGCTAAAGCCGAATAAAAGGTTCTTGCATTTGCTACAAAAGAAATTCTATGACTTTCCTATCTTCTATAGGATTTGCATGTTCCTATTTCGCTGCCTATCGCTCTTTTTACAAATAACAAATTAGCATGCTTGATTGCCAATGATCCCTATTTCCATGGCAAAACAAAGTATATAGAGCTTGATGTGCACTTTGCGCGAGACTACATTTCTTTAAGATTCTTGTGTCTACATTATGTTCCTTCCTCATGGTAGCTAGTGGATATTGTGACCATGGCTACTCTTGAGTTGCAACTTCCTCATTTTTTTTTTTCAAGTTAAATTTACGAGATCATCTAACTTAAGGTGGTGTGGAGGTAAGGTTACACTATAGATTATTGATTTGTATATGGCTAATCAATTGTAGAATATTTATTTTGACATTTGGATATGTATATAGTAGTTATCTCTACATGTATAGTCTTCCACCTTATATAAATACTCAACAAAATAACTAACTCACAAAATTCTTGCATATTCATTCTCTTTTGCATTATCTGTAAGTTTGATCTATAAAGCTCTATTGAAATTTCTTCGCAATTTCAAATATTCTCAATATATACATGTGGAATATATTAAATGTGTTCAACTTATAAGACACTACATTTTCATAGTTATGAAGATTTAAAAAAGAATTTGACTTTAATAATATAGATAAAGCAAATGATAAATAAGTTTACATTTATCAAGATTTGTTAAATATTTAATTTTGTAATAGAGTTATGTATGTCCTATAATTGGATTTGAATCTCTTAAAATTATTTTCATTAAAGTTACATTAATTTATCCCTATTGATACTATCACCTGGCAGTAAATAAAAAAAGAATATAATATAATATAATGGTGATACAAAATATTTTAAAAATTTAGAGTTAAATTTCCAATTCTCTCTGCTCCGGTCGATTTTTTTTCCTGTCCTTGACTAGACAGACTCTAGTTAGTCGTTACTGTTTCTTTCTCGTGCGCGGAGTTTTTCAATCAAGTCCATTTGAAATTTAACGTAACTGTTGTGATGGCCGAGGAAGGTGGAAAAAGGAAAAAGGAGACAAAAAAAAAAAAAAGAAAGAAAGAAAAGAAAACCACCAGTAGTTACCGTTTCGACCGACAAGTGGTGGTAACCCTAATTCCGTGAAAGTACATGAGAAACCACAAGTTGACATTTGAAAAGAAAATTAGGAAATAGATGTGGATCTAACGTACGATTTTATGGTTGGAAATTTGATGTGCTGAGATCGAAGCTCAGTCACTGCTCACTCAAAATGACACGATTTACACGCCAACAAGTCCATCGCATAATAAAATATGGAATGGAAGACGACACCCGTACAGGGTTGGAATTTCTATGCTACGTGTACTACGACTCGATCAGCACCAAATTCAAACTTTAATTGGATTAAAATTCAAATTGTTGATACAGTATTTTGTGATTGAAGCTTTAGGCTCCCATCGATCTGTTTAGGCTCACAATCTAAGCTGCTTTTATTTGGATTCGACCTCTCCATACATTTAGCCTGACCTCAACTTAGCTTTTTTACATGGTCTGTTTAGTTGGTGTATCTTACAACTGTTACAAGACAATGGATAAAATCAGATAATTAGGTCAACAATCACTTTCTATAATTTAGGACCACATTAGCTTATATGGCTTTACTATCTGTAACTTATGGATAGGCTCTCAATTTACTAATAATCCTTCAATTACCGATGATATTCATTTATAAATATTAAGTCACCTTTTAACTGTAAAATACTTGATACTTTATATATTCATATTATTTTTATAAACTTTCATTTCTTAACTCTTTTCACATCCCTAACTGATTTAAGTATTGAAATAGTAACGCTAAATAACTTCCAACGCCTACTACTATTCTTTGTCTTGCAGTCTTACACAAAAGCACAAAACCAATCTCTATTAGCCAGATCTTGTAGATGATACAAATGAATAAATGATTTATATTTATTTTATATACGCTTAAACTTTTTATGATTTTGTCAAAATCATTATAACTTATGATTTGGATAGTCATTTTTTAATAAGATAAATTGGACTTATTTTTTTTCCCTTGAATTTATAGTATGTTTAGTTGGCTAAAAGAAACTTTTTATTTTTAAAACTAAATGTTTTTTTCAAATCCTAAATCTTTAAAGAATGTACTTTAAATTTTCATTTATTATTTTACCTTTAAATAAAATAATTAAGAAAATACTTAAAACACCTTTTATTATCTAGTCTATTAAGCTAATATCCTTCATTTAGTCTTTATGAATTTTTACTAATAATTTTCATCAATTCTCTTTAAGTTATTTTCCCCATTACTAACAATTATTAGATATTGACTTTAGTGATAGTGTTTATCATTAAGGTGTTCTTCTGGTGGTCCGTTAGCCATATGCGACAGTAGACTTACAAGAAAAACTTATATGGCGTTGCTAATAAGTGTTCTTTAATACTAAAGTTAGTAAGGAGCGTTTTAGAGGAAAGGAAAGAAAAATATTTAAGTGTTTCAAGCATTCAAGGATGCTCGAGAATCGAATCCTTAGACCTATGGTTTCATGTCCTATTTATATGGCATGAAACTTACCTACCAAAAACACGTATCAGACGAAGATTGGCTCATACATGGCTAAGGCATGGAGACATACTCGATACGAGAAAGGACAACTCCTTTCTACCTGTTGGTGAATCTCGAGAAGGAAGCTTCTCACATTAGCATATGCAATTGCCATAGCTTAGACGACCAAACTTATTAGTTGTATAATAGTCTGTCACAAAGCATTTAATGAGAAGAGAGAAAGAAGATAAGCAGGATGGCCTTCAGCATCATGTTCTCTAGCCTAAGCGCTAAGTACTTGAAACGTACTTGGGGGATCGGGGGCAATATGGATTGGTGAGGACGTGTACTTGGCCACCCCAAAGACCTCGGATACTCGAAGAACGAGACTGAAGAGTTGGACACCTAAGGACCTCATTAGATGCTTTTGAGCCCTTTGGTTGGTCGGTGCTTGGGGTAAAAGGAGTACTCGAGGTTAACCGCAGCATGTTGTGTTAGTGTTGGGTACATCAATAATCTAATTGCACTCAAGTTTTGATCGACCCGTTCTTTAGAGGCAAAGCTAGTTGGTTTGTTGGAAGGGGGTTGAGCCGGAGAGTTTGGGCCAAAATGGCCTATCAATTGGCTCTTTATAATATATTTAGTTAACTTTATAAGAATAGATCTTATTATTACATTAGATTGATATAATAACTATTTCACAAAATTGCTATTATTTAAAAATTTAGAGTTATAATTCCTTTATAAGATGTAGAAAATAACTGCTCTTTAATTTTTTTTTACTATAAATTCATATCTATTTATGAGATCTAAAAAAAAATCATAAGAAATACATATTACTTTTTTATTTCATTCATAAAAAATTACAACTTTATTTCTAATTTATTTCATTCCTGCAAATTAAATTTGCCATAAATTGTTTATCTAAACTATTCCATCTAATCACAGTAACCCATTAACATATTAACCGGCCAATTTTTGTCTTGGAGAGATACCAACCCTCTTCTCCCAATTTTTTCCTCAGTCTACCTTTCCGACCTTCATAAAAGAGAAAACAGTCTATCGTATTTTTACTCCTTTTCAAGCCGTATATTTTCTTTTCTTGAAGCCCTTTTAGTACTATCTATGCATAATTTTTTTTTTCCTTAAATCGTCTATTGTATACATACTCTGATTCAATAACTATGTTATATCTTAAATTTAATTCTACTATAATTAGTTTTTGTACATGTTGTGTACACTGCTTTTAGAGGAACCAGAAGAGAGTAGCTTTTAATGATCAACTTTGCTTTAATTACTTTAATCAAAATGTTTGTACATGGTAAGAAGTACTGCCTTTAGAATTTTTTTATACCAATTTAATTACAATGAAAGAAAAGAAGTTTACAGGTATCTCTCCAGCACATCGCTATATATAAATCCATAGAAATTTAAGAAAAAAAAAAAATTACACCTGCTGATCTCACAGGATTGGACAAATCGACGGCGGCGTTTTAGCTCCTGCTAGATAAAGCCGAGACGCTTGCTCGTAGCTCCAAAGGCGGAATTTCTTACGTTTTCCCTTTCTTAAATATAATCTCCTCACAAGTTAATAAATTTGTGGGATTTCATGTATGCTCTTTTTTCATTAGGTCCTGATCCAGATACACTACCTACATCAGTTTTTTTGTTTTATTAGCATCTTATCAGTGTTTATTCAAATCTTTATATTTAATAAAAATAAATAAATATTTTTTAAAAATATTAATTAAAATAATTATTTTTAATATATATAATATATATTTTTAAAAACTTTTCTCTTAAAAGTATGTAATTTTCTTAATTTTAACACTCTAATCGCTACCTTCATCGTAATTATAAAATAAAAATAAATAAAATATAAATAAAATAATTTTTTGAATATTAAGTTTTAAATAAATATATATTAAATACAAACGAAAAAAAAAAGATAATATAAACAAACCTCGTGTGATATTGTTATGTTGTTATGGGCAATAAGATATAGGACAATGAGACCGAAAGAGCCCACTTATCTATTTACTTTTTTTCATTATCATCTTTACCTAGATTTTTTTAATTAATTTTCATTTTCGTTTTTTTTGCAAAATTCATTTGCTGTTAAATATCGATCTTATATCTTGAAAATTTATCCATTTATACAGTCTTGCTTCTTGATCGGAAAGAGAAGAATCAAACTTCTTGTAGTTTTGTTTCTTTACCAAAGGTAAAGAAAAGAATCGAATTTGAGGCATTGGGTTAATCAATGTTTATGCCTAAAACAGCCGCTACATTGTATTTCAATTATCTGATAAATAAAATTCATATTCTCTAACCAAGATCAAATTCTCATTATTAGATGCTAGATTTATGAAGGATATTATTAGATGCATGATTTATTAAGGAATTATGAGTGGACGGAAAATAAAAAGAAATAATTTAGATTGACAGTTTAATTAAAAAAAAGTAATAAACTTTCTCATAAGAAAGAATTAGATCGAAAAGAATTACATTTTTCTATTTTAAATATGTAGTCTTCTTATAAACTTATCATTTAAATTGAATACTACAATACGTAGAATTGCTGTAAACTCATAGGTAAAAGCGCTTACAATTCCTGATAAGTGCAACTAATTAAAAATCAAAACGCACCACATCACTTTTCCATAAATGAAACTATATCTAATATATTCCTTTTTTGGACAATGCAGCAATTACAAATTAATGAGAATATCAATGCATATTCTTTTATTTATTATTGCTCAAAATTAGAAGTTGATACTTGCTTTACTCCATATGTGCATATTTCTGGATGATACGTTGTCCAAGTAACATATAATAATTTATTTATTTCATCTCTAGAATGAGGACGAATGATATAAGATTTAATTAATAAGTCAGCTAAATTTTAATAAATTTTTTCATAAGTAAAATAGAAAATGAAAATATTTCGGCAAGGCATTACCAATGATTTGTTGGAGATTCAATTTTTCTTTCCCCCTTGTTTCCTTTCATAAACAATTTACATTTCCTAAATTGTATAAACACTGACTCGTCTTTTTCTAAAATTCCGAATCCATGTTCCGGTCCAGCACCATAAAATCCCAGGCTCGAGAACGGTTTCGAAAAGTGCTTCCTCTCCTTCTTCCTTAGGTTCAAATCGCCGACAAGGACTCCGGCCGCCATAGAACCTCCGATGGCTCACAATTATCTTCCAGATAATCGAACAAACCACCTACAGTCACAAATTCTCCTTCGTTGTCATGGTTACTATGCACTTCCGAGTCGATTCCGAACTCGAACGAGTCGTAATTCGGCAACTCGTTCTCAAACGGCATCGCCCCTCCGCCAAACCCAAAGGCTTCGCCGGAAGATGTCACCGTAAGCTCAGCCGCAGACTCGACATTCAGTTCCTCCACCGAGGAGTCATTAAAATTTGGCGGGAGACCAAGTTCATCGTCGGATGCTTCTAAAAGGTAACCGAGTTCATTTTGAGCCGGTTCGTCCGAGCCAGAAGTCAGATCTAGGACCGTAGGCTCCTGGCTCGGAACGAACGTTAGATTCTGTGTCTGTATTTCGTCCTCAAAGCTTTTTATAACCGAGTCGAGACCCTGGATGGCTGGGTCCCGCTCGTTTACACTGTCGGAGTCATCAAGGATGTTAAACAGATCGTCTTGGATCCGCTTCGCTTCCGGCGAACTCAGATCGGATTCGTCAGATTCTACACGGATCCTCTTCGACTCAGGCGAACTCGGCTCCGAGTCGAATGAGTCAATTCGGTCGAACTCGGTCACCGAGTCATCTTCCCGAGTCCTCTTAATGACTCTGTTCACATCCTCTAACCTCTCCTCTTTCTCCATTCTAAAGAGACCAAGTCTTTCGTTTGGAGGGGAACAGAGAGAGTAATGTGACGTAACAAGAATTAGTTAAAATAATATTTTTTTATTCAGAACAAGAGAGAGAGAGAGAGAGTGTGTGTGTGTGTGTGTGGTGGTTAGTGTGAGTGGGATAAGATTTTTAGAGAGATAAACGAAATGGAGTTTAGGATTGTAGAGAGAGAAAAGGCGAAGCGCGGATGGAGGACGAAAATGGGATGGGGAGGGTTTTTATAGAACAGATAACTGAAAAGACGAGACTGCCCTTACTGGTTTTTCTACCAAAATAGAAAAAATAAAAGAAAATCGGAAATGAAAAAAAGATATTATGGGGATGTGGACACGCGCGTGTGGAGCGGTGGGGATGGCATAAAAAAAGCCGACATCGATCACGTACAAGTACTGTCTAGTGTCTATTATAAGTTTACATTTTTATTTTTCTATTATTTTCAAGTTTAAAATTCTTTCAGATTAAACTGGATTGAATCTGAAGTTTGAAATCCGTTAGTGGGCCCCAGTGTTTTCTATGGACATCAAGGATCGGCTTAGCTTGGTTCGGGTTGTGGTCATCGGTAGAGCGAAATCAACGGTGATAATTTAATTTTAGTATAATGTTTTTTTCTCTTTCCTTTTCGTTACTTTTCGTATCTTGTTTTTATTGCCTTGCAGTGTGTTTTGTTGATTCTATTTTATTTTTTAATTTTTATTTTTGATGTGGTTGTGTACTTTTGACGTGGTCTTGGATTAGAATTTTTAGATCTAAAATTTTCTAACGTGAAACATTCTTCTTTTTCGGCTAAAACTAAATCCAGAAACCAGACGTTTGTTTTTGACCGTTAGGGAGCACATAAGCATGCTTTTCTAAAAAACTTGTCCCTTTTTTTAGTCGCACAATGGTTGGTGTTTATCGTGTCAATTTGGACACAAGAACACTTTTATTTATTTATTTATTTTTTCCACACAACAACTTTAGTTGACCAATTATCGCTGTTGCGAAACAAATATAGGGTTTACACGACGGGGGATGAGAATGCAACGTTCTACACGGTGATATATCACGATAAAATGTAATAAGAGTTGCATCACTTTTTTTTCCCCATTAATTATAATATTACAATTTACAACCTTAAGAAAAAGAAAATTTGATCTAATCCATTTTATTAAAAAACTAATATTTATACCATTAAATTACGACTAATTTAATTTACTGGACGATACTATACTTACTTATATATGTTTTTTTTTCTCTATAAAATCCATAATATATGTGTTAATAGGTCTTTTCGACCCAAATGCTAAAAGCCTAAGCTCAAATGTTTTGACATGCTCAAGAATCTCTAAGCACCCAATTGGGCTAAGGGTTCGATCCGATAAGCTAACCTCCTCTACCTTTGAAGAACGAGCTAGCCAAAGCTCAAGTGTAGTTAAATGACCAATGTGCTTGGCACCAGTGCAACATGCTCAGTTATTTTTAAGCACTTCCTCGACCTTGATCAATTGAAGAGCTTGAAAGCTTCCAATAAGGTTCTTAAGTGTTTAATTTCTCGACCCTAGTTTTTGAGGGCCTAATCTTCGAGGTGGCCGAGTTTGCATCTTCACTAATCCACATTGACTTCGATCCCCTGAGCACATTTTAGTTGCTCAATGCTCGAACTAAAGAGCACGATGTCGAGGGTTGCCCTGCTCATCCTCATTCTCTCTCCTTATTAAATGATATGTGATAGACTATAATATGCTTAACAACCGTCCGAGCTATGGTGGCTACCCATGTTGATGTGATAAGCTTTCTCATACTAAGTACGCTTATGCCCTAACCATGTACGAGCCCATCCTTGTCTTATGTATATTCTTAGTAGGTAAGCTTTATGCCATATAAATAGGGTATAAAGCTAAAAGTACAAGAATCTAACTCTTAAGTACTTTTCATACACTTGAAACACTTAAACGCATTCCTCTCCTTTCCTTTAAAACTCTCTATACTAAGACCCACATTAGTAACATCTTAAGGGGTTTTCTTGTAGGTTCTCCATTGCACACGTTTGTCCAACTACCAGAAGACCACCTTAGTGATAAATATTATCGCTAATATATAAATTATATAATCATAAGATTATTTTATGATCACTTATTCATATCATTTAAGTCAGAATTCTACATCTATATTTTTGTCTTCAAATTAATTAAATACTAACCATCCATTCACTTCATTGAATATAATAAGGGATTCCTTGATTCAATAACAAAATCTCAATTCCTTGTAGTATGAATTATTATTCCCTAAAATGATCTCATCCCAATTTGAAACAAACCACCACCATTCCTTATATGGTTGCCATCAACACCAATAGCCATTACCACTAAGCACCACAAACCACAAACTACTAACCATTATCGCTGTTCAAAATTCTTATCGCTGACAACACTTACCTTACTTCTTCTAATTGGTGGACATCTAGGGTGTGTTCGTGAGCTAGGATTTAGTCCAAGATTGCCTTTAAAAATCCCTAGTTTCCTTAAAGTACTCATCTCTTCAAGGCCTTCTCTCTTAATTGCTTCAATAGCTGGTGGATCCTTGTTTCACTTCAGAAAATAGAAGATTGAATTAGATGAGTCAAGATAGCATGGTTTATGAAAAGGAAACTATGAATAATGAAGCTTTTAGAAGATAACACCACTCAAAGGAAAAGTGGAGGACGAATTCCCGTTGTTCAGATCTTGTAGATTATGTGTTTCACATCTATAGCTTCTAGAGAGGAGAAAGGAAAAAGACAAAGGACAAATTAGCCATTAAACTTCTGTTACCAATTTATTCTTAAATTACTTTTTAATTCAGTTAAGTAAAATAATATATATTACATTATTATTCGATTCTCCAGGAATCCCAATTCTATTCCATCATTCATCTATTCAATAAAGTGAATGGGGTATAAAAATTTTGATGTAAAGATTAGCTGCTTGTTAATGTAAGAAGTTTTATAAAAAAAATTAATGCTAGTCATCTAATATGGAGTCTTTTTACTGGAATAAAACCTTATCTACCATCCTAGTAATTGATACCTCATCAAGAGTTTTACCTTGAGTATTGATTGCATCTTCCCTAAAGTATGTCGTAGAAGGCTATCTATCACTATAAATCGTATGATCTACCTATTTTTAATGATGGATTGCAACTCTCTATTGTTTGAGCCATTCTTTTTGTCACTACAATGCAAGAAGTGAATGACAACCATCTTGGGGATTGCACCAAATAATGACCATGATGTTTCAATCAATTATATTCTTTTTATTTTTTGTGTTTTCTTTTATTTTTTATGCATTATATGATTGAACTTATTTACTATATTACTTTATTTAATTAATGTGGACTAAATAAAAGTTGACACTTGTCCCCTAATTAGCATCAACACTAATTAACAAAACACATGTACTTATCAAAAGAATAAACATAGGTTATGAGTTTATAAAAACTCTAAAATAAAGGTTGGATTATTTTTGTAATTTCCCAAAAATAAATAAATAAATAAATAAGCTACTTGAAAAAGTATGGATTGCATTACACGGCATGATATGCAACACTATAGTATTAAGATGTAAGCTAAGTGGCCTATGTTGACTTAATATAGAATTATAGAATTATTCAAAGAGGGTAAGGAGTGTCATTAAAGAATGACTCCTTGCAATCTTTTAGGATGCCTCTATAACAGGAGAGTGACAACAATTAATCAAGTTTCATAACAAATGGGTAATGGGAACGAGTTGAATTATACATCGACTAGGGAATTAAATCCAATCATAAGGTCACAAATTATGAGAAAACTTTCATACTTTGTAGTTCTGTCATGATAATGTAAATGACCTTGAAAATGATATCACTAAAATTGTGACACACTATATTTTGCTGAAAAAAGGCCTAATCCAATCACATAATTTGTAACTAAACTATTAGTTCTTTTAGAATTGTGAGGACATACTTGTCCCTTAGAAGGCTGGAATTAGTGGCTCAATGAAGGATATTAAAATACGGTGTACTTTCATTCTTCAATAAAACAAAGAGGAGTTCAATTGAAAATTTGCTAAAAGAAAAATCCCATGTGGTCATTAGATGATTGATGATGAAAGCATAGAGAAATCTATACCAATTGTTTTCCTTTCTCCATACTTATTATCAATTAAAACTATATCTATAAGTGATGAGAGAGCGAACCGTCCATCAAGTTTAACGGGTGACCTTATACACCAATTTAAGTCCTAACAGGTGGACTTTGTTAACATACAATGCACAATTAAATTTTCATGTCAAGCCTGGGCAGGGAGAAGACCACTGATAACTTGCTCAGGCCGACCAAATATATAGATAAAAAGATCCAACACCAAACTCGAAAATGCATCTCAATAATATTATATTTTCAAGGGGATTTTTTGGGGCTAAACTAAAAAGAATAATTAAAGAAATATCGATTGATTTATGTAGAAGAAATTTATACAATTCTTCATTTATTATATTTATCCTGGATAATTTAAAATATATAGATAAACTGATTAAACTTAAATAATAACTCAATAAAACTATTCAATTTTCGACGAATTTTTACGTGAAGGTGGCAGGTAAGTTTTTTAAGCCTTAATAGCAGCAATGAAAATTGATCATCACGTCGAGAACAACTCTTGTTCCTTCCTGTGCAAAGTTGGAAATATTCCTTACGGAAGTAATTGATCTGTGTCCATTAAAGTTCAAATATTGGTACACCTTGTTACAAAGGTTGTAAAAACTCGTGCCTTTACCTAGAGTCAAAACTTATAAAACTGATAGGAATAAAAATTTACAATTAAAGGATTTTGCATCCGTCTTAATTTAAAAAAACAAATCTTATAAAATAGTAAAATTGCAAAACTTATGATGTTGACCATCATGATAATAGCAAAAATATGGTTGAAACCTTAGGGGCGAGTAGGCTCTTAATTAGATAATAGAACGATATGTGATGTTATTACTACTCCAATAAAGATGGCTAGCCCCAATCCATAGCAATAGTATTAATAGTATTGTATCTTGTCTATTAGGATCTATTTATTACACATGTGCTAGGAATGCGGTTAGCATTTTAGTTACTTCGCTCAGTAGTTAGTTATGCTATTTTTAGTTAGTTATTTTCGCACAGCCTTGTATATAAGAGTTATAGCAATATGATGCAGATATACTTTTTTCTCTTGAACACGAGGACCTTATACACTTGAGTTCTTCTTCTTGTTGTTAAAACTTGTATCATAAGAAAGGATAACTCAAGATGGTATCAGAGTAGGCATAGAACAATTGAAATATTTTCTTCAGTTGGTCGTGACTTTCCGACTTTTAGCACAGAAGTTGACGTTGTGTCTTCGCATTTTGACTTTCTTCACTGGAGTTGTTCTTACGTTATAGGTTTTTTTTTTTCGAAGTCTTTCTTCCATTGCTTGTCAGTCATGAATTCTAATGCAGAATTATTTAGGATTAATATTGATGCATATTATATCTCTGGATCTAATAGTCTTAGTATGATGGTAGGAACAACTATTTTCAATGGAAATAATTTCCTAGCATGGAGTAAAGCAGTGAAATTAATGCTAGGAGCAAAATTAAAATTAGAATTTCTGGATGAATCTGTTATCAAGTTAGAAAATGATTCGGCTGATCTTGCGAAGTGGTTAAGGAATGATTATATGGTTAGATGTTTGATTATAAACTCTATGAATTCAGATATAGCTCAAAGTTTTATGTATACTCAATCGGCTAGAGAGCTTTGGATAGAAATTTCAAAACAATATAGAGTGGCAAATGGACCTTTGGTGTTTCAGTTACAGCATGAAATTAGTAACATGAAACAGATGAATCTAAGTGTAAGTGTGTATTTTAATAAGCTCAAGAAATGTTGGGATGAGCTTCAACAATTGCATACGTATCCCTCTTATACATGTGGAAGAATTGAATGTTGTACTTATGCTTTGCAAAATCGAATTCTGGCTTTTGAATTTGAAATGCAGCCAATGCAATTCCTCATGGGATCGAATGAGCTCTATGATACTGTCCATAATCAGATCCTTTCGATGGAACTTGTACCCACTGTTAATCGAGCCTTTTATTTAGTTCAACAAGTGGAAAAACAAAAACAAGTTTCTTCCCTGATCTATGCAGAACTAGATAGTTCAACACTCTTCAGTAGTAGAACATCGGATAAGGTAAATCAAGGATATGATAGGAAAAGAGGCAAGCAGAAACTGGTCTGTAAGCACTATAAAGGTGATAGTCATATAGTAGAAAATTGCTTTCAGTTAGTCGATTATCTTAGTTGGTATAAAGGGAAGAAGATTGTTATAACTAAGGTCAACTCTATTACTAAGAGTCATATTTCAGACACTCCTTTTGATTCGATTCATAATGTGCAAGACACAAGTTAGGCAAATGATTTTTCATGTTCAATTGATAAGTCTCTCATAGAATCTGTTTGTCAGGAGTTAATGAAGCAAATAGCTATCAAGGATCAATCATCTGTAGCGAATTTAATTCATTGTGCAAGTATGTGTTCTTATTCTTATTGTTTTACAAGTTTTATACATAACAATACAGATATT
The DNA here is from genome assembly GCA_024138015.1 of Lumnitzera littorea. NCBI lineage: Eukaryota > Viridiplantae > Streptophyta > Magnoliopsida > Myrtales > Combretaceae > Lumnitzera > Lumnitzera littorea. Next base: position 113,628,256 of record JAMXBB010000002.1, on the reverse strand, counting down.
TGGATAGTTAACACCGGTGCTATAGACCATATGTCCTTCAATTTGACTTCTTTTAAAAGTGTTCATGAATTAAATACTCTTGTTAAGGTTAGTTTGCTTGATGGATGACACTTAGTTGTTGCAATGGCTGGAGATTTGTTCTAAGTCCTTCTATCACACTCACCAATGTTTTGTTTGTTCCTTGTCTTAAACACAATTTACTTTCCATTCATTGACTCATGAAAGATCAACCATTTTTTGTTGTCTTTTATCATAAATCATGCTCTTTTTAGGACCAGAAGACCAAAGGCATTATTGCTGTTGCACACATATTAAGGGATTTGTATGTTCTAAAGTCAAGTACTAGTGAAACTAATAATAGCATTAGTGCTAGTAGCTCAGTTGTTTTGGCCAATTTTGCTAGTCAAACTATTGAAGTAGATTTGCAATTGTTGCATAGAAGAATGGGACATGTTTCACTTGTTCAATTAAAACATTTGTTGTCTAATAAGGTGATGAATGTAAAGGACTTTGTTTGTGAAATGTGTCAGTAGTCTAAATTTCATAGACTTGCTTTTCCTAAGAGTATTAGTGAATCTCTTAAACCTTTTCATTTGTTGCATGTTGATGTTTGGGGACTCTATGCGGTGTAGTATATTTTAAGGGCACAGTACTTCCTTACTATGTTAGATGACTATATTCGTGCAACTTGGACCTTTATGATGAAACATAAGGCACAAACTTGTTGAATGCTTTCTAACTTCTTGTTATATGTCAAGAATCAGTTTTTTGTTGTTCCTAAAATTATTCAAACTGATAATGGGACTGAGTTTACGGCTAATGAGTGTATGAGCATGCTCAAGAAGTTAGGGATTGAGCATCAGTGGACAATGATATATACTCCTCAACAAAATGGGCTTATGGAAAGGAAACATTACCATCTTTTGAATGTCACAAGAGCTTTATGGATCTAATCTAATTTGCCTAAAATCTTTTAGAGTGAGTGCATATTAGTTACAACTCATATAATCAATCGAATGCCTATGGAAAAGTTAAATTGGAAATATCCTTATGAGTGCTTGTTTCAATAGAAACCAGATTATAGCGGATTAAAGGTTATAGGATGCTTATCTTTCTTTGCTATTCATCCTAAACCTTTAGACAAGTTTAATGCAAGGGGTTCTAAAGGTGTTTTTCTAGGCTATGCTTGTGGACAAAAGGGATATAAAGCGTATGCTTTAGCTCAGCATAAGATAGTTGTTTTAAGGGATGTAGTGTTTTTTGAAGACACTTTTCCTTATCACATTGATACCCTGTCAGATGTTGTAGCAGGTATAGGTCCTATACTTCCGCATATTAGTCTTGAGACTCCAGCATTGTCACTTGATTCTATTGTACTAGTATCTAATGCTATTTCTTTATCAGATCAGCATCCCAAGCGATCTACTATAATTCGCAAGTGTCCACACTTGTTACTTAACTTTGTACATACAGTTCATACTAATACTAAAGTGCATGATCTCACTGTTCCTTCGCAATGTCTTTTATTTTTTTCTCTTCCTTCTTCTCATTCATCTTGTTCATATATACTGTTTGACATTACAAATTTTAATTCACTCCCTTATGATTTCACTACTTCTATAGCAAATGTGTTATCTGTAAAAGAACTGCATTGTTATAAACAGGCAATTCAACATCAGGAGTGGAAGGATGCCATGAACAGAGAACTTGATGCTCTTGACTGTAATTACACTTGGGAGTTAACTACTGTGCCTCAAGGGAAGAAAGCCATTGGTTGTAAGTGGGTATATAAGACCAAATTTAGATTAGATGGGATGATAGAGCGATATAAGCCTCAGTTGGTAGCTAAGGGTTTTACACAGCAAACGGGTGAGGATTATCATAACACCTTCTCTCCTATTGCTAAGTTAGGAAGTGTATGCATCTTCATAGCTATTGCAATAGCACATAATTGGCCAATGCATTAGATTGATGTGAATAATACCTTCTTACATGATCATTTAGATGAAAAGATATATATGGTTCCACTAGAGGGATATGACAAAGCTTTACCAGGTCAAGTTTGTAAACTAACTAGGTCACTTTATGGGCTTAAACAGGCTTCACGATAATGAAACTTAGAAATTTCCTGTTTTCTCAAAGGTCATAATAGTCTCTACGTGACTATTCGCTGTTTACGCAACACACTACTCATGGGTTTGTTGCTATTTTACTTTATGTGGATGATATGATTATCACTGGATCGGATTCTTCTTTCATTGCTGATATCAAAGCTCAACTTGATGCTACATTCACCATTAAGGATCTCGAACTTGTATGTCTTTTTCTTGGGCTGGAGCTTTGTTTCATAGATACTAGTGTTCTCATCGATCAACGTAAATTTCTTCTTAATCTACTTACTGATGCTGGTCTTTCAAGGTATAAAATGGTTAGAGTTCCTTTGCAGTCTAATCTTAAAATTGATAATGCGGGCAACCTATTACCTGATCCTACTCTTTATCGGTGTATTCTTGGATGCTTTTTATATCTTACCATGACTAGGCTTGACATCACTTTTGCTATTCAGCACCTCAGTCAGTTCATTTCTTCTCCTCGAGTGCTACATTACAACGCTTTTATTCATTTATTGTGATATCTTAAAGGGATTATTGGTCTTAGACTGTATTATCTGTCCAACAATGATCTATCTTTATGGGATTATGCTGACTTTGATTGGGTTTCTAGTACTCTTGATCGAAAATCTTTAAGTGGATATTATGTTATGCTTGGATTAGCTCTTGTTTCGTGGAAGATAAAGAAGCAGCCTACTGTTTCCACATCCACAACTGAAGCTGAATATAGGAGTATTGTGTATGCTGTCAAAGAAGTAAAGTGGGTGTCTTTCATCATCAGGGCTTTAGGCCTACCTCTTTCTTTTCCAATACCATTGTTCTGTGACAATAAATCTACAACTACTATTACTTCTAATCCCTATATGTATGGTAGGACTAAGCATATTGATATTGATGCTCATTTCTTGCATGATCTGGTTGCTTTTGACTTTCTCAGACTTGTTCATATTCCTACATAGTAACAACTTGCTAATGTTATGACTAAGGCCCTTAGAGAAAAACGACATCTTGATTTCATTACCAAGTTGGGACTCTTGACGTATCCAACTTGAGGGGGGTATTAGCAGTACTATATATTGTGTATTAGGATTTATTTATTACACATGTGCTAAGAATGCAGTTAGCATTTTAGTTAGTTCGCTTAATACTTAGTTGTGCTGTTTCTAGTTAGTTATTTTTATACAGCCTTGTATATAAGAGTTACAACAATATGATACAGGTATACTTTTTTCTCTTGAACACGAGGACCTTATACACCTGAATTCTTCTTGTTGTTGTTATAACTTGTATCATAAGAAAGAATAACTCAAGAAATAGGTTCTCGTTTTGGATCTTGAGCTCCTAGTCGAAGGACTTGAAAAGATGGAAAACTAGAGCAACATGCGTTGCACACTTTGATTAAAACATGCATGTCATGATGATAGATTAGCATTTCGGTTCAACCAATAAAAGAAAAGAGGGACAGCCACCATTACAAGCTTTTTTGCACTTTCTTTAATGTCGAGCCATCGAATATGCAGTACTAGATCCCAAAGGATTATTACATGAAAAATCAAATATTAATTTATGTGAGAATTATGTACTAAAATATACGAAGTGCATAGGTATGTATGGGTATTCTTGTACTGGGAACAGGAAAAGAAGTGTGAAAGGAAGTTCCACTAGCATGTATAATTAATGCACATGACAAGGCAAAACATTGAACCCTAATGGAGATGCATCATTTGCATTAACATCTTTTTCTCTTATCTAATATGTTTATGATATTATATTGTTAATGTTCAGATTATATTCTTCCATCCCATTTAGGATTTATTTAGGTGAAATGCGATCTGAAAATGAGATTAAAAAGATTCCATAAAAAAGATTGATTACATACTTTAAGAAAAAAATAAGCTTATAATTTTTTTTTAAAAAGATATCTTGAGGCACATTAATATTTTCCTATTATGAAAGCAAAACTAATAAAAAATAGCTTTAGATATGCCAATTATTTCATATGTTTTGTTTGTTTATTTGTATCCAATTCATATCTGCGATATATATATATATATGATACTCTTTTTAAAAATTAAACACCCGATTGGAAACCTTTACCAAAAGAATAATAAAACGATGATCTATTAAGACCGATAGTTTTTACAAAGAACGTCTCTTTCATGTATTGAGGGTGATGAAATAGAATTTCCCAATAAAGTGTGCGAGCTCATAGAATGTTATTAACACTATGGCGTGGACACGGAAGGGGAAGAAATTCTTGGGTTCGATTACTTTGCCCGGTGAAAATCTGGAAGGGTTTGGAGAACTCGAAGGAAGTAAAATCCACGTATCCACTAATTATGGCAATTCATCATTGTATCTTATTTTTACTTTTTTATACTTTTTTTCTTCATTATATGTCAAAATGTCTTGAAAAGAATTAATTACCTTATCCCCATCTTTCTTTCCTCTTAAACTCCATTTTTTTCCGTCCCTTTTGTCCATCAACATCTAAATAGGCCATAACATCGAAGCTAGAGGTTCTCCACTAAATTCGAAACGGTTTTGATTTAATTCCCTAATCAATAGAATCACTTTTAGTGGTATAGAATTCTGAAGTGAACCAATTCAAATGCGATTTGACTCTATTCGATATTTTACTATTCACAATGCACATCCATTACTGTAATTATTGCTTGTACTATTTTTATTAAAAGATTCCAAATAAAAAAAATTAATAAGTGGATTATCCCTACACATATACATATCAACAAGAAAAAAAATTTATGAATAATAAATTCTCTACTAATAATAAGCTTAATTTGTTATTCAAATCTATCATATAAATTGCCTATAGATCATTCATATGACATAATAAACAAGTTGAGAGGAAAAAACAATTATGTACTGACAATACCCGTCCAAAGATTAGATAAGACTCAGAGAAGAGAGAGTGAAGAAATGAAATAGAGTGAAGATATGAGAGTAAACTCATTGAAGGCGAGAGCTGAGGTAAGAATCTAGTCTAATATGAGGATTCACGTATGTGAGAGTAAAATGAAGAATGAGCGAAGACATTGAAAACTAAGAAACTGTGAGTCAATTTCTTAAAGGTAGTAGTTTTTCCATCAAAAGAGCTGTTCCAAAATCAAGATCTATCCCTTATCCCTTTTTCCTATTTATCTAAGGAGTTATTCAGTTTGGATTAAAATAGTTTGATTCAATTTGATCATTGAAACCATTAAATATTATGATCCCACATTTTATAATTCGATTCAATTCTATATTAGCGGTGATAATTAAAGACACTAGCCAACATATCCACATACTATTTCAAAACGACATATGATTCTTGGTAGGGTGATAATGCACCATCATATCCTGCGGCTACATGCTTATTCATATTCGAGAATTCTTCACCATATCGTTATCAATTATCATTCCTCCTCCTTTTTATTCCCACTCTAATCAGAATTTGAACATTGGACAGCTGGTTGAGATAGTCCAGATACTTTGGTTGATCACACAGCATCCTTTTGTTAGTCATTTTGGGGTAATAACGTGTCCTCAGATCTCATTCCACGAATGGGTCCCTATTTTGATTTTTGCCAAATTGGAGTCCCAAGGTTTCCTAATACCATTGTCATCACTATCACCATTTCTTCATCCCAGAGTTAGGTATCTAGTGGCAATTTTTTGAACCTATTTGGCTCACGATCTTAATTACATTTTGGTATTATTTTAATATCGATTTAAAAAAAATATATTTAAATAGTAGGATATTTAAAAAAATAAAAGAACATACAAAACAAAAAACATATTGAATAAACAAGGATATTAACTATTGACTCTCAATTGGCCCTTTGCCAAAATTATAAAATAATAATTGAAAGATAAAAAAAGGAAAATTAGTGAAAAGAGACAAATTGTATATAGCGTTGCTTTTCTCCTCAGGAAAAAGATTTCTAATCCACCAAGCTCCAAATAAGAATTATCAAGGATACTAATTGTATGTGTTTGTCATGACACTATTCAGTATTTACAAACTTCCAAGTTCCATTTCTACATATAGTTTTCTCTCCATCCTCCACCATGCGCCTATGATCCCAATATCAAAGGCCTCCTTAATTAATAAATTAATTGACGTATTATCTAGACAACCAGACACCCATTACAACTGGATTGGATATAGAGAACACAAAAAATACATACAAGTATACTATGTATTATTTCTATAGATCCATCTCATAATGGTCGGTCTGGATTTTCCTTCTAATTTATTATAGCTTTTTTTAGTGCTTAAAACAAATATATGAAAGATGTAAAAGGTTATCACTAACGTGTGTTCTAGAATATTTATTATGGCGGAAAAAAAGAAAATTTTTTACGATTTACAAGATCAACTACGTGCTTTTAGGAAAAAGCAAATGCATAGAAAAAAAAAATGCAAAATTTCTTTATTTTGTCCCCTTAACAATTGCACCAGCTATTGATTAATACTTTCATTTTCATACGTGTAAATATATATATATATATATATGTGTGTGTGTGGTTAATACTTTCTATGTATATGTTTATATTCTCAAAGTTTTTTTCTTTTAATGGATAAATTCTTCCTACTTGTTAGTTTAGTTTTAAAAACAAGTGATTCTATGCTTTCTAACCACCTTTTTATCGTAATTGTAGTCATTTTTACGTTCATTTTCTAATTGTTTTACCATACTTATTGGCTAATGAATGTAACATTTTATTTCAAACATACGAGTATTTATTTCCCATTACCTTTGTCATATTTATTTAGTTTTCTATTTGATTTTGGTGTATCTAGTTTAACTGCTTCATTTTGGTACCATTTGTGTTTTTTTTTAAGTTATTTTTTCGACTAAAAATCCAATGTAGCAATAAATTGTTGGAAATAACAAAAACAGCAATTGACAGGCCGTCCATGGGACGTCTAGCCCACTTACAAAAGAAACACACAAAATCCTCGTAATATATTTTCTCTTTTGATCAAAACAAGGTATACCCTCTTTCGACTCTCTCTCTCTCAAACTTTCTGCCCTTTCATTGTTTTTCAATTAGGGTTTCCAATCTATTGATTCTTTGCAAATTAGAATGCTAATCTCATTTCAAAATTCTATTCTCTATGTTCTTTACTCTCTAATGGTTTGTTTTTCTGTATGTTTGCAAGGTTTGAAGAATAATAATATTCAAGATCTTATATTTGAGTTATTAGAGACTCCTATAGTGCAAAGGCTAATTTTTTTAAGGAAAGGGATGTTTATCTTTCTTTTCCCTTCTGTTTCTATTTATACTGTCACTCATTCAGTTGTAGTACTGTTACAATCCTTAAGATGCTTTGGACGTTTGATGTCCCTTTTATTTGATCTTCTTGTATGTTGTCCCTCCTAATGATCTGTTAACAGTTTGTACTTCTACCTTAATGAGATTAACACATGTCAGCATTATCTTGGCTTGAAATGTACCTCTTCTAACGTCTAATGGAGCTAATGATATATTAACTTTAATAACTCAAAGTTTAAATAAATACTCAAATTAACACTCAAAAGTTTAAGTCATTAATTGCAAATAATTCAAAATTTATATACTAAATTTGACATTAACTCAAAGAAAAATGATGAAGGCTTCCATATAAGAAATTTGCTAAGAGTGCAAACCAAGGCCAAATGAAAATATCTTCATCTTGCCATCTTTTTTTTTTTTTTTTAACGTAAAGTATGTAAATAATTTTTTGAAAAAAAGGGCAAACCACTTGTACGTGCATGTATAAGTGGCATAATTAATTTTGAGAAAATACATTTTCGCTTAGAGTCATATATTAGGAGATGGTTATAATTGTTGCTTCTGTTTTTCTAAATCGTTTGATTAAAAATATAATAATATTATCATATGAATTAATTATCAAAAGATAATTAGAAGCTGATAGATATCCTTTACCTAACGTTAACATATAATGATGACAACTCAAATCATATATTTATTACAAAAACTAAATACAGGTCAGAACTCGGGGAGTTCTTTAGAAGTGTCAAAATAGATGACATATTTTTGTGATTTTTTCCATTTCTAGAAGGACTGCAAAATCAATTTTGACATGTCCCATAATGATTCGACTAAACTATTTGACACATATTTTTCATAAAAAATTAGAGACTTTTCGACCTGATATTGGTCATTACCGAAAGTAAAATGTGAAAAGAAATTGACTTACAACATATTGAGACTCATCCCAATTTCTTCCCTATCGTAAAATGTTAAATCCCTAATATATGAACTACAAACCTAACAATGGCATGCAGTCAAACAAAAACTTACTTTATCGGCTATACAATTACTTTACTGAAAAAGAAAAAGAAAAAGAATAGGTGTAAACTAATTATAATGTGTTAAGATCGTTTATAATATTATAAATTTCTCGGTAAATTTCAACGAAATTGTTAATGAATATGATAAGTGAATCCTTTTAATTATTTTAAAAATATAAATAACTCCATCAAATAATTAAAAACACAAGTAAAACGTTAATAAATAGTTAAAATAATATATAGAACTCTCTTTATATAATTTTTTTTTCCCTTTTTCTCCAAAATAAAATATCCCCTTCTATATTTGTCGGGACGACCTGTATAGTCGATTTCAATCTAATATGCTCCTTTAACGAAATCAATTCGACTTAACTATAGTTTGATCTTCAATTTAATCCCATTTATCTTTAACTTTTCATTTTTGAAATTACCTATCCGGTTTGCGTCTCATAACACAGATATTTACAGGAAACTACTGGAACAACCCTAAACAAACCAAACTGGGTCCGCCTCTATAAATAATTTTCGGCCACGTGACAGCAACGTACAAATGACCAAGCCGTCCTACCAAAGCCGAGCCGACTACCTGTACAAAGTGGCGCCGACACTAGAAATGCGGCTTCACGATTTCCTAGTAGTCTAAAGCCTATCTTTAGCCATAGTCTTCATTACGGCTTCGATAACATGCAAGACACCACGTCAGGCCATGTCATGACACGTTAACCTTCCGATTGGAGATTGTATCGTTGTCATTTTCCCGAGACCGGCTCTACCGATGAAATATTTTCTATAGGAGAGAAAACGTCGGCTTGCCCGTGAGAGGTGTAGGTCGATTATGGGGCAAAGGTAAAACCACATTGACCCGTACGATCCAATTATGTTTGTCAACGGTTCAATTTTCTACCAATTTTGATTTGTTTTTTTAATCTTTAATTCTCTGTATGTTCAAATCAACTTTTACACTAAATTTAACAATACTTGGCCATTTCACGCAATGTACAATTAAACAATAATAAAATTTTCAAAATACATGTCACTAAAATTGATCGTTTTTTAAAATGATTATCATATTTATCATACACACAGTTGATGCTAAAATTTTATTTATATTTAGACATAATATATATTATTAGATAAACATTTTCACCGATAAGGTGATGAATGAGTTGAATTGGACAACAAACGACTTAACTTGAACTTAAACTCGATTAAATTTCACAATGCAAGTTTGATTGAGTTTAAAACTTTGAGTTTGAGTTTGACTAAAAATTTCACTTAATAAATGTAAGTTTAACTTGATTAAGTTTGTTTAGGTCAAAGTATCCATAAAAGAAAAACTTTTTCCAAGTAAAATAATATTAATATTCCAACTTAAACTCGAACTATACTAGAGTTTAATTAAATGTGCAAATGAATTAGGCTAAATATCATGAAACTTAAGGTCAATTTGATAAACTACTCAAATAATTTTAATTTGAATTTAAGCTCAACCAAACTACTGCCAACAGAATTTTACTGATAGAGCTTGATGTGACTGGAGATTGCATGAGCGTGTTTAGGCATGCAAAAGAAAGAATAGTGAAGGGTGCCAATATGTCTTTCAATATTATTACTTTAATACTTAAGTTAACAAGTGTTCGTAGGAGAGAAAGTAAGAAAGTAAGAGAGCTAAAGAGTTTAATGTAGGTTAGGTACGCAAGAGAGTTAAGATGAGTTACTGTAGAAGTGTTTAAGCTATTTATAGAGAAGGATTAGTGCAAATATAGGAGCATGTATTGCATGTTGACACGTCACACGTCTACTAAGCCTATTAAGTGGGATCATGCTGATCATCATGCATCGAGAATATAGGAGCTATATTGTTGATCGAATCTTGAAGCCTTATCCATTTACCTTATGACCATTATACTCGTCCTATGTGAGACAGAATGCTAGATAGTGTCTAATTCTTATTTGGAGGCCCTTTCGATAGGTCAATCATTAAGCAAGATAAGTCGATCAATGGTGAAGTACATTGGTCTTGAGCATAAACAGATTGATCCAAGGTCCAAAGAGGTCAGTATGTACCTAAATGATTAATGTCCAAAATCTTCTATTAATATGAACTGTTATCAAATTGAACCGAATAAGTATTGAGTTTAACTTAAATAGCTTATAAATAGATTTATCTCCTTTGTACCCTTGCCTTTAACATTGAAGTATTTGATTGAGTAATTTAACTCCATGTTTGGAATTGAGGAAAGAATAAGGAGAAGAAGGAAAGTGCCTTTATTTGGAAATGGAATGATAATGGGAGAAATGGATTTAAAAGGAAAAGCTTTTATTTAGGATTTATACTTTTTTATGCTCTCCAAATTGGAGTGACTTCAAAAAAAAAAAAAAGTTATTGAAATTTGAATTATAGCTTTCTTGAAAAAAAAATTATAGTGATTTTTTAGGATAACAAAGTAATTAAATAGTTAAAAATATTATTTTAAAAAGCTATCATCCTATATATCATTTCCTTTTCCCTTAATTCAAGTAAGAAAATATACTAATTTTTTTTCCTATTTATTGCATCTTTATTTCGTTTCTCTCAATTTCTTTCCTATCTTTACGAATAGTTAGATATGATAATCTTCTTCTTTTACGAGCACTCCGTCTGGTTTATAAGGCCAACATTATCGGCAGTCCCTTGGTGCATGTTTTGAGAACTAAGAACGTCACGTGAAATTCCTTACCGGTGGTGGGAATTCCCTAACGAAGCAACAAAGCACCGCAAATGTCCATTTTTTTTTTTTTCCTAATTTAAAAATAGATGAAAAAGCTTTGCGAAAGCCACCAAAACTTAAAAATGCTTAGGAATTCTTTAAAAAATTTAGGGATAAAATATAAAAATTTTTTAGAGAAAAACTTTCTTAACGTGCTAACGTAACGTTATAAGGAACTTGTAGTCGGATGGAAATCGCTTAATGAACTAGGCGGCCATGGCTTGGCTCGTGTGAGCAACTTGAGAACGAAAATCAAAAAGAAAGAAAGAAAGAGAAAGAAGTAGGAGTGTAATAAAGGCTTAGACACGTGGGAGGTGTGGCAGAGACGAGGTGGTATCACATGCAAGTGAAATAATGGATGGCGTTGAGGATGTCAGGTTGGAGTAAGTGAAGGCTGAAGAGGCATCACGGCATTGTGCCCCTTTTCTAGAAGCGCAATGAATGAACCTGCTCAAGGAAATTTTAAAAACCGGTAAAGTCAAGAATAAAATTAATATAAATAAATGAATAAAATTAATAAATAATTACTGACGTACAATTACTGTAATCCCATATATTTGCTCTATTCCTACTGTATTTTTGTATTTTTGAAATTCAATGTTCAAATTTTTTACAAGAATCTGCTTTATTATCTTTTCGTTGAATAAATAACTAAAAATATCGAAATAAAAGATAACAAAATTAAAAGAGAGTATTTTTTATTTTTTAATTGTTAAATATTTTTTTATATTTAATGATTTTCTTTTGCTATTTCAAAATTTTTATTGCTTTTTCATGTAAGAATAGTCGGACATTCTTTTGAAAATTTAATTGTTCTTTTATCTTTATACTTGGCATTTCAGAGTACTTAACTGATGTTGAAAAGCCTCATAAGACTTATTTAATGAAACTCTTATAAAGACACACGATTAAATGTGCTAACATCTTTGGAGGATACGTAAATTTAAAAAAAAAAAAAAGGAAAACAAGAAAAAGGAAAAAAGAAAAAAGAAACATTATATAAAACATGGTTTATAGGGGAGGGTATAAAAATATATACAGTTTTCCACAATCTCCACGAGCAAGCGCATAAGAGCAATCATTAACATTTTAATTGTACTTACCAAGTGAAGTTAACAAACGCTTGGAGGGCAATCAGCACGAGTCAACAAAAATCATACTTAAAAACGGATCCCTTAATGAGTACTTGCTCTTCCTAGTAAAATCTCAAATAAGAAATTTTTTACATTTTCAGGATTAATTGCACACTCTAAGGAAAAAAAAAATGAAAAGGCTCTCCATTTTTTTTTTTTCCTGTTGACAAGTATACATTTGTTCTTTCTACGTTTGACCACCATTCAATTTAAGACATTAACAATCCTTAATGCTTTCAATCATTTACAAATTAGGACACCATCTCACTTTTCTAAATTTTTCATAGAATTATCCATTAGAAATAAATTTTCTAATATTCAATTCCATACCAATAAAAAATTTATTTACATACTTGAAAGATAACTTGAAAAATCAAGAGATTACTTGCATAACTAGTTTATATCTATCTAATAAGGTAATATTTCTATTTATTATTCATTAGAGACGTATCTATATGAGCATTGATATATAAGATACTACACGAAGGGAACTTTGAAGACCCAATCACAAAATGTTTGATTTCTTAGATAGTTAGTTGAAAAAAGTCCTCCAAAGATCCGGAATTAGGCAATGCTTGATTAGTCCAAATAATTAATTTAAATAACTAAAAGTTAAATAAATATAAATTACACAAAACAACAAAAATAACAAAAACATTCGCAAACTAAAACTGAAAAAGGCTAATAAACTTAAAAGAAGAAAAGGAAATCGATTACCTGATGGCTAGAATAGCCAACGCATAACAATTAGGTCACAAGCCACATGAAAAAGTGGATCATTCATCCCTAGAGTGGCCATATTCCATCTCGATTATTTAAAAAGGACAGAAAGAAAAAAAAAAAAAAAGAAAAAGGGGTGAAAACCTACTTAGATTGTGCCTAAGATGGCTATTCATTACTACATGTAGTCAAACAACCTACTTTGAAATGTAGATCGACCTACTTTGAAATGTAGATCGACGTATCTTTTATTTGGTAATTATTATAATTATCTTTCGCTTTGGTGATTGGAAATATTTCTTTTTGTTTTAAATATTCTAGACTTTTTATTTTTATTTTTTTATTTTTTGTTATTTTTCTTATTTTACCTAATTTATATTTGTTTACTTATTTTATTTATTTAAATTAATTACTTAGACCAATTAGGCTTGCCACACATCATTCATGGATGGAAAGGTTAACGTTGTATTAGTTTGTAAGCGCTTGAAAAATTAAAAATTTAAACAAGAAGAAGAAAGGTTGAGTGCTCAAATAAAAGTGGTTAGATGTTAAGAATTAAAGTATACATTATGTGTTTCTTTTTTACTAACAAAGTATCTAAAAGCATTATTGGCGTGCCTTATTCAAAATTCTTATTCTTGAGCCAAAACTTAATATCACTTTATGGTTCCATGCAAATCAAAAGGTTGTTACATATTTACTCATGAAGATAAAGCAAGAAATTTGGTTATTAGTTATTTTCCCCATGAATTAAGGTATGAAAAAATATATAATTCCACTTAATACCAACTACTTCCCAACTAAACATAATTTTCTTTAAGATTACTAAATCTAAACAAAATCTTGTCAAGACTTTCCAAATGTTTGCTAGTTAAACTTCAAAAAATAAGCTCATACTTTAAGAATTAAGTCTTATATATCCTCATCATAATTTTATCTTATTAAGTTATTCGTAGTAAAATATATATATATATATATGTATGTATGTATGTATATGTATATACACGAAAGAGTTTTTGCCATAAATAGTTGATCATGAATATATCTCATGTTAGATGACCATAAGAAGTCTCAAATTAATATGTAGATGGATATGATTAGAGAGAGGAATTGGACACTTTCGATTAGCTAGGAGCACACATGTGATAGAAGTTCACTCACAAATGTTCTTGACCACTCTTTATTCATTCCTTGTTCAGAACTAATTTGATCTTACTGGATGAGATTTCATTAGCAAAACAATGATTCTCTAGACTTCTATATGTTGCAAATGAGGATGAAAAGGCCTCTGTTTATAGATTTTAGTGCTCAATCTCAACGTTAGATAATTCTAAAGATCAATGAACGAGATAATTCATTTATGACATTTGTCGAATCATTCTTTTCTTGTAACCCTCCAAAACTTAGAGTGCTATAACCCATTACGTGTCCTTAGCATCTATAGGCACGTTAAGTATAAATGTTTACTAAAATCTTTAAAATTTCTTATTGAAATCTCTAAATAATTCTAATAAAATTTAATTCTTTGAATAAATTCAAAATAACTTGTAAACAAATTTTATAAAACTCTAAATAAGAATTTACAAATTGTAAAATAAACTTTAACTGCCTTAATTCAAAGTTGTTTTCACAATGGAAGTTCTAATTGCCACTCTCCATCCTAGTAATCTTAATTATCTTATCTAAATTGTCAAACTATGTAAATTCTACTCAAGTACTTATACTTGAGAAATATTATGAGGTGAGTCGAAACCTAATATTGAATACCACAGTCATATGCGTATAAGCATAGATAAAAAATTCACATGCATCACAAAGAACAATAAATAGACAACCGGTTATTATCTTTAGTTTAGTTGTCAACCAACATAAGACTACTCGTGACCTTGGTACACCACAAATATAGTACGATAAGGTATTGATGATGAGTCCTCCCAATCATCTTAAGAAGGAACAAATAACACTTAAATCTACCTATATCATTTCCATATGAAACTCTACTTAGGATAATATTACTCATGGATCGTCGAAGGTGTTACCTTAAGATTATTGGTTGTCTTAGTTTTTTTAGCCTAATTAAGTACATGCAACACATAAAATTTAGATGAAATTGCAAATAACCCCATAAACTTTAATTTAGGTATGAATTAATCATTTAAACTTTCAAAGTGTGGTATTTGACTCCCTAAAATTTAATAAATTAATAATATAAAGGACATTTATTTTTTTAGTTTAGAAAAGTCACACTACAATCAAAATTTAAGAGTTCTTAAAGCATATTTTAATAAGTAAAGGGGTATTACGCATTAAAATCAAAATTTAAGGGAGTTATTCTCAACTTATGAGGGTCATTTTCAAGCTTATTAATTTATCAAAGTTTAGGGGATCAAAATTATATTTTAAAAGTTTAGAGGGCCAATCCATACATCAAAATCAAAATTTAGAGGGGTTATTTACAATTTTTCCTAAAATTTAATGTCAAATAATTAATTAGTTCCAGTTATAATATCCATATCTAATGACCATAAGTAGCAAATAAGTATCTTGTACTTAGATTACTTGGCTCAACGGAACGTAGTAACTCTAAACTTTTAGTACTTGATCACAAACATAAAAACTATCTTAGAATTTTCGCTTAAACATATCACTGCTTAACCCTTTAATCCACCCTTCATCTTTTGTTTTGAACTCTAGGACCAAATATACTTTGATTCTCTACACCAATTCTTACTTGCTTACACCTTACACCTATTTAACACAATTGAGCACAATGTATATAAAATACACAAACTACACATACACGTACGTTGTAGACACACGCATACTCTTATGCACACACACATCATACACCCTTGCTTCAACATACATGTAGTATGAACTCACTCACAAAACATAAAAACACACACCGTACATTTATGTACATGCACAGAAAACACATACATACACAACACGGTATATTTAAACCACCCCCCACCCCCCCTCTACTCCCATATGCGCATGTATACACCACCCATTCTCACACACACCTTACATATACACTCATGACCACATACAGGGCATGTATATCCTTACATACACATGCCGAATCTTCTCTCAACTCAACCACTTCCTTGCATCATTTGACAATCATGATCTAAAAATAATGTTCTACATCCCATACTACACTGCAAACTTGTTTCAATTACTATCATCAATTGTTAATAATTATTAAATCTTATGTTCTATAACCACCCATTCAGAAATTTGAAAAAATCAACCTAACACTAAACCAAAAAAGAAAAAAAAAATCAACGAGAACAACATAAAGGGAAAAAGACATCTTGTTAATGAAAACGAAATAAAGTGGAATAGGAATCTTACTTTGAAAAGAATGTTTATGCACGAAAATTGTACAAACCTCTGTGTAGATATGCAACAATAACAGAATTCTTTTCTTTTTAATTAGGGAATTCTTTCCAAATGTCCTCTAATAATTCTTAATGATAATCTTACCTTATGATTGCCCTAAAAACAATGTTTACATCGATTGCCCTTGATGTTCTTGCAAAAGATCCTTAGTTTAGAGAGGCGTTCAATGAAAAAGGATGATAAACTACCCTTAGGGTTTCCAAAATGAATGTGATGAGAGATTAGGAAGAGTTTAGAATATAAGATGCGTTTTATAATATGTAGGATTAGGGTTTAAAAGTTGTGAAAAGAGTCAAGATTGACCCTAGTACTTAAGTAAAATTTTGATGCTACTAGCAATAACAATGAAAAGTTCTCATTAAAATTATTTTATAAGAAAAGGTTTCATTAAAATATTTTTATAGATAAGAGCTTCATGAAAATTATTATATAAATGGGTTTTTGTTAAAATATATTATCTTTTATAGAAAGGGTTTTCATCAAAATTATTTTAGCAAATAATATTGTTTTATTATTTGTAATATCTCAATGTTTCAAAAACATTTTTAAATGATCATATTCACTATAGATTAGAATTAGGTTGCAAATATTTGAGAGTGTGTCCATTATTTAAATAACTTATAAATTTTTAAATAAAGAAGGGTTATGATATAAAATAAATAAAAGGTAGTTTAGGGGTGTTTCATTTCCTCCTCGTTATAGATTTCAATGCTTTAACGAACAATATGACTCAAAATGATTGTAATACCCCTTATATATCAAGTGATGGAATTCTAAATCATCAAAGTGCCCTTTGGTGTACTAGCTCAAAATACATTGGAACTCTGAAGTTAAACATACTCAGGTTAAGTTAATCCTAGAATGGGAGACCTCTTAAGAAGCTACTACACTAGGGGACAAAATCGTGCAACGTTTCATGCCAAAGCAAACAATACCTTGTTGAGAAGAGTTCCGCTGGTATCAAAGTAGTCCACTAGTTGGAAGGTTAGAGCCTTACCTAGTGGTGGTTCTGGACCTGTGTAATGAAACTAACGAGGACGTTAGTTCTGTAAGGGGGGTAAATTGTAATACCCATTACATGCTAAGAGAAGGAATTGCAATCACTAAGACGCCTTTTGGTGTTATGGCTTGGAACATGTTGAAACTTTAAGATTGAGTGTGTTCGGGTTAGGTTAATCTTAAGATGAGTGACCTCTTAGGAAGTCACCATATCGATGGGAGGAGTTTCAATTAGGTCATTACAAGGTGGTATTAAATCATTCTATTAGCCGGAAGAGTAAGTCCTTACTTGATAGTGGTCTTAGAATTATGTAACAAAACTGAAAAGGACGTCAGTTCTGTAAAGAGATTAGATTGTAATACTCCTTATATGTTAAGTGACATAATTCTAAATCATCGAGACGTCTTTTGGTGAAATGGCTTATAGCACGTTAGAATTTTAAAGTTAAGTTTGCTTAGGTTGAGTCAATCTCAAGATAGGTGATCTTTTGGGAAATTACTATACTAAAAGACAAAACCGTACAGTGCTCTAGGCTAAAGCGAATAATACCTTGGTGGGAGGATTTTCTGATCGAGTTGTTACAGGTTCTAATCATCAAGACAACTTTTGGTGTAGCAGCATAGAATACGTTAAAACTTCAAAGTTAAGCGTACTCAAGTTAGGTCAATCTTAGGATTAGTGACCTTTTGGGAAGCTGCTATACTAGGAGATAAAATCATGCAACATCTGACGCCAGAGCAAATAATATCTCGGTGGAAGGAGTTTCAATTGGGTTATTATACATGGTATCAAAGTAGTCCATCAGTCAGAAGGGTAAAGCCTTACCTAATGGTGGTTCTGAACTTATATAATAAAACTAATGAGAACATTGGTTCTATAAGGGAGGGTATGAAACCCTGCAAAAACTAGTGATTAATTTACAATTGGTTGATTTGGAGATCGTTTGTAATAATTAGGGTGATTACGTAAATTATCCAATTGAGCCATATTTTTACAATGAAGTTAAAAACAATAGTGGAAATGACCTTGTAAGTTTAGAGTTAAGAAAATAAAATAATAAAATATTACATTATTAAGTTATACGTATATTACCGTTATTTATCGAAAACACGTAAAATGAGTTCCAATAATTAACGAATCGTTAAAAATAAATTATATGCAAGTATATAATTTAATAAGGAATAAAATAAAAAGTTTAGTGCTTAAGACATAATTTAGAAAATATGATTTATATCAATGTTATTAGAATTAAGTTGACATGCATGACTAGGTAATAAACATTGAAAAAAAAAATTCAACTATATAGCTTTATTATCTTAGATTAAGTTCACATATATGCGATTTTGTTAGAATTATTAAGTTTGTCAAGTTTAATCATTATACTGTAAAGTTTTGTAATTTTCCATATAGTTTTTAATAAATTTTTTAAAATCAACTATGTGATATTAATAATCAATATTAGTAGGTAAAATTATACATAAGATGTATATAAATAAGTTCAAAACAATTAACGAAATCTATTCATATATATCATATATTAAAGAAAAGTGTAGTTAGGGCCTTATTTTGAAACATAAGGGTAATGAAAAATTAATTCCAAATAAGACCAAATAATAATACAAGTTCCCCAAAAGTCACATCAAACACTCTTTAAATCATCGAATCACCTGATTCCAACACTAACTCCCCTGTTTCTACACTCTATCAAAATAATTCTGTATCCTAAACTCATTTACAACCAAATTACAGCACATACAAATTAAATCTCTCAATGAAATTTCACTTTCATATATTTCCAACCTATTACCTCCATCATAAACAAAAATACCCAAAATCTAGCCTTATAGTTTTTCAAAATATTTACACAACATTATGATAGAACCTTTGAGGAGCTTATATACAAAAATTTTAGTAAAAACAACATCATTTACTATTTTTAAAATTTATAGCAAAATTCGTTTTTGGATACCATTTCTTAAGGAGCTCATATTTTCGCTTTGAATCTTAAAAATTTGGTTTGATATTTGAATTCCTCATGTGAAAGTACTAGGGAAAACTAAGTTTCATAATTTTTGGAAAACTATGAGGTTGGATTTTGGATATTATTGTTTAAGATGGAAATAGTACGCTTGAAATATATGAAAGCAATATTTCCTTGAGTAATTTAATTTTCATGTGTTATAATCTGGTTGTAAATGAGTTTGAGATACCAAATTATTTCAATAGAGTTTAGAAATAAGGGAATTGGTGTTGGAATTAGGTGATTTGATGATTTAAAGAGTATTAGATGTAAGTCAAATTGTGAGTTAGAATGTCAAAAAGATGAAAATATGAAATAAAGTTATATATAGAACCTAGATGAGGAAATTGATGCAGAGGGTAAGCTGATTTTAGGTATGTATATGTATTTTTAAAAATGATTCTTTATGTCCTTCATGTGTATTTAGCCATAAAGTAAACCTTGGTGATATATTAATAATATTATAGTAAATGAGCATTTAACAAGCGTTTTACTAAAATCTCTTACCATAGGAAGGATGGTGTGGTAAGGAAATAGGACATAGTAATACTTATAATGCTTCAGGGAAGTAAGAAATTATGTCAGAAAGTATATTGAAAGAATCTTGGATATGGAAGGTAAGTCAAAAACTAGATCATAAAGTATCTTGGACTAAAGATGTATTATAAAGAATAACACAAAAACCTATACCCTAATGGCATGTTTAGTTAGGCCCTTATTCCTTATTTTCACTTAATGACATTGTTTAGTTACAGTTTTATACCATACCATTGAAATTCCACTAAGTAATCACATGGAAGGAATAGCCATTTAGAAATATGAGCCATGAATTGTGATTCCTTGCCTAATACATATGTTTTATTCCAACATTACCCCCAAACAAAACCCAAAAAGACAACACTTGCCCCTAACAAGAATAAAACCCCATCTATCATTTAAAACAAAAAAAAAAAAAATCGAGTTGCTCTCTTCCATTACCCTCTATCATTTTGACTTTTATCATCCAAAACCTAGAAACCAGGAAAATCTAAGTTGCTTTCCCCTATTGCCCTCTATCATTTTCAGCTTCTATTATACTAAAAGCTTATGGATTAAAAGTAAGAAAAAAAAAAAAAAACCTCAACTTGGCTTTGTCTCCGATCCTTTCATCACATACAATATTATTATGTTTTGGTGTTTAGATCGAAGATCCTATTTAAGGAAAGTAATTTCTAATATTGGGTTTATGTATTTTGATCATATGGCTTGTGTAGTGATGCTTGTTGATGGGTGTTCCTTTACTTTCGATCCGTAAAATCTCGACCTTATTACTAAAGTTTCAAGCTCATTTGCAATGACATGATTAAAGTTTCTAATATTGATTAAAGCTTCTTTCCTTTGTTGATTCCTTCAAGAGATGCTACTTGTGATTATCTTAATCTTGATTTCCATCAATTTCTTCCAATTTTAGGGTTAGGGTTTTGAATGGGGAGGTATTAATAGACTGGGGCTAGGGTTTGACAATGTAGAAGTGATGATGGGTCCATCTCCATTTTGTAAAATGTGAACCTTATAATCACAATTTGTCTTTTATTTTTTATTATTCCTTTAAGTGAGGGTATTTTTAGAATCTCATTTTCTATTCATTCTTGATTTCTAGTTAAGTTCAATGAAGTAAACAATGTAATATTAATTCAATTACACTTAACTAAACATTGTAGTATCCATTCTTTACTTATTACATCTCCATTTCATTCCCAAGTAATTATAATTTTAGTCCTCCTTTATTTCATTCAGTGAACTAAACAAGCTGTAAGTGTAAGTAAGTTAGTGATCTCACTTATACTTGACATATATTAACTTAGATATTGTATGCATTTTGTTTAGGAGATGTGTCCAAGGAATATCCTTAGGAAGAAGAGTACGATTTGGAAATTTGTTAAGTGGTTCAAGTAAGTGGATTACGTGTGTTCTAGGGTAGATTTTATTTACTTTTAACTTATCTAACTACAATGGCCGTGATTGTTCTTGTGTGTATTAATGTGAAATGTTGATTGTTAAGTTACAAAATGCCTTTTGGAATGCTTTTGGTATATTTTGTTAGATAAGACGTGCTTAGCTATCAACTGTAATGGCTTTGGATGTGCTATTGTTAATATGATTAACAATGTGGATCTGTATGAAACTAGGACAAGCAACTAAGTATTAACTGCTAACCCTACCTCCTGAGGTGTTCACTTAAGTGAACCCGATACCGAAATTTTAGAGATAGAAACATAAAAAAATAAAGTAAAGGCTTGGTTAATAAATTATTGAATAAGCTTTCTTGTGTTGCTTGATGGTTGCTTAGTCTTTCTTGTTATATGGCTAATGCATTTATGGCATAGCACGAAAAGAACATACGGGTCGAGTTTTCTAAACTGGGATTTTACTTGGTTAAGTTTTATCTTGAAAATTAGGTTCTTGTTAAGCAAACAATTTAGTTTTAGGGAGCTTGTTTTTGTAATGCAAATATCTTGGTTTACAAGTTGATTTTCAAGCATATATAATTGCATAGCTTAGATTACATAAAGTTTGCTAAACTCTATTCTAGTTTCTTAAATTAGATAATTTAGATGCCTGGTAATGTAGACTACTTGGTTGTCTAGGGCTAGAGTTAGGGCTAGGTTAGGGAATTCACAACGATACATGTCATGTACATGAGCATAGCACGTGTACATTACATTTGCATTGCTTAGTTAGATTAAAGAAGTGTTATAATTGGATTGATGGATTGTTATGTGTCTATAATGAGTTACCGCTTGTGATATTGCTTGTCTATCCACACTCACTCAGCTTATAGTAAGTTGAGGAGATAAGTTTTCTTATTTTCAGGTTTTGAAAAAAAGTTAACTCGAATCTCATATCATGGAAGCAATAAGACTTTAGTACACATAATTGGCATATTCAAGATAAACCGTGAAGTAGAAAGTAAGTCTGAATGTTGGTAAAAAAGTATATTGGAGAAAGCCCTTATGTAGCTAAAGTGAATTATAAGCTAGATTTAACACTAAAAGGGAGCTTTACAAGAAGTCTGCCAAATTATTTTGTAAAGGCCTCAACGGGAGATTATTAAAGTGATTTGTGGATCTCCTTAAGAGTTTGTATATTAGAAAGATATTTTAATGGGAGCAATGTAATGTATAAGAAATTATAGTTATGATACCTTGAGTATGGCTCACTTTTATAAAAGACTTTCGCTGTTGTTTGTTATATAAAATAAGGAGCTCTATAAGAAGACTGCCAAATTATTTTGTAGAAGCCTTAACAAGAGATTATTAAAGCGATGTGGGGATCTTCTTATGAGTGTTTATATTATAAAGATATTTTAATGAGAGTTATGTATTATATAAGAATTTATAATTGTGATACTTTGGCTTTAGCTCATTTTTATGAAAAACTTCTACTGTTATTTGTCATATAAAACGAGAAGTGTATTGGAAACAGGAGTTTTATATTATTGTATGCTAGGCATAATACAGTTTCTATATTATCTTTAACTCAAGAATGACATTAACGAACCCTTTTTGGAAACCAAAAGTTTAGAAAAATTTTTAAGCAAATACCTAAAAGACAAGACGTTACAAGGACTAAATAAATAGAAATATATAATAGTTTAATACTGATAAATTTGCGTGTCTATTGTAAAAACTAATAAATATTACACAATTACCAATTACATTAAATTAATTACACAAATACCATGAAAAAATAGATTTTGATTTTATATTAATGTCATACTTATTAAATGTGACATACATTAATTATGTATTAATGTTGCATGTAACAAAACGTGACATTGGCTTGTATAAAAACAAAACTCAATAGCACTTCTACTTGAATTCGAATCTTTAACTTGACACACTATTATCAACGCTTTTATCTTTGCACCAATTAATTTTTTGTCATATATGCAACATAAATAATAAATAATGTATTAAAATCACATATGTTAAATGTGATTTAACAATGGTATCTAATTCATTAAATTGTAGTTTGTAAATGTAGGTTTTTTATAAATTATAACGTCGTATTTTTAAGATGTGATTTAGTATTGATAATTAAGTAAATAATTTTATTATATTTGTATTTGTGCAATTTTTTAAAGAAGAACGGTATGATAAAGCCATTAGAAATACTTGTACTTCCATATTTTGTTTATTTTATTACATACACTTTAAATTTGTTTATTTTAATTCCTTAAATTTTTAAATGAGATAAATTAGTATTTATGTTATGATGACCATTGTAAAGAATACTTATTTGTTTCACTTTAAAAAGTTGAAGTATTAAAATAAAATAAAAGATAAAGTTTAAGCACAAAAATGGAAATAAAATGAAAGTTGATATATTTATAATATTATTTTATTATTTTATAATAACCATCGTTATAACAGAAATACAAATTTATTTCATTTAAAAAGTTGGGATACTAAAATAAATAAATTTAAAGTTTAGATATTAAAATGAAAAAAAAATGAAAATATAAGTATTCATGTTGTTTTTATTCCAAAAAACGGTAGTCATGTATTGAATTCTTTAATGCTTGATAGAATTAACAAATACTTTAAGATACACCTATTTATATTATCATTAAACTTTAAAATTTTTAGTATCATTAAATGTAATAGCTAAACTATTTTCATTAGTATTGATATATCATAATTTTGCCAATTTGAGCTACTACCACAAAAAATTGCATTAAGATTTAGGTAACAAAAATTGGAATACGTAAAACAGGTGCTCAAAGTATAATAAGACTTTCAGATCCAAATCCTCCTCATATCTAACTTCATAAATATTTAAAAAAGTTTAAACATTTTTATTCTTAAAAAAAAAAGATAAATCAATACCGTAGCTTGTAATATATAACTGGAAAAAAATAAAAATAGTTGATTTAATAATATCTTAAGAGCAATCATTAATGGAACATGAAGAACCAGTAAAACCACAAAGTTTATAGAACAAAATCCCATTTGTGATTTTTCGTTCATTTATAAATATCTTAAGTTGCCGATACTCTAACAGTATAATTGGATTGAGGGAATTTTTCCTCTCTAATTCCTTTCCTTTGTTTTTAAAAAAAATAAATAAATAAATAAAGGAAAGGGAATTTTTACTCAAATTTTTTTTATTTGCACTAATAAAAGCCTTTTTTTTTTTCTAATTTGGAGAGAATTTGAAATGGAAAGTATTTTAAATAATTTTAAATATCCTTTTATATAAATGATACTCTCAAATTTTAAGTGTATTTTCCTGCTTTAGCAATTTTAAAATAAAAAAAAATCTAATATATTTTTTATTCATAATCATTTCTTTCTATTTCCTTTAATTTAAAGAAATATTATCTTTGGCGGCAAAAGAAAAAAGAAAAGAATTATTATCTTTGCATTTTTCTTATTCTCTATTTTTTTTTTCTTTTCAATTTCTTCTCCCATCCCATCCCAGAATAAAAACCTCTGGAAACCTGGTTGAGTAATTTTTTGTTTAGTAAATAGGGCTAGGTATAGGTATATATCTTACGATTCACGAGGTAATTGCCGCTTAAACCCTATTGGTTTGGTCTATTCTCCCACCCCCACGTCTTTTCTTTTTCTTGTCGTGGATTTCAAGACGATGCTAGATTGACAAGGCTGCCTCCGCTCCACTCCACTATAACCCATTAGATATTTTCTTTTCTTGTTGTGAAATAACCAGAATATCCCTGGCTAATTGATTGAATTGAAAATCGTGGGCTGCACTTCCACGGAAAAGAAGAGGGCCCAAGGAAAATGAAAACGAGAAAAAGAAGTTAAGAAAACAGACCAATAATTTAATCATAGATGATGCTTACGTGTCGGGTTGGCATTTGCCTATCTCGATCAGACAAGATGCCTGTATTGGGAGGAAAAGAGGCGGATCTCATCTGGTCTCGATACGTGATATACTAAACGTCCTATCAATATCAATATCAATATCAATATTTCGGAAACTATTTTAAAAAATATAACAGGGGCTACTCTTTGGATCTGGCATGTATAAGGGACGGTCTGATTTCATCTACTCCATATTTAGATGGATGGAAATCTATATAAAAATAGAAGAGAAAAAATTAAGAAAATTGTTAAGAATTAAAAGAAAAATCATTTATGGAAATGGATTGAGTTGGATTTGAGTTGAATTGTTCTACTTGAGATAGTTTTTTCTTTCTCCCATAGTCCGTAGAAAAACTAAAGAAAACGAACGAAAAGGTAAAAAATGATTATAAAAAATTAATGTTATCGTATACTTAAATAGTTGATTTAAATATATGAGGAAATCAAAATATTAAAAAAAATGTAACTAGTTTCAACGAGATTGAATCAAGTTAGATTGGACTGCTTTTATGATAGGTTACGTTGAATTAAGTTAATTGTAAGAGTTAATCTGGTTCAACTATATTGTAAAAGTAGCCATATAACGAGAGAAATATAAAAAGGAAGGAAAAATTTGGTAAGAAAAAAAGAAATGAAATTTATTCAAGGTAATTGATCTTGTTATTATTTTGTTTATCTCTTTTTCATTTCCTTCCAACCAAATATGTGAAGAGAAAATATTTTTACTTATTTTATTTCGTTTCTACCTTTTATATCCAAATAAAAAAAAAATCATACTTCCTTTATTTTTCCTTATTTTCTTTGCATTTCTATAAATTTCCTTTCATTTTCATTATCTTTAGAAGTTGCCAAATAGTGTAAAGGTTGATCTAAAATTGTACCGCATTTCACATACTGAATAGCTGCTCTCTTTTGAATCGATCCGCTTAAAAACAATAATAAAGTTTGGCAGCTGTATTCAATATTTTTTTTTATTTATTCTTTTCCATTCTATCATTGGTATATTTTATGATTTCATTTAAATATATCTTAATTTTATTTCCACCAAATAGAATTTTTTATTTCTCGATTATAAACAAGTGAAAGTAATTTTTTATGATTTCATGCTCTATTATAAACGAGTGAAAGTAGTTTTTACCCTGCTTTGAGAAAGACCACACGTCAAGGTGCATAAAGTTGCAGAGTTAAAAATCTAGATTTAATGACAATAAAGTAGAACAAATTAATGAAAAATGAAATTAATAATGCATAAATTGAAATGGAGACACTCTCGCACAAATTAAAATTTTTAATTCGATTCTTTAGCAATACAGTTCTGTATGTTCATGGTGTTAATAAATTGGATCGTTTTATAATTGATTTTAGAGGATTGAACGGAACTAACTGAGCCATATTATAAAAAGACAATATTTTATGATTGTTTCAATAAATGCCCCTAATCGGAACCGTTGAAATACGTTTTCTATGGTCTTTCTTGTTCGATAGGTTTTTATAGTGTATATTATAAATGATAATTTTCAGTTATCATACTCTCCAAATGATAATTATAAACTACGATATCTCGTCACCATGTGACAAATTGACAATCCTGCAGGTTGTGCCTCGTTTATAATAAATTCCATGGAACTCTTCAATTTTATAGTCTATCACGTATAATGCTAACTTGTTTAGGTTTACAACATTTTAAATACATTCAACCAATCAAAAGTTAAAAAAAAAAAAAAGGAAAAATACCCCTAGTGTTCCTCTCGTTAGGTGGATTCTATGGAGAGAGAGTAATACGCTTGGGCTTTGTGGGAGTAGATGCTAGGCCTATAAAATAAAACATAGTTAGAAACGTTGGAATGTTATCTAGCGTGGTTATTTTAATGCTTAACTCAAGAGGTGTTTGTAAGAGGATGATAAAAATCTATAGAGCTTAATGAATACTAAGTGCACAAGAAAGTTAAAGTGCTTTACTATTGGAGCGCTTAAGTTATTTATAGAGAAAGGCTGCTACGTATCTAAGAGTATGTACAACATGTTGATACATCCACTAAGTCTAGTGAGTGGGATCGTAGATATTGTCGTGTTCTAAGAATATAGGGATGTGATGGTTGATCAGTTCTTGAAGCCTTATTAGCTTGTCTTGTGATCATTATAACCATTCTGATGTTAGGCTTGGAGTTAAAGGATATCTTGTCCTTATTTGGAGGTTCCTTAGGCAAATCGGTTATTAAGTAGAGTAGGTCGGCCGATGTTAGATCACGTTGATCTTAGGCTTAATTGAGTTGACTCGTAACTTAGATAGGTCGGTATGGGCCAAAGGGATTCATGTCTAGAATCTCTTGTTGATAATTCTTTACAAGGAACATTTCCTTAAGTATTGGAAATTGGGACAAGCGATGTCTAATTAATGCAATCTTAATTTAAAACATCATTAAGATGAAAATTTATAAAAAAAAACCACAAATCTAATTAAGCTCCAGTTAAACCACAGACAATTAAATAAAGGGATAATTATGACAAAATGGATGTGATATTTGTTTTTAAATATGAGTAGTGTGTACGATTTAAGTGATATAAACTGTGAATATATACTATTTTATGTAATGTAATGGAGAGTATACTTACAATGGGTTCAAATAGAGGATAAACTTGATAATATGTGGTGTATACAAAATGTTCGCTTAAAAGTGTAACTCAGTGTACATTTATGGAGATAAAGTATGTTTAATAGGGATTTAGGTTGAAAACATCCTTATTATAATATAACAATAACTTTAATATAAGATAATTTACCTCCAAAGAATAGAAGTGAAAAACCATGGATAAAACTAAATGAAAACAATAGAGTGACTCTGGAGAAATCTCAGAGAAGTCTTTCCTCAGCAAAATTTCTAGTTTCTTTTCCCCTCACTCATTTAATAAACATAACATAACATATATATACATATATACAGTTACAATAAATTAAATTCAAATACATATAATAAGAAATAACTTAAGTATGAAGAACGTGAAAATTAAAAACCGTTAAGAATATAGCAATATCAATTCAGTTCGTTTGCCTTTTTTTTTTTTTTTTTTTAAATTAATGCTCTTTGAACTTAAGTTTCATATAAATTTAGAAACATAAGATGAAGAATCATTTCATGGAAGTTGCAACATACACACCATCCCGAGAGATTCAATCCTATTAGAGCATGTTTATAAAGGGTTTTTTAAAAAGGGATGTCTAAGATGCCATATTAACATTCTAAACTCCTCTTCATTTAAGGGGTATTTTAAGTAAAAATTATTTTATCTTTATTTAATTATTTTAAGGGTCTCACGAAATAAAAAAAAAAACTAATTAATATAATTTTTCTGTAACTTACTATTTAATATATTAAATAAATAGGACAAACCAATTAAAAAACTAATTAATTATGGTACAAAACAATAAAGTAGATAACTAGTTTTTCTTGAAGTATCTCCCTTAAATTAAATACCAGGTCTAAATTATAAACTAAGCATACTTAGCATAGATATTTATGTCAAGTACCCTTTTATAAACCCCTTATCACTTTACTCAGCAAATTCCTCAACATGCAAATAACATTACACCACCTGGAATTAATCAAGGAGCCCATGTCTTTGAATATGACTTTAAATTGAATACAGAAAGGCCTGGAGACTTGGTCCCAACTAAGAGGGCTTTAAATATTGAGGAAACTAATCTAACGATATTGTAAAGAAGTTATAATAATTAGGAGTAGGAAAAAAACCATATATCGTGGATCAAATCGTAAATTGAATTGAATAAAAAATTTAGTTTTTTATTCTTTTTCAAATTGTTTGGTTTACAGTTTAATTCGGAAAAGTGAACCGAACCGTTTAGTTAAATAAAAAAAATTTATGTAATTATTTTTTATTTTTTTTTCTATTAATCCTCATAAATTTTATCAAATTTTTTATATCTTGTTATTTTTTATCATAATTTTATATTAATTATTAAAATTAAATTGAGTAAATTTCATTTAAAATTTCATATTTATTGAAAATAAAAATGTTTAGTAAAAAATTAATATAAACAATTCGAACCGTAGATCGAATTGAATAGAATCAGTTTTAATTTGGTTCAAAAAATTTACGAATCAAATTGACTTTAAAAAAAAACTGAATCATTATTTTAGGTTCAATTCGATAAAAGAAAGTAAACCGTTTTGAACCAAACCTCGTCCACTCTTAATAATAATGATACTAAACGAAAGGTATACGGAAATTAAAAAGTCAGCACAGTGTAGCCATAAAATCGCCGTGCGTTACACTGTTGATCTTACAAACGTTAAAGTGATGTCCAACTCAAATAAGAGTAAATAAATTTATTAGTTTTAATATGTTATATAAACTCTTATATTAAGGCTCATCGAGTATTCATGAGACATCAATAATCGCTTGATTAGCACTTCATTGTTATTTTTCCTTACCCTATTCGCCATGGTTTTGTTGTCAAATGTCAGCGATGAAACTTTGGGTTAAAAGCCTCCATTATGTTTTGAAACGTGAGAGGCGTGAATAAAGAGCTGAAAGACATAAATATTAATATCCTAAAAGCATGATTAAGTTCCATTTTTTTCTCTTTCAATAATTGTAATAGTAGCCACGGATATGAAATACCCATCGTGAATAATGAAATTATTAGAAGGCGTAGAATACTAGTTAAAAGTTGAAAAAAAAGCTATTTATGTTTTTTAATATTGATTATGTAATTTACAGAAATAAATTACATTAAAAAATAATATTTATTTAATACCTCAACAAATATCATTATTGATATTTTTATATTAGAATAATCTGATGATAAAACGATAGATATATTCTGGTGACGACATCCACTTAATCAAACGATTAATAGTATAACTGGCTGTAAAATATTCGTCAGCTATAAGGACTTTACTTCTCCGTAAATTAAAAGAACGTATTTAGAAAAATTTTTATCAAGAAAATTAAAAAAATAAATAAATAAAAGGAAAGCAACTCTTCACGATATTAAATAAAAAGAAACATGCAGTTAGCGTATCTATAGCTTTTCTTCACCACTCACTGACGTGTTACTTTTATATTCCTAACTTATTTATTTTTTCTTTTCGGTGAATCTGCCGGTCGAATTATTCCCTAAGTTTTTTTCAATCAACAAGAAATCATCATCATGATCATCTTACAAAGGCATTCGTTTGTGGAAATACAATTTGCAGTTGTAGTACCTAATTTTCTCAAAAAAGGAACTTGTTGGATAATGATTTCTGTTTTCCACGGACTACAATAAATAAAGTTGGAGGAAATTTCTGGCAAACCTCACCTAAGAAATTAGATACTAGTAATTGTTCGGGTGGTTGTACTATCCATGTGGCAATGGTTGTACTTGCACCTCGTTGCCCGAACTAGCACATGTTATTATTATAAGCGTATACTTAACTTATTTGTTATTAAGGATTTAAAAATAGAAAAAAAAAAAATTTATCATTTTTCGTAAGATTGATGATGTACTTTATGAGAAGAATAAGTATAAAAGAACAAAGTTCATTTGTTAACTCCTTAATATTTTTTTTTCTATTCATCGAGGAAAATTTTTGAATGATTGGGCTAGAATTGGTTTCATTTCGTATCACATGCCTCAACCACTACTCAGGGCCACAACTTTCTTTATGTATCTTGCAGTTGCTTCTCTCTTTTTCCATCACTTAACTTTTCCTTTATTCGGTGTAATGGTACCTAAGTTGAATATCTATCTTTTCTAACACACACACACACAAAAAAAACAAAAAAAAAAAAAAGAAAAGGAAAAAAAAAAGTCTGGAATCTACAAAGATGCAACTCAGCCGAATTCGAAAACTGTGAATATAGGCATCCAGAACTGTTAGAACAACTTTTCGTGATAGGATAACCTTTTACATGGACGACTCTTGAATCCCTAATTCAAATATCATATTGTATCGGTCGAAGTCTTATTATAATTATTATTATTATTATCATTATTAATTTTTGAGATCAAACTTCCTTATGGAGTGTATCCATCCAGCTCGTCCTTAGTTGGTGGTTGGCGAGCCACCCTTTTGTAGTGATTGCTGGTCTTGCATCCAAAACCTTCACATCTTGTTTTAGGATTATTTGTCTTGTATATTATTATTATTCTTTTTTTTTTTTATGTTATCACTTTGTTATTTTATGAATAAAAGATATCTACATATTTTTAAAAGTTAAAAGAGTGGTGGGCACAATTTTGAAATAAAGAAAGCATAATGTATAATTAAACAAAGTGAAGGGATTAAAATGAAAATCATCATGAACTTTATTTAAGGATGGCAACCGACAAATTAAAAACAGCATAAAATGGCCATAATCACGCCATCGAATGGTGTTGTGTATGGACATTGAAGTCCACAAGGGCCAGCTTTAATTTTGTTTCTTCTTTGTCATCATTTTTGTATATTTTAGTATTAGCATTTCCACCTGTTTCTTTTCTAGGAAAGTTCTCTGCGACAAGGCAACGTTGTAGATGAACATGTGAGGCAGCATTGGAATGTGCAAACTACCCTCGTAACAATATTTCTTTATTTGATTTTGGCTTCACTCTCAAGGAACCATATCTAACTTCAAAAGACTAACTAAATACGCATTAGGAGAACCAAAATGAAAGCAAAAAAGGGTTTTGCAGATGAAAAACTTTAACCTGTGTTAATATGTTAAGTGAATAGATTAGTTATGTTTAACAAACATTCGAATATATAAATGAATATTTAATATTTTTTTGTACATTTAAATATCACTAATAGCGTCCCATCACTTTTTTTTTTTTTGCCTTTTTTTATAACCTTTCTATCAAATGCCTAGAAAATTAGATGATGTGGACCATCCTTGTCCCCCTGTTTTTCCGTAGCTAGAAAGGATAGATGCGGGGAAACTTCAAAAGGAATTTAACTAGATGATAACCCTAGCCCTGGGGTTGCCACGGATGTTGAGATTGCGTGGTCATAGTTCCTTGTTATTCTAAAATAAACAAATCAAGTAGATCAGATTATTATTCTATAATAAACATCTTTTCGGTGGTCATTTTAGGCCCTTACTGTGTATTGATGTCATCTTCAGTAATAACTATTGATGATTTGAGTGGGGGAAAAAAAAAACGTACTTTTATTTTGCTTTTCATCCATATAAAGGAAATGGAAGTGAAATATCATCCGCAACAGATGTGAATAAGTACGTGTATCATATTACCATGAATCTTATTTCCTTTTTTCCCCCACTTTTACTTTCTTCCAATGATGGAAGGGAACTAATTCAATACATGAAAAAATTTCTCATCATCCTTTTGTTATTGCCACATTTACTTAAGTATGTTTTGATTTAGAATTAATTTAAAAAAAAATTACAAAAAAATCCTCTTAAACTTTCATTTTAATATGGGTTCATTTAGTAAGCCCTAAAAATGAGTTTTTGACTTGCTAAACTTTTAACTATTTATAATATTAGGTCTATTTAACATTTTCTGATGAAAAAAGTTGGAAAAATTGAAAAAAGGAAAAAAAAAGAAAAAAAAAACCTCCTAAACTTTTGTATTAGTATGGATTTATGCTCCAAACTTTCATAATAGTTAAGTCTATTTAAATTTTTCCTTTAAAAAATGGGCATATGGATGAGGATAATTGAGAGTAATGTATAATATATTATACAAATATAATGTATTAAACAACATACTATGAAAAATACATTAAAATTATAAGTACTATACATTGTATGCTCACTAATATTATATGTTATAATAGCATATATAAGATAGATTATATGTTACTATATATAAAATCATATTTTGAGACAAATGATGTATTAGGTAATCATTTAATTATTCATTCAATAAATGACGTATTTGATATCCATATTAATTAATGCATTATATCCAATATAAAGAAAACTATCTTAATTATCATGATTGAATTTTAAGAACGCTAATGGGTTGAATTAGTATAAAAATATTTTGAATTATAAATTATCTTCTTAACCCTTAATATTACTTAACATTATCATCAAATATTCCCAAATATAATATGATATTTTTGCATCATTTTTTCATTTATATTTTTAATCCTTACATTAACTTTCAATTATTGAATTTATAAAAATAGGAAATGATACAATAATAATTTAATTGTCATTTTATATTTAATGAAATTAGCATTGGTCATAGACTAAGATATATATCTACTCTCCGAACAAAAATTGTACTTACAATGAACATATAAGTTTTTGATTAAGAATCTTCCCTTTAATTACTATAAAATGCCATAAATACCTTTTTATTCCCTATAATAAGCTTTTACATTCACAATATAAGTAATTATTTTTTATTAATGATAATTTGTGGTCATTATACTTATTGTAAAACATATATTAAGTAATTGGATGATTATTTAAAAAAAAAAGATAAAAAAGGAAATGTTTTTGCTCACTATTTCCCTTATACATACTTTATGCCATAATCATTCTATGCATACCTTAAAATGTATGTAATAGTTGTATAAGATCTCTATTAAAAAATAATTTCTTTATATAAATTAAATATCTTATGTTAATCTTCAATATGTAATAATAAAGAGAATGAAGTAGTTTTTCATGTCTTGTTATACATTATCTTCAATATACTATACATTAAGAAAAAGGCGTGTGCTTAGCACATTACTAACTAAGATTAATATGAAATATGACCTTTATATGATGGAATAATTATTTCATATATGTAACATATATAATAACTATAAAATATATAATTTGTCATAAAATATGATTTCATACAATAACATATAATATATTTTATATATAACATTATAATATATAATATTAGTGAGTACATGACATGTAATATTAATGTTATAGAATAAAATGTAGAGAAGTAACATTTTTAAGAACAACAATAGGGAGAGCAATAAGCATAATGAATAGTATTGACAAGATAGGTATTTGCTTAGATTCAAAATTTTTATTAAACATTTTCCTAAATTAAGTCTAAATGGAAACATGTGTGGAAACTACAATTATTGCATTGCAAGTTACCCTTAGAAAAAAGCAAGATCATGGTTATGGATCTTTCCAAAAACATGTATGGTCCAAAAACCTTACTTCTTTAGAGTTGAAAGGGGTATAAAGTCTTCTAACTTTTCCCATAATATTATAGTATATAGTATTTGAATATCTTTCCATATATAGTTTTATAATCATAATTTATTTCATTATTAGGTTTCCTAAAACAACTATTTGACAATGCCAATTAATATTTCTTTCTATTTTTTCTTCTATTTCTATTATGATACATTAATTTTGTGGTTAATAGACTAAATACATAATTGACTCAATTTATTCTTGAATTTATTTTGACATACCATATATATCTACTTACTTTCCCTTATACAATCCATAATTGAGGCTAAGATTCTAGCAATAATTGAGGTCACAAAAGGGATCAAAGATGCTGTAAGGCTAGGAAGGATTGAAGGAGGTAATGAGATCGAATATATATCTCAAGAGATTTGAATTGAGTTGTGAAGAGGGGAAAAAATAAAATATAATGATTAGTGTACCAACACCCCCATTTGCCTTTTAGATGCTATTTAGAGTTAATTAATTTTGTTTTCTTTTTCGTGGTCCTTATATTATACCAATGGAAGAATCACTAATGTAATCATCACCAATCGGATTAGAGATTTTCATCTTTGATGAAGTAAGAATCATCAATGTAATCACAATCCAATTTTATAACAAATGATACATGTTATATTTATGAAGCCATTTACATGACTCCTTCATAAGAGTACAAAGGTATTCTACCAGAATATGTTTGAAAGTTGGTGAAGTCATTGTATGGTTTAAAGCAAGTGTCAAGATAATGGAATAGAAAATTTTCTAGATTCATTGTCTCCTTTAGTTTTAAGCAGTCATGGAGTGATTATTCTTTGTTCATTAAACAAATCGATGGTGTTTTCATTGCAATCCTTGTCTATGTTGATGACGTACTGGTCATAAGGAATAACTTAGAAGAGATCAATAAGGTTAAATCTTGCAATGATCAAGAATTTACTATTAAAGATCTAAGTTATGTGCATTTTTTCTTTAAGATAGAGGTTTGCCTATTTGCTTCTAGTTTTATGCTTAATCAAAGGAAGTTTTGATGGATATTCTTATGGATGTTGGTTTATTTGGTGCCAAGCCAACTTGTACGCTACTTCCACCTCATCTTCAACTTGATGATGTTTTTAGTGAACTCTTGTAGGATCTTTCTATATTTCAAAGGCTCATTAGTACAATGTTATATGTCACGCTCCGAAGTGGTAAAGTTATAACAATTCTGCCATGCAAACCATTCTAGGATAGAAGCTAAACTTACAGCCGTTATCTTAGACCTGATTTACATAAAGCATCCATCATTAACCCGCTTTGAAATAAATAGTTCATAAATTAAATGCATTATTTAACCATGTAATTATAAAAAAAAAAACGTATTTATACTAAATTATCTAAGTATGTTTATAAGATTTAAAAGTCTAATCATAATCTGCTTAAGTAATATATAAATTAAAATTAAAAGCTTTAAAGATAAATCCAAACTTGAAAGTGTATCTAATCTTCAGTTTTATTTTTTTCCTCCCTAAGGTCCAAAAGTTGCTAGCTTTAATAGCTTTAAGGTAGTCATATGACTACTTTTTAGTTAGCATCTACAACAACATCTATAAGGATGTGAGCAAACATATCTCAGTAAGTTGGAACGGAGACTTAAAACTATACCTCAAACACAAGTAGGGTTTTTAACTAATTTAGTTAGATGCAATACATGTAAAAGTAAATGCCGTCGTACAACATTGTCTTGTTTATCGTGAGATTAGAGAAATCACACCCGCTCTAATCCACGTTGAGAAGTTTCCATTTAATGCAACAACTCATTACCAAACCCAAGCTTATGCAACAAACCTAAGCTTGTGCAATGGATACACCACTTCTCCCGTAACTACCTTTGAATCATTAACTTCACTCTTGTCATTACCTACTCATCTATCACTTAGTTCGACTAAGGATGAAGAAAGGACTAATTATGCTATCTAATGTTATCCCTTTCGAAGAAGTCGATATTTAGTTGAAGAACTCTAAGTTTTCCTTAATGGGTTGTGATATAAATCCGATTTAAAGTGTTCAATCATTACAACAAGTCACACAAATACAAGCCAGAGTAGTACACTAGAATCACATCATTAATATAGAAACAAGCATATGTGCACAGTCAACTATTTAATAAATATAATCAAGTACAATTTCAAACCTCTAAGTACTACAAATTAGTATTCTAAAATACAGTAATGTATTAATCTCAACTTATCTGGACTTCTTACTTGCTTACTTAAGGTGTGATTCACACAAGCCATTGTTAATAATCCTTATAATACAAATATTGTTTCGGTTTTCACTTAATTACCGTAGATTGGTTTTATTCTATAACGCTTATTGTTATTTTTTGTTTAGGGTTTAATATATTTATTTATTTAGGTTTTTAAGTTTTTTACAATTATTCTTAATTTTGAGCTAGGTTCTAATTTAGTTTCCTCATTGGTTTTTAAATTAAGTTTTTAACTCCGTGTTCGATTATAGATTTTATGCGTAAATCCTATGAATTCATTTCAACCCATAATGTGAGATAAATTGCATTATTTTTAGGTATTCTAAATATCATATTTAACTTAAAATCAGTATTTTAGTTTGTACGGTATACCCTATAGCCTAACTTAACTACCGAATTTATTCATGATGTGAGAGAATTTTTCGTTTTTTATATAATTGCCTAAATTTAAGTTCCATATCAGATTTATTGTATATTTCTATTATTATAATATCAATTTTAACATAATATTTTTCTACTCATTAATTTCTTATACTTATATATTATAAA
The DNA here is from genome assembly GCA_024138015.1 of Lumnitzera littorea. Lineage (NCBI taxonomy): Eukaryota > Viridiplantae > Streptophyta > Magnoliopsida > Myrtales > Combretaceae > Lumnitzera > Lumnitzera littorea. The sequence goes on along the minus strand of JAMXBB010000002.1, from coordinate 113,590,989 downwards.
TTATCACCTAATATGTACATAATATACCCATATAATATTCCTATTACTTCAAACATCATCTATTAACATCAACTAACATATCAAAATATGTAAATTCACTCCAAATCAGAATTTATACCTAATTACCCTAAATTACAAAAATTAACCTAAAATATACCATTTTATCTATTATATATATGCTAAATAATACACCTAATAATTACATCTAACACCCCAATTGCCATAAATATCATATTATATCAGATTTCAATATCTTAAAACATATAATTATGCATTAAATCAGTAATTATTCCTTTAATTACTTAATTACCTCAAAATTACTCAATTTATGCATTATTTTAAGGCCTAAAAATCATCTAAAAAATTTGAAAAATAATTTCTAAAAAGGAGCTTCATAACACTATTTTAAATGCTCTAACTAGCCTACATAAAAAATTTGAGCTCAAAATTAAACTCTTAAGGTCATTTATTTCTAAATCAAAATATGCTTGGTTTTACGTAGTTTCTTAAGAACAGCATATTTCCAGACATTTATCAAAGTAAAATTTTTTCCTTAATCTATATACTTAAAAACCTCAAAATACTAAATTTCACAATTTTCTAATCATATTTGATATTTTTAATAAAATAAGTAAAATCGGAAAGAAAGATCAAATTCATTGAAGTTGGTAGCTCCAGCTACTGTTAGCCACCATGGCTTTGTCGGCTGGCTTAGGCGCTGCCACCATTGTATGGTGGTGGTGGTGGTGGTGGTGGTGGTGGCTATCTACTCCTAGGTGCTCGTTGGGTATGAGCTTACCTTCTAACCCTTGTTTGTATACGGATTATTTAATTTTTTTTGTAAAAATGCACTCCAACTCTTCCCAATTTTTCTCTAATTGTCCTAAACTCCTAACATGTCAAAATGATTTCTAGAAGTGGTTTTCCAAGTTTATAGGGCTGGTTTAGGGTTTTCTTTAATTTCCTAAGTGATACATGCCCCTGATCTTATCCTTTTTCACTTTCTATTTGTTTAATTTTGATTAGTTACTTTTATTTCTTCAATGCCAAGCTGCTATGGCCCACTTCTGGACATTTCTTTATTTTTCTTAAGTTATTTATGAATTTTCTTTAATTATTTAATATTATTTTAGCATGTTTCAGGTATTTTAAGTAATTTCACTTATTTCTACTTACTTGTAAATTCATATATAGTATAAATAAATACTCTTAAATATTATTTATGTTATTCTATGATTTTTGTATGCATATAATTTATCTCAATCGATTTGTTAGTTATTGGAACTTATTTTATGCATTTCTGATAAATAACATGAAATTTACATATAATTCAATTTATAATAATTAATTATTTTATTATTTATTTTCCCAAATTCAAATTCATGGGATTACTTTTATTAATATTTCTAATTTTATTATAAAATTTGGGCTGGATTAGACAATTTGTTCGATTGTCTTAAACTTTACGGATCAAATCCCGAACACTTGATTGTAGGGTTTATATTATATCTTACTATCACTAGGCCTGATATATCCTATGCTATACAACAGTTGAGTCAATTTGTTGCTCATCTACATACTCTTTATCTGAAGGCTGCCTTACACATGCTCAAATACTTGAAAGGTTCTATCAATTATGGTCTCTTCCTTCCTTAGGATAGATCCTTACTTCTTTATGCTCATTTGGATGTGGATTGGGGTTGTTCAAGAGTTGGTTAAAAATCTTTGTTGGGTTTCTATTGGAAATTCTTTAGTCTCATGGAAAACAAAAATGCAAGCAACTGTCTCCGCGACATCAGCGGAAGCATAATATTGTAGTGTTACCTCGACTACTAAGGAATTGTTGTAGATATCATATCTTTTGCGAGATCTTGGGATTTCAATTTCTTTACCTGTTAATCTTTTCATTGATAGTAAGTTAGCAAAACAAATTGCAAAGTATCCTTGTTTTCTTGGTCAAACAAAGTACATTGAAGTAGATATTCATTTTATTAGAGATCACTTTTGATTGGGTTTTCTTAATATTTCTTATGTCCCTTCCTTGGAACAAATTGTTGATTTGTTCACTAAAAGTCTTCTTGAAGCATAGTTGCTACATTTCTATTCTAAGTTAGGTCTATCGAGTCTCTAACTTGGGGTTAGGGGGGTGAGGGGTAGTGGTGTGTAGAAATATATGCAGATGTCTATATTGGTCTTATCTTATATAGTAGATAGTGTATTTAACTATTCCTTCCTCTTGTGCATTTTGAAAGTTACACACATTAATAGAATTTGGTTCTAAGCATACACTCTATTTTTCTTCATGCCATCAACACTAAGTTAAGGTTGAACCTGTAAGCACTATTTTCATAATTTCTTCTTCGATGGATTGTTTACGATGGTTTGATCTTTATTTTTTTATACATTTTATGACTTTAAACCTCTTGAACTATTTTGCTAGAAATGGATACTTCAATTAAGCTATCATGTAATTGAGTATGTTTGTTAACATAGTGCTCTTTTTCAACATTGTCATAAACAACAAATATATGGAATACATTTTTAATTAGATTGTTTATGTTTTTACTTAATCGTTTCTATTTATTAAAAGAAAGAGTAACTAAATGATCAATATCTATCTAAGGAAACTTTTTATATTGTTTATAAAAGGAAATAAATGTTATGGTTGTTAGCTTCCTTAGTTTTGGGCTTAATAAAGGAAGGTTATATTGTATAAGAGTAATCAATTTTTTATATTTCTTATGCATAATAATATTCATTGGTACATAATTTACTTTAAATTTATGTTCTCACATATGAACATGTGGTATAATTTGAATGGAAAATCCTTTAACTACATTGAAGGATATATTTTCTTTTCTTTCTTTTATTTCCTTTCACTAAATAAAATGATCAATAAATTGGAGATTCACCTTGATGAAGTAAGAATTATTAATACAATCACATTCTAGTTTTCCAACCAATAATATTATGGATTTAACTATAATTTTCTTAGATTTATTTGCATTTAACCATGTTATGTGGAGTACTAACTTGATTTTTAGTCATATAAATTTTATGGCTTCAAACCTCTAAGAGAATTATTTAACTATTATATATAGAAGCATTAAATTATATTTATATTTTTTGTTTTAAAAAAATTATAATCATTCAATTTTAATTATCTAAAAGGAAATAACAAGCATTTACATAGTCACATTGCAAATGGATGTATTTTTAGAATTTCTAATTTGTATCCACATCAATTTTAAAGGAAACTTTTTAAATTTAGTTTAGAAAATTTGTCGATTTTTTTTTTCTTTACATATGAACTTTTAATAAAGTTTGAAATTTTAGTGCTATAAAATTGATGCAATTATCATCTAATTATATATGTAAATTACAATACAATATTATGTGCTATGTAATATTTATGATATATCATTATAATTTAAAATGTATTAATAAAATAATTAAGTCATTTGAGTCACTGAAATATTACAATATTATGTATAAATTAGGATTATTCAATATGATGATTATCAATATATATTGATTGTATAATTTATGGTTGATTTATCAACTTTAATTAACTATAGAATTTAATGACATAAGTATGAGTAAAATAAATGATAAAGATTATTTATAACTGTATTATTATATGTAGTGATAAATTAATGAAAATTGACAAATTAAAAGTCAATAGCTGATTCTAATTTATTTGATATGTACAATAAAGATGTAATGCGTCATTTGTTAAAAAATATGATTTCAAATAGTAACATAGTCTAAATTATTTGCTATTATACTATATAATATTATAATATATAGTATTATTAAGTATACAACATATAACATTTACTATAACTTTAATTTTAAAATATACATCATAGGATATGATTTAATACATTATTATATTTATTGGCCAAGTGCAAAAGTCCTCTTATTAAGCTAACACTTTCTCTTAATATCAAAATGGGAGGTCAATTTTTGCTAACCATACTCATTTAATAGAACCAGTGTTGTCAAAATTGTATTAACCTTTACAGTTGAACCCGATTTGACTTGACTCAATCATAAAGCTTGTCCGGTTGAACGCTTGTCCGATTGAACGCTTATCTAACCCTAATTGAATTACAGTTGAACCAAGTTTTACTCTTTTAACTTTTAACCCTCTCATATGTTTGGATCAATTATTTGGGCCGGGCTTGACAACATTAAATATATGTAAATTATCCATTACAACTTTGATTAAGCTAATTTTGTTTAAAACAAATAGTTAGTGGATATTACTGTATCTATATCTATAATATCAATGCAGGAAAGAGTGTCTATTTTTGGTTTATATCCATTTAATAAGATTAACTATATATCCATAATATTAAAGTGAGAATGTATCATTATTTTTTATCATAAATATTTATGTTGATTTCTATCATTTCCCTTCTTTGTTGTGTTTTCTTAAACTATTTTCATATCAATATCAATTGATTGAATAATTTAAGGTTGATTTGACAATTATCATTGTCAACAAACCATGGTATGTAGATTAATGGTATGATCTTTAGCTATTATATATTTTATGACTTCAAACCTTTTGAACTATTTTGCTTAGAGGATTATTTAGCTATTATACATAAAAACATTAAATTGTATTTATATTTTTTATTTAAAAAAAATTATAATAATTCAATTTTAGTTATTTTGGAAGGAAATAACAAGCATTTACATAGTCATATTGCAAATGGATGTAATTTTAAAAGTTTTAATTTGTATCCACGTCAATTTTAATGGAAACCTTTAAAATTTGGTTTAAAATAATTCCTTGATTTTTTTTTCTTTACATGTGAACTTTTAATGAGAGTTTGAAATTTTAGTGTTGTAAAATTGATACTATTATCATTTAATAATATATGTCAATTATGGTATAGAAATAATACTATCTAATATGGTTGTCAAAATTACGATTTTATTATTTATTTATATGTATAGAATTGGAAAAAATCGTGCAAAATTGGTAAAATCATATATGACTTGTAGATCATACATTAAATTTCATAATTTTACTATAACTCTTCGCTTAAATAATTTTATATCCGTTTTAATTAAAAAAATATATTATAAAATCATAAATTCATAACATTGTATAGTTGACCACGATTTTAGCAACTATGCTATACAGTATTATATGCTATGTAATATTTATGATATATTATTACAATTTAAAGTACGTTAGTAAATTAATTAAATCATTTAAGTCACTAAAAAATTACAATATTGTGTTTAAATTAGGGTAATTTAATATGATGATTACCAATGTATATTGATTGCATAATTTGTCGTTGAGCGATCAAATTCAATTAATTGTAGAATCTAGAATTTAAAATGGATAGAATAAATGATAATGATTATTTATGATCATATTATTATACGTCGTAAGAAATTAATGAAAATTGACAATTCAAAAGTCAATTGCTAATTCTGATTTATCTAATACGTATAATAAAGATGCAATACATCATTTAAAAAAAAAATAATTTCATATAGTAACATGGTCTAAATTGTTTATGCTATTATAATATATAATACTATAATATTATTAATATTATTAAGTATATAACATATAACATGTACTATAATTTTAATTTTAATATATACATAGTAGTATATGATTTAATACATTATTATATTTGTTGGTCATGTGTAAAAGTCCTCTTATTAAGTTCATCCTTTGTCTTAATATTAAAATGAGAGCTTAATTTTTGCTGACTATACCCATTTAATAGAACTGACTACATGTAAATTATTTGTTGATCTTTGTAGGCGAATATTACTTGTCCTTGATTAGGGCAACTAAAATATACATGTTTTTTTTTTTTTGGAAAAAAAAACATGAATTTAGATATTGCTAAACGTCAATGATTTTAGAATGGTACATATAGTTCAAATATTCAATTATGCCAACTACACTATATTATGTAACTAATGCATTTTTTGTTGTAATGCCTTGAAAAATAACATGAGGGTTAAGTCAAATATCTTCCAACTAACATAACATGTGGTACTTGAAGATACAATGTTTTTGCACATATGTAGTTTGCAATAGATCATGCAAATGACATAGAAACACAAAAATCAAGTTAGTGATTTTTAATTTTTAATTCAAAATTTATAAAAAGATTGGGATTGAATATACTTACACTATCTATTGTAGCAAACTATCTTTATATATATAGCGACGGTTTTGCTTATTGAAAATAAATCACAATAATATTACATTGGGTGCGAGAAATGTAGATGAAAGCTTGAAAAGGAAGAAATCAAGTTCTTTTGTAAATATTATAAAAAATATTCGCAATCACCAATGACAACGTAATCATCTCTATTACTATTTCAAACATGTGTACACATTACGCTTTTTTTAGTATAAGATAGAGTGTCTTTAGATTCATTTATAAACTATTTTTCTTAATAAAAATATCGAATACAGATGGTAGTAGTTGATAGCATAGAGATAGCCACATTTGTTATGTTTCATCGTAAGGCTGAAATGCTCTTAAAAATAGGTGCTAACAATATACTCATAAAACAAAATCAAGTATTTAAATTTGTTGTTAATAAAATATGCAGTTTCCAATTTCATAAATGTGCCCTTATAAAATATGATTTTGCTTCTATAAATAATACATTGTGAAAAATTTAAATTGCTAATTCAGATAAATGAGTTATGCGGATAGAGATTTATTTTTAAATTGAAGTTAAATGACTACAATTTAAAGAAACATGAAACAATATTGCATTGATAAGTTGTTACCTAGTATTTATTTAATTGAGACAAATGTATTGCTAGACGAAATATTCTCGGTTAGTTACTATTCATTTGTATTTGACTTTTTTATTTACACTTTTATAAATATTAAATACTCATTCTATTTCATCTTTTATTGTATAAATGATGCAAGGAATGAGCAATCAACTTAATGTATTATTAATCAAACAATCATCATTTACTTTGCAAAATAATTTTATAAAATTTGAAGACAAATAATCTCAACTAAAGAGGAAGGATTACGATGATGTAGATAAAGAACAATTTTATAACATAGATGAAATGAGTTATTTCCCTTAGAATTACTTTTATAAGAAACTTTTTTTTTTTGGATTCAACATTTAATATTTAATAAATAATAGTCGTTTCAAGAGCACAAAGTAAAATGAAAACAAAAAAAAATTAGATCTCCATTTGTTCATGATAGTATGATATATTTTCCCTAATAATATATGAATATGATTTTAACATTTTGAAATTTTATATTTATTACGTATGATTGTTTACAAAAAAATATTTATTTAAACTTTTATTTGCATATATTGCGGGCTCTTAACTAATTTCATATAATTTCGAAAGAATTTGCCTTATATAACAAGAGAATAATTTAATATAATGTATCTTCATTATTTATTATTGTTGTTGTTGTTATTTACTTATTTTCTATTAATAAATAAGTATACTAGTAGACGCTATGCTCCTATTATATGTCATTATAAAACCACTACATCCTCTTTAATATTTAATTATTTAAAAAACATATTTTTTATTTGAGATCTTATATAATTATTATATACACTTCATAGTATGCTTAAAGGACTATGATATAAAGCGTGCGTAGGAGAAATACTGATTTTTCATTTCTTATTTTTTTTTTAACACTCATGCAGTCACTTAATAGATGTTTTTCATTTTTTTATTAAATATTTAATAAAGCATATATAATAAGCTATTCGTTTTCAAAACCTTATATTGCTTAAATAATTTTCATATATAATATATAAAAATCATTAGATTATACTTAACTTTATTTAAAAAAAAAGATATTCATATTTTTATACTCACATTACACGCACTCTTTAACTAGTTTATTTAAATATATGAACAAATATAGTTTTATGCAAAAATTGCATAAGGCACATGTCTTATGGTAGTGGTAAACATAGTGACTTCATTAAATATAAACGATCATCCATAGAACCAATGTTCAACTTTAATACCAAGGTAAAAGATAATTTTTCATTAAGTTTTAATTGCTGATACGCATGTTTCCATCTGTGTTAATGTATGGTTAATCAAATGGTGTGACCATTCATATGTAGGAAATCATTTGTTATTGGACAGATGAAATGTGTGGGTCCTATATAAAAGATTACTTACTCTGAGGAAGTTTAATGAACGACAAATGACAAACTATTTTTTCGAATAAGCATCATTTGACATGAATACGAATTCACAAAAAAATTATTTTCTCTATTGGTTTTGGTAATATCATAACAAACACCATGTCTATTCTAGAATTACAACCCCGTTGCTAGTCCTGCTTGGGTAACCTTTTTTTCACATATATTGTGCTTGTTAAATCTTGAACTTGTGTGTTAACGATGGATGCAATAACTATAATTTATTACCTTACCTATTAAAATGGTTAATAATTATATGCTAGAACTATAATTTATTACCATTTTATATCTTGAACTATAATCTATTAAAATGGTTAATAATTATATGTTGAATTATCATTTTAAATAGCAAGACATGACAGAAATTTTACTTAGATAATGGATTAAGACTTAGAAAATTTAAAAGGGATGTCTAACGTTGGTGGAGTTCTATATATGAATTTCTCTAGAGCATGCTAGATTACTAACTCGAATTATGTAAATTTGGTATGATTCATATTGAGGATATGGCTTTACATCCTAATGATTAGGAGTTGTACAAAGCGATTGCAAATACTAGAAAATTTCCAATATTCCAAGAAAACGTTCTTGCATATCTATTGGTCAAGCATTCATTTCTTTATTTTAGAAGCTTTTAACTTACTTAAAGCCTTATGTGATACGAGTGACTACATGTCATATATTGTAAATTTATATGACAGGAAGTGCTTGGGACACTATAGGTAAATTCCTAATATTTACTTCTTGCAATGATCTTAAACCATCGTTCTATAATAAAATAAGGGATCAATGATTATTTATTTTTACATTATCAGTATGTAGATGGAATCTAAAACTTAAAGATACATATGCAATTGATGTGTAAGAAAAAGTTCAAGAGGCCACAGGCTCATGCATGAATTTTGGGTTATAGTCCTCTCTCTCTCTCTCTCTCCAAAAGGGGGATAAAAACTCAATATTGTAAGGCTATAGTTTCACAAACCCGATCTTGATAACTTTATTCAATCAACTTTACTTAAGAACTAAACAAGTAAGTTTCCTTTCAAAATCTAGACTAATAAAATAGAAGGAAGTTGCCTAGAAAGACATAAATGAACTTGGTTTTCCTTTTTACAATAGTTAGGTGACATTTCCGTAAAGACCAAAGTATAATTTGGTTTGGATATTCAACCACACCATGAGCTATCTACAAAATTGAAGACAAATTGAATCAAATCGTGAAATAAATCTCAAAAAAAAAAAAAAAGTTCATTTTCTAACCTAATCAGTTTATTGTTCGGCTTGCATTATTGATTACAGATTATTTTCCTTTTTATAGTCTCAATTAAATCAAACCGTGCTTATGGCTCAAATTGATTTTGATTGTAAACCAAATTAAACCTAATCTTACAGACCTTTGCCACAAAAGCCTTGGTACTTATTCTAGATGTAGACCATACTTAATTTAGAACATAAACTGAATTAAACCAAACCTTATAAACTGCTCCTATACGACCCCAAGCGGTTACTGTAGATTTGGACCATACTAAATAGATTCAAACTATTAGATTAGTTGTGGGTAACTTATTGGCCTAACATTGGACTTCGTACACGTACTACATTTCTTAGGTGTCCAGTCGTGATTTGTAGGGACATCATTGAGATTGCCATACACGTATAGCAAATACAAACGTAATGGGGATACATATTGCACTGTCTTCAATCTTATTGTTCCAACAGTGTCCCTCTTAATCAGGATATGTAAATAGGTTGGACGGCCTAAAGCAAATATGTGTCATTTCATCTTGCGTAGCTATAAATTTCGATATGGTTGTTGCGGACATTATTAAGGTTACGAAAAAAATTGAAGGGGACAACCAAATATCGTGCTTTTTGCTTTACACAAAACCTTTCCAATCACTATGATGTCTGTATTGATTTTTCGGGGGTCGTTGTTGAAGTTACAAAGCGAATGCAAACGTTTTGTTTTTGGTTAAAGTGTGGTGGAATGACAGATTTCCACCTAAAAACTGAAGCATAGCTCAACTATCTCTTTAGAGTTACTACTAGATTGTGAACAGACCTATGAAATCTAATTTTCTAGATCTATTCAAAGTCAATCCTCCTGAATAGAACTTTGATGTTTTGGCATAACAACCTGTGAACATATTAGAAACGCAAACATATAAGCTGGCTTTAATTAAGACCTGATCAGAAGAGAGGCATCAAACCCTAGCCAAGTTTTTCACGAAAGGTTAAATTCGCTTCTAGAAAATCAACATCGGATCCCTAAAACAAACTACTTGTTGAAGCCACTTACCAATCCGAGGGGCTCATAGGTGTTTGACGCATCAAAGGCTACAGCCTACATATGTAAAACGAGGACAGAGGAGACGGAAAAATATGTGGAAGGACACAACTGAAAATGATAAATCATGTTGAGATATCAACGGAGATGTCTTTTGCATTAGATTACAATGATGAAATTAGATTTATGTATAGCCGAATCAGCTTAGTGAGAGAGAAGCTTAAATATCGTTGTCCTATTGTTTTTCATTTGGAAATTTTCAAAATCAAAATGTTTGCTTTGATTTTGTTTGTGACATTTACAAGCCGAAGATCCAAAACGAATCGAAAAATTAAGTAAATGTACATATATATTACATAAAACATTGAAAGAACAAAAAGCGGCATTTTTGTTAGCTTCCTTTCCTACAATAATTAACAAAGTTTCCAATCTACCCATGGTTCAAGTTGCTTATGGGAAGGCTAAAGAATGTAGAAATCGTGGTTCGAGATTAGAGAATGGAAGATATAGAGGGCCATAACCAAACATCAATACATGATACCTTGGAAGGAATCATCGGAGAGGGTCATAACTACACATGATCTAGGCACTACCCTTTTAACTACAAATATTATTTATCTAATTGCCATTAGCTAGTGTTTCTTGTTGTTTATATAAAATTAATTCTTTTCCTTTATTTTTTTAGTCGGAGAGTATTTGAAATAGGCACTTGAATACTGATTGAAAGGTCGTTAACCTTTTGTGTCCTTGAGAAATCTTTGATTTTTATAAACAACTGTTAAGTATTTTATTTAGCAATTAGATTGAATTCGTGAGTCATATTTTGGTTCATTTGGTTACAACTTTCATTGATTTCTGTTCTTGAGAGTAATATTGAAACAGGGTTCGATACTTCAATTCAGTTATCAATTGGTAATTGTCCATATCTGTCACTATTTTCTTGTTGTCTTAAATTAAAACTAAAAAAGATATAATTTTTATTTTTGCTGCTTGACCGGGGCACATCATGGTATATCTACAAACATACAATTGTGCACCTATATAACAACGTAAAACGCAAATAATATAATAGAAATGGGTCATATACTAATATTAAAAGTATACAATATTACATATAATGATAGAAGTAGCAGCCTAACACATAACAAAACACACAACTTATAATAGCATTATCATCATAAATTATTTTCACATGATATATCTTTAAGCTTGCTTGCTATTTGGTTTACACCAAAATCAAACTAAAAACCTTGGCCTGGTTTAGCTTTGGAAAATTTGTTTTTAATTTATTTAAATCGAAAGTTTCATTTGGTCTGGAAAATTTTCAAAATCAAACCAAATTCAACCAAAATAAGCCCATCTCTACCTCATGCCCTATACTGATCTTGCATGCTAGATGTTCAAAATACCAGATTTGTTTGAACATAAAAATATGGGCTCTATCAACAAATATTGAATACTATTAAGACCTATACATACAATACAAGGCGTGCACACGCATACATATACATGTCTATTTATCTCTACCAACTTTTTATTTTCCCTTCTCAAAATAAAAGTAATCGTTGGATGAAACATATTAAGGACTTCAAGAACCCTATCTTTTCCTGACCTATCATATTACAATTCATGATGAAAGAAAAATGAATACGGTCCACCACAATGGGATAGCAGTAACCAGGCCATGCTATCAAGACACGAGGGTCTTGATTTTTATTAGTTTATCACCCGTAGTTATATGTATTCAATAACGATTTTGATCTCTCTATTTATTTTTCCTCAATTTATAAATTAGTAGTTGGAATTATCTTGATTTTTAAAATGTTCTTTGATATTATTAGGACATTATCATTTTCCTTTCCATCTCAACCATTGATTAAGTGTGGCAAAATTTTAAAATAATAAATTGAGGAAAATTAAATAGAGGTGTTCTATTTCCATTTGATAAATATTATAAGAGTGGAATAATTAAGATCCTTACTATGTAGATTTCTTAGAGAGAGTAAATAAGGCAATTCTCAACTGATGAATTCTTAAGTATTTGCCTAAAGCTATATATACAATCCTAGCAACAATATAAGAATATCTTAGGCAAGAAAACTTCATATATACGAACTCTTAACGAGTGATTTAGTGATGCTCGTTATTAAAAAAAAAAAATAAAAGAAGCCTCTATCCTCGAGTATTTAGAGACCAATCTAGTTCTAATATCTAGTAGATAATAGATGCATTTCTATCGTTGTTTGTTTAACGTACCTAATTTCTTTTATAGAATAAATAATGTAGATTGTTTTCGGTTAGGAGCTAGTTTTTCTTTTGTTAGTACTTTGGTAAACTATAAAAACATCTCTTTATATTCATTCAATCAGCACTCATTTTCTTTTTTTTGTAAAATTGGATGTTTGAACCACACACGGGAATGTATTTACAGTTTACTTCACGATGAGGAATTACCTAGGGTGGGGGCTAAATGGATCCCCTGGCCCCTCAAACTCGAAAAATAATTAATTGTGAAATGAAAATGTGCATATTCTATATATAATTTGTAAAAAAAACCTTGACATGATTTTACTGTGTACGTTCCTGTTTAGGGTTTCTTCCTAAAAACTTAAGAGTAACAATTTAAAAATCAAAAGGTCGGGAACAACGACGTACTTTTCTTAATTCTTGTGGAATTAAATTATGACGACCATCTTGATGATCCTTTTTTTTTTTTTTCATGAAACACACCTACTACGCGAAGAAGCAAAAGTAAGATCCCAAGGGAGATACCTGGGGTCCAAGATTTAATGTTTTGACGTGTAAAAGAGGGTTCGTGCGACAGAAAAGAATAAAGAGGGTTTATGATACGGTTGAGAAGTCGATGAGAAGCTTCAAGATAGAGAGAGAGATGGTCGAACCCAATACGTTGATGTTGTTGGAAAAATGAAAATCTGAAAAATGGTAGGTATTGATGGATACCCAAAAGGAAAAAAAAAAAAAAAAGACCCTAAAAAGCTTGAAAGTTATCCAACAAACAAACACGTCGTATTGCTTGTAAAACACAAGGAAAGTGGAAAAGATGTGGGAAATTATTAAGCTAGAATCGCTAATGACATGTTTGCGAAGTAAAGTTTTCTTACAAATAATGACTTCCAGAATAGGAGGAAAGAAGAAAAGGATTATTGACTTTAGGTAAAATATTATATGCAAGTCAAGTCATATTCACGTAGATGTCATATGTATATTAATATAGACAGGTAATGAGAAAGCTTGTGGAAATAATACTGAATTATTGGAAGCAATCCCCCTATGAACTTGTTTGGAAAAATCTGGTGAAAATTACTCCACAAAGTGTCATCTTTCAGCCGGCGATATACATAACTCAATAATATGAAGGAATGATTTAGAATGAAATGAATTGGAATTAAATAAAATGAAACTGAGATTTGAATTATACATTTATTCTTATGTTTAGAAAAATGTCTAAGGAATGAAATGGAATATATTTATAGTTTATATGTCAAAAGTACTCTTAATTATTAGATTTTATAATCATGTTGAAGGTTAAATAAGTAATTTATTAATAATAATTAATAAGGGAGAAATAAAATGGATTCACGATTATATTTTATTAAAGGTAGAATTAAATTCTTTTTTAAAATTGAACTTGCAGATTCCATGGAATCCCAATTCCACCTTCTAACTATACTTCCAAATATAAAGAAAGAAAGTAGAACTTGGAATCATGATTTTATTGTATTGTATAACAAACACGACATAAGTATATATAGATAAAATATAACTTCAACTTTTGATATATCTAAATGTTATTGTGAGTTTTTAGACAACCATGAAAAACTTAGTAACTTATAGGAACTTCTATTAAATGGACAAATGAAACTTGCCTTGTATAGTTTTGAATAGATGTCTTTAAGACACTCATAATTGAGATCCATATTTAATTTTAGGTTCTTGAAGACTTTATGTAATTTTCAATATGGTAGTTTTTGATTCCTAGTGTAGCACAATATAAAGGGAAGACCATAACATATGCCTCTTGTTGATAGGCCATTTTGGATGTGGATCTCAAAGCTTAAGTTGACCTTCTTAGACATGGGGGAGCACAAAAGTCCAAGTCCAATCTCTTTGAAATCCCAACTAAGCTCCTTAGAACATGCTTGAACTTACCATTTTGTTGGATGTGCTCTTGTTGCCAAGAGTAGTTTCCTTAAAGACTAGACCAAGCTTTTGACAGCTCGACTGAGCACCCATAAAGGCCTCAGCTTAGTCTCAAATTTCTTCAAACCTCTCGGAAATTAAGCTTGAGGTTTAAAAAACCAAGGAGGGAACTACTCATCTAGATAAGGCAAGTCAATAGAAAGGATATGCTTATCCCAAGATATTCTCCATAAATCTCAAGATTACGATCTACTTCCTTGAAATAGCTTACCAGACCCAGCTGTAAGTATTAAGTATGCCCACAAGTAAAGGGATCCATACTTTTTGACTCTTGATCATACTTCTTTTTTCTCTCATCACTTAAACACATTTCAACTTAAGTATCTGATTGGCTATGTTGAAACTACTTTTAGTAGTCCTTTAAGCTTATGTATACTCACCTTATAAGTTATCCTTAATCTGGGGACCAAACCAGAATCACTCATCAACATTTTGGTACCATCTATTTGCACATTCTACATCATAATGGTTGAAAAGTCACAATCCACCAGCTTTGATGCTAAGGCTACTGCTTTGGTTACGTAGACACAACTTTAGTAACATAGCAATCGTATTTATGGAGATGAAATCACCAGATTAAAGTAGATAAGTTGTAACCTTGTGATGAAAATTGGTTATTGGAAGGCACAATGTTCTACATTAACGTTCTCTTAAGGGAAGAAATCCTCACAGTTAAATACAAACTAGATGAGAAGCAAGTTACATTGGGAGTTGGTAGAATTTTGAATAAATTCATCTTGGTGATAAGCTCGATTGATGATAAGGGTTGGCATAACACTATCCATTAAGATTGAACAATAGCTTAGAGTTCCTACGAGCTAATGAGGATGTTTTCATATGGTCATCCTCAAACATGTTAGGCATCCTTAGACACAATATTGAGCACCTTAAAGTTGATAAAAGGCTAAGGTAATACATTAGAAGAAAAGACAGTTTGCCTCGAATAGATGAGCGGTAATTGAAGAAGAGTACAAAATTGCTCAAAGTTGGCGAACTAGAAAGGATCCTTACCTTACTTCTCGAACTAACTACATTGTAGTCAAGAAGTCCAATGGGAACTAGTACATGTATATCGATTTTATTGATCTCAATAAAGCTTACCTAAAAGACTGCTTTCTTCTTCTCAATATTGAGCAGCTTATTGATTTTACCTTGGACCATGCACTCATAAGCTTTATGGATGCATTTTCTAGCTATAATTAGATCAAGATGAATTAGTTCGTTTGAGTTCACACATGTTCTGCCACTATCTTCAGCACGTACTATTATAGCATGATGCTTTTTTGACTTAAGAATGTAGGGGTAACTTATCGATGCTTAGTGATCAAGAAGTTTAAACTACAAATCCATTACAATGTTAAGTTTTACATTGACGATATGATCGTAAAGAACAAGTAACTCCATGACCCTAAAGAAACCTATAACACACTACATGGAATCAAAATGAAGCTTAACCCCTAAAAGTATATCTTTAGCGTATCATCTAGAAAATTCTTTTAGGTATATGGTCACTAAGCATGGCATAGAGGCTAATCTTGAGAAAGTATGAGTCGTGCTAGACATGTAACCCTTAAGATGATAAAGGAGGTCCAATGGCTCATGAGTTATATCACTACTCTAAAACTATTAGTATCCAAATTTGCAAGTGAGTATGTTGAATTTTTCAAGGCATTAAAGAACCCATCAAAGTTAGAGTGAACTGAATAGTGTCAACATGTTTCAGAAAATCTCAATCGTTTCTTGACAACCCTACCTATGTTATGTAAGTTGGTACCTGGAGAGGATTTGTTTCTATATTTATTGGTTATTGGACGCACTCTTTCTTCGATTTTGGTCCCAACTAAGGGAAGGGAGAACTAACCCATTTACAACATTAGTCATAACCTCCAAGGACTAGAAGTACAAAATAGTAAGGTTGAAAAATTTGCACTCCCATTGGTTGTAACAATTCAAAAGCTTAAGCTATACTTTGAAGCTTGTCAGGTCATTGTCTCTACTAACCAGCCATTACAACAAGTGTTGCATAAGCCTAATGCATCAAAGAGGATGTCAAAATTTGCTATTAAGCTTAGTGCCTACAAAGTCTAGTATCAACAGCATAAGGCCATCAAAGCTCAAGCCCTCCTAGACTCCATTGTTGAGTATACAGGAGAGGAGGAAACACTAGACATATGAGAAGCTTGTGTAGACCCTCTACGTTGATGGTTTGTCTACTAAAGGGGGGACTGGAGTATGGCTTGTGTTGCAATGACCACATGGGAAAAAATATAGATGCCTTAAAGTTCAAATTCCTGACTAATAATAATAAGGGAAAATATGAAACCTTCATAGCTGGCATCAAATTGACTAGAGAGGTGGGTATCGAAAAATTAGAAGTCCTTTTCGATTGCAACTAGTTTTCCAATAAGCTAAGAGAGATTATTTGGTCAAAGATGTTGGTATAGCAAAATTTTTAGAGGTTTTATGGGCTCAAAGAATGGAGTTCCTTTCGTGGAAAATTACAAAATCCTTAAGGAGAAGAATATGGATGCTAATTCCCTTGCTAAGATGGCTATAACTAGCCTTTCCACTTTGAAAAGAAACGTATTTATTGAGTATTTACCAGAAAAGTGTATCCACATATCACATTAGAAATGTTTAGAAATATGCCCGTGCTTATCAAGCCATGTTGGATGGATTTGACTTTAGCTTATCTAAGAGATGTCATTGTCTTGCAAGACTGGAAGGAGGTTAGGAGACTGATCACTAGGCTACTAACTATACACTAATTGATGATGTGTTGGGGTTAAAATCCATGGGATGGTCAAGCGTAGAAGGTTAGTGCTCAGTACAACCTAGTTTGACCTTACTTGAGCATAATTCAGTTCTAGTCACCCCTGTAACCTTGATTGACAGTAAACCTAGTTAACTTGATTAACATAACCGATCTAACCCAGTTCCTATAGGATCTAATTGGGTTTGTGAGTTTGAATATACTATTTTTTTTTTCCTTTTTTCCCTATAGAATGCACTATTGCACTAAAACTATAAACGTAGATCCAACAAAAGTAAAAAATAAATTATAAAAAACTTTTAACCTTCAAATATTAAGAATGTGGATAATTTTCTTATTTTGTAAATAAACATGAATTACATTATCATATTTTATTGACCTTAGTTCAATCTTGATTTGACCTCAATTTGATCCTTTTGTCAACCCTTAACCCCTTCTTATTCCCTGATCAACCTTCTGACCTAAGTCTGATAACATCAGTTAATTGGTGCAGCGTCAAACTTGAGCAATGCATAGGTTTAGACACTATGGTTATGGGGCGATGGTGGTGATCATGATAATATGAAGGTGGCAGTAATGTCGAAAGTGATGGTGGTGGTATGGTAGTGACAATGTTAATGGCCATGACAATCTTGATTAGGTCACATTGGGGATGTTGAGGTTGCGATGACGGTAATAATAATGATGGTGATAAAGTGATGATGGGGAGCCAAGTTTATAGTTCAGCGACATGAATAATCTCTTAATAGATGGACTAGTTTTTATTCCTCCTTATACAAAGTTGTAATATGATGTAGTTGGCAAACAGAAAAAAAAAGAAGAAGAAGTGATGATGGCGAAGAGTGGTTGGTTTGGGATATAAATGTAAATACATTATTTTCTTCGTTCTAAGATTTTTATACTAACAGACAATATAACAAGGTACCTTAATTCCATATTGAACTCGCTTTGTAAACCAAAATTAGTATAATGGGTTTTATTCTATTTCACACCTCAAATTTCGATGGACCAAATGATAATCTCATATTAATATGCTTTTTCTCACAAAGAAAAAACCTTACCATGTTTCATTTGAGAATAGAGTCATAAACTCATATTAAGAATCTTTCTCTCCTTAAGTTGCTTTATCTTCGGCACAACTTCTTGGATTTAGGATAGGAATTATAACTTTATCGTAATAAAATAAAATTCATAAACATGACAAATAAATCACAAACTAAAATACAAGCAAGAAAGTCAAACAGAAAGATACATAAGTGAGCATCTTTCTTGCAACTTATCGACGAAGGATTAATGTTCTTTTTTTACAAAATGTAATTTCTCAATTTTTTGGATTTGAAGAATGTAATTTCTTCCAATGTTGTCCAAGCTTGACTAGCATGAACCAATAGTACACAAATGTATGGGAATAGTTAATCCATACTAATTGATGACTGAGAATTGCACTACTTCATAGGATTATTTATAATCTTAGAAGTTAAAGCTTTAAAATTAATAAGGAAATCAAACAAAATCGAAAGAAAAGGAATTAGGAAAGAAAAAAAAAACCAAAAACAAACTTTCCTAAATAAGCAAATAATCTTTGTTTCCTTGGTAACCTATGAAAATGCATAAATTTAACCTTGAAAATTGTGCCTAACAATGAACTTGTTTGCATCGACTCATAATAGACTTGAATAAGTTGTTCGGGTTTTGTAACTTCTCATATGTGAAAAGTCATGATTTGTCAAATTTAGTATATGCACTGTAATGCCCTAGGTTGAAAAATAGAGAATAACCAATCGAATAAATGCTAATGGGTCAATTTTGATAACTTGGCCCAAAAGTTGTAATTTTGTATTGATTAGGTATTCATTGTTATGACCTTGTAAATTTTGTACTAATCTCTCCTATAATTCATGTGAGACTTTATTTAATCATGAGTATCACAATTTTTATCCCCTCCAGTGTACGATTTGAGTCACCCACTACTTATAGGGTATCTTAAAAGTATACTAGGAGTTACCACCCTAATGATACTTTTCGTCTTCTTTGGACCTCTTCTCTATATTGGAGTTAAACTCGAATAGTTTACCTATTGGTAGGGTTTGACTTTGATATAATTTGTAATGCTCCAAGTAAAGAATGGTGAATAACCAAACCAATAAATATTAATAGACTTATTTCAATAATTTGACCAAAAAGTTCTAACCTTATACTGACAAGATATTCATCATTATGACCTTCTAAACTTAGTGCCAATCCCTTTCACAATTTAAGTGAGATTTCACTTAATTATGAAGTATCACATATGCAAAACTTAAAATTAGGATTGCAATATTGACGTCAGGCCCCTTGTGTTTTCGGGTGTGGTTTGATGCTAACTTTTGACCAACTTCTGATTTTGACCAGGTTTTGATCTTGTACTACTTTTGTTTCTAGTTTGCATCTAATTACTTCTCGCTTTTGATTGATCCTTCATCTTCTACCTATATTGATCTAGATGCTCCCTAGAGTTAGACCTAGTCCGCGATGTTGACACCAACATGTAAAGGATCAAGGAATAAGCAGTTCAATAGAATTGAATCGGGATCAATAAGAAAAACGAAAATATTAGTTATATTTCAATTATAAAAGCCAAGTAAATACAATAATATATTGTTTGATCCAAATGCAGCAACAAATTCGGTAATCTCATAGTATCGTTCCAATTTACATGAATTTAACAAATAGTCATTTCTTTTTAGAAGTAACTAACTTCTCAAGAGACGCCTCATACATCACCCACGATAGCTAATCCACAAATAATATTACTCCTATTCTATATATATTATGGGATTAATTATCCAATCTATTCATCTTAAAGAAATGTTTTCGTTTCGAATAATTGTCACAATCAGCACAACGTAATATCAGGTAGGTTTGCCTTGTCCCTCCTTATCTCTTTCTTAATTTTCTTATAAAAGTTGATGACTAAATCGAATGGTTCATATGGAAATTACATTAACTGTCTTCATCACTTAGAAAGCAACTTTATAGTAATTAAATTATTCAATTTGAAGCTAGATTCAATGAATTTTCGTGCAGTTACATGATTGCTCAAAAACATAATTAAAAGGAATTGCTTTGGACGTTTGTTCAGTGGAACCTATCCATCTATCTCTCTATTTTACTCTTTTTAGGATTTAGGCACCATTTTGGTTCCCAAATTTAATGTTAAAAAGTTCATCTCTTAGGTCTAAACATATGTATTTACCAACTAATATCGCCTAAATTGTTCCATCAATCATATGACCTTTGTATACCTTAAGGGAAAGGAGAGCAATTAGAAAAGGAATAAATTTAAAGGGAAAACAAATAGAAGTGATGCCTTACTGACATATATAGATGTTGGCAAAAAAAAAAAAAAAAGAAGAAGACATATTTAGATATTCCGAAGAGGATATTTTTAAAATTTCAGGTTTTTTAAGTAACTTTTTTATAGGAAAATAAATAAAAATATATGGAAAAATACAAAAAATGCAAAATGAAAGGAAAAAAAAGGGAAGAAAAAAAAAAAATCTTCATCCACTCTGAAACCGAGCGTGGCTAGGAAACTATCGCAAATTTTTAT
This sequence comes from Lumnitzera littorea, assembly GCA_024138015.1. Lineage (NCBI taxonomy): Eukaryota > Viridiplantae > Streptophyta > Magnoliopsida > Myrtales > Combretaceae > Lumnitzera > Lumnitzera littorea. The sequence continues at coordinate 113,569,905 of JAMXBB010000002.1, read as the reverse complement.
GGATCGTGAGACCTACCCATAGTAGTTGGTAGTTACTTGTTATCCTAACCTTTTTTTTTTTTTTCTTCAATTTTAAAAAGAAAATTTGTCGTAAAACTTGATGGATAAAAAAAAAAAAAATCTAATTTGAAAACCCAATGGCGGCCCATCAGGTTTTAAGCCAAAATAAAATTCAATCATGTCAAAATTGGCGATAAAATGGTCTTAATTTGCACCTCTGTCAGACAATATGAAGATTGAATTTTCCTCATATCAGATTAGGGTTTCTTAGCTTAGAATTAGACTTAAATTGGTACATAAAGGGACTCATATTTCGAATTTTCTCATCCTAGAAACCATATCTAAGACACCATCATTCCTCTAAAGATCTTATTTCCCTAGCCAAAATTGAACACAAAATTAATCATTGAAATCGAATCATATTTACTTGAAATCCAAACGCCCTCGACAACTTTGAAGAAAAGAATTCAAACTTGAGTGCAGTTTGAATCAAATTGATCTGGACGATAAGAACTATCAAGGAGTCCATAACGCTTCTCTTACTACCACTGCCATACACCACCATCTGGTGTATTGAGGGGTGTCAATCAAAACAATTATTACTCGAGTAACTGAAACAACCTGCACTCACAAATTTAATTAAAATAATATAATAATAAAAAAGTAAGAGATAAAATTAATAATATCAAAGATGTACTAAATATGTATCTTATTAAGAAACAAAGTAAGTCATTGAAATAATAAGAAACTCATCCAAAGACTTTTTAAACCAGGGTCCTAGATTTTCAACCAAATTTCTATAAATAAGACTATAAGTCCTCTCTCACAATTCATTTCAATAAGCAAATTTTGTTGTTGCGATAGGATAGAGGACAGAGCCTAGACGCCTATTCATGTAAGTCCACAATCTAAATCCTTTTTATTCTTAAACCTAGAGTAACGAGGTTAGAAAACAAAATTAAAAATTCTAAATCTCAAATAGTCGTTGATATCTAAAACCCTATCTCTAATAGGCTAGAATCACAAGTTGGAAGTTGGAACTCATTCTAAGAATTTAATCTTAAGTCTATCCACAAGTTATAGTTTTCAAGTTAGATTATATGAAGGATAAAGAGTAAATATTATAGCAAATTTTTAGAATATGAGTAAACGAAGACTTAGTGAATAAAGTTTGAAAATTTTAGTAAAGAATTTGAGATTTTGGATTTAAGGATGAAATAAAGTTGAAAATTAAATCAAGAAAGGTCATATAAAGAAGTTTTAGAATAAAGCTTTAGGATTTAGTAAAAATAATTTAAGTATAAGGTCATGGTTAGTAGGATGGTTGATAGGAAGGTTGATGGATGGTTGATTAGGCATTGTTAGTTGACCACTATTTAACTTGATTGATCGCTTATTCGACTATATCCTTCAATCAACCACCGACATCCCCTAAGTTGATTGGGTAAGCAAAAGAGGACCCAAGAGATGAAATTAAGCAAGGCTAAAACAAATATTTAGGTGGAAATCAAATAGTAGGTCTAGGAATTATAATATTGGTTCATGACTTATTGATCTATGACATGTTATTATTAAGAAAAAGCGACTCATGAGAATTGAAGTGATTCCATAGATTCATGGAAACCGTCAAAGTTTGCTAAATTTATGAGGATCTAATAGATTCCATAGACTCAAGGAGGTTCCAAGAAATTCCATAGGCTCGTGGGAGTTTGTGGGTTCATATTTTAAAAATGACTCTTAGAAGCATATACATAAGTCCACATTAAAAAAAAAAAAAATTTGGACTCTTAGGGCTTGCTTCCTAGTTATGCTGTACTAAACATATATAATTATTTAATTTATATAACTAAGCTCAGCGACTCTAAGGTTTTTCCATTTGAATTAGTGTATCAATACTTGTTATAATACTTGTAATGTCTATTTGTTTATATTCGTAAAGTTAGTTTGGTTGAAGTTGATGAAGAGTAGTCATGTTTTCTTTAGATGGTTTGTTGTCGAATTTATTTATTTTTGGTAATTATCTTACCATTAATGTAGTTTGGCTTCTTTACGTAGAATTTTCTTTAGGACTTTTACTTCTAAAACAATTTAGCCAAGTAATTTAGTATCATCTTGAAAAAGCATTTAGTTGTAATAATTAGTGTATGGCATTCCTATTACATAATAGAACAGAATTCTTGGTCCATTCTTTCTTTCTTTTCTTAGAATTATAGTCATAGGATTGACTTAAGCCTGACTTGGTAAGAACAATATCAAATTGAAAGATGGAGCTATATGATGTAACAAAATGAAATAAAAAAGCAGAAATTCGTGACATGCTCAATCATCTTTCTTTAACAAAACAACACTTATTTAAAATGTGAATACAAAATCAAAGAAGAAAATCAAATAAGTAGTACTACTACAATTATACTGTTGTCACAAGCATACCATATTTATGGAACATAGAAACTTTGTGGAAGTTGCTGTTTGGTTCTATAAGAAAGATTTGGCAATGCAAGTTTTCTTTCTACTTGAATAAATCTATCATTTTGACCGATATCTGTTTAATTTTAGTTTAAAGTATACTAATTTGTTGCAATGCTTGAACCATGAGTGATGTGAAATCTCATCCCATGTTCCTTGTCAAGCATAAGATTAAGCTGTATATGTACATTTATTTAATTAGTGTATATATTATGGGATAAGTCATTCTCTTCTTTTTCATCATCTTCTTATTATTATATAATTTTTTATTCCATAAGTAGCAACAAGAAAATATGAGCAATAGATCCATGTTAAGTGATTCATGCTCTTTCATAGGAAAGAGCAAAACATGTTATTGTCGAAAACAGTTTATTATTATATTATCATGGCAACCAAGAAGTTTTGGAAGATGATTTTGAGGATGTCCTATATATTAGGTATGTGTTTATTTTAATTTGTTTATTACCTCTATTCTTAGAGCTACACTAATTGGAAGGTATATATTGCTTTTGTAGAGTGGAGAAGGTTGTAATTATTTCAAGTGGATGGATCTACAATCATGTACATATAGACTTGAATATGCAAATAAGTTACTTGAATGGTTTGGCAAGCTTGAACGTGAATTGGACATGATAAAGTAAAGGGAAAAGGAAAAGGTTGATAAGCTTGTGTATGAATTGAAGCAATTGAGAAGCGAGAGGACCAAGCTAAGATGGATCATTAATTACTTTATCTTGGTTATTCTATGTAATAGTGATCACAGTTTGTATTAAGCATAGCTACCAAATAGATAGGAAGGGACTTCTTTATTAACTTTGATGTAGAATGAGATAGAAGAATGTAATATTCCTATATATATCTTTTCCTCTCTAAACTCCATGAAGAGAATGGGGTTGATTATATGTAGACTTGTTTCAATGTAATGAATTTCTATTGAATAGAAGATCCCTTTTCAATCTCTTATATTAAGTGGTACATCTCATTCTCTTGGATTCCTATACACCTTTATTCTTATTTAGAGAGGAATTCGTAAGAAATTATGTGGTTTTTTTTAAATATATTATTTTTATTAATTTAAATATATTATAGTTATTTTGTCCAAAAATATAATAATAAAATATAATTTAAAAGCATTGTTTTATGAGAATTAAGGGATCCAAATATTCAATTTTAAATATAATGGAACTCAACTCACATGGAGCAAGTAATGTAAGGGTATAGTTGCAGTAAAAAAAAAACATTCGTGTGGGTTTAAAACTTTAAATCATCACTATCACTTTTCTCAATAGTTTTATTAGATAAAAACCAATTGAATTCATAGTTTTGTGGACGATTGGTTGCGAAGATGCTTTTTAGTATTATAACTATTATTATTTATTTGAAATGACCTACTGACCAATACGCCACCCTCTATCAATCGGAAAAGGTAACATAAAAGTTATTCAGAAGACAACAAACACATATCTAGATATCATTGTCGCCTTGATGGTGCTCATTTTTTAATTCGTGAACTAATGAAACTGTCAAATTTGCTTACAACTCACGTTATTGATAATAAAATAGACCATTTTCGAAAGAAATAATATTAAAATCAATATCTGAACTTGTATATTTATTCATTTTTTTTTTAAATTTCAAAGTGGTAAATATTATATTCAATTAAATTTTTACATGTTAAATTTTTATACCCCAAGTTCAAATTTACTAAACGTTAGACTGAATTAAACATTTATTCATCAAATCTACTACCTTCGTAGGATGACTTAACATACGATCATCAGTTTAAGAATACGAGTTAGGAGTAATGTAATAGATTTGACATTTAGAGCTCTCGATTGTCATAAAATTTAGTATGTCGAACTTGAAATGGAAAATCTAAAAACACTTAAAAAGTTTATGTAGTTCTTTTCGAAATTGGAAAGCATGAACGATATGAAGGCAGATTGTCGGTCGTACTCGTATGTAATGGTGAGATACATACCACACACACACACACACAATATATATATATATATATTTCACGCTAGATAAGCATGCTATGTGTCCGAAAATAGATATACGAAGACAGAATTTTCATCAGTCTGGCAATTATTAACGTCTTATTAATTTTTATTATCTTTTTTCAGTTTTAGTTTTCTTTTTTTTTGGCCTAATTTAGTTCTAGGTATAATTATTTATTCATATAAAATGTGTTCGTCGTGACTTCGCCGGTTCCCTTCACTAGGCCAACATGCAGGGATACGAAGAAGGAAATGAAATTTCATGAGCTATATATATATATATGTCCTTTTTCTCCTTCCATAAAGGCGCATGGTTAATTATTTATATAGAAAGATAATTATTTTTTTTTCCAGCTTGATCATATATAATTTTCAAAAAGATGGAATTAAATGTAATTTATCATATTAAAAATTAGTATTTATATCACCTAATTAAAATGGTATTAAATATTAGAAGATAATCAAGATATATTTACTTATTGGCAATAGCAGACTTAATGTAAAGTGAGGTCAATCATAATACCTACACGATAATATTAAGTCTCCTAAAAGCATCCCCAAGTCTGCGTCAGAATTACGCCCCAACTTCCCTATCATTATCCTACGCGGCGCAAACATTTGACTACATTAAAGTCTATGCCACTCGGAAATTATCGTGAAGGATTTTCTCATTCTCTCTCTCTCTTTTCAACAATTAATTTTTAAATGTAATAAAAAAAATTCTTAAAATGATATTTATCAGAGAAGATTATGAAAAAGTCTTCGATGTTTACCTCTTTTTTCATTTCAATTTTTAATATTTCAGAAATTTTACTTGGACTCTTAACGGTTACAAAAATTTATGAACGAATCTATTTAATTGATGACATTAGATTTTATATTATAAAGGTTCTTAACGTTCGTTTCTTTTTCTATTTTGGTCCTTAATACCACTGTATGAATCCTTGGGTTCTCGAAATTGATTTGAAAGTAGCCTTATAATATAAGACTCACGATTTAATAACATAATACTAAACAATTCATTTTCTCTAAAATTTTGTCTTTTTATGGCTACAGCTAAAGCTAAGTCATTGTTACGATAGGTGTTGGTTATCATGATGTAGTTTTATTCTTATTAGTTGAGGAGCTTTTTCCCCTAAAGGGTGGATAATTATTGGAGTGTAATTTTTCCCCAACTTTTTTCTATTTATGTTAAAATTGTTTAATTTAATTGTTTAACTTATTAGATACCCATTGGATTTCATTTGAGTATTTCTTGTTTGTAAAAAAATTACAAAACTAATCCTTTCAATTGATGGTGTCAAATAATTATTTATATATTAACTATGTGGCAATATTCTACTGGTCTACGTATTTCTATTTAATAAATAATATATTAAGATATTAAAAATTAATTAAGTAGAGAAATATTAAAAAATAATGAAAATTTATAAAAAAGGAAACATGAAAAGAAAATCTATAAAATTGAAATGAAAATAGTAAGGTAATATATTTAGTAATATTTGTATACTTATATACATGTTATCTATTAATATTAAAATTACTTTAATTTTTTTTTCATTTTTCTTATTTTTTTTATAACTTTTTATTACTTTCAATATTTTCCCATAATTTTTTAATAACTTAATTAGTTTTTAATATCTTATTATATCATTTATTTAATAGAAATATATGGACCAACAGAATGTTGCCACATCTTAATGAGTAAATGATAATTTTATCTATCCCATAAAAGCATTAGTTTGTAACTTTTTGCAAACATCGATGGTTCAAATAGAAGTTTTGAAATATTAAGAAATAAAATTGAAAAATAAGCAAACTTTTGCAAACATTGAAGGCCTAAATAAAAAATTTAAAACGTTAAGAATTAAAATAAAAAAGTGAGGTAAATGTTGATGATTTTTTATACTTTTCATTAGTTATTATTATTTATTTAAACATTATTAATATTTATCTAAACAAGTTGTCTCTTCTAAAATAAAAACAACCTCCTCCTGTTTTTGGGAAAAGGAAAAAAAAATTACAAAAAAGAAAAAACCCAAAATTACAATTCTTAGGATTGTAGATTGTAAATCAAATTCGTCTCTTGATGAGGCGATTTCACAATTGGCATTTTATTCCTACTGAGCCTCCTTCTTTATTGACTTACATTTGTAGAAGTTTCTCTCTCTCTCTAAAAACCCATGTGTGATATCTTCATCACCTATTGCGAGTTTTAGCCATTTTTTTTTTCAAATTAATTGTAGATTTTGCACAACAACACAACGTACAACACATCTCAGGAAAAATTTCTAGAAAACAATATTAAAAACACGCGATTGCCATAGTTTCTCTCTCTAGAAGATAATGAATGAAAAGGTAATTTTTTTCATCTTTCGATTATTTTTACGATTATGTAATTGTGTGAAATAGCATTATTGTTAAAAATATTATGGTACATTGTTACCTATATTAAGTTTTTTTTTTTATGTATTGAATTGTCCGTGTTGGTGTATTATACATGTACCCTTAATATGTGATATGAGGAAACTTATTTAGTATTAATGCAATTGGTTGAGTTAGTTTTTGTATGAAAAAATAGTTAGTAATTAATCAATTGTCGTAAGGAGCATGTTTTTGTATGTTAAATTTAGTTGTCGTGTTAGTAGGTACTCATGAATGTGTTGTACATATAAGATATGGGTCGTTTTGATATTGTGAATTTTATCAGGTTGATGTGATAAACATGTGAGAATGAATAATGTGAGGGTGGTTTGTTTCACTAGAGAAAATATTATGAAAGCGGAAGATGCGGTGCGCTATGATAGGTGCTTGACAACAATAGTTAAGGTACTGATTGGAGCAACTTATGATTAGTTGGTTGGCTTGACATGTAACTAGCTTTAGGTTAATATGATGACTCATCGGGTTGATTTGATTCATATATGTCCCCTTGTTGAAGGGAGTAGGGACATGTTCTATGCCGTTTCTATAAATAAAAATTATGACGTCCAACAATTATTGGCATCTTTACAGGGATGTGGTTGAATAAGCAGTTCAGCCAAAATGTATGTTGAAGTTTATGAAATTGACATCCCTTTGACTGTTGAGTATGATTTTGGAGGGCATGATGGTAATGTTGCGATTTAAGTAGAAACTAAATTGTTTTAATCTCAGCTAGTTCCACATAGTGATATACCGAATAGCAGTTGCATGCTCTGTCAAAGTAACATACTAATCATGAGTGAATCCAATAGGGATACAAATGTAGAGAATCAACTCTCTTGTAAAGACATTGATGAAGACTTAGATGATACCAATTTTAATTCTAATATTGGTCAAAGCAAATGGTAGCTCTAAGAAGTGGAAGAAGCTCAAGGCTTGAGTAAGAGAAACAATTAGCGATAGGGGTTGACTACAGATGTAAACTCTTTAGGGAGGTTAGAACCTATGTTGTTCTATACGACAAGAGTTGGTGATGGACTTGTATCGTTTGAGGAGAGTGTAAATAATGGTGAGTTGAGCTTTAACAATGAATTTAAGGTGGGAAAGAATACTTACAAATAGCAGTGAAGATGCATCATTGTAGACACCTAATTTTTGCCCTTTTATAGTCTTAGTTTTTATTTTTATAAAAAGGATCCTAATTCAAAAAAATAAAAAAATAAAAATTAAAAAATAATGAAAATACCAAAAAAAATAAGAAAAGAAAAAATTATAAAAATTTCGTAGATTTTTAGGAAGTAATTTATATTAGGAATAATTAGTTTAATGTTAGTTTTAATTTTAGTTTAGTTGAAAATTTTAGTTTAAGGATTCAGATAGTTTAAATATAATTTAATTGTAATAAATATCATGGCACAGACCAACAGCCTAACGGATAAGTAGTGGAGTACTTGGGTGGATTTAGTTGGAGGTCATGGGTTCGAGTCTCAGCAAGCACTTATGTCTTTATTTTTCTAACTTTGCAGAAGCGAGATGAAAATCAGTTTCATATCTAATCAAATCATAGGAATATTAGTTAAATTAGATTTGAATTAAATTTGAATCTAATTTAATTAACGAATCAGATATAATTAGATATGATTTAGTTTGGACTCTATATAAACATCCACACGCCTCCAGCAGCAAAGAGAATTAAAAAAAAAAAAACTCTTGCTGTCCAACCTACACACGCCTACAACAGCAACACAATTAAAAAAAAAGGAGAAACAGAAACAAAAACAGCTGCCAGCCAAAGAAGAACAGCAGCAGCCAATCTGCAGCAGCCCAACTCCGACTATTCACACGCACGAAACCAATTTGTAGCGGTCCACAACCACATTATGCGAATCAGATCCAGGAGCACGACAGCAATCAACAATTCGGTGCTCAAGCCAAACTAAATTCTTGTACGATCAGCACGGACGTCACTGTACTGCATATGCGATCAGTCCCACTGCGACAAGCACAACAACACGACGACGACAATTGGTGAATGGTCAGCCCTCTACTGATCTGAAATCGAACACGAGCACTCCCCTTATTACACGATCAGGTGAGTTTCGTTAATTAGATAGTTAGTTTTTTATTACTTATTGATTATGATTATTATTGTTTTTATTACTATGTTATTAGTTCCTTGTTTATTTAATATAGTATATGTATATGATTGCATTAGTTTAGGAAATTTTCAGCTATTTAATATTATACATACATTAGTTTAAGAAATCTTTAAGATTAGCTTTTATATTAGGTATATTTCCTGACATTGTTAGTTTACTTAGGAGGATGATTGTTAAATAGAAATAGTGTAGATGCATATATATCTATACACATATACATTCGTCTAGGATTCCTTTAGAATTAGTTTTTTAGAAATTTTCATATAGGAAATTATTTTTAGAAACAAAAATTAACAAAAGGAAAATTTTTTACAAATTACGAGTTAGGGCCCTTTATTTATTTATTTATTTTTTTAATAAACTGAATCAATTAACAACGTAAATCTTGACGGTTTTCAAAATTAAAATCAATCAACACATTAAAGTTTTTTTAAAGAACTACGATCGTCTGATCCCGGCTAGCGGGTACGTAGGCACCTTTGGGGTGACGATAAAATATGTAGAAACTTAGGTTCTTTTTTTTTATTAATTTTTAAAATATTATAATTAGAAAAATGATCCTAATTTCGGTAAATAAATAGTGGTACCCATTAGGGTTTAATAGGTTAGCCCCCGAATTCGGAACCCTCTGGTTCTTTGTTAAAATTGAAATCAAAGATCGGTAGCTAAATCGTAATCAATCCACCCAATTGATTACGATTTCTTTTTCTTTTCCCGACTTCGGTCGGGTAGCGACTCCAAAAATTATTTTCAATAAAAAAACCGGAATTTCTCAGTTTTTTTAGTCGAGGATTAATATTAAATGGGTTAGGATTTAGTATTAATTGGAAATGGGGAAATTAATTTTAAATAACAGAAAACCGAAAAATCAGGTTCGACAATCATGTTTTAAACCATTACAACTTTGCAATAAAGGAGTCCGACCTTATTATCTTGTCTATAAGATGTGTTGATTAAGAAAAGGGTTGCAAATGGAGACTATGACCATGCAAGAAGGAGCATGCTGGATACTTCATGAAAACTAGGTTTGTGGCCTACACACATACTTAAATCCTACTGTTAGTTAGGATCACCCTCAATTAGATTCAAACACTCAATCTTAATTTATTATTAAGGAAGTACAGGAATCATTGAGTATTAAGGTGAAACATCTTCAGGCCACCATTTATAAGTAGTATGGTTATATTGTACACATAAAGAGAGTTAAGGAGGCAAAACGTAAAGTGATAGAATATGTTTATGGAATGTGGGAGGAATCATATGCAATGTTGCCACATCTTTTATTTGCCATTTAAGAGGCCAATTTAGGTATCATGATAGAGTAGAAGTAGTGAGACAATGACATTATGAGTCATGTGTTTTTTGTTAGAGTATCCTGGGCATTTGGACCATGTGTTGAGGCCTTCATACATTGTGGGTGTGATACCATAACCCGCGCTTGTCGTATCAGTCAAATAGTTGTTTATCTCTTACTTAAATAGTTAGAACTAACTACTATGCTGTTTTAGGCCTATGATTATCATTGACGGTACATTTCTCTATAGAAAGTACAAGCATAAGCTTAGTATTGCAACTAAAGTTAATGGTGAAAATCATACCTTTCTACTTGGATTTTCTCTGGTTGATGAGGAGTGCTAGGATTGTTGGGGTTGGTTCTTGAAGTGTCTGCTCATGTATATGCTAAAGGACCGTATAGTTGTTTGATCTCTGACTGTCATGCTGGAATATGATCTATAGTTGAAGGATAGAATGCAGATGTGGCCAAATGGATGGCTGTAGTGATGGTTTATTCGCCACATTGCTAGTAACTTCAATTCTTGGAGCAAGAACAAGGGATGTAAAGAACTAATAAAGAAGGTAGCACACCATTTGCAACTTTACAAATTCCAAGCATACTACAATGAGACTAAGACGATGAGCCCTTACACTAGGACATACTTTAGAGGGTTATATCCAAGGATGTGGACCTTATCATTTAATGATTAAGCTTGCTTCAATCATGGGACCACAAATATTGCTAAGAGTTATAACAATGTACTGAAGGACGCTAGGAACCTACCCGTTATGGCATTGGTTATGAGAACCTTTTATACTTACAACGATTACTTCAACTAATGTTGGATCGAGATAACGAATCGGATGGGTATGGGTAAGGTGTTGATTAAATTAAATTTGTTGAGAGAAAGCTTAATGGATGGCATAAAGTAGCAAATACCACCGTATTGTCATCTTCAATTACAATGAGTAGATATTATAGGTTATAACTGCATCGTACCCTACAGTACATGGACAAAAGGGGAAAAATAGTCACATTGTTATGCTTGGAACTTATGGTGCACTTGGTACATGTGGTAGCATCAACTACAAGTGTATGTACATTCTTTCATGCCTTGTACCAACAAGGCTGACTAGCCTTTGCTCGATATTCCTGTGTGACACCCAGTGTAAACTGTAGATGGGGTTAGGAAACATGGAAGGCCTTAGGAGAAATACTTCCATAATGAGATGAATATTTGGGAGGGGCCTTTATTGCAAACTTGTGGACTATGCGTTATGGAAGGACACAATAGAAGAAAATGCCCTCAATGGGGCTACTAATCTACATCTAGTGGATCCACTAGTAACATCATTGTAGTTTTTACGAATGACCTATTGATAGTTATATATTGTATATGATTTTTTTTTTATCTCATTATGTGTTTATTGTACTTCTCACTTGTCTTCTACTAAACTGGCTCTTACTATTTCATTGTGAAAATGCTGGCATAAATGGATCTAGGACTCGTTGATAGGTCATTGCTTCAATTATAGCCATCTTACAGGTTTAAGTTAATGTGGGGTGTGTCACGCCCCAAAACAGCAGAGTTGTAACAGCCCCATCGTATAAATTATTCTAAGATAGAAGTTGGATTTATAACCGCTATCCTAGACCTGATCTACACAAGGCGATCACGACTAACCCGCTTTGAAGTAAATAGTTTGTAATTTAAATAAGTCATTTACCTAATAAAATGAGAAAATATATATATACACTAGAATTCGGTTATTACAATGGACATTTACAACATTTCATCGTAATATATTTCTTAATTATTACATTATTCAGAATTGAAAAAATATTCTAAAATAAAAGCTTAGACCTTAAAAATATATGTTTGTTCTGCAAATGTTTTTTCTCACTCCTCAGGATCCAGCAGTTGCTAGCTTCAGAATAGTTGTAAGCCGCTTCTTAGCCAGCACCTACACGATGTTTATAGGGATGTGAGTAACTACAACTCACTAAGTTAGGATAGAGGACTTAAAACTATACCACAAACACAAACACAAACACAAACAATGTTATCAACCAAATTATTTGGCGCAATGCATGTTTAAGCAAATGCCATTGCACGATGTTGACCGACCCATTGTAAGATTAGAGAAATTGCGCTCGCTCTAATCCGGGTTGAGGAGTTGCTGTTAATGCAACAGCTCACGACCAAACCCAAGCTTATGCAATGGAGACATCGCTCGTCCTGCGATTACCTTTGAACCATTGACTTCACCCTCGCTACGACCTCCTCTTCTGTCACTTAGTTCGACTAAGGATGAAAAAGGGACCATTATGTAATCCTGCACTATCCCTTTCGAAGGGGTTGGTATTTAGCCGGAGAATCTTAGGTTTCCCCCAATGGGTTGCCATGCAGGTCCGATTATGATTATAGGTCTTATATTTGATTAGGTCCAATTTAAGGTGATCAATCATTTCATACAAATCATACAATATAAGCTAGAATAACAAACAGAATCATAGCATCACTCATAATCAAGCACATGCACACAACCAACTATCTAACAAATATAACCAAGTATAATCTCAAGCCTTCAAAATACAGTAAGGTATTAATCTTAACTTACCTGGACTCCTCGTTCACTCATTCGAGGTCCAACTTACTCAGGTCATCGCCGATCATCCTTATAATACAAACGTGGTTTTAGTTTTTCATATAACTATTATAAGTTGGTTTTATCCTATAATGTTTATTGTTATGTTTTGTTTAAGGTTTAATATATTTAGTTATCTAAGTTATCTAGGTTCTCAAATCTTTTACAATTATTCTAGGTTTAGGGTTAGGTTCGGGTTCAGTTTCTGCATCGATTTTTAAATTATGTTCTAGTTCGATTTCTAAGTACTGTTTTATACCTGAACCCTAGAAATTCGTTTCAACTCATAATGTGAAATTAATCACATTACTTCCAGATATCCTAAATACCATAATTATCCGTAGTCAGTATTTTATTCCACTCGATACGCTTAAATCTTTATTAGTATACTGAATTTACTCATGATGTGAGAAATTTTTGTATTTTTCATATAATTACATAAATTTAAGTTTTCTATTAGATTTATTATATATCCCTATTATTTATATAATATCAATTTTTATCTTAATATTTTCTATTTATTATATTCCCAATAATTGCATACTATGTACTATCACTTATCATGTACATAATACACATATAATATTTCTATCACTCTAATTACCATCCCCCAACATCAATTATCATTTCAAAATGTCTAAATTTATCCTAAATCAGATTTTACACCTAATTACCCTAATTTACAAAATTAATTTAAAATTTACTATTTTTCTCTATTACTTATTTACTGTATAATTAACCTAATAATTACATCTAATACCCTAAATACTATAAGTATCATACTTCATCAAATTTCAACATCCTAAAACATATAATTATTCACTAAATCAGTAATTAACTATTTAATTACTTAATTAACCATAAATTACCCATTTTATACCTCATTTTAAGGCCTAAAAATTATCTAAAAATTATCTAAAAATTTCAAAAATTAATTTTTGAAAACGGGCTTCATAGCACTGTTATATATCATCTAAGTAGTCTATACAAAAATTTTAGGCTCAAAACTACACTTTTAAGGTCATTTATTTCTAAATCGAAACATGTTCGGTTTTGCATGATTTCTTAAGGACCATATATCACGTGATATATTTTCATCAAAATAATATTTTTCCTAAAAAATACATACTAACATATTTCAGAATAACAAAATTCATAATTTTCTAAGAATATTTACTATTTTTATAAAATTACACAAAATCGGGCTGGAAATCGAACTCATTAGTCTGGGTGGCTCTGGCCACCGTTGGCCGCTGTGGCCTTATCGGCCAATCTAGGCGCTGCCACCACCATATGGTAGTGGTGGCTGTTCACTCCCAAGTGCTTGTTTACTGTTGGTTCCTCTCTAAGGCCTTAATTGCAAAGATTTTTTTGTGATTTTTCCTAAACCCTAATTTACTCTTAATTTTGCCTCTCTTTATTTTTCTCACTCTCTAAATTGACCAAATGAGCTTATGAAATTTTCTTACTATTTATAGACCTTTAGGGAAATTATTGTGCATTAATTTCATTAGACAACTACTTTTTCTTTTTACAATTTGTCTTTTATGTTATTCTAATTTAATTGGCTAATTTTTTTCTTATTTTCCCCAACTGCCACGACCCAAATTTGGATCATTCCTTATTTTTTTAATTTTTCTTTATTTTTTCTTAATTAATTATGAATTTTCTTTAATTATTTAGTATTATTTTAGCACATTTCGCGTATTTTAAGTAATTACGCATATTTCTATCTATATGTAAATTCATATATAGTGTAAATAAATATTCCTAAATATTATTTAGGCCATTCTATGATTTTTAGTATATATATAATTTATCTCCAGCGATTCGTTAATTATTGGAATGCATTTTACGCATTTTCGATAAATAACTAGTAATATACTTAAAATTTGAAAGTTTTATATTCTTTTATTCTATTGCTTATTTTCTTAAATTCGAAGTTACGAGATCATTTTTATTAATATTTTTAGCTTTACTTTATAATTTAGGTTCGATCGGATCTTTCAACTGATCAAAATCTCGAGTAGCTGGTTGTAGGGTTTATAGGGTGGTCAGGTAAGGACTTATAAGTTGCAATTCCACTGTAGCTAAATTTCTTATATTTGAACTAACATTCGTTCCCCTTCATTGTAACTCATAGGAGAATTAATGGTTGAGATGTCGTAGATGAGAGGCTATATTTAGATGCAGGGATGGATAAGAGATTCCAATAGATCTACGGATGTTTCCTTACTTTGAGCAGGTTGAGTTTCTCGGTGTGAGGCAGATATCATTCATATAGCTTGATTAGCATTTGATCATTGCTTTGGTGGAGTGTTGGAGAGAGGAGATGCATACGTTTTACGTCTACATAGGGGAAATGATGGTTACATTTCAGGATGTCTCTATGCTTATTAGTTTATCGGTTGATAGTTAGGCGGTAACGAGTGACTTGCAATCAACTAAGCTAACATGTACTTTTAGTTGCTAGGGCTTCACCCTCCTTCGAGTACTATAAATGGGGCTCGAGTGAAGTTGTCTTAGTTGAAGGATAACTACGGTGACTTATAGGCAAACATAGATTATATTACCATCTAGTGATACGCCCAGGCTCATATTATGCAGTTGATGGGGGGATATTATTTTCGAACAAGTCATTTAACCTAATGCATCTAACGTTCCTTTCCTTCCTCTTTGACCTAAGTACAACTGGGCAATATGCCTTGGGTGTTGCATGTTTTGTATGGCTTTATTGCTAGTTGTGCCTTGCTTCACTAATGGATGCAAGTGAGATCAATGCGCCACTTATCTTACTCTAAGTGTAGGCATGAGAGCATTTCCCATACATAGCTCAACTAAGTCATTAAATCACGGTAATAATGGATTATCAACTGTTGATGAGAGGTTGATTCAATGTTATCGAGCTTCTTACGCATGTTATTAGCTAGTATAGAGATGTATTTGACTGCCAGCGTTCGGAGTAGGTACATATATTACTAATTCTAGTTCTTTTATCTTCTACAACATTATGTAGCTGCATTTTCTAATTTGCTCATTTTACAAGTTGTATGGATCCCCTACTCCCATGACGACATAGCTAGGCTCCTTATTTTCTGTCACATTAGTAGTGATATCTAGACAACATGGGTATTGTTGATTTGCTTCTATGTAGTCTTGTTGTATTTCTAGGGTCGTGTAGCATGATAGTTTAAAGGGATCTATGGGATTCCCTACTATATAGATATATCCTAAAAGCTGCATGACATTAACTTATGGGGTTGGACAACGATGAATTGGGTCACCACTCAAGTTACTTAGCTGGACTAGTGGGTGGATCAACGTAACAGGATAGTTGCTATACTACCATTGCCTAATGTAGTTCTAGACTACCATGCTTGGTACCACTTGGTGATTTGTCGATATATTGGCTAGTTAGGAGCCTCCTGGGTATATATGGTATGCATTGAGCTTCATTGTTCTTACTAATACTTCACCTATGCCTTTATATATTAACCATGCCATTATTCAAGACATGTAGGCGGATTTTATTCATAGGCCATTTTAGATGTTATATGAGAATATCATAACAGAGCAATCGAGATTGGATGCCATCATTCAATAGTTTAGGGGTGTCCACCTAAATGATACACTAGGGTTAAGACCAGATATCGAGTGGGATGACTCTTCGCCGTACGATCTGTAGCATGGAGGGCATCATCAAAGGTGAAGACAAGGTCGAGGTAGGGGACAAGGGCGATGACAGGTTGAGTTATGATTAAGGGTGATCTATCTCCTAAGCACCAGTCACCGGCAGCATCTTTTGGATCGCTTAGATTTTAGTATTAGACACTCTTCACCAGAGAGAGCTTTGATGGACAGATGTTTCACATACCCTTCATCGGAGAGAGCTTTAGTGGTTAGGTCTGTACTCTTCTTGCTTTATTGAGGAGACCGGTTAGAGATCACTATGATAACATAGGCGAAGGACTCATGCAAGTGGAGCCTACTACGATCCCATGCATGTGTCATACTCTAGTACTTACAGAGAGGATGGGCTACGGATCATACAGTTGGATGCAGACTAGATGGTGTAGTCCTAGCCTAATCTAGATAAGCAGGATGCACATGCATATATATACTAAAGGCATCGACTTCATTAACTTATCACTAATTTTAGCTATTTGACATTTTTTATTGTAATTGATGTGTATTTTATGAGTACTTTGTACATACTTGAAAGAAGTAGTGGAATTTTCATATTGCGTAAGTGTTATTTTTCAACTTTTCATTCACCTTTTGCTCTATCGTGATTGTTATTGATGTTCATAATTATGATATATAGAATTAATATGATATTTCCTATTACAGGTATTGTTAAGTTTGAATGATAGTACAACGTGTTTAGACCATATTATTAGCGATCGGCTGTGGCTATAAATCTTAGTTGCTTAAACATTTTGTTGTAGATGGGCTATTTGGAGATTTTGATGTAGTTGGTTTGTTGGGATATATTATTGTAAATTGGGGTGATTTAGTTGTATTAGTTGGGAATTGAGCATGGTTGTTGATAAAATTACTTTTTGGAGAGATAATTTTGATTTGGCCTAAAAATATCTCTTTAAGAGGTGATTTTGTCTTGACCTTAAAATAGCCTCTATGTATTATATTCTTGAAAATATTTTATTTAGAAACTTTATTTTTAAGATTTTTTTTTTTTGCAAAATTTTTCCTTTTTCCCCTATTTTTTCTTTCCTTTCCTTTTTAACCCCAGAAAATCACTCTTTTGGGATACACGGTGATTATTCCAGCTTTATCGGTTCTTGTGTAGACAGATCTATCAGAGTCCTACTTGACCAAATAGGTGGACGCATTGTGCTTTAACAGAAGTTCCCGGTGTTGATACGTGAAATTGCTAGATTAGCCATATCTAAAAATCAGTTAAATTACGATACGTAGAAATATAAATTATAATATTTTTAAAAATTATATACTACCATTAATATTTATATGTTATATATTTAGACATGATATATGAGTCATATTCAACATTTTAAGGTGGACTTCTTGCCTCTGGATTGGTGGATAAAAAAGTGAATAAACTACACTTTTAGTTACATCATCTATTAAAGGTGTGGTACAAATAGAAAAAAAAGATTTAATAAAGATTGTACGTCACATTTTAAATATACGTGAAATTATATAGTATCCTCTTTATCTTATGGGCCACATTTTCTCAATAAAGAGTTTTATTAAAATAAATAGATGCCTGCTCTATCAATCTATTGCTCAGGATGACGCTGCTTTTTCATTTGCATACGGAATTCAACTATTCGTTCACATGCCATTGCGGTCGCAGAGAAGATCGTAGCTGTCTTCCATATACTCCAAGAAGAGGAGTTGGAATTTTGTTTATATTTTTTCTAAATTTACCGTGGATGGTTAAACCTAATTTTTTAAAATGGCTTATGACATCATTTTTTCCCTTAAAATTTTAACTTTTGATTAAATGTAATAGTATTTTAAAAAGGATAGATTGAGAAAGTCTATGAAAAATAAATTTAGAAAATCTATTTCCCTTCATATATAAATATATTCTTAAACTTTCAAGGTGTGGATCATCATTTTTTCTTTTTGTCTTTTATTTTAACAACAACAAAAACACTTTTCAAACTATTGGTTATGTCAAATATAGACCTTAAACTTTAATAGTGTAATATCAGTCTTTACCTTTTTATAACTTTCCAAAATGTTCAAATTACCCTTGAATCGTTGTCAAAACTTTAATCCCCATATAATGATTTAGAATGTTTGTGTACAATTTATCCTATTTTTTCATACACAGTCATTATATCCTATATTTTAAAAAATTAATAAAAAGTACATAAAATTAGATATATCTTGCTGTGTTATGTCCTATCTTCTTATCCATGTAGGTTTCTTCATAAATACAAATGATTTTATTATATTCTCGACATACCTGGCTGGCACTAGAGATGAGGAATCCAGAAGAGCGAAAAGTACTTTACTATATTATGAAATACTAAAGGAACACGCACAAGAGACTGACATTATATAATCATAAACATAAAATGATTAAATAACTAATTTCATTGTAAGTTTAACTCTTAGAAGGGAAAAGGATAACAAGAAAACAAAAAGACAGCTGCCTTTAGCCACTTGTGTCCCTATTAATAATCTTATAATTGTTTCCATTTGGATTATTTTATAATCCCATTTATACTTTTTATGAGATTAATTCAGTTTCAAAATAATATCCATTAAATTTAAATATCGATTTGATTGTGTTTTCAATAATTCAAATTTAATAAATATTATATTAATGATCGGATAAAAAGTCGAAGTGATTCTATAAAAAACATTAATAATACTCTAAAATTGTTCTCCACATCCCTATATCTTTAGCGTTCAAATTGTATCTATTGTACATAGATATATAAACGATTGAGTGTAGGCAATGTGTGAAGATGAATACACTAATACACGTTGATATTATTTCTGAATTCGTGAAAATCGTTTCGTACGCTCAAGCCACCGATGCATTATTCACGAGTCGTTATTAGTCTATAATCGAGCGGGCCTACTAGTGCTTGAAATTGTGCAAGTTGGCACCTTCAGTGGAGAAAACTTTCATCAAACGTTAGCATGGACAACTGGATATTAGCTTAACCAGCGGTTTTTTTTTTTTTTTTTTAAGTTTTTATTGCCTGTGTGGTGAGATGTCTCATTGTACAGTGAGTCACGTGGCAAATGATTTTAGTCGGTTAAGTGTCCATCTTAAAGAAAATCTTTAATTGTATTAATACATATTTTAGATAAATTAATAATATATAAATATTAATAAAATTTATATATATATAAATATAACGATAGTTTTTGAAAATCTATATAATGATGCTTATATAGTATTTATCTAAATATATAATATATTAACACTATTAAATTTTTTTCTCACATAAACTACTAAGTGGTGGTGAGTTTCTTTGGTTATGAGCAAGATATGACCGCATAATATAGAGGATAAAAAAAAAAAAAA